>BCNH02000003.1:5413576-5455212 GCA_001662345.2 Metrosideros polymorpha var. glaberrima
AATATGTCACACAATCATAAGTTTTGATTTTTTTTTTAATGATTTTTTCCCTTTTTATTTTCACTTCTCATTTTTCTTTTCACACTCGTAGGCCGTCAGACGTTGGACGCCAGACACCGAACGTCGGCCGCCGATCCCCGAGCGTCGTTTGGTAAACTTGCCAAAAGTAGAATGAGAATGAGGGTATGTTTGGTAAATATAAATTTTCATTCTCTGCCAAAATTGATTCTCGAAAGAATGAATTCTTACCAGAATAAAAAATTCTAGCAAGAATCGTTTTCATGCCGGCCCTAGGTTGTCCGAGTGGTCCCTTTACGCGAACATCATCAAGCTTTCCCAATATGAATTTTTCAGCTTTGTCACATTGCTAGTCTCACCGACACTTACAATAAAAGCTGTTTTACTTTCTCTGACGATTTCCGATTCTTCTATTGTGATGTTCCAGCCATCAACGGCTATATTTAATCCTTCAACGATCGTTCTCTGATGGTCGTTATCCAAGCATCTTCAGTGACATGATATCCTCGTAAAGGACATCGAAATCATCACTATCCAATTATCATAGTCAGTTAATATTGTTTACGAGTAACTCGCACAAGGACATCTTGCGATCTTTCAATGAATGCATCATAGATATCACATAGTCCCTAATAGTTATCACAAACATTTGCACTTATCATAATAGATATTATACCAAGAATAGTTTAGAATTATCAAAATCTCTAGGAATGTTTCTCTAAAACGAAGGCCACGGAAAAAGGGCGCTTTTTTTCGCTCACTTGTGTATTTTGTAGCCCCACTCTATAATGTCTTCCTACTGTGTCAACCCCTTTTAATTGTGAAAAAAGTGTGCTTATATAGGCAAAGATTAGGGTTTTTTTTTATTATATGGGATTTCCTAATTTGAATCAAAAGCATATCCAATATATATTCAAAACTAGGAAATCACCCTTATATTCCCATATGACCCAAATTTGATAATAAAAAGCTTAATTCCTCCCCAATTTGCCTCAATAAATCAACATTTGCTAATTCGAGATACCATATGTGCTAAGCCCATTTCTATTCGGCCACTTTAGAGGAATTATGGGCTTGCTCAAATTTTGCACTTATGGGGGCTTAGTTCAGATAATTCAATTAAGTTCAAAACTTTACTGCTTAAGTCAGTTAAATTATAACGCAGTTTATGTGGGCTTATTACTATTAAATATAAAATGCTTGCAATGTGCAAATTAATTAATTTTTTTTGTTTAGGGACCAAGGTCAATCCATAATTTTTCTATGCAATGAATGACTAAATGGGTTGTCAAAATTTAAGTGTCAACAAGAACTAAAAATGAAACAAACCAAAAATAAATGAGCAAAAAAAAAAAAAAGACAAACAAGAAAATAGAATCTTGATACGTGATGTGTTTGATATGTCTAAGATGCTCTTTCTGTCCTAAGAGCTCCTATAATGAATAAATTTAATTCTCGTTTATATTCTGACCAATTTTTTTCTCATTTATAAGTAGTTGAAATAGATCTGCGAAAAAGCAAACAGCTCTTTCTGCATTCATCCTTCTCATTATCTTTCTAACAAAAAAAAATAAAATTGGTTTACATAATTAATCCTCGCGGTCGAGTAATAGAGCCCTCAAAACATATATTTTTTTTCCTTATATGCTGGGTAATCTTATTGTGTTTATTTATTTGTAAAGCATGTTATATAACTTTTTTTTGATAATGCATTTATTTATTGATATGTTAATATCATTTATTTGGCAAATATGAGCACAATATAAGATTGATCTTTTAATAGTAGTATTCAAATATAGGTAAAATATGAGATATGTATCCTTACATCGTTAATTAAAATTTAAAACCCCATCATAAAAAATTATTGTTAAAAATATAATATATAGGTATCTCAAATAAGGATCTCTATATGTGTGTGTGTGTATATATATATATAAATATAAAATAAATTATTTTTAAATATTTACTACAAAAACATGCATATTGCTTCTGTTTTTCTTGCACGTTCATTAGTGATTTATTACCAAAATATATATCAGAATTAGAGATGAAGAATTGGATACCAAAACATGCATAAAAATTCCATATATATAATTAGAGATCTGTGAGAATTAAAATTTTTGCTAAAGTGATTATCAAAAGCAATTTGCTGGGTCAAACTCGTGCTTGCGTTGCTATGTGCCTTAACCTCACGCGATCTTAGATTTATTTTTTATTTCAAGTGAAGCTTTAATATATAAAATACATTGATAATTGTCCAAAAAGTCATAAACCTATTGCATAGAAGCCAATTTAGTCATAAATTTTTTAATTTGGCCTATTTAGTCCTAAACATTTTGACCATTTGTCAATGTAGTCATACCGGCGAATTTTGGCCGCCTATCATTGATGTGGACGCTAGTCATCCTATGAACACATCAACACTGGTGTGGACGATTTATACAACTTTTTAAAGAAAAATTTCTTACTTTTTTCTTCATCTTTTTTCCCCTTTTTCTTTTTTTCCTATCTCCCTCCGCTGGTTGTTGAGGCCTCAGCAATAGCCGATAGAGGTTGCCGGCCATAGCGAAGGCTTGGACACCCTCGCAAGGCCTCACCTAAGCCTAGGCCCTTCCACAGTGAGGGTAGCGATGCTCACGCCTGATCTAGGTGAGACAAGGGCTAGCGAGGGCGTTACAGCCCTCGCTTGTGGTCAGAGACTGATGAAAGGAAATAGGGAAAAAAGGAAAAGAAGAAAAATAAATAAATAAATAAATAAAATTGCGAAAATGGTCCATGTTAGTGTGGGTTGTATCGCATGGAATAGCTAATGCTTTTAGACCACCATGTCAGCGATTTTTGACAAAAATTAACCGAAAGGACTACATTGGAAAATCCTTAAAAAGTTTATAACTAAATTGGTCAATTGAAAAATTTAAGACTAAATTGATTGTCGCATAATAGGTTTAATACTTTTTTGGACAATTTTCCCCTGGATCATGTCAGACCAGATAATAAAATCAAAGCTTGAGCAATTAAATTTAAATGAGTTTGATATTCAAAAATGAAGGATTGAACCTTACCATTTTGATTTGAGGTGACACTCACAACCACTCTAGATAGCAAAAGAAAAACATTAGGGTTAATACCACAAAAAAAACCCCAAACTGGTACATCTATAACAAATTTACTCCAAACTAATTTTTTACCATGAAAAATTTCAAATTGGTATAATTGTGACAAATTTACACAAAACTGATTTTTTTTACCACAAAAAATCCCAAATTTGTATATGTGACAAATTTACCCCAAACTGGTATTATTGTGACAAATTTGCCCTCCGTTAATTTCTGTTAAATTGAGTTAATGCCACGAAAAGTTTCAAACTGGCTCACTAATGACAAATGGAGGGTAAAAGCTCAAATTGGTATATCCTTTCAACTATCACGTGTTATCAAACTCAGCAATTTGATAGTAAAATTTGATAAAAACTAACGGAAGGTAAAATTATCACAAGTGTACCAGTTTAGGGTAAATTTGTCACCGATATACCAGTTTGGAATTTTTTATAGTAAAAAATTTTATTTTGGAGTAAATATATCATAGTTGTACTAGTTTGGATTTTTTTATGGTATTAACCCAAAACATTAAGACTTTACTCCGCTTTTAGATTTTATTACTTCTAACTTTCATCGCAGTCCCATTATATAGGTTTCTTTGAAATCTTTCAATTTCATTTCGCCAACGGAAGTTATTTACTCAAAAATCTCATGACTCTAATGTTTTGTCTTTTTCACGAAGAACAACTTTTAGGAAAAAAGAATCTCGAATTTTCCAACTTTGGTTCACAAAAAATAAACTAGTTAAGGAAAACATTTTCGGTCAATGAAAAAACATGTTTAAAAGTGGGGAAAATGATTTCTTCTTTTTAAAAAGAGGAAAATGATTTTACTCTTTCTCCATTGTGCACTCCTTCACATTCCTTTTCTCTTTTTTTCTTTATTTTTTCTTTTTCTTTTTTCTTTCTTCCTCGACTGAGCATCGGCCAATGACCAGCCACAGGCGAGGGGCGAGCTCGCCAAATCTAGCAAGGTACAGCCTTGCCCGTGGCCAATCACCAACCGTCATCGTAACCGGCAACCGGCAAAGAAAGAAGGAAAAAAGAAAAGATAGAAAAGAAAAGAAAATTAAAAAATAAAAATTTTAAGTAATTCTCCTCAGGAAAATCAAATCATATTTTCCATACCAAACGGCGGAAAATATTCTCCTATTCATTTTTAGGCTTTAGCCAAATACCAAAAAATATTGTCATTTTCCTAGAAAATATTTTTCAGAAATGTCACATTTTTCTCAAAACAAACGGAGCCTAAAATAGATTTGCGAATCCGGAAAATATATTTGCTATTTCTTTTGCTTTTTTTCTCTAATGGGCTACTATCTCAGAGTTTGTGCATCTCTCTGCTAAACAAGTTCTCAAAAAGTCTCGAATACGTCATCGTCGGCACAAATTTTTTTTGAAAAAGAGTGCCCAATCAAATGGAGATTGCAAATAAACTTATATGTTGCTTCGTAGGAAAGAGAGAGAGATAGACTAGTCGCAATTATCATATTCTAAAGAAGACAAAGCGAGGAGAACCAAACGAGATCGAGGCGGTACCAACAACGTCCTCGATTTTGTACATTTGGCAAGCTATCTACTTTGCACCTACCATGGATTTATCATTTTCCTTCTATCGACAAAATCGCCAATTTACGCATTGATATAACATAACTAAAACTCCCCAAGAAAAAAAAGGGATAATGACATAAATAGTCTCTACCTTTTGATCTAATGTGAAATATGGAACATGAACATTTAATTTGTTCAATGTGGTCCAAAGACTTTTGGTACATAGTCAATGTAGTCTAGGAACTATATAAAAATGTTCAACATTGTCATTCCATTAATTCAAGTTCGGAGAAAATATTGAACATTTTCATATAATCCATAGACTAAATGGAAAATGTATCAAAAGTTTATGGACTATATTGAACAAATTAAAAGTTCATAGACCACATCACATATTGAGCTAAAATTCAGAGACCACATTAAATAAAAAATTAAAAGTTCAGGAAGTACATTGCATATTTGGTCAAAATTTAAGGACTATTTGTGTCATTTTCCCCAAAAACAACTATTTGTTCCATTTCGTAATCATCGGGTAAAGGGAGAAAAAGTTATTTCCATGAATTTCTTCTATTCTTATAATTAGTTAGCCCTCTTTAAATAGATGAATTACGTGCCAAAAATGTGTGTATATATATATATATTTGATGTTTAACTTATTTGCTAGACAAAGTTTTATGGATGAGCTTTTTCATTAATCAATCAAGTAGCCAATCTGACAATTAAATGAGGATGTAGTTGTATACATCTCATCAGATGGACGAGTCAGCGAAGTGGATCACAATGTATGTTGTTGACATATTCAACGTGTGCAAGTCCATTGTCTTTCAATAATTTATCTTATAATAAGTTAGATATAAAGTGTACGTCATGGATGACATGTGCGTAAATATTGAAAAGGAAGAAAGCTCCATGACAAGAACACGAACCTTCGCGTCGTCGTACGTAAGACGCGTTCTATGCATGCATAGCGCCGTATCGACAACAATGTAATTAATTTTGTATTATTGTTCATCAGATGATGTTATGTCTAGGGCTTTAATCCCATTATTTTTATTCTTTCGATCTTAAATAATTCATCGTTAATAACCCAAAACACACATCGCAAGAAGCAGCGTATTCTGAAAGAGAATAGGTGAATACATTGATGGGTCATTGCATGTATATACGTCCAAATCAAGAACTTAGGGTTATGACCAAGGACCATTAGAGGAATTCTCATGCCATGGAAGAAAATAACTATAGTTATAGAAAACAATTATTAAATTAGTTCACAAAGTTCCTACCTTTGGACCTTTTCCAAATAGGTGCTCGTATGCTTCGTCTCTAATTTTCTTGAGCATAGAAGTCGACGATCTCCTCCACGTTCAGCTGAAACAGCGACGGACAGTCGTTGTGCATCAGCCACAACATGTGCTCGAACAAGATCGCGTCGACGTCGACAAAGATCACCCTCTCCCTCCGCTTGCGCCACTTCCTCGCGTCAGAACCCCTTCCGCCTTCTTTTCTCGTGACGGCGTTGATCAATACCCTAAACGGGTTCTCTTCGAGCACGTACGCGTCGACCAAGAACTCCCTCTTCTCCTTCCCCACCACCACGGTCACCGGGCTGTCGGGCTCGCCCAGCCCGTCCTCGATAAGTTGTCGGTAGCCCGGCCGCGACCCCAAGCACCGCCTGCTCAATAGCGCGACCGGCAAGACCAAGCAATCCATTAATATCACGCGGGGATAATTTGTGTGTAAGGGCAAGGAGCTTTTGAAGTGTGACTGAAGAGATGTGCATGCGAAATCGACTTATATATATAGAGTAGCTAGAGAGAGAGAGAGTTGGAATGAGCAATGGTTAAAATGGGGTTTCGTAGATGTGGAGGAAAAAGCGTGTGGAGAGATGATTGATTGGGGAACGAAAGAGAACGTTTTTCTTTATAAGCAATTATATTAATTAGTAGAGCTTGACAAGGTCGCATATTGAATTGGCCAGCTAACGGCTAGTGAGAGAGAGAGAGAGAGAGAGAGAGAGCAGCTAAATGTTTTGTGCCGTTTCTATGTAAATGTCTTTTTGCAGATTGTTGGCCGAAGAGGGACGTTGGAGTGAGACTTAAGAATGTGCTGGACAGGAAGGTAGGAATTAGAATAAGACTTGGCGACCATAGAGAGAGAGCGAGCGGGCGAGAGAGAGAGAGAGAGAGAGGGGACAAGTGGAGTACTTCATACATGAAATCATCAGTGTTCAAAAATAACTCGAGGGATCATTAGTCGACACCGCGAATCATGCTAGCAATCTCAAGAGACGAGACGTCGAGAACACAGATTTACTAAGTAGTAATTTTGCATTCGAATCCTTACTTTCCGATGTCAATAATCAATCTACCTCGGCTAGTCCGATGACTAATGATGTGGATTCAATCTTACGTGAGAGAAGATTGACCCAAACCGCGGAGCCTAGAAAAGTATTGATGCCTGAGGCAAAACTAGAGCTCCACATGAGTAGGTAGTAGTAGTTGAAAGATCATGTTTTTAAGTACTGTATGATCTACCCGTCTCTTCATATGGCCCCCCTCCTCCGCTTACTTTGGAGTCACTGAACAAAGACGCATCCTTCTGCGTTGGTAAGACATTAACTCTTTAATTACTTCAGAGGACCGTAACGATGGCTTCCTCGCTTACACTTCCTAGCATTTTCCGCATGCTCATGAAGCGCGCAGAGTAGAGTGTCGCATGCAAGTGCATCAGTCACATTAGACGGCCGAAACAAGTGTATATCTACAGATTCAAACTCGGAACTCTCACTAATCACCTGACCGGCAATTCCTCGTTCTCTCACTCACACACACTGACAAAAGCATGCGCGCTATGAGTCTTCAGTGCCTTTGTTATGTCTTCAGGACTGCACTAATCCGGCGACTGAATGTATATAACTGTTATTTCTGAGCTCGCCAAGGTTCTAGTGCTAAAGCTATGCGCGAGGACATATTACCAGAAGCCATCTCTGAGCATAACTAGAGCAAGAAATTCAAAAAACTCCCAACACAAATCCACGCATTGAGACAAGAAACCAGAGATGGGAAGTAATTGCCAAAACACGCAAAAAATCCTCAAGAAAATGTTTCCCATGCTATCAACTATCAACAACAGCACCATGTTCCGATAAGATGAAAGTTCAAAACCCCAGTAACCAAGTTCAGAAAGAGAGAGAAGGCTAAACAAGAAATAAAATGGAGTCGACGACAGGATGTCTCGCTAAATTATCATTCGGGTGATGCCTGCCCAGTTGGCCTAATGTATATATTTCTGCGGCTACGATAAACAATGATCTCAAGTTGAGTAGTACCCAGAAAGCCATTTATATCTCAGTTAACTTCTTCAGTGAGGAGTTTGACCGGTCCACAGATGGTGGTACATCTGCATATTGTGGATCGGCTGGCTAGTGTTGTTGTAGAGTCCGGAAGGTCGGTGGTTAATTGGGCTAGTACCATTTTCATCAGAAGATTCACCTGACGCTCCATCAGAGGGGGGACTCACTGCCGTCCCAGGCACACCAAAGTTCAACATATGGGATTGTGCACCCTGTGGCGTCGGAGAAGGGTCGGACTTGAGAGCGCTCGAAGATGCTTTCTTCGAACTTGCAAGGAAGCTTCCAACAATAACCTGTCACACAATTTGGAAAGAAACAATGAGAGAACATGGTTTCACCATTGCAGGGCATTTTCTAAGTTTCGTCCCACCAAATTTTCAACAGGGTAGTAACTTCCCCCCTCCTCCTGATTCCTTTTTAATGATCCAGGACAAGAGAATAAATTTCCCTGAGTTTTGTGGCCACAAAGAGGCAGTGATAAATTCTTCAAGAACTGGTTAACTTTTAATTTTTCTTGTGAGATCTTTCCGCAAGAAATGCCCCTGTTCTGGAATCAACAGATTACATAACGATAACACATGGGACTTTGGCTTTCCACACTGAAACAATGCCATATTTTATTAAAGAGAGGGTCCTTTATATATATTGACCAACCTGTACAGGTGTAGCGGCAATTAGCAATCCTGCAACCCCTCCACCCAGCACTCGACCATCTGGACCAGCTAATGACACACTTAATGCGCCAGCTCTGCTGCGACCAGTTTCATTGTCGGGACACAGGAAGGACCCAGATAGACAGATTATCTCAAATCGGCCCTGTAAGGTGTTTAAGAGAGAAGGGAAACTCATGTGATGCAAAAAGAAATCTAAAGTCTGAGACACTTTCAGAATAGTCCAGAAAACATTCTACACTGGATCAAGGGTTACTCGATCATTGAAGAGTCAACAGCACCAGTGACAATGAGGAAATTCTTACATCATGAATTGACATTGAAGTTGCTCTTTTGCAGCTTTAAAAGAAAATCCTTAACTCAGTATGAGATCATCAGTTATGATGCTTCAATAGGTACACAACATGCAGTCAGAAAAGTACAGTGCATGTTGTGAAGAAGCACCTCCAAAATTCCATAAGATGCAAGATCAGATTAAAATACATTATTGAAATGTTTCAAGCAGATAGCATTGACCTGCATCAACTGACTATGCAACAATGAACCACCAATCATTGCATCAACTGCCTAAAGAGTCGGGTCAGCAATTGCACATATAACAGAAAGCAAACTTTAGAGAGAAAACATTGCTAAAAACCGGGTTCACTATATCGTTCTCACATCCTCACCTATTTCGTCTACTCAACTTTCACCAAAAGCCCACAAACATTTGATTCCCGTAATGTTTACAGCTATTATAGCCACTTGCCTCCATTTCCTAAGGCAATATATCAGTTTCAGTCAACTTCTTAGCATGTTTCGAGAATTTGTCAATAGAAGCATATATTTCATCTAGCAATGTGAAGATATTCACATCCTGTGGATCAGATATTACAATTCAGATTCACTACTTATAATTCTCGCATCATTTAGGGCATCACCACTCAAGGAACTTCAATGTGAGGATTTTGGGTTCTCTCACCAACCAACTATTCACGTTCTTTCTCATCACTATCGAAGTAGCAACATCTCTAGTGCTGAAGGAGTTTTCTTTTACCCATGTAAACAACTAGCAACTAAAACAAATGTACCTTAAGTTTGTGTCTATATCATGCTACTTATGAAAGACTGGCTAATTAGGCAAGAACACGAAGATCACCTCGTATGTCACAGTCCCACTATTCATTGCTGGCTGCTTGAGGGTTACATTGCAGATAGCTCCACTTGCTGAGAGAATACAAATTGTACGAGGTCCTTGCAGTGAAAAGGCCATAATTTTGGAGGCTACATCCTGCAAATCCAGAAAAATATAGCTGAGGATCAGAGTATCTCTACTAGGAACTACGGATTTCTGCTAATCACAAAGAGAAAGCAAATAGATACTTATTGCAAGCATTCTCTGTGCAAAATTAATTGAGGAGATTCTACATTGCATTGGCAAAAGGGAAAATGACCATAAACGAAGTCTAAAATTCTCCATACATGATTAAAACTTCATCAGAAAACAAATCTAGCTAAAACTGTTTGGCTAATCAGCTCTTAAGACTGGGTTACAGCGTGATCATATCAATTAGAGAGTATTTTGTCTAGAGTCAGAGAAGCATTAGAAAACAGCATGGTGGCTTGGATCCTCCAATATCAGAATGCTATCAGCAAGTCTTATGAATGAGAAGTGTCCAATTTAGGAACTAAAAAAAATTATCCAATACAAAACCCCACTATGCCATCCAAGAGCACCTAAACAAAGGTACTATACACGCTCACAAGTGTGTGGGCATGCACAAGAGTAAGAGAGAGAGAGAGAGTAATTATAAAACAGAACATCATTTCTGCCATCTAATAGCACCTATATGAAGGTACAAGAAGAAGTGCTCACCAGCGCATTCCCCATGCACATGAGAGAGAGAGAGAGAGAGACTATAACACGAGGACCTCATATAAGCCAACTAATAGCACCTAAATGAAGATATCCAGCAAACACGAGCGCGTGCCGACATGCATGGGAGAGGCATTTACTACGAAAAGAGGACCTCATTTATTCTAATGCTGTTGGAAACGATAAATAGCAATTCTACCAAGAAAAGAAAAGAAAAAACTCTAAACAAAGTTCATTGAAGACGATCCATAATGACCGCGCGTTCATATGATTGATCTTCATTATTGGCACGTGATCCATCAATTATACGGTGTTTCATCTCATCTAAGCGACTGGAAAAAGATACAATTGATCTATTATAGAGCAAGTACGCCTATTGGCATCCCTATATAGACAAACAAAAAAGAGGACAGCTGGCTACTTCTATCTACAAAGTATATCGGAACTTCAGGCTTCTCAATCAAGCATGTCACCTTCATTCATCTAAAACTCCGAATTGAGAAACCAGGACCATCGTCGAACAAAAGAAACGCTCTTCGCCAAAGACACAGTAGTTAAGAAACTCCAGAACAATCGGTATTGCATCAGCACAAACAAGAGAAAGATTACTGTTTGTCGTGCTTAGAACTGCACACAAGCAAGAACACCCAAAAGCTACACATATTAGAACCCTAATTCAGCTGACATTCAGTGACCACATTCTTCTCTATTCAAAACCATCCAAACCGAAAACGAAAAAAAATCCACATACCTCACCAGCGTCAACATGGATCACATGAGGAGTAAAACCAACTCCACCAGCTCCTGCCACCACAAAACAAAACTCAGCTCTACATTCATCAAAAGCACACCTTTACATTGACAAACCCCAGAACATAAAAGAAAATGCTCAACCCAAGCGACTCACACAATCCACCAAAAAATGCACAAAGGAAAAAAAAGCTTCGTCTTTTTTTAAAAAGAAAACAACCTAAAGCATCCATTTGCTTCTTCCCCACCCCAGGTGGTCTCCCTCTGTGCTTCTTGGCCTGATGCTCAGACGAGCCCGTGAGGTTCCCATCACCTCCGCCGCCACTGGTTCCGCCGCCGCCCCCGCCATGGTGATGATGATGATCCCCGCCAGAGGAAGAGTGCACTGAAGTGGGTCCAAGCCCTAGGGCAATGTTGCCCTCAGGAGTGTACTTCCTGGGCCTCCCACGCTTCTTTTTGACCGGCTCGATGGAGAAACCGCCCGGCCTCAGCCCCGCCTGCGACGATCCGTCGTAAATGCCGCCAGCATTATTAAGGGAATCCATCGCCTCCGTCTGCTGCTGCTGCTGCGGCGGGGGTGGCGGTGCGGAGCCCACCATGGAGTTGAAGGGGAACCTGTGCTGCATCATGACCGCCGACGAATTGGGGTTGATCAGGTGCGGCGGCTGCTGCTGGCCGCCGGTGGGGTAGGAGCCTGTGGACCCCACAACCCCCACCATCCCCGGTGGCGGTGGCCCGTCCCTCGGGTCCATTTTCCGCCTCAGAAATTCCTTTGATCTGCGAAAGCCCGCCCCTTTTTCCTTCTCGTGGGCGGTGGAGGGGGGGCTTCTCGGGTGGCTAAAAGGCGAGATTTTTATCGTTGGGAAGCGAAGAGAGGGAAATGAGAAGCGTGAATGCAGGTGGGTTTGGTTTGGTTTTGCGAACTCAGCCCCCTATTTTTTAATCAAACTTCAAAGCAGAGAGACCCTACTCTCGATGGAGAAAGAGAGAGAAAGAGAGAGAGAGAGGGCTGTTTATATAGTGGGAGAGACCGTGGTGAATTGGTAGGGTTTTAAATTCTTTGCCAGATTTAGGGGTTTTGGTGTGGATTTGCTTGTGGGATTTTGGCTTTTAATCCCATTCTAATCACCATCCCATTTTGGTGTTCAATGTCCAAATTGCCATTGATAAGGGCATGGAGAGGGCAATGCCCAATATCTAAAGCCCCAACTGAAAAAATCCATATCTCGACATCGCTTTATCTGAATCACAAAACTGTTATATACACCAGACTCATGAACGTTCACTACCTTTCCAATTTTTCCTCACTCGACATGGCTTGTTCAGGAAAAATTTGCATGCATCGAACTCGTACATGTTGCCGATCGCCTGTGATCGTTAGTTTCGGTTTTTCCCCAGTTCGACGTGACTTATTTGGAAAAGATTTTGCATGAATCGAACTTGTATCGGGCTCAATAATTAAGGACCGTTAATTTCGTTTTTTCCTCGCTCGATACGGTTTCTTTGATAATATCTACATGCGTCGAACTCGTACGTGCTCAATAATTAAGGACCGTTAGTTTCAGTTTTTCCTCATTGGACATGGCTTCTTTGGAAAAATTCGCGTGCGTCGAATTCATACGTGCTCAATCATTAACGATCCTAAAATTTCTATTTTTCCTCAGCACTTATATGCATAATCATTTTGCATGCTTCAAATTTGTACATGCTCTATTGTCAAAGAATTTGCAATTTCAATTTTTCCTTATACGGAAAAAAAACCGTATGCGTCGAACTCGTAAGTGCTCGATAAATAAGGATAGTTAATTCTTCATTCGATATTGCTTATATGGAAAAACTTCGTACGCATCATCGAATTCAAACGTGCTCAATATGTAAAAGACAGTTTTTCCTCATTCGACATGGCTTAATTGGAAAAATCTATATACATCCAAGTCATGCGTGCTTAATCATTACCGATTGTTAGTTCCGGTTTTTCCTCGTTCGACATAACATATTTGGAAAATACTTTTGCATGCTGCGAACCTGTACATGCTCGATTGTTAATGAATCATCAATTTCAATTTTTCCTCATTTGATAATTCGCGTATATGGAAAATGTTTCGTATGCGTCGAACTGGTAAGTGCTCAATGAATAAAAGATGATATTCGGTTTTTTCCTTCTTCAACGCTGCTTATATGGAAATAATTTTTTGCACAAATTCTTAAATTACATGCTTTATCAGTAGCAATTCTCAAACTTTTCGGTGAATTCCATATTAGACATAGTCCTTCCAATGATTCACACTCAGTAGACATACTAATCACTTGAAATTTGGTCTCATATACCATTTATGGAATTAAGAATTCTAATCCCTACCATATTTACGAGGTTATAAACTAATTTTTTTTAAATTACTTTCTACTTGTTGGCCACTTCCATTTGGAGATCTTTGTTACTGAATTAGATCGACGCCAATATTAACCTTTACGAAAGATTTAGTCCACCATTTTGAAAATTCGAAATAGTTACTCGAAAAGTCTAAAAGGTTACTTGTTTTTGAGTTACAAATTATACTTGGGTGGCAACGTCCCTGTTTTGGCCTAATTGCTAGCTTGGATTGTCCCAAAGATCACGATGTAATAATTGCTGTCAAAGTGCTCATTATAGAAAGAGCATCTAGGATGAACATTAATGAGAAAGATCTGATCTCTTCGGATGTAACTAGGAAGAACATTAATAGATTGCCATATTTTCCTTTGTGCAAGATATAATGATATTGTTTTGGAAAATGGAAATGGTTCCTTGTTTTTGCAGTTACATACTATACTTGTGAGGCCATGTCCCTTTCCTAATTGCTAGTTTTGGATTTTCTTTTCTATAATTTTTGTCGAACTTCTCACTATGTGAAAAGATAATCTAGAAAGAACATTAACCAGAAAGATGTGATCTCTTGGGATACCAATTAACTAGGATGAAGTAGAGCCACAACAGAGAGTATGAGAGGAGAAATGAAGCGGATGCTTAGGACATTTTCATGCACAGGTATCTATCAGTGAAGGACCACGTTGACATTGTAAGTACTAAATTATCGAGAAGATACAAAATTCATAAATTCCTATGGAAGCCCATTTATTTTGCGAGAAACGAATGATTTTGAAAGATATTTTCTTAAAAATAATTCGCTTGTATCGCTTACAAAAATGAACGAACAAAAAAAATTTCCATTGTCCATTGAAATATTCAGATATAAATTATTATCAATAATAAAATATTTTTATTGGCTAGTTTTTTCATCCCTAAGTTGCTCTATTCAATTTTTTGGGTAAATTTTTCTTTTGATGTTTTGGAGATTCCTAGCTGCATCTCAAAGTCCCTTCGCATCCGTGTGTGTTTTAATCAGGGCAGAAAGCCGGAGGAGGGGCAGGCAGGTAAAAGGTGAATCCAAAGCATCTATCCTGCCTTGATGAATGCACAAAGGCACCATAAGTCAAACTTGTCGTGCCTAATTCAAACATAAAGGCGAGAGCTTTTGGCCTCCCCCAATCACCACTTTTTCAAGATTCTGGTTTGCATCAAGATGAGGGGGACCCCAAAACCCTTTTTCTTCTTCCCTCCTGTTTCGCAAGAATGAGATGTGGACCGTCCAAATCAACTAAAGGCCCAAGAACCAAAGCTTCGTACCGAACACTGTATTATAGCTCTCTTCACTCATAGAGAGAGAGAGAGAGATGTGGAAACAATGTCCCCACACTAGGCCTTGTGCGAGTGAGCGGAAGACGAAACGATGACAATTAACACAACCGATTCCCGATGCTTACATGAATCAATCAATGTACAATTCCAAGCTCCAGAAGTTAATAAGACCCTGACCTAAAAGCGCGAAAGATAAAGCCTTTACAACCACAACTTAACAACAGTGACAACAGTAACCATATTTGACAGGCTCATCATGTTTGGAAAAAATGGAGAATTCCTCCGCGAGACAATGGAGCAGAAAGCAAGCTAAATTGTATTCATCTGCTCAAGGATAACCAAGCTTTCCACGCTGAACGGCACTGGACTTGACAATTTCTCATAATTTCAGCTGCTACCCCCGATGCTTATGAGAGCTCCAAGGCAGCAATACAAATGCTTAGCACCTAATCTCATAAGACCCTGCTTTTGTTATGTAACGGACCCATTCAACTGTGTTGTATCCGCTCTTTTCCCACACCTGCGGCGAAGATGATGTTAGCAACCATCCCTGGTCACACTTAGGAAGGTACATCATACACATGGCAACAATACCTTGAGGAAGCGGACACGTAATCCAGATGCTGTGAACATAGGAACCTGCAAACAAGATTGATGAGATCACTAGAGGACAGGATGATGAAGAAAGGGCAGTGCATGTCAAAATACACATATCTGAGCCATGAGATTGCAAAGCTTCAAAACAAACTATATCTAATTGAAGACTTCATTTTCAACTATTGTTTAGGCCAAGCGAGACTGCCATAATTACTGCAGGCAAACTCAAGTTGACGGACGAATGGACAGCAACAAACAAGCCAAAGAACGAAAAAACGACTTTAAAATGCCAAGTTCTTTTTAATGATTTTGGCCCCATTTCAAAACAAAAGGCTAAATAAGAGAGAAAAATATGGAACCTCTAAAGGATTTATTGGAGGAAAAACTGCCTAAGTTCACGGATTGCAACACGGAAGGATACTCAACAAAAGCACTGCTAGTGGATAAGGGAAGGAGCAATCAAGCTCAACCAGGGACAGGCAAAATCAGAGGTGCAGGATATTAGCATCCGTGAAATGAGGTGTGAAAATTGTCAAACAAGCAACAAACCTTTCATCCCTTATGGCAGAAAAAGTGTTCATAACTACTTTGCTCACCAGTAAATTTGGTGAAGAAACAGCAACACAAAGAGCAAATATTACACTATACAGACTTTAGAAAAGTTTATCCACTCATATTATCAATCCTCCAGACAGAAAATTACTAATCATACAATATTCAGCTAAGGAAGCGAAAAAAACTGGAGAGCAGGAAGTTCAATTTTGGAGAAGGGTAATTTTATGAAAAGGGAGCCATATCCTATAATGCCACAAAATATCAGTAACTTTTTCACCTGAAACTCCATCTGAATTGGTGGCCTTGTCCAAGATTTCTTTTCTCCCATTGTTGATATCAACTCAACTTCTGCACTCATAGTTGGTTCCGTTTGTCCAGGGAACTTTCTTATCCTGAGGAGCCACAAGACACGATGAGTATGAGTTTCTCAACCAAAGCATAATCTAAAGAGAGAACCCTTTTGTCTTAATGTAAGTCCAGGAAAGAGAGACCCAACAGATTGTTTTTCAATTAACCTGATGGAACTACATGTTATTTCCCTGAAAAATACCAACCATGCCAAAGAAAAATGATTTTCACCATGTGGCAAAACCAAGATGGCTGATGTGATACGGTAGTACCAAGCTCCAGAACCAACAATACCAAGTCTTTAATGTCCCACCGCTCACTCTCAACAATGTAGCAGTCTGTTAGATGTAACTCTCTCCTTGGAAATTCCAATGTCAAGTCTAACTATTCTAAAAACAAGTCTTTTTTGTACTCCAGCTGCTTATGACACAATCAAACAATCAAAATGAGAGTCTATCAATCTTACATCATGTGCTTTCATGAAGCAGTGAGGAGATTGGGAGAACAACAATGTCCCATCATGGACTCAAAATGGAAGTAGGTAATTAGAGCTAGATCATATGCTGGAAAGGAGAAACCAAAACGAATGTCCAAACTATATAATCGTCTGAGTTAACATACTCACTTCCAAACCAAGCAATCAATAGCAGCATTATACTTCGCTCTTCCTGATGTCACCTGGAAACTGGTCTTTGCAGTTTGCTTTGGTACAGGAACCTTAATGACAACCCCAAGAGCAAACATTTTTGGGCCGAAAACACTCTTTACCTGAAGATTAACACAGGTGAGAAAACCAAATGACCGCAGACAAGGCATAATCACTTTGCTTCACTTATAATCATTACCAACCTTGACATTTACTTCCATTCTTGTTCGACCAAGTTCCTTTATCGTCGGCAACACTCGAAATGGAAGATTAACACCCTCCGTTATTCGATACCTATGAAATATAAGATGAATCAATTAAAAGAACGCATGATCACTAGCATTAAAGTACTTATACATAGAATGTATGGTAACAAACCCTAAAATAAGTAATTATTTGTATTGTTCAAACAAAAAACAGATGATGCAAAAGAAGAAATCACAAGCTTACTTCATCAGTTCAAATTCACCATCAGGAGGCACAAAGCTGACAGTTTTTTCTGAGTTAAACCTCGTCAAATTTACACATTGGTGGAATGTGACATCATCGAGCTCGATAGTCTTACCACTGCAAAAACATCTGAGTGTCATAGAAGAGAACACCAAAACAAACATATAATAGCACAAATAATTAGCGAAAACTTAAAGGCCAAAATCTAACGAGCATAAAGTGAAAGACATTGAAGAAACACAATTCCGGAAGGAAAATGATAGCTTAAATGAGCTGGGAACGAATTGGTATTAGCAAGGTCGCGCGCAATGTGCATTTCAATGCATAAGTAACTTGAACATCATCAAGCACAAGAAGCAAGAGTCTTTTGATTTGAATGAACTTATGGGCGACAAACTACCTTTTAATAGGACGAGATTTAATCTGAGACTCTTTCTCAAGGCCAATTTTATCATTTAAACCCAACTTCAGATCAGGCATTCCAGAGAGAAAGCACTTCATAAGAATCTTCCCCGTCACATCACAACGGAGGACACTTCCTGTATTTACCAATTTGTGGTGAGCAACAAAAGAAATCAATATGGTACTTTTGATCCAAATATTGGACCTACCTTTTGAAGACATAAGAAGATTCACACTTTCCACGATATCAAGAAAAACCTGTAGAAATAAAGTTCGTGATCACATAATATGGTGATATCATGGAGAAGAGCCAAATCACAATCTCAAAGTCACCTCATTCTTCTTGTAAGCCAGACCTTCCCTCCGCCAACCAACAGCACCAGTGACTTGTAAGGTAGCATTTGGCACAGGTTTATCTGAAGGCTATTAAATTCATAGGAAATAGCACAATTAGAAATCAGCAAAGAAGAAGAAGAAGAAGAAGAAGGATGCCAGGATAATTTAAGCAATAAGATACCAACCTTGGAAGAAAATGGCGAGCGCACCCCTTCCTGAGTAATGTACAGCTTCAGGATTTCAGGGGAAAGATTTTGAGGATAGCCAAAGTCCATAATCTCTGAAATGAATGTTATGATGATGAATGTAACTAATCCATTCCTGTTTGAAGATTCTAGATAATATTCTAAAGAGAACTATCTCGCCAATTTCGCAGCTCTACAGAAAACATCTAGCTAGCAGGCACCCCAAGCACATCCATGTGAGCTCCAAACGATCTTCACACTTTGAGCAACAACTAAAACTAAACTACATAAAATGCACATGCTTAAATATATATTACTAAGAATTCTGAATTCATGCTTTCTTGCTTTGCTTTTACAGCAGTATACTCAACCATCCTACATCCAAACATCCCCACCCTAAAAAACTGTTAGATATAGGCTCATGTCCTGCATTAAGTTAGCTTAATACTGCATTTCACGTCCTCTTAAAACTCATCAAAACTTCTGTTTTAAAAAGGGGAAAACTCAAGTGGTTGTTGTATTAGCAAGACATGAGAATCTACCATCATACATACTGCATCATGACAGCTGATCAACATGAACAGTAGTGGTATGAGGTAAAGTAGGCATATCTCTAGAAACTTTTATTATCGCTTGCTCCTCCAGTACAAAAACCAGAATCTTGTCTACCACACAGGACCTTTTGCCCAGGATTATTTACAATATTCTACCTTATCGCGACCGGAAACAAACAGATAATTAATTCAAGCCTCTAACTTACCATCCAAAAGCTCATAAATGAGAACAAAATTATTACGAATAGCATCTTCATCAAAGGATCCTCCAAAATAAGATTTGAAGAGGGAAACGGCCTGCAAGAAAGAGAAATTCTATCAGGCATCTGCTGGACAAAAAGAATCCTCCCTAATGGAGAAATAGTTGGAGAGGTGACAAATTCATAGCAATCCATTCCCCTGAAATATGATTGCACCACAATGACACTTGTCTAAGAAAAAAAAGCTTGCAGCCTTATCAATTACATCATTCATCCTAACCCTCTTATTATTCCAAAATCATGTATATTTTACTGATGCATGCGGCAGTTATGGTTCTGCTTCTGTGAATGAAACAAAATGCTTTGGCGGAAGAAAGTCGTGAGCAGTCTATTCACCTCTCCACAGAAAATAGAAAAAGACCAAGTAAACAGCTAATAGAGCAAAACCTTCAAGTATCAAAATAAAAGTGGGTGCAATTTGTCCTAACAATGACTTAGCAGCAACGGTGGAATTGCACAATGAGACCAAACAAGTAATCTATGCACTAAACAGGAATTCAGGATTTGCTGACTTCGAAAGAAGATGACATACTACGGAAAAAGCTTACCTCCACAACGAATTTAAAAGCACAAGCTACATTAGCATTGCTGCTGACAACTATAACAATGTAGACATTGCTAATTCTCATGTAAAAGAATGAGCAACCACCAATCTGGCGCACAGGGCAGGTACCGAGCTCTTTTGTCTGCATGATGTGCATGCGGAAAGCATCCACCATATTTCCCCTAGAAGAAACTACTCGTCAGAATAATAGGAGAGATCAAGAGAGATATGACAGAAGCAGCGCTAAGGAGTTTTGCAGCAAACAACTAGAGGGCCTATTATTGGAAAGTGTTATCTTGAGTTAACTAAAGGAATGCAAGGGTTTACATGATGACAACCAAATAAATGAATGATACATTGTCATGATGGAGACAAATGGGGAACCTCCATCCAAATAAAATCTCGATTTACATTTGTAAAAACACTACAATCGAAGGCCATAAAGCTGTCACGTTGCATATACACTATATATATAGATCACAACAAAACCTTTGGCAGCACCACCTCCTACAATTTCATGATGGTTGCAATCCTCTTAGCAGTTTTGACACAGATCCAATGGCAGAAAAAGTACATCCCTTCAAAGCAACACTATGCCGATGCATCGCACCAATATTTTCCACAACACCAGCCAGTTCTCACACTTTTGCTACCATCCGAAGACCTTAAACCCGATTAAAAACAGGCCCCCCTGAATCGCCCAGTAACCAGAACCATCCATATTTCTCAAGCTCTAGCAACAAAACCTACGATAGGCAGCTCAACTAACAGCAACAACGACAGCACGAGTCATAACAATATCCATCCAGAAACTTCAACTTCAACTTAGCTCCCAAAAGGGATCCGTAGCTCGCTCATCGGAAGAAACCGACGGCGCATTGAAGCTCGCGAGGCTAAGGAAAACGAGGAAACAATCGACCTAGCTAACGGGAATGAGCGGGATCGGAGTCAAAATTCAGCTACGCAACGTCTAGGAAGCAGCGGGTGGACTGTTACCCGACATCGTCGCGATAGAGGCGGTTGATGAGGACGTCGCCGCGGAGGTTCAAGAAATAGATGGCGGAAGCAGCCACCGGCATCGTCGCCGATCCCTCCTCCTCCCCCCGGCGATCCGATCAATCGAAGGCCCTCCTCCCCGTCGAATCCCAGAGATCTGCAGGAACGTTCGTCGGAGACTCGCGTGTGGGTGGGTGGATCGGCGAGCAGAGTGATTACTGCATTGAAATCTAAACAACAAATGGAGGAGGATGGGGGATTGAGAATTCGGAGAGAGAGTGAGGAATTGGGGGAAAATGGCGAGCTGCGGTCAGCGAAATTGGGTCGCCTTGTTGAATCTGCTTCTCACGTGACACGGAGCTTCCGGCACGTGCTCTCCCTCTTGCTTCTGTGCATTTTTTTTCTTTTTTCCCAATTCTGCCCCCCTTTTTTTTTAATAAATGACATATATAGTTCATGAACTTTTAAATCAATATGCAATATGATCTATAAACTTTAAACTTGTTTAATGTTATCTTTTAAGTTTAGCATAATGTATAATGTCGTCCCTGAACTTTTAATTTATTCGATATGATCTTGGACTTTTGGTACATACTATATGAAAATGTTCAATATTGTCACTGAATTTAAATTAACGGAAGGACAACATCGAACATTTTCATACAGTATATGGACTAAATCGAACATGTACCAAAAGTCTAGAGATCACATTGAACAGATTAAAAATTCAATGACGACATTACACATTGAACAAATTTAAAGTTTATGAACCATTTTAAGTCAAAGTTTATGGACCATTTATGTCATTATCCCCATTTATTCTTAAGTTCTTAGTCAAGAATTGAAAATTATAATACTTTTAGATGAAAATGAAATAGGTAATGGGATGTATTATCTTCTTGAGAAAAAAATTCAGCTTGATGAAGAGAAATGTATTTTCTATTAATCAAATTGATGTTATCTAATGAAATTAACCAAAAAAAAATATAAAAATACGCAAGAAATGCCACCATTTTAATGATTCAAAGTAGGGAAAATGACATCACAAGTGTCCAAACTTTTGTATGGCGTTTACTTGAGTATCATAATTTTTTAAAAACGTTCATTATGCCATATGAAAGTTATGGTATTTATGATATCTTTATCCCTTCAAAGTATAAATCAATTTGATTTTATATAATGAGATCGTTAAGTTGTTTCACGTCGTGCAAAAAAACCTATAAGCAATGTTCTACGCTTTGTTAAAACGTCAACCCTATCGATAGATAGGACTAGGACTAAAAAGAAGAAATTAACGAATAATACGAAATAATTTGATATGATGCCACCATCAAGTCTTCTAATCAATGCTACAATTTACAAGCACGCACATGGGCATAGGCAAATATCATGGCGAAGATCTTGAACACTTCGCCACGACCAAATTTGTATGCAATGTAACTAACTAAGAGAATTCATGTGACCAATCATCCTCAGTTAGGGAAAAAAAAATTCAATTTGTTCCGTTTGAGGATGCAAAACGCAGCTCCATTTTCTATCCAAAAAGAATGTTCAATGGAAGTGAATAGAAATGGATAGATGTTTAAGATCTCTACTCACCAACACCACATAACCAATCCAATAGCACAAGGAAATTCATGCAACCAATCTTACTAAATAAGAAAAAGTTAAGTAATTATGAAAAAAAAATCTAATTATATCTTCTATCAGAAAAAAAGAATGAAAAATGAAAATGGATGATAGAATAAAAAAGATTTCTCACATTATCGCTCTATCATCAGTATTTTGCTAATTGATACCATATACGATAAAATGCAACAGCACATAAGAATTCATAGAATCAATCATACTTAATGAAAAAAAGGTTAAAAAGTCGTAAGCATGTAAAATTTATTTATTTTTGGTCGAAAAGAAAATTGTTAATATCACAAAAAAAATCCCAAATTTATACATTTGTGACAAATTTACCACAAACTAATTTTGTGACAACAAAAAATTTCAAATTGGCACACCTATGACAAATTGATCCAAAATTGATTTTTAAATCAATAAAAACCTCAAAATGGTACATCTATGACAAATTTATCCCAAACTAATACACAAGTGACAAATTTACTCTTCGTTAGTTTCCGTTAAATTGGGTTAATACAACGAACAAAGTCCCAAATTGATACACTCTGTCAATCGTCATGTGTCATCAAATTCAGTAATTTGACTATATAATTTAACAACACATGTGTAGCAGTTTAGAGTAAATTTATTATAGAGGTTAATACCATGAAAAATCTCAAACTAATACACTTATGACAAATTTACCAAAATCTAATTTTTTTACCATAAAAAATTCCAAACTAGTATATCTATGACAAATTTACTCCAAACTGGTACACATGTGATAATTTTACCTTTCGTTAGTTTCCGTTAAATTGAGTTAATATCATGAAAAATCCCAAACTGGTATTGAGGGTAAAACCCAAAACTTGTACACCCCATTAATTATCACGTATCATTAAACTCAGCAATTTAGTGGAAACTAATGAATAATAAATTTTTTATAAATGTACCGATTTGAGATAAATTTGTCATAGATATATCAGTTCGGGATTTGTTGTGATTTGTTTACCAGTTCGGGATTTTTCTGGGTATTAACCATTATAATAGATTTACCAGTTTGAGGTTTTTTGTGATAAAAAAAATTAGTTTGAATTAAAATTATCACATGTGTATCAATTTAGAGTTTTTTTTTATATTAACTCAAAATAAAAATGAGGGATTAAATTGGATCGACCGATAAAAAAATTCATGTCATTATATTCTTCAACGAGAAAAGCGAGAAAAGAAAGAAAAACAAAAAGAAATGAGAGAGAGAGAGAATAACAAGAATCCATCATCATCTTCTCCTCCTCCTTCCCAAGATGAACAGAATTTCACGAAATTCTCCGTATATTCCGCCCGAACTCCCAAGCTCGACCTCCATCGACGCTCTCGCAGCTCACCCCACTGACAACTTCCTCCTCTTCCTCATGATCTGAGACCGGATACGGATTCGCGCAGGCGCAGAAGCAATGGGGTTGTTCAAGCGGATAGCGGGGATCCTAGGTTTTGGCCGAGACGATGTCAGCAAGGACGACGAGGACCAGCGGCAGCATCGAGGGGATGGAGAAGACCGAGAAGGAGGAGGAGAAGATCCTCCGCATTCGGCCGGCTGGAGTGGAAGCTATCAGGAGACCGGCCTTCCTCGCAGGGGCTTCAGCGTCCCGGTCAAAGTCGCCGTCGACCGGCCGAGCCTCGGCCCCGTCCTCGTCCCCTGCGATGCCGGCGACGGCGGTGTTCAGGTCGTCTCTCATTTTCTCTTTCTGGGTCGGTCTCTTTCCTCGTTTGTACGAGCTTCGGATGCTTAGGCTCGATTTATACTACCCGCATGCGGTTTGTGCTGCTTATGGGATCTCTTTCAGCTAAATTGTGGTGTTTCACAGTGATTCAGAGCTAGGGCAGTGCGACTTTATCTTGTGCTCGTTCCCTGGCATCAATCGGGACTCATTGGACTTGGATTTGTTTTGAAGCAAATGCAGATTTGCTATTGAAATTGACATGCGGAGTAACTGGCCCAGGATGTTAGTCTTCGAAAGAAGGAGTGTCGTACAGTCTTCATAAGATGTAGGAACTCCATTTTACTTTGAGCTGATAAGCTTGTAGGAACTCCTTTTTGCTGGGAGCTGATTAGCTTTGTGATGTGAATATTTTCTCGGGAGGTGTTGATTAGGCGACACTCAGATCCCCATCACCTGCAGTTTGAAACTAAGTTCCTCTACACCACACAAGCACAACATGTCTGAACACTAGATATGCTAAAAGATGAGAGCCTTCACTTAAGTTTCTACGGGGTCATTTGTCCATGAAAAGGGCCCATGTCTAGTCATTTGATTTTGACTTCCACTGAATGGCTAATTAGACCAGCCACTGCATGTAAAACGGTCATCTTGTGAGGGGTTGACTCTAAGGATGGAAGATGAGTTGTGATTTGGGAGTAGTCTGAGATGATAATTCTTCATTACTGGTGCTATTGCAGGCTCACTGTCTAAGCTCAGAGTATCTATTGATTACATCAGCATCACACTTAAGAAAGACCAGTGTCCATACGAAGATGTAACATGTATGACAATCGCGTTGAGCCCCTTAGGCTATCGAAGTTGTCATATGTGAAAGCTAATTCCAGGAACTGGATTATTGTGAATAATTTGCATCTGGTGCCTTGGCAAAGATGATCATATTTTGGGGACTAAACTAAATTTTACAGGGTCCTATACTTTTGTTAGAATAGCATAATGTCCTGAACTTGGCATTAAGATCCTGCCTTTTTTAGGTTTCTTGTAAAACTTTATGGTTGGCTAATAATATATGTTTAAGCTGCCAAATCCTGCACAAGAATCAATTAGTTGTTTTGGCAAGAAGCTGCAGCTTAGTTAGGTAACTTTACCTTTGGGATAGAGCTAAAACCATATTACAAACAAAAGGTATTCCTGCCACTATGAATTGTGGGAATCTGTAGCATTCTGGAACTTTGACATTGCTTGTTAAAAGTTACATTAGAGAGATTAAGATTTTTTTCGCTAGAAAAAGAAGAATGAGAGGGGGCTACCGTTGCAGCTGCCTTGTTGGGCCATTACCATAGGAACTCCACATCCAAGTCATTGGATTAGAGAAATTTAGATGCTAGGAGAGATATCAGGAAGGAAGAGTTTTTGATTGACAAACATTAGTTCTTTAACTAATATTATGCAACTCATGAATCAACGATTTCCTTAGATTTTCTGGAGATCATATCTCCATTATGATTGTGATGCTAGTTGTATCAAGTCATTTTCAATTCTTTCCTATTCGTGTGCTCTTGTATTCGAAAAGCCTTGATTGCATCAAATGATTTACTTCATGAACTAGCTATCAGCACAAGCCTTTTGTATTATAATCTCGCTGCATGTACCCTGTTAAAGATTGTATGGTTTTTCTTATTCCTCAGAAGGCAGATGAAAGCCTTTTGTTTTGTTTATGTTTTATTTTTATTTTTATCACGACCTCTCTCTATCGACACAATTAAAAATTCTTGGTTTCTTAGTTTCCCTAAAAAGCAAACGGACAACATATAATGTTTTGGTAATATTTTTCTTCAATTATTGAAAAGCCAGCGGATTTTGTATCGAACCCTGATGAGTTGCAGTTTGAAAGGTCGGAGGAGAGTTGCTAGTTCTGAACCCAGCAGCCAATATTGGCGGGAGGCTTTTAAGCTTCATTTTCTCACACGTGATGTCAGTCTGTGCTCATACTCTAGCAGCTAAAGTTCTCTGTAATGGCATGCCAAATATCTCAGGCTTCGTTGGATTTGTTCACGTTCCACCTTTGTGCAGTTGTCGTAGCAGCACCTTTTTCCCCCAGTCCTGGGAGTTTCTACAGTCTACAAGATTTCTGTGGCCTAACCCGTTGAGTTTGTTCTGTTTTTAGGGTCTCCGATGGTGCGCAAAACGACTGAGGATAGATGAAGATGGGGATGTGGCTCACGAGTTTCTTGACGAGGTGTTGCCGGATGCTACGGAGCCAGAGGAGAAGCCGCAGCCGAAGTTTGCGGCGCGGTACAGCACTAGACCAGCTATGGTCAAGAATCAGGTAATCACCCAAGATGGCAAGGTTCAACACTGTGTGGAACACCATGGTAGACTAGAGTGGGTATGATTCTAACAAGAACCCGTGGAAGAATGTGCTCTCCACTCCTAGGAACTTTATGCTCTCTCCTCTGGGAGTCCTGCATGATTTTTTGCGATTCATTGCGAGTGATTCTTGCAACTGTACTGATACATGAAACTTCCATATTGCAGACATTCCTGTGTCCGTATTGAAAAGGGACAGTGTATATTAACTTCTAAACTTTCCCACATGAAAATTGTCATCCTACTTTGAGTTTGCTGCCGGATTTATATGCCCTGTCCTTGTTAAGAGCTGATTCTGACCGGGATCGAGGATTCTTGGATTCTTTAGCAGTTAAAAGAGTTGTTGGGTTGCTTGCTTGCTTGTATGCGTCGGCACCAAGATTGCAATTGACAGTAAACCATAAGAGCAAAACAACTCTGCACAGCTCATTTTGCTCTAAGTAAGTTCACATTTAGTAAAAAGAGCCCCAAAACAAACCACAACGAACTTGAAAAAAGGGCTAATGTCTTAGGCAAAGCAAGTCCTGAAACACAAAACACTACTAGTTTCTTCAGTTCACACGTCATTGTGTGTGTGTCCTGAGTGGGGCGGGTGCCCTCCTAGAGGGTAGGTCGGGACGGTGGTTCCAGTCATTGGATCTGCAGTCCCGATGGGCTGGTGTCCGGGGCCTCCAACCACCGGCTGGGTCGTCGTGTGGCGAGTCGCTGGCTAGTGGACATGGCCTGCCAAGGTGGAGTGCTTGGCAGTGAACTTCTCAGCTGCGTGCTTCGCCTTGGCTTGGTGCAGCTCCATCTTGGCCTTGGCCTCCTTAGCCTTCCTTTGCTCACGCGCCATCTCTTTCTCCTCCGGCGTCCTCGCCGCCGCTTTCTCCACCTGCAAATCTCAATCTCGATTATACTCATTCCTTCGGAGCGAGACTCCTACGTCCTGCAATGCAAAGTTAGAGCACAAGTTTTTGTGCAATTAGGTGTACTGGGGGGTTGTCTATGAGGACCTTTTCTTCAAGTTTGGCTTTGGCTATGTTGATGTGCTCTTTGGCAGAGCTGGCCACGTTCTTGAGCTTCTCGTCTGCTGATTGTATTTTCTTTCACTTGGTCTCAGCTTTCCTCTGCTCTGTTCTGGGTTTGCAGATGCTGTGTGATAACGAATGTGAAAGGGAACCTGGTATAAGGTACGAAAGACCGAGGGAATGTCTGTATAGCGGATCCTCTATCTGCTGCTACGTAGGCTGCCACGTGCCCAGCATGCAATTTTAACGTCGGTCGGCCCGCCACGTTGGACCCCGGAAGAGGCGCCTACCCTCATATAACCTCAAAGCTTAATAAGGAGAAAAATATTCAGTAATCTGACTTTAGATTTAACGTGATAGATAGAGCCAATTAAATAATTCACAAGAGTTTCGATTTACAATGTCTTTTCTATCGGGTATAGTTGTTTCTGGGAAAAAATTTATGATAAAAATCACGAAATTATTTTTCAGAAAAATGTTTTCCCCTTTATAGGTTTAGAGATTTTATTTTATTTTTCCTAATTTTTAGATATGTATATTTTCTTCCATCGTAAATGATTTTTTATTAATCGATCATTTTCAGTAAATGAAACGCTGAAAGTCCAGAATACTAATTTGCAGAATTTTTGTTTCACTTTGAACAGAGTAAATAAAATGATGTATGAAGATAAGCGGAGCTTAGTCAGAGTAAATGTCTACGACAACTTTTACAAAAGATCTTCTGCTTAGATTGTAGAACCCACGAACCACGTTTTGTCTAAGTCGACGTTTGTCTCTCCTTTTGCTTTTCGAAATTACTCTTTGCTATATAGATTTGTTATTCATTATATTAGCCTATCATTATATAGATACTCAACCTATACTTTCATATGTGACGGTCCTCATCTTATCTCTAAAATGTTATCAATGAGTAAAATTAGTGGATATAATTTACAATATCATCGGAAAAATAGCAGCTCGGGCGTAATACGTTGTGAGAACTAGTCACTGTCAAAGACAATTTTCAATGTGTTGTTATGATTACTTTTAATTTCTTATCGACTTAATAATTTCCTTTTCTTAATTGTGTTACTTTTTTCGTTTTGAATTTTCATGTTATTTTTTTCTTGAGATATGGTAGTAAAAAAAAAATTACGTCAACAATTTTCTGGTAATCAAATTGGACAGAGTTAAACGGATGAACTTGATTTTATTAATATGATGAGTTTTGTGACATGATTGTACTTTTTAAAGGTTTTATAATTTAATTTTACTTTCGCTATTAATTATAAGACTTCCTCAAACACATAATATAGTAGCCCTCAGAACAAATTATCAACTGGTCAGCTATATATATTTGGGCCGCCCAACAAACATACCTCTAGATTTCCAGACCCAAAAAAAAAAAAAAACGTACCTCTAGATTTCGTTCCTGAGCAAGATTGTCCGTATAGATGGAGGCATGGAGTCAACAGAACGTACGCTGATCAGCTCGCTCACACCAAGACACGGTCCGAGCAAAGAGGACCGAATTCTCTCAGAGCCCACGCTATCTCTTCTTCCACCCTCACAGTCCCAGCGCTCTGCAACGCAGAAGCTCGCTCTCTCTCCAATGGACATTTCATTAACCTTCACTCCCTCCGCCTCGCTCAACCGCCATCGCCGCCTCTTTTCTCCCGCCGGGGGCAGTAGCGGCACCCGCCGCTTCGCCGCAGCGAGATGTCGCCGCGAGACGACGTCCGGCGAGCTCCAGACGGCGGCCGGGTCCAACGGACGGAGCGGAAGCCACACGGCCTCCGTGCCGGTCCACAGGGTCACCGTCCACGATCGGCAGCGAGGCGTTGTGCACGAGTTTTCGGTCCCTGAGGTGAGAATTCTGTGCAGAGGTAATGTAGACGGATCATCGCTTTCTTTCCACGTCTAGCGGTCATGTCGTTAGGATCTTCCACAGCGAGCACATATGAATCATACGAGGGTTTTCAATTGCAATGTCATCGATCAGACTGACCGGCAAAACTTCGACTGAGTTCGTCTGCGAATTCCTTCATGACACTGTAGTCCTAACTGCTTATTGCTCACCTCAATCGACAAAAACGTGGGAGGTGCCATTAAAGCGCAGTAGTTAGTGTTTCATTTTCATGGTATCGGTTTTTCTTTGTCTGATGTCATTGCATTTGAATTGAATGCAGGATCAGTATATACTGCACACGGCTGAGTCTCAGAACGTCTCCCTTCCTTTCGCTTGCAGGCACGGTATTGGTTTTTGTGCTGTGATTTGAGAATATGTTGGTCCACCGTGCATAGATTGTGCACTGTGCAGATTTTTGCTTTTAGTGTTCAAGCACAAGTGTGGGAACAACCAGCAATTTACTGCAGTAACAGTCCATATATTGTTTTCCCACGATTTCTTTTTTGTGGTCTTCGGCTTGTATCCTTAATAGTTTCACGGAATCTACTGAGCCGGAATCTACTGAGCCGATGGACCAAATATGAGAAATTCGTCTTCTATTTCTTTAATTTTAGAAATGTAAGAACCTCGTTGAACAGAGTGTATAAAGGGTTCGCAGCGAATGCTCCCTTGATGAGGCAAAGAATGCAGTGCCCATGCACCTACTATATTTTATGCACCTTCAAGTTGCAACCTTTGCAAGAGCTGTCGGTTTGCTGTTACGAGAAAATTGGTTCTTGCAAAACGCTTACTGCTAAAATGTCCCTTAATGTCGGTGACTCTGAGATCAATGTGGTTGGCTCACTTGCTATGGGCCACCCTTCTTATGCACTAGTCCTGCCTTTTTTAGATCTCACCATCATGTAACCACTTTTTTGTAACCTGAAAGTGAAATATAGAGGTCTATTTTGCTTGCTTGAGGAGCTTTTGGATTTTATATCGTTGCATGCAGTATTTTTACCATCTGAGTTACCTGCTAGTGCTATCTTAATTTCGAAACACATAAAACAAACTTGCTGAGAGCTACTGGGACAGGTTGTTGTACTAGCTGTGCTGTTCGAATAAAATCAGGACAAATCAGGCAGCCTGAAGCACTGGGGATTTCTGCTGAATTAAAGTCTAAGGTACTATACATTCCTACTCCACTTGGAACAAAATGACGGCTGGCTTTTGACAATCCTGCATTTATGTAATATTAAGCTTCTCTTAGACTCCACATAGCATAGGACGTCTATCTTGGTGTTGGGAAGGGACACTTATTCTTTGAACTATATATTTCACCTACCACTTCCCTTGCTAGTTCATAGTAAGGACAATAACAGTAGGATGTTTGATCCTGTGTAGTTAGACAGTATTCAGTTTACGAAGGGGTGTGTTGTATTGACATCTGTAATGATACTGTTTTAGTGCCATGGGCGAGACTGGTGGAATGGACTATGCAGGTCCTCTGGCTAATCTGCAGTTGGTCCAAACAATTCAGTTCCAGTTCCTGAATTTGGTTTATCTAACTGACCGGGAGGCTCCTGTGGCAAAGTGCATTTTAGGGAATTCACAGTTGTTTCTCATTAGGTGGGAATTCATTGACTGGGAAGAAATTTTACCTATCTGATGTGATCATCATAAAGATCAATTATCTGAAGATGATGTATCCTGCTGCTCAGTTGATGAAAGTGCCAAAAGCTAACTTTCTGACAAGTCTGGAGATATTGTTGGATCTTAAAAAGCAAATTTGGCTTGATAAACCAGTGGTTCATGATATGCAATCTTAATTCCCCAACAGTTTGAAGTTTTTTTTGAAATTGGATAGGTTTTACGTTCTTAGTTCTCTGAATATCTACTTATCAGAAGGTCAAATTCAGCTAACAAACCTTGTAGATGTGGGAGATGTCATTTACTTGCCTATTCTGTTGTATGGCAGTTGTAACTTCTTAGATAATTTGTTCTTTCTTGGCAATCCAGGGGTATGCACTACTCTGTGTTGGCTTTCCTTCCTCAGATCTTGAAGTAGAAACACAAGATGAAGATGAGGTAATGTGCTTAATGATGTCTATCCATATATCATCTCCAAAAGGAGGTCTCCAGTTATGAGCTCAGGATGTTCTGTAGAATAACACTCGCCACTTTGAGTTGAGTGTAACTTGTGCCAGATTTACTCGTGCACTATTCTGGAACCAATTTACTTCATTCGACACGGATTAGATCTTTTTGGTTTAGTTTTCCCTTTCCTCTCTTGGATAGTAAAAAGCGTGCCATCACTTTTCCTCAAAGACTTGGTGCTTGGCTGGGGCATCATATCGCTTACACGCATTTTTTTAGCTCAAGAAAATGTTGTGTTCTTGATAGAACCTTTGGGTCCGGAAACATGTCTAATCTGTGAACGTGATGAGTTGGGAGGCATAGATGTTCATTCTGCATGAAGTAAATCTGTCAAAGAAGTTTGCCATAGATGTTTTGTTCCTATTTTTGAGATATCATTCATGTGACTTGCAGGTCTATTGGCTTCAATTTGGAAGATATTTTGCACGAGGACCTATTGTGAGTTCTAGATACCTTGTCATCAGTATAAAACTTTACAGATTGAATGAGAAATGTAAAGATACGGAGTATTAGTTAATTTTATAAATCATCATTCACCAACTGCCTAGGAAGGATTTGGTATGTTTGATGTTCTGGTCCTGAAACACTGCTTGTTTTTTCTGTTTCTGTTGCTGCAGGAAAGGGATGATTATGCTCTAGAGTTAGCAATGGCTGATGAATAAGCCGACCAGATGTGCAATCAGAGACAAGAGTTTGAGATGATTTCTCCTTTCCCGAGTCGGAGTTTTCACTACGAAATATTGTTCTTTAAAAAACAGTTAATTCTCTCAATAGTAGCCTACCGTACGCACTCTTGTTAGCAAATGAGATGGTCTTCCATTGATATATAGATGCAAAATGTACACTGTCGATTCAACTATCTGCCAATTCATCCCAGGATGAAGCCATCGTGTGTAGTCTATGAATCTGTTAGTATCATCCTGGAAATTGTTTAGTTTCTTGTCCTAGCCTAGATCGAACTATCAAATGACGAAGGCTGGTCATAATGGAAACACACAAGTGCGCACGCAAAAGCACACAGCCTTGTCCCTGCCCTTGCCGCACGCTTATGCACTGATGCATGAGTACCCACACACTCACATACTAAGTTAACCAATGAATTGGGATATACCATGAAGGACAATCACTAGAGGTTGTCCCATTCATGCGATTGTATCCTTTAGCAATGTAATCGGTTCTCATAACCTGACCACTTAAAACTTGGGCTCTTCATAGATATGGGGCACTTGCAAGGAATGTTGTACAGATCAGTCTGCTCTAAAGAAGAAGAAACTGTACAAGTAACATTAGGAGAGTGAAAAGATGTAGCCCTTCACACGGCAAACTCTCGTATACTCGAGAAAAATACAAATGAAGAGATGAAATTGACAGTCAAGGTGAATCAAATAAACTAATTTAAAAAGGAATTTCCACCTGAGTCATGGAACGTGTTATTTCGTCTAGACTGCTTTCGTAGCAAAGTAAGTCGCTAACTCACTCTTCGACTTCATCAGTCGCAGCACCACGATTCCCATACACAATAGAGAAATAAAATCCCAAGGTTCTCAGTGTAAGGCCAGGAAATCTGTGAGAACTGTTCGGTCGCAAATCGATCTGGACGAATGGCCATCTCATTGCTTCTGCCGCTTCGCACTCCTCCCATCCGTCCCCAATCACACAGAACTGGACATTGGGACCCCCGAAACGCTCCTTAATCCTCTCGAAACATTGGAGTTTCCCCACTTCCCATGAGCTGTACACTGAAAAAAACACGGTGCATTTCAACTCACAATCCTCACCACAGCTATCTTAAAATCTACAAGACAATTCACAAGTTTTTTATTGCAATGTTGGAATTCACTCATATATGCCATCACAGGTCCAACAAGTCGATAGATTGACATCAAGAGGACCAAGACCCATCACTTACCATCTCTGTGCTTTATCAAACCGTCCAAGCGAAAGAGCAAGCATTTTGCAAGGCTGGGTATCAATGATCCTGAGGTCACTAGAACATTTATGCAATGAGAATTATTCTTTTCGGCCATCCCTTTGGCCGAGTTGGGACAAGGAATTGGGTCCTCCTTCCCACTGGAACACTGATCCAGGAAGGACCTGGCTGCAGTTAAAATAAGGATGTTACCTTCCAAATAAGCATTTAAGACAACAAAGTAACAGTCGCAAGAAACCATACCCGAAGAAAGCCAACCGTCCGTGTACTCATCGGTCATTTGGTATAACTGATCCCACTTTTCTGTTAAGTCTTGGTTAAAGATATTGTGCAGACCCTGAAATAATAAAGTTTGGATCCAAAAGAACTCTCTTAGTAGAGTACAACAACCGAGCAGGATCTGTATACTTCTACCCTTTCACTGCATTGGTAGCTTTTTTTTTTTTTGGTCACAGAAAAAAGCTAAAGATCTATAGGACTTCATGAGGCTATATTGACCCACACAACGGCACAACTAAATTATCATGTGTAGGATGCCTAACCCCAACTTGATAAAACAATTACTGTCGAGAGCGGCGTGACTAAGATCCGCCAATCATCCAACGCAGTTTGAGAGTCTACATCTAAATATAATATTCTCCTGACATTCCTGTAGAGAAACTATTCTATTGCACTAACACATAAGAGTGAACATGCGTACATCTATTCACGCGTTGGATATGTCCAAGCTCAATACTACTCTCTCAAATCTTATAATGTGACCGGGAGATTGGAGATTACATGCTGGCCTGTCTATATACAAAGAGCTAAAAGGACCATAATTAGAACAAGGCTTGCTTAAGCTACATCACACTCGAAGAAACGTGACTTCATATCAGAACAAGCATAAAAAACAATTTAACCCAATGACGATGGCTAAGGAACTAAGAAAATGTTACAGACAATACCTTTTCATACATATAGGCTGCGGCTCTGAGTCTGTATGCTAGTTTTCTTTTATTGGCATCATCTTTAGGAGGACCAAATCCATCTTGATCAAAGTCGTAATCAGAAAGATCTCGCCCATCATCAAATTTGCTCAAGGCATCAAGAAAGGGCTCATTAAAGTTCTCGATCTACACGACCGAGATCTGATGTAAGTTGAAAGGAGCAACCGTGCCAAAGAAATGATGCCGATATTTGTTAGAATTCAGTATTAGACATTTTGCCTAACAGAACAAGCGAAAGGAGAGTGGAAGCTCACTTGCTCATAATGGAAATAATCATCGCACAGATCAAGTATGAGCTTCTCCCACATCTTGCCAATTTCTTTACCCTTCTGTACATCCTTGGAACCGCCGTGCGCCTCCGCATACGTCCCATTTAGCAAAGACTTGAGCAGTATAAGAGTCTCATCCATGTCCCAAACATATACACTCACTTTGTGGTCCTCGATCTTCGCATCTGCACTCTTGACCCTTTTGCTAGGAAACCCAGACGTGTCATCCATGAATTCTGACTGTTTCACCAATAAATTCGACACACTCGAAATTTTCGGAGCCGAAGAGACCCTGACAAATCAAAGGACCAAACACCAACTCATAAAGACATATCTTACATAAACAGAGCAACTTCATAGTTCATAGGCAAGCCTGTACAGCGGGTTTTTTGCTGACCTATTGAGGATGAACATTTGCACAACCATAGGTAAAAAGGCAAAAAAAAAAAAAAAAAAACCCAACCCCAGAAAAATCTGAAAAAGGCAACATCTTTGCCTATCTCAATACAGAGTTCTCCATCATTAAAAAGAAAAAACCCACAAAAGAACTGATCAATTTGAGTGCCAAAGTTTGAACCTTTTTCGAGAAACAGCAGAGAATAAGAGGCATCCGCCACCAAAATTGAAAAAGCTCAAGATTACATCGAAGAGAAGGCGTCAATCTTTACCTGTTTGGGTCGCTCATCAGCCAGTCCGATGGCTGAAACGGGTGCCCAGCTCAAATTACCTCCTTCCAGAGCTCTGACTGCGAAATTTGGAGAGACTTCTTTTAGGGTCTGAAGCTGAACTTGAAGCTATCAAGCCATCTGTATCGTCAGTTCGATGTTGGCGAGAGATGGTCCACACCCGTAACTTTTGGACCTGGGTTATCGGGTTCGGGTCAATTAATGATTTATCCGATAATTTCAAATAAGGATATAAAGTATGTCTGTCTTTTTAAAAAAGGACCAAAAGTAAATATTATTTCAATTAAGGACTGAAGTGATTAATACAGTCTCAAATAAGGTTTTCAAGTGATAATATAGTTTCAATTAAGGGTTTGACGAAGCATGTGCATCTCACATGCGACCACGATGAGGTCGTTTTTGTCCATATGTTGTTTTTTTTTTTCCCTCTATTCATCTTCTTCATTCTTCATCTCTTTGGTTCATCTTCCTCGTCCTTTCACTTGATGCTTAACTTTTTTCCTAAAAGGAATGAAAAATGAAAAATCACACCAACTATATTTGCAAGAGAATGCAATTGGGTACAAAATCTCTCCCAAACATGTAATGTGACCACTAAAATTTTAATTTTTTTAATATGATTTAAGAATTTTAGCCCAATGTGTAATGTGATTCCTAAATTTTTAATTTGTCGAATGCGGTTCCTGAATTTTTTGTACATGTTCAATTTAATCATTAGACAATATGAAAATATTGAATACTGACCATGAACTTTGAATTAATTGAATTAGATATTTTCATGTAATCTATGGACTAGATTGAATATTTACCAAAAGTTTAAGAATTCCATTACACATTGGGTTAAAGTTCATGGGTCATATTGAATAAATTTAAAGTTCAGATATCACATTATATATTTGGTCAAAATTCATGGACAATTCGTGCAATTATCCAATTTTACAAAAGAAAATCAATGAAGTGAAAAAAACAGAAGAAAATTCGTAGAAATATCGAATCCGGCCCGAACAACCGGCCCGACGGGGGGATAGTTTTACCCAGAGCCCGCCCATTCAGCCCGCTCTCCCTTCTTAGGAACCTATATAGCTCCCCGACCCACACCGACTCATCTCCCTCTCTCTCTCTCTGCCATTCTTTTCCCGCTCGCGCTCTGTTTCAAACCAACTGTCATCCCAAGATCGAACCAGTCTCCACGATCGCTCCGTCTCTCCAAAACCCTACCCATTTCCCCACTTCATCTCTCTCTCTTGATCGTATGAACGAGCCTCTGTTTTGGCAGTGACATCAGCTACACGCTCGATGGGTAAGAGCGCAAGAAACAAGCAAAGATCCAAGAACCGACGGCCGCAGCTGCAGCCGCAGCCGCAGAACCCGCCGTCCGACCCCCATAATCAACCGGGTCGACCATCGGACTCCGTTTCGGTGACCAGACACGGTTCAACCCCTCAGAGCGGCCGCGAGGATGGTGCCGGCCGAAACCCGAGTTCCGATGCTAGTTGGCTTCCCACCCCATCCCCTGCGATTGGCCCTATCCACGAGATTCTCCCGCTAGAAGATTTCAATAAGTTGCCGGTGGAGCAAAGGTTAGAGAATATACTGCTGAGACTTTTGAAGGACAGGTACCTAGCGGCATTGCGTGGGCTTGTTGTGGATATGGGGTATGATGAGGATACCGCGCTGAAGGCGGTCCTGAGGAACGGGCATTGTTATGGGGATGAGGATGTGCTGTTGAATATATTCGATAACGCGCTCGCTTACTTGACTGGTGATTGCCGTAGCAGGAACCCGATTTTTGAGGCAAATGGGATCGTGTTCACGAGCTTGATGCATATGGTGGAGCACTCGCTGGGTTGCATGGTTCACGTTATGCAACAGATTCACCCCAGTAGAATAATGGCGATGTGGTCTCTCCTTTATGTCAAACTCCATATGAGATTGTCAATTGCATTGCCTCCATCTGATGGGAATAGCAAATATGATAGTAGTAACAAGAATTTGGTCGATGTTCGTCTGCCGCCATGCTGTAGGTTCAACCGTTGTGTGGGGATTCGGTGGTTAAGAGATTCAGAAGTTTCCTCTAATAGGTCAGCTGTTGGCAATGAACGGGACAACCATCAGCCGGATGATGAAGAGCATTTGCAAAGAGAAATCGAGGTCCTAGAGAGGTTTGGTTTGCCACTGGAACTGAAGTCAATGCTGAAAAAGAATGTAGCTAAGGTTGTTGCCGCTGTTCAGGCAAACTCGATGCATCTGTTGGCCCAGACCTTTATGCTCTCAAATGCTTCTGTGAAGGGGGATGCTGCGGCAGTTTCGCAGCCTGAAGTTGGCGACGAGTCTAGTGTTTTGGGGTACGAAGAGCGGGGGAACTCTGTGGTGGATACACTTGGCGGTAAACTCAGCAATTTAAATCTTGACAGGAATTTGGTTGATTTGCCAGAACATAGAAAGGATGCCTTTGTTCTGCACTTGCAGAATCAAATTGAGGATCTTGAGAGACAAGTGAAGGAGAGAGAGGCATGGGCTCGCCAGAAGGCAATCCAGGCAGAGAAAAGTGTTGACAGTGCCTCATTGGAACTCGAGACGTTGCGAAAGGAGATGGCGGAGAGTCGTCATATATTGAAGAAAGGTAAACCGACTCTTGATGTGAGTACCATGATGAAACTCTCTGAGAAGCAAAGTGCTTTGAGGAAGGCGGGTGCCCAAGCGGAGGCTACTCACGCAGCTATGACACGGGTTGAGAATGAGAACGCTGAACTCAGGGCGGAATTGGAGGCTTTTAACCTAAGTGCATCGGAATCCGCAAAAGCCTGTCTGGAGATTGCAAAGAGGGAAAAGAAGAACCTGAAGAAACTCTTGAAATGTGAGAAACAGAAAGTCAAGCTTCAAGAGGCGATTGCAGAGGAGAAACAGAAGATCACTGACTTACAGCAGCAGTTGGTTGAGATAGAGCAAGCCCAGAGGGAAGCTGAGGTCTGTTAAATTCATAGTCCAAGCTAACACAATTTTTTGTGCCTCTTTATCTCTAATTATGTTTGTTTGTCGTGTCGTCAGATTTGACGTCTCTTATCATACTTGTTGAAGTTTAGCTTTCTATCGCTTTGAGTTCGTACGATCTGGCAATTCATCGGCGACTTGACATACAATGAATTTAGTACTGTGATACGAGGACCTACTTCTATATTTTGATGGGTCTGAGACAAGATGACTAGTGGAAGACATAAGAAATCTGTAGATATCAGATGTTAGCAAGTTAAAAGTGGGAACACCACAAGATACTGAATGTACAAGAATGGGTTTTTCGTTTCTTTGTCAACAACCTATGGAGCAGTCCTGTTGTTTTCTGATGTTGTAGAAGGAAAAAGAGGGAACTGTCAATGTACTGATCATGAGATTGTGGTTAATGTATGTACCTTGTAATTTAAGCTCACCTAGTCACTTACAGACTTATGGTTATCAGACTGGCATAGGGGTCTTGATGTGACATCGCCGGTTCAAATTCCAGTATGCACAAAACTCTAGCACAGACAACTTGAAGTTACCTATGAAGTGGTTAGCTTAGCTTCAGTATTTTTTCTTTGAATATCAAACAAATTCTCCTGCAATTCACTTAAGTGTATTTTCTTTTCTCTGGTTTCCATGAAGTGGGAAGAACTTTCTTCACTTCCCATCTTCAACCGTTTCTTTAGTCATCGTATAGTTCATTGTACTCTAGCATTCCAAATCTACCTGGACACGGTCAGAAAATTTCTTAGCTGATTCTGTTTCTTTATCACATTAAGTTGTCATGCTCCTTATCTGGGGAATCTGTGCTCAAGAAGTCTAGCCTTTTTAGCTTAATGTGAAACATCTTCAAGGGAACAAAAGGAATATTCGATGGAGGTTAACCGACAATTTCTTTTGATTACTTTTATGGCAATCAGAGAACAACTGGTTTTTGCCCATCCAATATTCTTTTGCATCTGGATTAGCTAGAGATGCTACAACGTTGTTCATGTCATTCTTTTCTTTTAGAATTTCCTTGTTTGTGATCAACTTCCTATCCATCATATTGAACTGCAGATGAAGTGGAGGCAGGCAGCAGATGCAAGAGAGGTTGTGAATGCGCAGCTTAAGGAAGAAAAGCGAGCATTGGAAGCAGCGGAGGTTGATAGTAAGAAAAGGCTAGAAGATCTGCGCTCAAGAACAGAGATAGAGTTGAAGTTATACAGGGACGAAGTCCTGAGACTGGAGCGAGAGCTTTCATTCCTAAAAATAGCGGCTGGGAACACTGAAGCAACGGCAGAGCTCGAAACATTGCCTCTGCTGATGCATGGGTTGGACGAACAGGATCATAGAAAATGCATAATCTGCAGGAAAAATGAAGTCCGTGTTGTCTTCTTGCCATGTGCCCATGAGGTTATATGTGCTGACTGCAGCGACAAATACGGGTATAAGGATAAAGTCTTATGTCCTATATGTCAAGTTCCGATTGAAGAGGCAATCCGGGTCTTTGGAGGTAGCTTGAAATAATTGATGCCTTGGTCTGCATTTGTCCCATTTGGTTCCTTGTTCCTGGCTAACGTAGGTCTCAAATAATCTTGCGGGAACTGGATCAACAATGTCAAGGTGTATAGATCTGTATAGTGATGTTAGGGTTACACGGTCTAGCTTACAAAGTGATGTTACAGATTCTAATCGGGTGATTGAACCGGTGGGACATCCCCTTTGAACAGAATTTTTGTATGTCAGCTTCTCTAGGCCTGCTCCTTGAGATTGAAATGTGGGAGTTACACTGCAATTTGTCAGCAAAAATTTCAGAGAAGTTCTTCAAACAACCATCTCTCATCATGGATTGTGTCCTGAATGTTTGATTACTCAAATGAAGTATGAAGAGAGAGAGAGAGAGAGAGAGAGCCTTAAATGCTTCCAAAGCAGTGACTAGCTAAGTCAGTTAAATTTAGTTTTGACAGCAGATTTCCCCAGTACACCTCTTTCCTGTGTCTACTTAATATAAGATGCAAGAGTTGTCTTCCTTCGTTTTCTTGAATTCCCTTTCAATTTTACTAGTTTGTGTTGTGAATCATCAACACAATTACGACGACGGACGACGCCTGATTAAGGGAACTCAGATGGCGATTATCATTACGCCTTGGCAGTCAATGCAAATTAGTCTAGCATGTCGAGTATATTATGTTCTTTTGACAGAAGCTGAAGGAAGGTCCTTTTTCCGTCTCTCGGCTTTGCATGCATCTGTACTGTTTATCAATTTAGTAAACACCAATATCCAAACCTATGCATTTCTTTTCATGGTTCCTTCGAAGCTTTGTGCTCAAACTATCAATAGGTTCAGACAATCTAACAGTCCATGAGACACCCGCTTCAAATTTCCATATTCGAGACAGTGGTCAATTCTGTTGGAATATAACGCGTAAACGCCAACGGATCTTGCAATTTCAGTCAATGCACGAGAAACGATAATAGATAGCAGAGATTTACGTGGCTCGGTTCGATTGTTGATACCTACATTCACGGAGGAGAGCCAGTAACAAATAATCCATTATAATAGGAGAATTATAGTGTTTTAACCCTAAATTACACAAAAAAACCCACAATGTTTATCTCAAATAATTTCTCTCTAAAATAGATGACGAGAATTACCTCACAGCTTAAACACTCACTTCTTGACGGTGAAAACATCTTGATTGGATGCGGGGTTCAAAGAACAAAAATCCCACCGTGTTCAACAGAGCTCTCTCACGTTCAAAATCGCCGAATATCTAGAAATCTTCGTGCCGTCTGAACTGGGACTTCTATGTGCGTTTCCAGAATACTTCTTGTGACATCCCGGTAGGGGGTGTGCAGCTCTCCGTCCCACATCGCTTAGGGGGGAGTCCTGGGCTGGCTTATAAGGTGGGCTTCGTGCCTTTACCTCCAACAACGCGTTTTGAGGGCCGAAGGTTCTCGAGAACAAAGCCGTGAGGGTTGCGAAGCCCAAAACGGACAATATTGTTGGTAGGGCCCTTACAGGTGGTATCAGAGCCGACTCTCGACGGTGTGTGGGGCCGCGACGGGGCACTCGCAGAGTCGAGGAATCTCCGGGCACGCGAGGACGCTGTGCCAGTGAGGGGGGGAGTATGTGACATCCCGGTAGGGGGTGTGCAGCTCTCCGTCCCACCGTCCCACATCGCTTAGGAGTCCTGGGCTGGCTTA
>BCNH02000003.1:5455635-5485395 GCA_001662345.2 Metrosideros polymorpha var. glaberrima
TCGCAGAGTCGAGGAATCTCCGGGCACGCGAGGACGCTGTGCCAGTGAGGGGGGGAGTATGTGACATCCCGGTAGGGGGTGTGTAGCTCTCCGTCCCACATCGCTTAGGAGTCCTGGGCTGGCTTATAAGGTGGGCTTCGTGCCTTTACCTCCAACAACGCATTTTGAGGGCCGAAGGCTCTCGAGAACAAAGCCGTGAGGGTTGCGAAGCCCAAAGCGGACAATATTGTTGGTAGGGCCCTTACACTTCTTTCCTTCAAAGTCAACTTTCTTGTGCGGTTCTAGAACCAAATCAGAATAGTTCTTCTTTTTTTCTTTTCTTTTTTTTTTTATAGCAAAAGGACACCATAAGTGCCAAAAACTTGTATTCCACGTTCATTATTTTAGTGCCAAATTTTTTTTCGGATTACTTAAATCAAACGACCATTTAAGTGCCAAGTTTGATATGGTTGGCCGGAAATCTGACGTGACATTTTTTTTTATATATATCTAAAGCTGACGTGGCCCGCTGGAGGTTCAGCTAGAAATAAAAAAGCTAAAAAAATAAAGAAAATAAAGGGAAAAGCCTAAAAAAAACTCAAACTTTGTCCATTGTAACACATTTACTCTATACTATTTTTTGTCACACCAAAATCCTACCCGTATGACTTATTTACCTCAAACTTTTTTCTGTGATACCAAAAACCCCAAACTTATAGCCGCGTGATATATTTACCTCAAACTTTTTTCTGTGACACCAATTTTTTGGGGGTAAATGTGTCACATTAATACAAGTTTGAGATTTTTGGTGTTACAATAAGAAGTTTGGGGTAAATGTATCATATAAGTACAAGTTTGAGACTTTTGGTGTTACAAAAAAGTTTTGGGTAAATGTGTTATAATAAACATAATTTAGGGTTTTTAGTGATTTTTACCCAAAAATAAAAATGCAAGCTAAATTTTTTTTTAAAAAAAGAAGGTGGAGAACCAGCGGCAAGGGGTTGCACAGCTCTCGTCACCACCGGCCCACCATCCCTGGCAATGGCCGGCGAGGGTGGGATGGCCGGCAGGGTCGTCCTGATCTGGGTAACTCTAGAACTAAGTTAGAATAGTTTTTTTTTACAGGGTCGTCCTGATCTGGGAAACTCTAGAAATAGTTCTTTTTTATATAACCTACTTTGAGATTTGGGTTCCACCGAATATTTAAATAGGAAATATACGTGTGCCCCCTTTCTTCTATTCGGTCAATCTTAGTCAAAGTTGGACTTGGAGATTATTTTCACCGGAAAAACAGATCGTTCCATCGGATCGGGTCTCATACACGACTGAATCTCGAGACATTAATTTAACAAATTCAATATTGCCTGAAAATGAAAGTTGCTCCTTCCCACCATCTTGGTATCCTCTTGTCTTATACAGAGTGCGAGCAGTTCCGATATATACCTTCGTCTGATTCATTTTCTTGCACCCTGCACTTGAATCAAGCCTTAACCAGAATTTCACATAATGAAGAATCTTAGCTTCAAACCCTTCACTTTCATGCTTCTCGTTCTTGTGGTGACCTACGTGCAATTCACGGAGGTTGAAGCGCAGAGTTGCCGCGCAAGCGGTCATATCAGAGGGAGGAAACTGCCCCCCGGACAATGCTACACGGGTGACGAATCGGACTGTTGTGTTGAAGGCAAAATGTACCCCGTTTATCGGTGTTCGCCGGCGGTGTCTAGCCACACTACAGCCCACCTCACTCTTAATAGCTTTGAGAAGGGCAAAGACGGTGGCGGTCCGTCTAAATGCGACAACTGGTACCATTCCGACGGTTTACCGATCGTGGCACTATCCACTAGCTGGTTCGACAGCATGAGCAGGTGTCATCACAATATAACCATTAACGGCAACGGGAGGAGCGTGGTGGCCATGGTGGTCGATGAATGCGACTCGACTATGGGATGTGACGCGGACCATGATTATCAGCCTCCGTGCGACAACGACATCGTTGATGCGTCTAGAGCTGTGTGGGAAGCCTTGGGCGTGCCTAAAGACAACTGGGGTTGGATGGACATAACATGGCGTGATGTTTAAGGCTAATTTCTCATCTAGAGGAAATATTATGTCGATCAAGTTGTTTGTCTTGTCGTTGTTCTTGGTTTTTTCTCTGTTTCTGTTGTGTGTGTGGGCTTGTGGCAGTGGAATTATGTTATGTACTTTATGCACCTTCAATTAGAAAAATCAAGTCAGTCTGCTCTCGGCATATGACTCCAAAGGTTGGTCTCTTGTATTTATTCCTCTCATATTAGATCTTAATTTTATTTTAATCCGTGGATTGCCGTAAAGCTGCGGAAGAATATGCTTTTGTATCCTTAAAATAACAGGGATTGATAAATTAAAAATTGCACAGCCCTATAACTGAGGTGCACTGGCCGATCGAGAATGACCCGATCAAGTGGTCTCCATAATCTAGATGTGTTAACTCGGGTCATGTCAGTTTGTGTTGGCTTCGAGTTGATTATTACCGGTCCATGTCCTATTCCAATTTCCCTTGGGAAAATCTTCGTCACAGCTTCGTGTTGAGTCCCATTCTCGTTTATGTCCAAAAATGAGATAATGACACAAATGGTTCATGAACTTTAGTCAAATGTACGATTCCTAAATTTTTAATTTGTTCAATATGATCCATGAACTTCAATTTAATGTGCAATTTGATCCTTGAACTTTTAAATTGTTCAATATGATCCATGAACTTTTATAACATGTTCAAATTAGTCCCTTGATTATATGAAAATATTCAATGCCATCTTTCCAATAATTTAAGTTCAGGGACTACATTGAACAAATTAAAAGTTTATGGACCACATTACATATTGGGTCAAAGTTTAGAAACCATTTGTGTCATTATCCTTGTAAACAACTCCTGCCTTGACCACCCGAGGTTCCTACATGCCGATTACACCAAATCTTTTCCCTGTTGCTCAATAAATCCAGTGGTTGGTACAGAGCCAGATTAAAAAATTCTATGAGGCCAATGCAAGCGCCACATGTTATAACCTGAGCTTCCTGGTCCTAGGCTACCAGTGCACGGGTGTGTCTGATTCCTGCGTATGAAAACATTGCATTCAAAGATCAAGCAACTAGCTGTCTTGAGAAGTCACAGACATCGTTGAAAAATGCGTCCGAGTGTGTTTGATGTTAGGTTAACGATCCAAGATCTCTCCCGTTTTGTGTCTTTCCCTTTCTACCAAGTTACAGAAACTTTTTTCAGATCCTTTTCCACGAGCTTTGTTGCTCGTGACTCTCCCAATTGTGTGCATCATTGCAGCTGGGCAGCTCCAGTTGTCTCTGTCCTTCACCGTCTCCAGTCTTCAATGTTGCTGCACCTTTTATTGTTGGTCAAAGCTCAAACCCATGGCCGAGGTTGCCTTCTTATGCAGATGTCAACAACTGTGGAGGAGATTTTACCAACCTTTGGTTCACAATTTCTTCTTCTTTTCCTTTGGGAGGAAATTATTATGATGAAAGGATGGCATCGATTTCGCGACACAAACTCATATACAGTAGAGTTGTCTTAGCTAAGGAAACAGGATTAGGAGCAAAAATGAAAAATACCCCAGCAAGAAAATTCAGCAAAAAGGTACCGACAATATAATATTAAAGAATATTACATGCATGCTGATAAATGGAATCTCCAACATCGAAGTTTAAGCTGAGGTCATGTGCTTCATTAGGAGGTATATGGAAGTAGTTGGCTTGCATGTTATGAATGATTGAACTGGTTCAATTGTTTGCACAAATTGCATTTTCTTAAACATCTTTTCCGTTAAAGATTGCGACGGCGACATTTGTTAAGAAATGTTGCAATTTTCAATACACTGAAAGGTTAATGCATTGAAAGTCACATAATTTTTTTTATTAAGCACGCTTACGGTGAGGATTGGCGAGCGAATCGGCCCACATTTTGGGTAGTGTTTAATTCCCATCAAGTTAAATAGATTTTGGAACGCTCTTAAATTTTCATGAAACGGTGTTTACCCCTCTTCAACAAACAACAAAGATTTTCTTCTTGCATTTGACTTCTAGCCGAAATGAAAGCTACCATCTTTAATAGTCAGAAGAACTTTAGTGGGGAGAGACATGTGAATTCCAGGTAGAGCATCAAACTCTCTGAGTCTCTCTCTCTCTCTCTCTCTCTCTCTCCCTCCCTCCCTCAACCTCCCAATAAATAACTCTAACCTTGCAGAGAGGACGAAGAGGAGTTTGCCACTAGAAGCCGAACCTCCTCACTATCAAACCAAAAGTGGAACGTGAGGACTGAGATTAATATAATTCCTGCATGGTCCCACTGCCTGTTACTGAATCACACATAAACACCCTGAGAGAATCGGAACCAATCTCACAGTTTGTGCTATTATGTCTATCTTTCTCAGAATAACTCTAGCTTCAATTGATCATACACTCCAGAAGATGTTCTCTAAAGTTCATGCAGGCAAGGATATGGCAGCAGACCGGGGGGCTTCAGGGAAAGTTGTAGAGGACACTAATGAGGAGAGGTTTTCTGGAAAATCTGTTGAGAAAATCAAGAGGCTTCCAGGGAAAATCTGGGGGATGATGTGGAAAGTGGGTAAGGAAGATCCCAGGAGGGTCATCCATTCTTTGAAAGTCGGGTCATCTTTGACATTGGTCTCGCTGTTGTACTTGATGGAGCCGTTGTTTAAAGGGATCGGCCAAAGCGCCATCTGGGCCGTGATGACCGTGGTCGTGGTACTAGAGTTCACTGCAGGTTGATATCTAGAATTGTCCAGTTACTTCGGATTCGTAATGAGATTGTTTTAGCCTAACAGATCATTTTATTTTCCTCATTGACAGGTGCAACTTTGTGCAAGGGACTTAATAGAGGATTGGGCACTCTTTTGGCAGGGTCCTTGGTATTTTTTATTGAGTATGTTACAACGAATTCTGGTCAGGTTCTTCGAGCCGTTTTCATTGGAGCCGCAGTTTTTCTAATTGGTAATTTTGGTCTCTCTCGAGTGATGAAACAGATCGTGTTATCACTTGTAAATTCCTCTCCAAACATTCATGATCAAATTTTCTCATCGTGAGTCTGCTTTCAACTTCTCTGCCTTTTGTTGCAATATTTACAGGAGCTACAGCTACCTACATGCGGTTCTTTCCATACATAAAGAAGAACTACGACTACGGAGTTGTGATATTCCTCTTGACGTTTAATTTGATCACAGTGTCGAGCTATCGCGTTGAAAATGTGTTGAAGATAGCCAACGAGCGCCTCTACACCATTGCCATCGGGTGCGCCGTCTGCCTTTTCATGACTCTGTTGATATTTCCTAACTGGTCAGGGGAAGATCTCCATAATTCTACGGTATCCAAGCTAGAAGGCCTGGCAAGATCCATTGAAGGTAAATGGAACACCTCTTATTCTTTTGTGTTGATGCGGTAACAAGCACGTACTCCTCAGCATAAATAACTGAAATCAAACTTTAGTCAGAACTAAAAGAAGTGTGGTTGACCTTTCTGATTGAGAAAATATTTCTTGCAGCATGTGTTAACGAATATTTCAGTGAGGCAAAGTCAGCAGAAGAAGGGACTGAACCATCGGAGGATCGCATATACAAGGGTTATAAGGCCGTCTTGGACTCTAAGACTAGTGATGAGACTCTGGTAAAATCTTTCGTTGCTCTTTCAAGAAAACTATATTGATCTTGGATTGACGTGAATAAGATGAGACTTTACACGTCTTTGTGTCGCAAACTTTTCAGGCACTACATGCTAGTTGGGAACCGAGGCGTAAAAGACGCTGTTATATCTCCCCGTGGAAGCAATATGTTAACTTGGGAGCCGTTCTGCGCCACTTTGGTTACACAGTCGTCGCACTACATGGATGTTTGAGAACAGAAATACAGGTATCCTTTTAGTATGATCACTATTGTCCACCAACGTAGATACCTTCCTGGACCTTCAGACGAGCAATTTGCAGGTGTTACTTCAATGACCTTATAAGAAACTAGGTCACTTTTAACCTTTTTTTGCCCCAACACCCAATATAGATAGTTGACCTGCAAAAGTTATTGCTTTCTTCTGTGAAGTTTCCTTCCCTTAATCAATAAAACTTTCACCACTTTTCGCGAAAATGAGATGTACGAGCAACCCTCGATGTCTTCATCACTCAGTAAGAAGTGTTTAGGAGGAATTTTTCACTACTGAGATTGAGATAAAGCATGCCTTTCTTGGTATAATTTTTTCTGCTCTTACAAACAGATGGAAATTTTCACTTTATAATTATTCCCAGTTCCATCTACTTGAAACAGTACCTGAGGAACACAGCAGATCTTCAATTTGTCACATTCATGAGAAAAGAACGAAGATCTATGTTCCTTGTTATTCTCTAAAATGGAACCAGCTCCGAGTTTCTTGTTATTCTCTAAAACTATTGATGTTGCGACTCTTGTAGTGTACACATTTTCAATGATTCTAAGGATAACTGGTGGAGGACTAATCTAAGTATTCCTTTGTCTGTTGATTTCTAGACCCCACTTGCAGTTCGTGTACTCTTTAAGGACCCATCCATTAGACTCGCCAAGGAGGTACAAAAGGTCCTGATGGAACTCGCCGACAGCGTGAGGCACCACCGCCAATGCTCGCCCGAGATACTGTCCGATCATCTCCACGAGGCCTTGCAAGACCTAAACACCGCAATCAAATCCCAACCTAGGCTCTTCCTAGGTTCAAATGATAACCAAACATTGAACATGCTCGCCCTGGCAGCTGCACAGGCCAGTGAAAAAAACCAGAAGGCCTCCAAAGTCTCATTGTCCAGTGTAAGGACGGAAGGTTCTACCTTACTAGAGTGGAGGACCAAAAGGGCTTCCGAGCAATCGAGAGAGAATGAGAGGAAGGTCCTGAGGCCGCAGCTGAGCAAGATCGCTATCACAAGCTTGGAGTTCTCGGAGGCACTCCCCTTTGCAGCTTTCGCCGCCCTGCTGGTTGAGACGGTTGCAAGGCTCGACCTAGTGATTGAGGCAGTCGAGGAATTGGGACAGGTTGCATGCTTTAAAGAGTTTAGACCTGATGATCAGATCTCCATCACTTGCCGGCGCCTGCCTGTGGATGTCTATCGCAACGATTTGCCTTCCCATGGAGCAGAATAGATAGATGGTCTTTAAGCAGGAGAGGCATAGAAAATTACGTATATGAGAGCTGGCCATGGTTGATTTGGCTTGGTATCATATCTTTTCCTTGAGAGATTTATTTATTGGAATCATGTTCTTCATGTATTAGTAATATTGAAAACCATTTCATTAGCACAGAGTGCCTAGAGGAACCAAATAATGTTACACTCCCCTATCTTTTAGGGGAAAAAAAAACTATGGAGCTAACACCAATGGAGAAAGCTTCATCAGGCCAAACTAAAGTATATGCTCAACCACAGTTAATCTCGACATGTCTTGAATATAATTTACCCATTTCGAGAGAATCCGGTGTGCTTTCACCTGGCAAAACGTTTAACAATCCTAAATCTATTGATGTACTCTAATCCAAATTGGCTCATTTAACCCGTTTTGACCAATTTATGTGAAATACAAATTTAGAGTCCCATACTTGACCTGAGATCTATTTTTTTTGAGCAATTTTTCTCCTTATATTGTTGCCTTTGAAGAATGGACGGCTCAATAGACCAAATCGTTGAATTAGTGAGGGAGCTCGGGGGTCGGGTTATGGACGGAAGCGTGAGTTAGTAAAGGAGCTTGAGGCCTATAAAATGGGTGGGTTGGGTTAGAATGAAAATGTTCTTACCCAAATTGGTCAATTTAACCCGTTTTGACCCATTTATGTGAAATACAAATTTAGCGACCAATTCTCCAACCGGAATATATTTTTAGCAATTTTTCTCCTCATATTGTTGCCTTTGAAGAATGGACGGCTCCATGGATCAACTCGTTGAGTTAATGAGAGAGCTCGGGGTCGGGTTATGGACGGGAGTGTTAGTTAATCAAAGAGCTCGGGAGTCGGGCTATGGAAGGGAGCGTGAGTTAGTCAAGGAGCTGGGGGTAAGGTTATGGACGGCAGCGTGACGGTGGAGTTGAAAGTCCGGCCCAGGCCTTCTTGTTGAATTGCACAATAAACATAAAAGACTCATTCCCAGAGAAAAAGTGTACATTGCAATTAAGTTTCTCCTTGAACTCTAAGAACCTGACCAACAAAACGAAGCAAATTACTGTATCGAAGATGCATATGTATCTGTATCGGTATCGCTTCCTCAAAACTGTGCTCTTGTTATGTAAACACTTGACCACTTTGAAGCCTGTTTGCGACAATCAATCAAGCCCATCTTGAATAAGGAGCCACAGATAGTCACCTTCAAATCAACTTGCTCATCATTCGTTCAAAGATTAACCCAACACAGATGGCGAACATGAAATTCAAAGTATACTTACGTCTAATTCACCATAGCATTGATGGTCTAAGACCTTTTTTGGATATAAATCTTGGTACATTTCGATACGTCCAATCTCTCTAACATTGGTCTTCGACTTTTCCTGCTGCGCGTTTTTGAATGGGCATTAGTTTATGGCACGCAAAGATTGGTGGTGAGCATGCATGTTCTTTGTCCTGAGCCGGAAAACAAGCCAAGCTTGCCATTTGACGAGCCAAGTGGAGTTATCGAAACAGCCGGTTTCTGCCCCAACATCGCAAACTCCACCGCATTCTCAGGCACAAACAAGCATAACAAAGCAGTCAACCCAGGTTTTATCTATGGCTCCCCAGGCACAGTGCAATGATATTACAAACTTATGTTTCTCGTGTTAAAAGACGCAGGGCTTTCAAGTGGTCGACTACTCTCAAGCATGAGAATTCCCGACTTTTCTGTTGCATGTTCAGACTCGTGAAATATAGATAAAAGGGTCCTCCTGTTTGCATCTGCATCAATCAAGTAAGGAATTACAATTCTAGTGAGATGTAGACTATCGAACAAATTCACGTCGAGGTAAGGCGCATGCATAACCGACCAATTCTTGAGCTAGCAACTTTGGATGCAGGCAAATTTGCACCTGTCTATGCTGATAAAGATACAAAACAATCACAGAAAAACAGAGGAAGATGCAGAACTGCTCCTGCATTGAGTAATTAACTGTTTCTAGGAATTAGATCAAGTTCATGTAAAGGGTACCATAAGCACAAAATGTCTCCATACAATCTGGGAGAAAAAACATTGGTACAACGAGGTGTACGAGAGCAGCATCTCTACAAGCCACGACCTAAGTGTATGCCGACTGTTTGGACAGCCAAAATTGACAGCATGGTTCACATACAGGACAGAGAGCATTGCTAATCATGCCGGTAAACACCCAACTTAGGATGTTAGAACAATTGATGTCTCAATCTCTCTGATGCTTGGACTCCAAGAATACTATACTTTTGAGGAGTTATAAGACCCAGTCTCCATGAACTGGCACCAAAAAAGAAAAAAAGTTGCATCAAAGTGGATTTCTTGATATCTGAAACTGCTGTACTTTCAGTGAGTTAAGAAACAATGCGTTCTTGTAGCAAAACAAGATGACTCAACACTTACTCTGCAAGAACCAAGACGCCCTTCGCTGTTGTCTCATTCAAAATTTAACGCAATCGATCGCCCGGGCAGAGCATAGCAACCAGCACAAAATCCACAATTTTTCACATAATTATTGGTCCCCATGACCATACTCTCACACGATGGCTACCAATTATCCGAAATTATCAGGCGAAGAGGAAGAAGAATTAATGAGCGGACCCATTTGTTTGTTACATGGGTTGGAAATGGGTTCAATAGACTCAATTATTTCGGTCATTTTCTTTCGAAACCCAATATAACTAGGCCCTCCAAATTTGAGGTTGCCTTCGACCAAAAATAAAAAAAAATAAAAAAATCCGAGGTGGCTTATATATGATTCATTTCTATATACATATATAAAAATATATATACATATATATGAGTTAATAAATAGGTTAGATATCCATTTTGATAAGTCTACAATCTGTTATACAACAAAGCTTGTCGATCCTATCACAGGTTCGCACTTGAGTGCACCTTGTTAGGTCCTTGGTGAACATGATCCTAGGCTAACGATGAATCTAATCGTCACAACCGGTGAGAGATTGGCGACCCTTTGATTGGGACCATCCAAGAGCCGGTCCTTCCTTGTAGCCCCTCTCACCAACATCACGCCCTCTTTCTAATTTCAACATTTGGGATACATCTGATTCGGTATGTTCCCGTCACGACTTTTGGCAGATCTATGTCTGCAATATGGCTCAAGATCTCTCCAAAACGCGTTCTCCATCGGAAGAAACAAGTCAAACCAAAGAAAAATCATAAGAAATCGGGAACCTTGTGGAGCACCCACCCCAGATAGATTTGTGCTGCTCCTACTTTTCTGGTCCCGAAAGCCTCTGTCCAGTTTGACCTCCCTCAGAAGCACCATTTCCGTTAGCAAGATCAAAAGAACGTGAAGACTTGTCTAAAGTAGCCATCTGTTCCAACCTTGCTGGGAAAAGCCAGGACTCCAGGAACCTGTCCCAGTTAAAATTGCTTCAGATGTCGAGTCCTCGACACATGTCTTACCAATGAATTAAATCAGCTAAACTAGGAAGACCGGTGTACAGGAAAAATATCAAGTCTTCTCGAAGTGCTTGTTAACGTACAGTCGGTACGATCTGTAGTTACTAAAGAAAAGAGAGGCTATTATGCATTTTAAGTTGACCAATGACGTGTGAATATGTTGAACCTTTTCACCATTCCAGTGTCTAGCTCCTTTATAAATGAGCGCAACCGCAAATGTTCAGAGAGGAATCAAATTAGTCTTCTCATCAGCTGGGAAGTTTTCACAGAAAGAAAGTAGAGAAGAAGATTCGCGGATTAATTAGGGAGTTTAAGATTGCAAATGGCAGGGAGTTTCTGTGAGGGTCATGAGAAATCAAATCTCAGAGTTTTTGCTGGGAATGTGCTGAGATTTCCAGGTGAGGTGGGTGTTATGATGTGGGAGATGGGCAAGGAAGATCCAAGGAGAGTGATCCACTCCATCAAAGTTGGTTTGGCCTTGACATTGGCTTCGTTGCTGTGCCTGTTGGAGTCACTGTCTCAAGGGATTGGCCAAAATGCCATCTGGGCTGTCATGACTGTTGTTGTTGTCCTTGAGTTCACTGCAGGTAACTTCAATCTTAGCAAACACAAACACAAAAAAAGAAGAAGAAGATACAACTGGAAAGCAAAAAGAAACGATCATTGCTGATACGGGCATTCACAATTTTTGTGAACATGTGAAGGGCTTTTGCAGTTTGATTTTCTTCCTTTTTATCGTGTTCTTTTACCTTCGGTTGAGGAGAATGTGCTATATGCAGCTGAAACACCAAGATCAGAAAGTTGTTTTACCTGTAATACATGTAGGACAGATCACGGAAATTAAATTCGTAAGTAGTATTACACAACATTAAATCTGGGAATATTGCTGTCACTCTTCCCATTGAATCACTTGAGTTATCGTTTGTTTCGTATGACAGGGGCAACACTATGTAAAGGGCTGAACAGGGGCATCGGGACACTGTTAGCGGGACTGTTTGCGCTCTTTGTTGAGTGTCTTACGGCAGATCGGCCTACACCCAGAGCAGTGGCCATGGGATGGACAGTCTTTGTCATTGGTGAGTGCTCAGTATCAGGCATATTACGAGTCATAGTTGAGTGGCCTCAAACTATATTATGCAGTTTAGTAGATCCCAAGCTCCGTTGTCACTTATTAACAATTTCAAATTAGACATTAGGCCAAAGGAATTGATAGCGACAATAGATCATCCTTTGTTACTCAGGTATTTCATCAAGTCAATGCTTAACACGCTAGCAAAACTGCCCATGTAATTTACGACGGGGTCTATAGTGCTCAGTGCAATCCTTTTCCATTCTTTTATTTTCTGTGTCGAGCCAAAGTATGTCATACTATGCAATGCTTCTCTCTATTTTCTCACTCAGCAGGGGTGCTACATTGTGAATGTCTCAGGTGCTGCAGCTACCTACATGAGGTTCATTCCCGTTATAAAGAAGAATTATGACTACGGGGTCATGATATTCATTTTGACATTCAGTTTAATACTAGTGTCCAACTACCGGGTCGACAATACACCGAAGATGGCGCGAGACCGCCTCTACACTATCGCAATTGGTTGTGGAATATGTCTTTTCTTGAGTCTGCTCATCTTTCCAACCTGGTCAGGTGATGACCTCCATAAATCCACAATTGCCAAGCTTGAAGGACTAGCACAATCTGTAGAAGGTATGATATGCATCTTTTGGTTTCGGCTCGCATTCTTTTGCTAAACGGTTCAATTCAACTGAAGTGGGTTCCTCACAGCCTGTGTTGGGGAGTACTTTGGCGATGCTCAGACGAAAGAAATCCAAGACGAATTGCCAAAGGATTCCATCGACCAAAACTGCATCAAAGTGTTGGATTCCAAGTACACTGATGAGAATATGGTAATGCTCACTTGGTTTCGTGACTCTCAATTTGCAATTCGAGAAACCAATATTTGACTATTCCTGTTGCGATTGTGCAGGCGTTATATGCAAGTTGGGAGCCGAGATACCGAGGGAATTGTTACAAATCTCCGTGGCAGCAGTATGTGAAGTTTGGAGTTGCTCTACGTCGTTTTGGCTACACGGTTATGGCTTTACATGGTTGTTTGCACACTGAAATCAAGGTACTGAAAATCAATTCCCATTGGAGCTATCATCAATGCAACAATTGTTTTCTGAAGTAGCGGTGTCTGTATCCTGTAGAGGCAACGGTCGATTGCCCAGCAATTTAGATATTTTTTTAAAAAGAGTTTGGTAAATCATTGCTACGGATATTCATTTATACTACATGCAATACTTGCATATCAGATCAGCGTAAAGAATTTCCACTTCCATATTCGATTCCCAAGTGTAGATTATTTGACAGAAATTCTACCGAGTTGTTACCTATCATGGACGCGTCATTTTTGCCTTCAATAAATTCGGAGACTAAACTCAAATTGTTAATCTATCGGAGACTAAAATCAAATTGTTAATCTCTCTCTTCTCTGGGAACCTGTTGTATATCTTCTTTTCTCTAACTGGAGCACACTTCTAGACACCTATGATCATTTTCGTTGTTTAAAGAAACATTCCCTAATTATTGGATTTGATTATGTTTCTTCCTTGATAATAAATTCATGTATGTAATGTAATGATGCTAGACTCCACCATCCGTACGTGCTCTCTTCAAGGACCAGTGTACCCATTTAGCTGGAGAGGTATCAAAAGTGTTGGTGGAACTAGCTAATAGCATGAGGAATCGCCGCCATTTTTCTCCGGAAATTCTCTCCGGTCATCTCCAAAAAGCTTTGCAGGACCTCAACACCGCACTACAGTCCCAACCACAGCTTCTCTCAGACTCAATGAACAAAAAGGAGTCCAGATTCTCTCTTATGGCAAGCTTCGAAGCCAATTCTTCTCCACAGAGCGAATCGAAAACCGCAAGACCTCCTGAACAAGTGCAGGGCATTCAGAAGGTGTTAAGGCCACAGAGGAGTAAACTTGTTATATCTAGCCTCGAGTTCTCTGAGACACTTCCTTTTGCTGCATTTGCTTCCTTGCTAGTAGAGGCCGTGGCTAGGCTTGATCACGTTATTGAGGAAGCCGAAGAATTGGGGAGGACAGCCCGGTTCAAGGAGTATAAAGCGGGCGACGATGTTGTTGTGACATTTGAAAGAACAAAGTCGGACTTCGTTGAGAACCATTTCCCTCCATCGGGAACAGAATAGTGGAGATTTTACTTTTTTGGATGAGTGCCGTCTTAGGTTGTGATGCTATGTTCTTCTTCTTGTAACACCTTTGGGCGTATTGTCTTCTCAACAGGGCTCTAATAGACCAACTTATATACAGATTCACCACATCCTGAAATATTTTGGAAGGTCAGAACCCTATTCTTTTATTGATTAGCCAGGTCACTTATAATGATAGTATCAGAAACACTCTTCTTATCCATCAACAGGAGTAAACTGCTTTTTATCTGACTAGTCAGGTCTAGTGTCTCTCCTATTTCTGACATGATGTCATTAATCCCGAGGTCCATCTGTGACATACCGGATGAAGTATCATTCAGAAACATCAACAGTCAAAAGAATTACAGGCATCAACCCTAATCCTTCCACTATCTCTACTGATTGTTCATTGCATTTTCTGTCTAAGTAGAGGAGCATTTCGTTAAAGTCGATTCTCAATAACCACCAATCGATTAGTTTAGCCTCTGAAAAGAAAAGGGGCCACACGCTTGGTAGGGGAAGGGGAATCTATGCATGAGACGTAGAATTGGGAAAGAACTTGTAAGAGGAGCAATACAGAAATGTTGGCCGAAAGACGGACGGTAATATTTGTTTTTTGTACTCACTGGGCACTCTTTTAACTCTTCATGGCGCGACTTCACTTCACTTATCAATTTCTTTCGATACTGCAGATATCAAAACTCATTCTTCTAGTTGATTCTTTACGACAATGACATGTAGTTCTGCAGAAAGACGAAAACTGTTCCTATTAAAGCAACCCTGGAAAGAATGAATTGATTTTCCACTCCTTGGAGATATTATAAAACCAAAATATGTTCATCTCTCTCTCTCTTTTACTGGGGGCAGAGGTTATCATTTACTCAGGCAAATCTTCCTGAATGGTAAAATTCCATGTCCCTTTAGGAAGCAACTCGTATTCAGACAATTTCCCCAATATCCTGTATTGAGATAGTTCAATCGTCAAAAGAACAAGAAAAGGGAATGGATAGACTTCGACTACGGGCAGAATGTTCCTGTGAAGACTATAACTGGCTTTACATCAACCTTTTAGGTAAAAATCTTCCATTAATTATGTGAATGTACAGAAAACCATCACAAGAACCTTACAAGGGCATCAAGGGGCTCCTAGAAATGGATGTGTTTGAACTGAACAACTCCAGACGATGGATAATTCTTGAAAGGCAGCAGGTACATTATCAACTTCATCGTTCAATTTGACAATTCTTTGTTAAGTAAACATACACTAGGATTTCATATTGTGTCACTCCTTTACGCATTAGGGAAATGAACAGTGAACTTCAAACACTAACAGTTACTACATTGCATTATCTGAGACAGAGAACTTCAAGTGCAAAGTAAACCACAACCTCTGGTTCGATATATAAAAGCGATTTCCATCGGGGGCGTACTCCTATCTAAGCTTAACCCCATAAAGTGGAAACTGAAACGACATTACAACAGAAAGTGAAAGAACAACATCAGATAATACAAAATATTCACTTGGAACTAGGGGTGAGCAAACTGGATCGGGAGTGTCCAGGGATCGCGCGACCCAAGCCTCACCTGAGGTAGCGAGGCTGGCGGTGGCTCGTCACTGGCCCTGCCTGCAACTTCCTTCGGAGAAGAAGACAATGAACAGAAGCAAGGGCAAGATCGAAAAATAAAAAAAATAAGTGAGGATATTTCAAGAAGGAAAAAAAAAATTCATTAACCCTCTCTTGAGCATTCCGAAAATACCGAAATGCCTAAGGCAACCTCCAACCTGCCTTGGGCTTTCAACTTTGGGAGTCCTTGGCATTTTGATTAAAGTGGGTCAAAAAAATTCTCCAAAATACTTAATATTTGCCTCAAGTAGCTTTGGACACTCCAAGTTACTTGGAAAAGTTATTCCCAAACGTAGCTTTAGACCCGATGATCAAATGAGCGCCGACCCGTGGATGTCTGTCGCGATGATTTGCCTTCCCCATGGAGCAGAATAGTTAATGATCGTGCAAAAGACATATCTCTCCGTGGCAGCAATACGTCAAAATTGGGATGTTGCGATTCTTGTAGTCCACGCAAGATTCTAAGAATATCACGCACAAGGCTCCTCTCGATATAGGCTTTTGTCTGTTGATTTCCAGACACCACTGCCTGCGACATAATCATGACTTCCCATGAAGTCAACCCTCCTCAGATAGATGAACAAGCAGCAAGTGGGGGTAGAGAAGAGATCGAGAGAGATTTGCTTCAGCCGAAAAAGAGCACCACCACAATCTTTGCATTAAATGCACAATTGACCTGCATAATCGAGATTCTAGGAAGATGCGTACAGAAGAATATGAACACTTCTCTCGTAATGCTTTTTCCCGTAGAAATTAAAAATCATGAAGTACATTTATGAAGATTAAATATTTATTTATTAAAAAGTATTATTATATATTAAGTATATTGTTTAATATTTTTTATTTATTAAATAGCTGATTTCCTTCCTAGATTTGATTATTTCCTCTCTCTTTTTTCATGCATATTGTTAGAGCATAAATAACATTCTCTAATAAAGTGTAATGATGAAATCAATTGGGCAAAAACATAATTTTTATCGATTATCTCTCTCTCAAAGATTTTTAAATATTTTACAAAAAAAGAAGGCAATTTTGCATTTTAAATTAGGAAATAGCCACAAAAAACTTCAAACTTTATCATATGTTATACATTTATCTTAAAAAATTTTTGTGACACCAAAAATCTTAAATTTGTACTCGTGTGACATATTTACTCTAATCTTTTTTCTTTGATATCAAAAACCTCAAATTTATACTTGTGTGACACATTTACTCTACATGAAATAAAAAGACACATTAACTCTCAAGATTTTTTTATTATTACTTTTTATTAAATGGAATATTTAAAAATATTTTTAAAAACACAAAAAAAGAAAAATCAAGCAAGGGCGGCAGGCCCTCGTTGTCGCTAGAGAGGGCCGGCGGGGGCTCAGCTAGGGCCGACGAGGGTCGCTGGCTCTTGTCGAGGCCCTGGTGACCCCCGTCGGCTGCGAGCGAGGGCCTAGCAAGCCTCACTTAGACAAATCTAGGCGAGGGTCGCGTGCGACCCTTGGTGAGGCCCGCGGCTGGTGATGGTTGCTGGCGCTCGCCAAGGCCCTGGCGACCCTCGCCGGCCCTCTCCGACAATGGGGGCAGCAGCAGTAAGGGCTTCCGTCATTGCTTGATTTTTTTTTGTGTTTTTTTATTTAATAAAAAAGGTAAAAGATGAAAATACCTTTGGATCAGATAATTTTTTGGGATAAATGTGTCATACGGATATAATTTTAGGGTTTTCGGTGTCGGGTAAATGTGTTATACAGGTATAAGTTTTTGGTTTTTGGTGTTACAAAAAAAAGTTTGGAGTAAATATATCCCACGTGGTAAAGTTTGAGGTTTTTTTTGTGACTTTTTTGCTTTTAAATTAGCCAATGATTGTTGAACTTGTGGAACCTTTTCCATTTCAGCGTCGGGAAAATAGGGGACTCTAACCCTGCACTAGTTCAAATCCCGATGATAAGCGATTTTTAAAATCCATTATAATACCTTGACACATGGGAAACCTCCTCTCCTCCTAAACTTTTTTCTTATAAAAAAAAAATGTTGAAGGAAGAACCGACTCTTAAATTCCTCTCACCAGGATTTTGACAGAAAAAACAGAAGAGAAGATTCGTGGATCAATCAGGGAGTTTAAGATTACAAATGGCAGGGAGTTTCGGTGAGATTCCTGAGAAATCAAATCTCAGAGTTTTTGCTGAGAAAGTGCTGAGATTTCCAGGGGAGATGGGCGTTATGATGGGGGAGATGGGCAAAGAGATGGGCAACATGATGTGGAAGAAGGGCAAAGGGGTGGGTTTTATGATGTGGGAGACGGGCAAAGAAGATCCAAGAAGAGTGATCCACTCCATCAAAGTTGGTTTGGCCTTGACATTGGCTTCATTACTGTGCCCGTTGCAAAAGGTGCCACCGTTTCAAGGGATTGGCCAAAATTCCATGTGGGCTGTCATAACTGTTCTTATTCTCTTTGAATTCACCGCAGGTAACTTCAATCTTAGCAAAGAACAAAGAAAATAAAAAGGAAATGATCTTTGCTGATATGGGCATTCACTCTTTTTATACTAACTAACATATGTAGGGCTTTTGCTGGTTAATGTTCTTCCTTTTCATCGTGTTCTTTTACATTCGGTTGAGGAGAATGTGTGCAGCTGAAACACCAAGATCAGAAAGATGAATACATCTAGGACAGATCGCGGAGATTAAATTCTTAACTAGTTATATACGACACATTGAATCACTCGAATTATTGTTCGTATGACAGGAGCAACACTACGTAAAGGGCTGAACAGGATCGTCGGGACGGTGTTAGCGGTACTGTTATTGCTCTTGGCTGCGCATCTTTGGTCACATCGGCCTATACCCAGAGCAGTGTTCATGGGTTGGATAGTTTTTGTCATTGGTGAGTTCTAAGTATCGGGCATATTACGAGTCAAAATACTTCATACTATGCAATGCTTCTCTGTCTTCTCCCTCACCAGGGGTGCTACATTGTGAATGTCACAGGAGCTGCAACTACCTACATGAGGTTCATTCCCATTGTAAAGAAGAAATATGATTACGGTGTCCTGGTATTCACTTTGACCTTTAGTATGATTATAGTGTCCAACTACCATTACGACAATACAACTAACATGGTGCGAGACCGCTTCTACACTATCGCAATTGGTTGTGGGATATGTCTTTTCTTGAGTCTGCTCATCCTTCCAACATGGTCAGGTGATGACCTCCATAAATCCACAATAGCCAAGCTTGAAGGACTAGCGCAATCTGTAGAAGGTATGATATGCATCTTTTGGTTTCGGCTCGCATTCTTGCGAAATGGTTCAATTCAACTGCAGTGGGTTCCTCACAGCCTGTGTTGGGGACTACTTTGGCGATGCTCAGACGAAAGAAATCCAAGACGAATTGCCAAAGGATTCCATCGACCAGAACTGCATCAAAGTGTTGGATTCCAAGAACACTGATGAAACTATGGTAATGCTCACTTGGTTTCGTGACTCTCAATTTGGAATTCGAGAAACCAATATTTGACTATTCCTGTTGCAATTTTGCAGGCGTTATATGCAAGTTGGGAGCCAAGATACCAAGGGAACTGTTACAAATCTCCGTGGCAGCAGTATGTGAAGTTCGGAGTTGCTCTACGCCGTTTTGGTTACACAGTTATGGCTTTAAATGGTTGTTTGCACACTGAAATCAAGGTATTGAAAATCAATTCCTATTGGAGCTATCATCAATATGACAATTGTTTTCTGAAGTAGCTGTAGCTATGACATCCACAAGCGCAAGTCTGCAACATGTATAGGCAACGTTCAATAGCCCAACAATTTAGATATTCTTTTGAAGAGTTAGGTAAATTGTCGCTACAGATATTCATTTATACTGCATGCAATGCTGGCAATTTAGAACAGAGTAAAGAATTTGCACTTACGTATTAGATTCTCAAGTGTAGATTATTTGACAGAAGTTCTACCAAATAGTTACCTGTCATGGATGTCACTTTTGCCTTCAATAAAATCAGATACTGAACTCAAATTGTTAGCCTATCTCTTCTCTGGGAATCTGTTGTGTATCTTCTTTTCTCTAACTGGAGCGCACTTCTAGACACCTATGATCATTTTCGTCGCGTTAACAAAACATTCCCTAATTATTGGATTCGATTATGTTTCTTCCTTGATAATTAATTTATAAATATAAATGTAATGTTGCTAGACTCCACCATCTGTACGTGCTCTCTTCAAGGACCAGTGTACCCATTTAGCTGGAGAGGTATCAAAAGTGTTGGTGGAACTAGCTAATAGCATGAGGAATTGCCGCCATTTTTCTCCGGAAATTCTCTCCAGTCATCTCCATAAAGCTTTGCAGGACCTCAACACCGCACTACAGTCCCAACCACAGCTTCTCTCAGACTCGATGAACAGAAAGGACTCCAGAATCTCTCTTATGACGAGCTTCGAAGCCAATTCTTCTCCATTGCGCGAATCGAAAACCGCAAAACCTCCTGAACAAGTGCATGGCACTCAGAAGGTGTTAAGGCCACAGAAGAGTAAACACGTTATAGCTAGCCTTGAGTTCTCCGAGGCACTTCCTTTTGCTGCATTTGCTTCTTTGCTAGTAGAGGCCGTGGCTAGGCTTGATCATGTTATTGAGGAAGCCGAAGAACTGGGGAAAATAGCTCGGTTCAAGGAGTATAAAGCAGGTGACGACGTTGTTGTGACACTTGAAAGAACAAAATCGGACTTCATTGCGAATAATTTCCCTCCATCGGGAACAGAATAGTGGAGATTTTACTTTATAGAATGAGTGCCCTCTGCGGTTCTGATGCTATTTTCTTCTTCTTGTAACACCTTTTAGGCATATTGTCTTCTCAACAGGGCTCTAATAGACCAACTTATATGCAGATTCACCACATCCCGAAATATTTTGAAAGGTCAGAACCTTATTATAATGATAGTATCAGAAACACTGTTCTTATCCATCAACAAAAGCTAACTGCTTTTCATCTGACTAGTCAGGTCTAGTGTCTCTCCTATTTCTGACATGATGTTATGAATCCCGAAGTCCATCTGTGACATACCGGATGAAGTATCATTCAGAAACATCAATAGTCAAAAGCATTACAGGCATCAACCCTAATCCTTCCACTTTCTATCTAAGTAGAGGAGCATTTTGTTAAAGTTGATTCTCAATAACCACCAATCGATTAGTTTAGCCTCTGAAAAGAAAAGATGCCACACGCTTGGCAGGGGAAGGGGAATCTATGCATGAGACCTAAAGTTGGGAAAGAACTTGTAAAAGGAGCAATACAGAAATGCTGGCCGAAAGACGGGCCGATAATATTTTTTATGTACTGGCTGGGCACTCTTCTAACTCTTCAAGGCGAATTTCACATTACTTATCAATTTCTTTTGATACTGAAGATATAGAAACTCATTCTTCCAGTTGATTTTTTACGACAATGACATGTAGTTGGGCAAAAAGTAAAAAATTGTTCCTTTTAAAGCTCCCCTGAAAAGAATGAATTGATTCGAGAGTCCTTGGAGATAAATAAGACCAGAATCTGTTCATCTCTCTCTCTCTCTCTCTCTCTTTTACTGGGGGCAGGGGATATCAGTCACTCAGGCACATCCGTATTCAGATAATTTCACTAATATCCTGTATCAAGATAATTGAATCGTCAAAAGAACAAGAAAAGGAAATGGATAGACTTCACATACGGATAGAATGTTCCTGTGAAGACTATAACTGGCTTCACATCAGCCTTTTAGGTAAAAGTCTGCCATTTATTATGTGAATGTGCAGAAAACCATCACGAGAAGCTTACAAGGGCAACAAAGGGCTTCTAGACATGGATGTGTTTGAACTGAACAACTCCAGAAGATGGACAATTCTTGAAAGGCAATAGGTACATTATTAGCTGCTTCATCGTTCAATTTGGCAATTCTTTGTTATGTAAACATACATTAGCATTTAATATCGTATCGCTCCTTCACGCATCAGGGAAATGAACAGTGAACATCAAACACTAACAATTACTACTTACGTTATCTGAGACAGAAAACTTCAACTACAAAAGTAAACCACATCCTCTGGTTCAATCTATAAAAGTGATTTCCACCAGGAGGCGTACTACTGTCTAAGCTTAACCCCATAAGGTGGAAACTGAAACGACATTACAATGGAAAGTTAAAAAAGAACGCCAGATAATGAAAATCTTCTCTTGGAACCTTTTTTGGAGTAATTAGGAAGGGCTTTAGCTGCTCTAGCTTATCTCCCACTCCAAGAACCAACATAAAAAGGAGTTGTCCCGGATCAGATTCTTTTTTGTTCTAACAGGGTAGGCAAAGCTATGTGAACAGCTTTCAATTGACGGTCATGCTCAGGGCAGGACACCATCTTGCAATTCTCGTTGCTGCAATGTATGGTTGAGTTCACCCATCCATTTCTTCTCACTACCCTCCTCTTCTCAGAAAGGTTTTGGATAACTTAGCGAGCCGGTGTCGTCATAACCTCCATATGGTATATCTCCATAATACTCCATGTAGTTCCCATGTCCCGAGTAAGGCGACACACAGCCGAAGCGATTGAGATCATCAGGAAGTTCGACTTCCCCTGCCAAATTTGAGTACGATGAGCTGGGAGAAGTTTCTTTGTGATCATATGGCTGCCATGAAGTCATGGGACTCGGAAAATCGTACTGTTGGTGTTGGAGGTTATGAGGAACCGTGAATTGTCCTTGTGAGTAGTCCTGCGAGAAGTAAAATGAGAAGATAAGACTTAAAACATCAGTAACGTGGAAGTGGTCGACATGTACGCAGAAACAGTTAATGAATAGAGATCATTTTCTTTGCTCATATTGTAGTTTAGTACCTTTGAAGAGTCAAGAATCATATCAGGTGAGACCCAACAGCTTGCAGGATTGGTCTCTGTCAAGTAGGGATTCAAATCTGCCATTGGTGTGACTTCATGTCGAGGCGGCATATGGCTAGGATAATGACTTTCGTTATATAGGTAACTTCCTTGGGAATAAGTGTTGTTAGACATGCTTGAAGGCTCACTGCAAACTTCCATTGTCTCACAATCTGCATTACTCGAACTGTTTCCAACCATTTTTCCTTTTGGTTCTCCATGGTAATCGCTCATCTTCTGAGAAAGCTCGTTCCTTTTTACAATACGGCACAGTGCAAATGGCCCCTGACATGAATATTAATCACATGGAATACCTCAGGCTCCATTCTGTAAGAAACTAAATAGACCTATTACTCCTCTTGCTTATAAGATACTGGATAGCGGATACGCATGTGCATTTATTAGTCTATAGATTGTCAAACAACGGCGGCATCGACGACATCTATAGTATTTGGTCCTGGGAAATATTACCTGAAAGCTTTGTGATCCTTGGGAAGAATCGTCACAGAGGCGATACTCATGCATTACCCAATCGGTACGATCTCCTAATGGGGCCCGTCCACGGTAGAAGACGAGTGTCTTTCTATAACCAGTGACAGAGGACTGACAGACAACCTTCCGGTCTTTCCCCGTAGCCTTCCAATAGCCGGCTTTAGTGGCTCGATTTGTTCTTGAGCCATTTGGGTATTTCCTGTCCCGCGGACAGAAGAAGAACCATTCCATGTCTCGTTGGGGAAGGAATGATTTATCTGCAGTATGAAAACTCAATTCCCATCAGATAGATCTCTTGTTTTGATAAAAAGAAATTATGGAAACATGTCTTGTCTATGTTTAGGGCATTCTGTCGTAATGCCATCGCACTATCTATAAGACGAAAAAAGGTTGCAATCTTAGTGGAATTATCGTTTGGTTTGGTCCAAAAAGAGGAGCAAAGGAAGGGATGATTACGAAAACGAATCACATGGCACTTTTCGAAACTAAAAAGTTTCTGTTCACATTCAGTATGCTTAAAGTAAGCTTCGACCTCAGAACTCATCACAAACATTTGAGCTAACGAGATAAGAGTCCACCGTGCTTGCATTACAAGCATGTACCTGGAAGCTCCCAAGGATCGAATTTGTACAAATCGACGACAGGAATCACTTCGAGTTCGAACTCCTGTCCTTCAACTTTTCTTTTCAAATAATATCCAACCAATTCTTCGTCCGTGGGGTGGAAGCGGAATCCCGGCGGCAGCGATGCACTAGCCATTATATCTCACTCCACAATCCACCTAAATTTTTTTTTACAAACCAAACTGAAACACCAAAGAACACTCGAGATGAAAAAAATGCGCGAGGTGAAGAGGTGAAGAGCTGTTTCAAAGACGAGACTCGGAAATGTTTGGCTGAGTGCCTAAACTGTATCTATTGAAGATCTGGAAAATCCAAAAGTAGAAGCTTTTCTCGACAACGGATTTCTTGGCAAGAACCGAGTGCGACTTCCCCAGAATGCACCCGTTGGAGGTCAGAATCATCGTCTTGAAAAAAAAATGTGGTCTTTCTTATGATTAGGCTGTCACAACCCAACCAACCCCCTAATCTTTCCAATTCCAAAATCAAGATCGAGACACGATCGATACCCAGAAGGCTCAAGCAATTCCTAGCTTCAGTACTAGAATGTTCCCGAAACCCGACACCCCCCGAGCTAGCTAAAACTTCCAGAGCTGGAACCTATTAGTGTCTGCAAAGGCAACCATCCAAGAATTTCTGAAAGTGGAGAGCGATGGAGATTTGGTGACCCAGAGGATCAAACTATTGAAAGAAGAGATCTTTTCTTTTGTGTGCAAGAGAAGCAGAGAGAGAGAGAGAGAGAGAGAGAAGTGGTGAGAGTAAAAGCAGAGGAGTGTGTGATGGGGTTATATATAGAGGATGTGTGGGGAAGCCAACAGCCCCAGGACAAACACCGAAAGGTTGAGATTGCTTGTCTGAAGCACCCCCAAAAATTCCAAAACGCGTGGACCCCGCAACCCTGAACCAGTTCACACACACAACAGTTGTTCCCGCCAATTCAAACGTTTTGACCGTTGCCTGAAACGGTATTTTGATTCTAATGGCACTCCACTGTCATGGAAAAATGGGAAAGAAAAAAAAATAATAATAAAATAAGTCCCCGTTGGGATTAGATTAGACCCAAAAAGAAAAGGAAAATGTTATATACAAGCATTATGCCCGTGCATCGCAACAAGTATGAGACTATATTTGTTATATCTCGTTATATGTTTGCGTTGATCTTAATTTTTGCAAAAGAAATAGTGTGCATATATTCACATCAGCCAGTTTCTACGCTAGAGTTTACATGGAGCTTTATTTAATGTGGATCCAAACTCTATCGGGTAAGTTTATCTTCCGATTAGAAGAAAACATAAGTCATGCAATTGGGTTGTTTATTGAATCATAATATAAACACATGCAATATCTCGAGTCTGTATAATGATATGAGTCAATAAAAAAAATGAACATATAAGGTAAGAATGTAAATTCCTCTATTTGTAGCCTTCCTTCATTTGTCGAAATCTTTGTCTTTATGCCATCGGCTTGGTTTGGAAAAGGTGAAGTAATTTGTATAATGGCTGTATAGAGGCTAGAGAGTTAGAGTTGATTTCTTCAAGATTATCTTCCAATTTCATATATATCAGTTTCCTTTTTTTATAAGAATTCTCTGTAATCTTTATGGTAACCGTTTAATGTCTTAGCTACAATTATGCATTTAATCATAAAAGTGATCAATAATTATGCATTTTGTCATATTTATGAATGGAATATGGTAAATTGTGTATGTGTCAAAGATATTTATTTTTCCTCTATCAACATATCTTTTACGGTTTTTATATTTGCTAAATATATATATATTATTTTTAATAGTCAATTATTTGTATAAACAATGTTTAATTTTTCTAATGATCCTCTAATATATTTTATTTGCTAAATATTAGCTTTCATTTTATACATAGTTTTTATAATGATTATCAGACATCATTTGTTTGTGAAAATATTTTTTATGTTGTGTATCCATATATTATTCAACTCTTTCAAAAGTATCCAAATTGCAAAATGATGAGAGTGATATGTGACTATGCATTTAATCATAAGTGTAGCCATCAATTATGTTTTTAATCATATTTATTCATGACATATGCACGATCTTGTAATATGACCCTTTAACATATACTACAAAGTTTTTCCAATTGAAGGGCTCTTTTACTTTGTAAATAAAGATTGATCTTTTAATAATATTATCTGTCAAAGATGAGTCAAATGTAAGCTGGAGATCCATACATTGTTAAACTCTTTCATAAAATCATTATAAACCATTCTTTTAAAACAACCATATCGGTAATATAACATGGAATCTAAATGTACATAAACATTATCATTAAACTATTATTACCAGAACAGTTATAATCCTATTATTGTATACGATTAAACATTTATTACCAAAGATATGTACTGAAGATTTATTACCAAAATATACATAAACATTGATTAACGATTTATCAGGTTATGCATTAGAATTAAAGATGAAAAATTAGAGATTAGTTAGAATTAGAGAATTGTCGAAAATGACATAAAAAAAAATTACTGGATAAAATCCGCATGTGTATGTGACATGTGACCCGATCTCTCACACGAGTTTTATCAATATATATTGCAAATTCTCGTGAAAGCTGCCGGTTTCATTTGCATTATACATGGCCTAAAGGAAACTGCAATTTGCTCAATCACCACATGCTTGTCATGGACTTCAGCCATCAAATTGCGAAACAAGTACAAAAATCCAATGCTTCAGATGAATCAAGAATTATTATTCTTAACCGACCATTTTTTATTAGCTAAAGATGAATTCAATACACTTGGACTAGCAAATTTGATAGGATTCCACAAAAATGGTGAGAAAGAAGGAAATGGAGAAAGACTGCACAGTTCCAACTGGGACTCACCAGTGCAACGGAAAGTGCATGCAGTCTCAGCATTGATCGATGAGAATGAGGGTTTCTTTGATCTTGTCCTTGCAGTCTAAGCTCCTTCCACATCATCCTGAGTCAGACAAAACACTTTTTTTTTTTTTGTCTCTCTCTCTCTCTCTCTCTCTCTTGTCTCATTAAAGTGATGGTGTCATCCCTAATCCAGAGATTCAAAGGAGAAAAAAAAGGAGTCCTAAAAGTGCAAACTTCAGTATTTTGTGCCTTTTGGAATGACTAAAGACACCTTATCAGTGGTGCAAGCTCAAAACCCTTTCGTGGATTCACATGTAGAAGAAGTTGGTAGGCTTCTTAAATTCCCCATTTCATAAGTGGGTCCCTCCGAAACCAATTAATTCTTATGGAAATGACCTTACACATGGTTAATGGACCATGACAGAAGCCAAGAAATTTTTCTTAGCACAACACCAGAAAAGGGTGGTTAGAAAGATTATTCTCCCACTTATCTATCTTTAGGATAGATTTACAATATTGCAAGATTTGTATAGATTGGTCGTGGTGCCGCTTTTATTTTTTTGGTTGGGTCATGGTGGCACTTAATGCATGTTGTTTTAGTCCTTTGGATAGAGACTAGCCTTGATTTGAATTGTTGGAGATATATTTTGATTAAAGAAACTATAGATAGGTGGTGGGACTTTAATCTTTTCACACTACTATAAAGCACCCAAAGCCTTCCCTTAGGCCTTTATAGAGGTTGTTGGTTGGAACTCATCTCTCTCTCTCTCTCTCTCTCTAAGTGGGCATATTAGCTTGTTCATTATTCTAATGAAGAAAATATTGGACCAAACAAATAAAGTTGAGCCATAAATCTAGACCTATCTTTTTGCATTATAGGACAGCAGAAAGGGGTAAAGAGTTATCAGAAAACTTGCTTTAGACTTTGAGTGTTGGGTTAGACTTGTCTGTCTATTCTCTCCACAATTAGCAGAGAAGTGACCTCAGCTGATTAAATACTATTCCTATTGCTTTTTCTTGTTCATACCAGAACAAAAGAATAGTAAGACAGCGATCGTGTGTAAGACTCTAATGCTATATGTAGAAGTAGTGCTTAGTCTCTTGCTGGTCTAATGGATAGAATCTAACATTGATAGGGTTTACTATCAGTTACGTGCAATCCAATGTCTCTGGTCAAAAACAGCAAGTAAATCTCTCCACTTAAGCTTTTGTCTTCAAATCATGTCCATCTCCTGGAGAGTATATTGCCTGTTTTGAGGCATCAGAAGAAAAATTTAATCACCCAGTGCTGACTAAAACGGCACTGGAATATTTCACAGCTTTTCTTGATTATGGCAATTATTGCTCTTCTTTTTCTGTTTTTCCTCATCTGATTTGGAGTTTATTTTCTCTTAAAGTTAGCTAAGTACAAAGAACAGTCCATGCATTTAACATTTGAAGAACGTTGTTATTTCTTAAACGAGATTTATTGCAGGATTACAATCAAAAGGCCTTTTGAAAAAGTGCGGAAAGGGAGGATGTACACAAGACAAATGTCAATAAGAATCGGAGTCATAACCCCAATTGATGAGGTAGCTTACAACATGACTTCAAAAGCTTGAAGAGCGCGGATTCGAGTGTGAAACGGGTTAGTAAACGAGCCTAGACTTCTTTAAACAAATCAAGCTGATCACGTCTCAAAATCTGATCAGACCTATCTTCACTGGACTCTACTTAAAACATACGCGGATTTTCCGGAACATTTTGAATCGCGATGGTGACTTGTTACGTCCGTCGTGTCGGCAATTATACAAGCTTATGCTACACATTATTACTTTCTTGGTATTACAAAAGAGGTGGAGATAGTCTAAGTTTGAATGAGTGAATAATAACGCGGAAGAAACAAGGTCGTAATGGTGGGGTTTTTTTATTGGAAAATAGGAAGACGAAAGAAGCTTATAGTCGTCGCTGGTTGTGCTCTGCTTTCGGTCACTTTTAATCTTTGGTAAAAATTGCCGCTGTGGCGCATGAAATGCTCATTGTGTCTCATTCAAACAAGGGGCACAAGTCAAACACATATGGTGAGCTGATCAGCCTCAGTTGAAGACAAGAACAATCACTGGTTCTTGAGTTGACTTACTGTTTAGTGTATGCACCGTTTCTTGTTTTGACAAAGAAATTTCTGGACAATATGATTGCATGTAAAACAAGAGCTGATCCAGCTCCCATTGCTATCTGACATATAGCCACCCTGGAAAAAAAACAAAGATTAATGTGTCTAATGCTCTCTATCCTATGATTTTTAGTATCCTCATGTTTTTACTCTCTTCGGAATCGCCAACTTGATTAGCTCTTCTCACGTAGTCACAACGTGTAATACAATTTATCCATCGAAAGAAGGTCTTGTGTGATTGTTCTTAGTATATGTCCATTTGTCAATCATGCCAATTTAGTTGCTTTCGACTCGATATCTCTTAACCGATCGACAGTTACTCATAAAAATACTTAAAGACCGAGAAAAAGAAGTACTGTAGATTCGAGATAGTAGACCTGTCAAAGACTATAGAATGGTCACATCGGTAATACATAGGGTACCACACATTTGACGACCTTCGAATAATGATTAACCCGTACCAAATTACGATGCGAGTAACGGAAAGAGCTTGAATAACGTAAAAGATGCTCCGCGAAAGTCTATTTACAGGGAGGGTTGGGGGGAAAAAGTAAGGTGAAGAAGCTGCCTTTCCCGCGTCCAAGGGTTAAATGCTGGTTTTTGCAAAAGAAGATCTTGGTCATTTGGGGCTACAATATGCCAAATTATGGTCTTGTGGACTGACCCTTTTAAAAAGAAAGTGCAAGCAGCTCATGTTTGCTCATTTTGCATATTCTTAGCTTTGAGATGTAATCATGGTGACTTGGAAAAACGTTGGAAAAGGCAGCCACCAGCTACTGTAGACACTAAAGGACAGGAAACACAAAAGTGGATCGCCTAGCATTGCAGTCATCTCCACACTTCCCATCAATTTTTATTTTCTCAATTCACATCATCTCTTCCATGTAATAGTGATCGCTTCTTTTCCCACGAATTGACCATCACCTTGACCCATTCATCTAACCAATCAATGGCGGACAGCCGCTTGGTAATGGGGTACGATTTCGTATGAAATACGTATCATAGCCCATAAAAACAAAATCATATGAAATCCTTATAATTGCCCCCCTTGAAGTTAGATATTGCAATTTTGCCTTCTTAATCTTCTTTTCCTAGGTTGGTTTTCTATGTGCACCGCTATATGATCACGGGACACCTCGAACGAACTAAATATGTTACGAGACATCTTTCTCCTCCACCGGAGATTTTTCGATAGAGACATTTGGTGGACCATGTGGTAATCGAACTGCGTGGAGAAAGTTATGTAAGGTGGGGAATCGGGTATTTAAATATCTATTGATGATGAGTTCCCGTTTGACACGAACGAGCAAAGTGACACGAGAATCATGCAGAGA
>BCNH02000003.1:5486553-5551992 GCA_001662345.2 Metrosideros polymorpha var. glaberrima
GGCAAGGGCGACCCTTGCCCAAGCCAAGAGGGTCCAACCCTCTCCATAGCTTGCGAGGGTCCAACCCTTGCTAAAACGGTGAGGGCGTCAACAACCATGGTGACCGGCTAAGGCCAAAGAAGAAGAAAGAAAAGGGGGAAGGAAAAAAAAGAAAAAAGAGAAATTTTTTAAAAAAATTAATAAAAAGAGAAATTTATTAAAATAATATTAAAAATTATTCACTTCAACGATTTTCGGCCTAAATTGGCTGGATTGACTGAATTGGTACAAATATAAAAAGGTTTAGAACTAAATTGATTCAAGATTTATGACTTTTTTGGTACTTTTCCCAGAGAAAATGTGAATTATAGTGTAGGTTCCAACTGAATTTTTAGTCATAGGAACTAAATCGCTCCAAATGAAATCATCATTCGCTTGAACTGAACCAATAAATCTTTATACCATATGATCCTCGTTTTTTTTTGCACACATTTTACAAAACCTGTAATTTCTTTGGTGAGAACCAAAAAAATACATACGTGGCTATAACTAACTGATATTTCTGCATGAGATCGCAACTCTCTGATTTATTTGTTTACTATTTTTCCTTGCGGCTCGAACTGATTTTCTCCTTGCAATTTTAGTGGACCGTTCTTCCTATCGATTAGATTTTTTTTTTCCCGAATGACTAACAAATTAAGGGCAAATGAATTAAAAATTCAAGGTTCAGCGGGGTAAATGCATTAAAAAAAAAAGATGAATTTTAGTAGACAGTGCCACTATAATTGGTAGCAAACTCACTTTGAATAAAAATGCATTAATAGCTTATCTGTCATGGGAATGTTGAAATTTTAAACATGCAATACTCGTTGGCGGGCGTTTGATATATAATAATCTTTAACCTTCTTTTCACATGAAAAATTCATGCCATTTTCGTTTCGCACCATCCCCTAGGGACGTCCCTATGCAGATTGGGAGGCTCTAGGCCGATTAAATTTGGTCAACCTTCTTGTCCTCCAAAACTCAAAAAGCTAAATCTCAGAGGATCCTCCTTTCGTTTTCTCATTCTTCTGATTGAACATTTTGTCTGGCAAACCACAGGCAGGGAGGGGGAATTTCATGATTAAATTACTATTTCTTTGACCTGTGATTTTGTTCGGATCGACGTGTGCTGTGTTGGGGTTGCTCTCTGATGTCAAAGATGGTGGTGCACACTCAAATGCTGCGACCAAAGTTTCTGCAAATCTTCCCTTCCCTAAGTTAAGGGAAATGATTTGATCAAATTTCAAGTTCCCAGGTTTGTGAAGTTTAATCTGCCTTTGGTTTTGGAAAAGCTTTTGAGCTCATATGGAAAATCCTTTTGGAACTGGTTTGAAAGTTTTCATTCAAACATGATAGAGTTGTATCCTCGTTCATCACATAATATTTATAGGTACATCTGATAAGAATGATTCGTTTTTTTTATTTATTATAATTCTCTCCTCATTAAATAAACTTCTAATCTTCAAAAAAATAAAATAAAGAGAAATTGGGTTTTCAAACTACGGAGCAGAAGTAAGCTTGGAGTGCACAAGTTGCTAAACAATATCTTCAGTATGCATTAGAATTCACGTATTGTAAAAACCCCATTTTAAATTTGCTCTTTCGCATTGCTTTGGTGATTAATACGTTAAGATTTGTGTTCTCCATTTTATAATTCTACTCATGTTTTAAACTCATTTAACTAGAACTTTCTTCATGAACCTCCTAATCCAATTCGAAAGCAGACAAAAAAGAAAAGAAAAAGAAAGTCTTGATATCTACGAAAAGAACAAAGTTTCAATATTTTCTAACTTGATGAAAATAGTTTTCTAACATGTCTTCAGATTAGTTTTTTTCCTTTACCAAGAAAGTTAAAAAAAATAAAATAAAATAAAATCCAAGAACTTTGATTAATCAATAATGCCCCCGATTTACCAGCTTTCAAAAAACTTGTGGTACTCTCAGTGCAAATGAAAATATGAAGAAATATAAATAGAAAAATACTTTGCACAATCAAGAAGGAAATTAGGAATATAGCATGTAGAATTCCAATGGCCAACAATGATTTTCTTCAAAAACAGAAAAGGCAAACGAAGGAGGAATACCAGGCCACAGCTCAGCCCAATCAAAATGGACCAAGATCTCTCCCATCAATAAGTAGCACCACGCCCAGCTTCCTCAAGCGAGCCCAAGCCCATCAACCATTGCCACCGCATGTCTGAGTTACTCATCGTGTTGACTCTGAGATAGCCATGGCGATTGGCGACCGATTCTCCTCACCGCGACTCAGAGTAACTCGCCGTAGTCTCTCCTAGCCAGCGTTGTTTTCCTTTCTTTTCTTTCTCCTTTTTCTTCTTTTCTTTCCATTGTGGTTGTTGGTGGGAAGACAGAAATTCAGAAGAGCCATTCATCCATTGGCGTAGACCATCACCAATTCATCATCGTCTCTCACTGAGGAGGCACCCCACCACAACACCGGCTCAAAAAATGGCTGCTTTGGCCTTCCCTCGCCACATTCACACCGCCCCGACGCCTTCTTTCTTCAGCAGCAAGCCGAAAGCCAAGCCCAGAACAAGAATCTCCGTCCAATCTTCGCTCACCCCTCCTCAACTGGGTTTCTCCGACCCTTTCGTTCTTGAACTAGCAGAAGCTCTCGAAGACTCCCTCCCCTCTCCTTCTTCTCCGAAGCTCTCGCCTTTAGAGAAAATCAGGGACGTATCCTCAGAAACCCTGTTGTCGACTCCGTGGCCTTCTCGCAAGGACGAGCCCTTTCGCTTCACCGATACTTCTTTCATCAAGAGCTCCAAAATCTACCCTGTTTCACGCCCTCCTCCACAAAGTTTGGAAGCTCCACTGGCCTCTTCCGAAGATACCCAATTGCTCCAGCTCGTCATTGTTGATGGGCACATTATGGATTTCAGCTCCAATTTGAGTGGTTTGCCCGATGGGGTTTATCTGGGCAGCTTGTCGAATGCGACCTCAGAGAGTCTAGTCAAACGGGTGGGTGAGTTTGTGAGTGGTTTCGATTGGGGTGACTTGTTTTGGTCCATAAATGGTGTTGGGGCGCCTGATTTGGCAGTTGTTTACGTGCCCGCAGGTTGTCGGGTCGAAAACCCTGTTCATTTGAGGTATTATTCTGTTGAGGCTAGTGATGAAGGGTCGAATAAATTGCCGGTTTCGAATCCGAGGGTGTTTGTGTTGGTGGAGAAAGGAGGGGAAGTTGATATAGTTGAGGAGTTTATGGGTGGTGATCGGAATAGATGTTATTGGGCTAATCCAGTTTTAGAGGTAGTGATTGGAGAAGGTGGCAAAGTTAGACATTCGTATGTGCAAAATCAATCTCCATGTGCTGCTCATATTAAGTGGACTTCGGTTCGGCAGGTGACTCTTCCAAACTTTTTGTTATGAGTCACTCTTTTTTCTTTTTTGTAGAATTTTGTTCTGGATAGCTGAGCTCCCTGAAGCTTAACATTAATGTTGGAAATGTCACAAAATTGAACATGTAGGTGTGCTTGTAAAGTTGATGCTTTTTCATCCTCAGTGGTAAGATAGAGGAATATCTGATCTAGGTGCAGACAGGCTATGATCTCCGGCTCTGATTGATGGCGCAGCATTTGTCCATGAGAACTTGCTTGCGGTTGCACTTTTATATATATGTTCCCACCGGAATAGCGTACCCTCTTTTCTGTGTGCATTTGTTCATGTATCTGCTAACTCAATCCACAATTTTGCTTGGCCTCCTTGGTGTGCATCCGAGTTCTGTTAATTGAGTTGTCGCTTTTCATGTCATTAATCTGATGAACTCCATCATTCTTTAGTCTTATTATTTTGTAATCTCCTTTTATGTCATTTGTTACTTGGTGTTTTTTCTCCTCTCTTCTTGGCAAATGACTTCCTATTGGGCTGTATAACAGAGCAAAATTGCAATAACAATGAAGCCTTTCCCAGATATGTCGTTCATCTGGAAGGATATCTTGCCTCACCATGTTCTCTTGAATATCATTTCCTCTCTAAGCTCCAAATACTAAGGTGTTGTGTAATTCCATTTATTAAGAAGAAAGGGAAAAAAGGCCATGTGTGTCTACTTCATTGGCAGAGGAAACCTTGAGTGTCTCTTTGATGCTTCCAACTCCTCTTTTTTTAATATATTAAGCCGTGGATAGGATTTTTGTTTCCTTCTGATGGAACAATGCAAAAGTTTAACCCCATTTTCCAGGAAGCAGAAAGTAGTTATCAACTCGTGGAGGTTAGTAGTGGCGGGAAGTTGAGCAGACATAATCTCCATGTCCAGCAACTGGGGCCTGACACAGTGACAGAGCTATCCACTTTACACTTGGCCTTCGGTGAACAGACTCAAGATTTACATAGTAGACTAGTCTTGGATTATCCACGTGGTAGCTCCCGTCAGCTTCATAAGTGCATTGTGGCAAACTCACAAGGACAGGCAGTTTTTGATGGAAACGTTAAGGTTAACAGGTAACTTTTACTATTTAGATTGCTTTTGTATGTATATGTTTTGGTATTATATACATGCTAATCTCGCTGGTAGGCTGAGCAATTTTCTCATATGAGGGATCTAGTAGTTTTCATTGTGGTTCCCATCCTCAGAGTATGTCTGCTATATTGTTCAGTCGGTTGTAAAATATTAGCTTGCGCATGTATTTCTGTTAGGCATGGGGGTAACAGTGACATGCAGAGAAAGATGGCAATTTTATTTTGTTATCGTATGAGAGCAAGTTTGAAATGTATGAATGTCGTTTTCTATGAAATTTTTCCATAGGATGACTTTAATTTTCGAGTAGGAATGGTTAGTACGTTAATTAGTTTGTCTTGTTGTTCCATTTGGGGATTTGCGCAGAATATCACATTCTAATTATTTCATCATGTAGTTCCCTCCATCCCTTGATCCCATCTTATTTGGTTTTGTCGCTCCCCCATCTCTTTCTTTCTGTTTCCTCCACTTCCTGACGGGAATTTCATCTTTCCTTGTCTCTTCCTTTAGTTGTCTAAGTACGTGTGCAATTAGGACGACTCCTTTTATTTGCTATCTGTACTTATTTGAGGACTTTGAAGAACTAGAAGCTTATCTTGGCTCTGAGATGCATGCAATTGTTGGTCTTTTCCCATTTTCTGCTCATGTCAATGTTATAGAATATCGTATGTCTGGGAATTCATGCAACTTATTGCTGTTGTAGCCAAAAATTGTTTCGTCTAGTTGTTTTTAATATGTTTGCTCACGGTGATCACATATAGAGTGATCTTGATCTCGTCATCTTTGCAGATATGCACAGCAAACAGATGCGGGACAACTGACGAGAAGCCTGCTACTCGAACCCCGTGCGACTGTAAATGTCAAACCCAACCTCCAAATCATAGCCGACGATGTCAAGTGCTCCCACGGAGCTGCAATAAGTGACTTAGAAGAAAGCCAGCTGTTCTACTTCCAAGCACGTGGCATTGACCTGAAGACAGCAAGAAAGGCTCTAGTTTTCTCTTTCGGAGCCGAGGTGGTATCACAGCTGCCCAGTTCTTTGGTCCAGAAGAAAGTCGAGAATCAAATTAGAGAGTTGCTGGATCCACAGTGAAGAGACTGACACTAAGAGGAGTTTTCAGAAATCTTGTGCCTTTTTCTCATTTTCAGTTCTTTTGATACTCCTTGGGACTTCCTTTCCACCATTGATACAAATTGTATTGCAAATGCTATAGCAGATTGGGAGAAAGAGAAGTGTAGATTTTGTGTTCTTGTCTCACCTCATGTACTGATTAATAGAAGCAGTTAATAAAGCTCCCTTGTCCGGTTCCGTGCCTAAAGTACGGATTTTGACTCATGCCGGTAAATTTCAGTAAGTATTGGTAAGTGTAAAAAAACTATTGGTAAAAGAATGATGGTTGCTAAGTGATATCAACATGGTCGAAATTGAACTGTCCTAATATAATAAATACTACTTTATAGTTAAATGGACAATCTCAACCGCAGTTTCCAGTTAAATGCTCGAAGGGAAAGTATACACACAAGAATTTGATAAGGGAAAGTGCAGCGCACGTCTAACATCCAAGAGGTGGCGGGGTCGGTGGCCGCCACTGCCTTGCCACCGGCGCATTGCCGGTCTTCCTTGTATTTAGGTGCTGCAATCTTTTGGAATCAATGAATGAGAAGGAAGTGAGAAATTGCATATGAAGAAACCGCAAGAGTCCCACATAGGACAACGGCAATAGTAAATGTCACTTGATAACAAACTCTGCTCTGTGAGGTGTGTGTGTTCGTAGAAAGGAGAGATGGTTGGCATCTCCCCTGACAGGGACGGGAACGAGCCTTCGGGCTTTACCTGTTACCACACATCCGGTTAAGGCTACCCACTTCGGTGGATCTCTAACCCAATTTTTTTTATTTTAATGCTGTTGTCCTTTTATTTCGTTTCTCTAATTATTCTACTGCAGTTCGTTTAATCCATTTTCCTTAGTTCATGGATTTCAGGCTTTTCAGATAAGGCCTCCCAAAGTATCTTCACCATCCTTCCTCCGATATTTTATCCCATTTCTAGATTCTGAACCCCTCTCTCTCTCTCTCTAATGGCTGCTGCTACTCTCCCCACAGCTCTGGACCTCCACTATACATTCTCACACCAACCAGACCTGAAAAGATTGAATCTTTTCCCTTCATCGTTCAGGCAACGTCCGACTAGAAGAGTCGCCGTCTCTTGCAACTCTTCCTCCTCCAAGTCCCCTCCAAAACCTCCTCAAAGCCTCTCGGAACTCGACCGAAAGAACCCGTCCCTGTCCGAGCAGCTCAGGCCTCTGTCCACGACCACTCTCTCCACGGCCAAGACAGCACAGACCCACGTCTTGAAATCGAAGCCGAAGTCCACCTGGGTCAACCCGGCACGACCCCGGCGCTCCGTGCTGAACCCGCAGAGGCAGAAGCGCTCTCACTACTCGCGCAATCCCCAGATTAGGGAGCTGAGGGCGTTCGCGGAGAAGCTCAATGACTGTGAGTCCTCGGAAACCGCTTTCTTGGCTGCTCTTCAAGAGGTGTCCAATCCACCTACTAGGGACGACGCGCTCTTGATTTTGAATAGTTTGAGACCGTGGCAGAAAGCCCATCTTTTCTTGAATTGGCTCAAAACCCAGAATTTGTTTCCCCTGGAGACTATATTCTATAATGTCACAATGAAGTTTTTGAGGTTCGGTAGGCAGTTTGAGCTCATTGAGGACCTAGCAAATGAGATGATAAGGGATGAAATTGAGCTTGACAACATTACTTACTCGACCATTATTTCTTGTGCCAAGAGGTGCTTTAAGTTTGATAAAGCCGTCGAGTGGTTCGAGCGGATGTATAAGACTGGGTTGATGCCGGATGAGGTCACTTACTCGGCTGTTTTAGATGTTTATGCCAAGTTGGGCAAAGTTGAGGAGGTGCTGAGTTTGTATGAGAGAGGGAGGGCCACTGGTTGGAAACCTGACGCCATTACTTTCTCTGTGTTGGGTAAGATGTTTGGTGAAGCCGGGGACTATGATGGTATCAGGTATGTGCTGCAAGAAATGAGGTCTCTTGGAGTGCAACCTAATTTGGTTGTGTACAATACATTGTTGGAGGCAATGGGCAAGGCCGGGAAACCCGGGTTGGCTCGGAACCTGTTTGAAGAAATGGTCGAATCAGGTTTAACGCCAAATGCGAAGACCTTAACGGCACTTGTAAAGATCTATGGAAAGGCTAGATGGGCAAGAGATGCACTAGAGTTATGGGAGCGAATGAGGTCGAACGGGTGGCCCACTGACTTCATTTTATACAACACATTGTTGAATATGTGTGCCGACCTTGGCCTTGTAGAAGAAGCAGAGAGATTATTTGATGATATGAAGCAATCGGACAATTGTAGGCCAGACAGCTGGAGCTACACTGCGATGCTTAACATATATGGTAGCGATGGAAACGTAGAGAAGGCGATGGAGTTGTTTGAGGAATTATCCACATTGGGGGTTCAACTAAATGTGATGGGTTGCACTTGTCTGATTCAGTGCTTAGGCAAGGCTAGGAGAATTGATGATTTAGTGAGAGTATTCATTTCGGCGGTCGAAAGAGGGATTGAACCGGACGATAGGCTTTGCGGATGTTTGCTCTCTGTTGTATCACTGTGCAAAGACAATGAGGACATGGAAAAGGTCCTTTCGTGTTTGCAAAAAGCCAATCCCAAGTTGGTGGCCCTTGTCAAGGTCCTAGAAGGAGAAAGCACTGACTTTGATATGATAAAAGAAGAGTTTAGGGGTGTTATCAGCGAAACAGCAGTCGAGGCCAGAAGACCCTTCTGTAATTGCTTGATTGATATTTGCAGAAACCGGAACCTGCATGAGAGAGCCCATGAGCTTCTCTATTTAGGCACTCTATATGGCTTGTACCCAAGTCTTCACAACAAAACTGCTGATGAATGGAGTTTAGATGTTAGGTCACTCTCTGTTGGTGCTGCTCAAACAGCACTTGAGGAGTGGATGAAAACTTTGTCGAGAATTGTGAAACGTGACGAGGCATTGCCAGAGTTATTTTTCGCTCAAACGGGTAGCGGAACGCACAAGTTCTCTCAGGGATTAGGCAATGCTTTTGCCTCTCATGTAAACGAACTCGCTGCACCTTTTAGGCAGTGCGAAGAGAAAGCCGGTTGCTTCGTAGCGACTAGGGAGGATTTGGTGTCTTGGTTGCAATCCCAGAACCCATCGGCTGTTGCAGCGTAAAGTATGTGTAGGTCTTAGACTCATAACCATGAAATGCTTATAAATGTCAATACTTAGCTCTTGCAACATGATGCTTAACTATTTCATATATGAGCAATTCCTCTGCTTTTTGTCCAATGTAGACTTACAATCCTGCCTACATCTTATCAGAAAGTTATAAAGATCAACGTGTCCACAAATAATTTCTCTGCCTTGCTGAATGCTATTATTTGATTCTCGTATGGATCCAAAGGAGTAGACAAAAAATTCTTCAAGGAAGAGAAAGCAGCGCGTTAGGGTTCGAACGAGGATAAAAGGATTTATTGATCACTAGCAGTAGTTTAGGCTTGTGGAGTTCATTTAAACTTGCCTGCTCTACCGCTTTATCACTCTCTTTATCTGTCTTATTTCTGCATCTGAAATTACCAATGACTGCTTTAACTTCTGACTCTGCCTGATGAATCCATCTGGTGTCTGGGCTTTCTCTGCTTGTCCACTGGTGTTTCTTGAGTCACTGCTTAATGCTTCTCACAATTTATCAGTAGTGAAGCAAATATCGGTACCATTAGCAGCAGGAATTTTCGACCGAACAATCGATTAGTAATTGCAAAGCCCGCATTACCCGGTAGTGCAGTTTTCGCAAGGCGAAAAACCGATGCTGCCTATCAAGAGATAGAGTTTGAAGGCTAATGCAAGTATGCGAATGAAGTTACTGAAGAAAAAGGTCACGAATATTATGCAGTATTGCATCTCGGGGTACAAGTTGACATCAAGTTATCATGAAAGAAGAGCGGTCGTTCGCACAGTGTTTGATTCGTATCGATCGGGTCTGGGGGTCCAGACGAGGATATCGTGGCGAAATCGCTCCACACGCCCGACCCCGAGTATCAACTTGACTCCATTAATATCTTTCTAATTGGCTCTCAATTACTTAATCAGTGAAGTCATCGCCCCAAATAGAGATGGTTGGTGAGAATGAATGGAAGCCTGAAGTTGCTATCCGTCTGACTCACGATCAACACCACTCACCTACCCAACAACCATCAAGGACGAAAGCACTTCCCATCCCACGCCATGAACAACGGATTCCATCGTCAAATCGCATCTAAAATGATAAGATACACCGCAATGGAGGACCTTCCACCATTTCTAATTTATCAATTCAGAACAAATGCAGACAATCTAGTCTTTTTCAAGGTTAATTTAGTCCTTGTAAGCCAATAGGTATAAGGCCCTGCTGGTAAAAGGATTGGCGAGGTGGGGACGCTAGTACCATAAGTACAAGGTTTGATTTGGAGAGAGGAGAGTTAAAGATAAGACTGGCAAAAACAAAATAAAATTAGTCCCCGTAATACTTTTCAGAAGCACAAAAGGGCCGTAGGAGATATTTGATCTAAATGACGAATTTGTAAGCAAGTTAAGTTACTCAGTTAGCTATTTCAGTTCTCCTCGCTAATTACCCGTTCGATAGTTTGGTTATTCGAGTTGTTTATTAGAGTGGAGCTCGAGCTTGAAAAAACACTTTAGCTCGAGGAGCTCGGCGCTGAAATAATTGCATCTTGTGCTCATCTGCTATATAGACACGTCTATAATTACTGATAAATAGACGAATAGTGTCGAAATTTTCAAATTGAGCACGAGTTTGACTGGAGATTAGGCTGAAATCTGTCAACTAATCGAATCGAATCAAGCTTGGCAAAAGACCCAAACCGGACGAGGACGAGCTCGAGTACGAGAAGTCAAGTTGGAACGAGCCGAGGCGCGACTCCGAGCACTTGCATCGACTCGAGTGGTGACAGATTGTAAATACTGTCGTAAATTGCAATCCCATGTCGAGACGGTAGGTGCCAATTTGCAAATACTGTTCCTCCATGGGCAAGCATATGCAATTTCGAAGAAAGGCCCGGGAAAACTTGGAAAATCCGAAAAAGGGACAGGTCAAAACTGGAGTTCCCCCTATAAATTCTGGCCTCGCGGACCAGAACAACCGAAAAATCGCCATCGTACGCTCCAAAAGCTCAAGGTACGATTCTCTCTCTCTCTCAAATAATTTCACGTCCCTTGTCTTGATTCCAATTTAAATTTGCGTTTTTGCCTCGTGGTTATCTTATCTATCTCTTTGACGATGTGTTCGCCGATCCGCTTCAAATCTCAATTTTCCCTGCTATTTTTCCGGGAAAATAGCAGGAAATAAAGGCGGAAGTGGATAAGAACAGTTTTCTGGTTCCTAGTCTTCGTCGTCATTCGTTCTTCGGATGATCCGAAGCCATGGTTTTCGCCGTTTGATGTTCGGTTAGCTAGATTTTGGGGGTTTTTTTGTTGTTGTTGTTGATCTTCATCCCAATTTTGCGATCTAGGGTTTTCTTCTCTGGGGTTTTTTTTTTCTGCATGACTGCTAGTGCTTTTCTTGAATTTTCTTTTCTTGATTGAGCTTGGAAATCTATCTAGGGTTCAGTTAAGCTTTTCTATGTGGAGTCGGATTTGGGGTGACCAGTTGTCTGAAAACTTGCATCTTTTTCGATCTTCTATCTTCTCGTGAGTGGATGGATGCCTCGAATTTGAGTCGAGGCATTAAAGAGTCTGACTTTCCATTAGAAAGAGGAACTGGGCATCTGCATGCTCCTAATGATGATTGGTTGATGGAGTTCAAGCTCGAATTGCTATGGAGTTACGTATGTGCAGATTTTAGTTGGAGGTGTTGTGGATCATGAATGAAGAGGGGGGGTTGGAGTGAAGTGAGAAATTGATGTTCTGCGTACTGGGCATTTTTAAATGAAACAGTTTTGACTGAAATTGTTGGCATCTTGGAAGGGCGGGGTCTTTCTGGAACTCTGATTCAAGTGTAACTGTGGGATTTACTGATGTTGGGTGAAGAGCCATGACCTTGAAGTTTCTAGAGTCACATCACATTCTCGAGACAAAGCAGTTCTTCGTTTATCTGATATTGCTGAGTACGATAGTCCATTTGTAGAGTCGTCGAGAACAGAGTTTTGTCATTGTATTTAGCTCTTCAACTGGATTTGGTGAGATGCCAGGAAGAACCTTGGTAGCGTAGTGATCTATTTTACTGCCTTACCATATTGCTAGTCTCGAGCGGTGGCATCGGGGGCAACAACTTAATGGACCTTTAGAATTTGCCGCATAAAAGGAACATGAGAAAAAATATGAATAATTGTAATGTGATTTATGCTCATAAAATGTGGAGGACAAGTTTGTGCCAGATTGTAGCCAGCGTATGCATTTAAAGCCATGAAAGGCTTCAGAAAGTCTCTTTTGTTTTTCTGCTGTTAAGTTACCCATGTAGCCGATTTTGAAGACACGAGATTGATTCTTGTAATGCAGGAAAAAGTTCATAGTATATGGATAGCAAATCATCACCGTGCAAGGAGGCTGCTGACGAATTGACTCGGGAGTTGCTCATTGCAATCTCTTATATAGAACCGGAGACTGCTGTCAATATGAATGTTCAACCTGAAAATTTTAAGAAAGCAGATGGTGATGCAGTGACTAATGGTGACAACAATGAGAAGTACAGGTCCGAGCTCATGTCCATCTCCGATTTACCGGCACCTAAAACTTCACCTGTTGCTATGGATCCGTGAGGGTTAAGGGAATTGCAATTTCTTTGGAAGACTATCTTGACTGTGTGACAAGTTTGTTGTGATGTGGAACAACTAGAATGTCTTTTGATGCTGTTTTCTTCTTTTGTGGAGTGGCCAAATTCCACTGAAAATATCTGTAATCTCTAACTCCATGTACAAATATGATGTATGATCAGTTTGAGAAACTACACAGAAAGAAATTGGTTTGAGCTTCTCTATATCCTCGCCTTTTGTCTATTATTTCTCCGATTTTCATTTCAGGAGGGTGACACGAGTATTTTAGATCCGATTCAATCATCTCGTTGTTCGCTTTGTTTTACCTCGTGAAAACCTCGAGACCTATACTCAATACTGAACCCAAAATGCTACTTAGATGAGTTAGGCTTGGTTATGTTTGCTTGCTCAATGGGTTCACAATACTCCAGATTGGGCATCTGCTATGACTGGTTATTTTACACGTTTCACCCAGAGACACAGATAATCTGTTCTTCAAGACAGTTAACTGCTTTTAGAATCCAAGCACGAGCATCCTTCATGCAAGTTTTTTCTTATGCCTCTGTGGGTGCTGAGAACATTTTTATCTCTGTAGATATGTCGTGCTGGTACTGCACTTTGCCTGAGATCTCTACTGGATTCCTTGCGTTAATTTGCAAAGGATGCATCAACTGGAATGCCGGGTTGATAATAAGTTTGATGGGTCACTGCATAAACTTCTAGTCAGTTTCGCTGAAAAATCTTTCTTGATACTGATCCAGATTCGAGTTCTCAGCATCTCTTGTTTATATAGGCTCAACCATGATCTGAAAATTCCCATGACTCTAGGATACTTGGGCTTCCTTTTGCTGAACTAGGATCCGTGAGCTTCTAATGTGAGACGGCTCTCTGTCATCCATATCGATCAGCTTGCTTCATGCTGTCATGACTGTTCTCTAGCTACATTGCATACAAATTGTGGCCGTTCGATGACCTTCCAGCATTTCATCGGACCTCGAAAGTCCAGAAAACTTTCACCAGTATTGTCCACTGCCGCGGTCAGAGAAGGAGCCATCGCGGCCACTGCAAAGGTCAGAAGCAACATCGCCCGGAGTGCCGATACCATGTTTGTTAGCCAAGTTAATTTTTTTTTTTTTGTGAAACTTGCGACTAATCTGCTCTGCTCTCGCTCAGAAATCTGTTCGTGGGTGCTTCATGAGCTGGATTTATGGCTGTTTATACAGGCTTTCATCGGTATGAACAGCCAAAAACAGAAAATGAACGATAACGCTACCAAGTGCCGATCAGCAGAAACTCAACGTCGTGCTCGAGATTCTGCCGATGTAAATTCCTTCGACTGCCTTTACATTGAAATTACTTTTTTACACATTATCTCTTCGTTTGTTTCACGAAAAATGAATGATTTGAAAATCAATTTTATAAAATTGATTGGTTTTTTTTTTTTTTTTTTACAGAATTGAATTGAACGAAGAAAAAATATCCTCATCATCCACGAAGATATTTAGGCATAGATTGTTATCGGTAGTGAAAACATTTTTCATTGACTAATAATTTCAAGCAACACAAGTTATCGTGTTTAGAAAAATAATTTTCACATCATTCATTTTCCGCAAAATAAACGAAACCTAAAAATCAAAATTTCTTGAAATTTAGAAGAAAAATGAAACATGCTTATGCAGCTAAAAACGGGTTGCAACTTATGACGCGATCGATGTCATTGCTAATGATGAACACGATGTCTATCATATTAGTTCTTTCATATCCCAATTAATCTTGTTCGAATATCTTCTTCTTTTGTTTTGTTTTGTTTTGTTTTTTAATCTTATTCGAATAATATTGGCATCTAGATCCTTCTATATCTCTCCAAAAATGTAGGAGCCGGCGCGACCGGCCCAACGGGTCCATTCACCGGTCGGGGAGATTCGGGCGATGCTTCCGAGCCAGCCGGGTTGGACCGGTCTCGAGATATCTCTCTCTCTCTCTCTCTCTCTCTCTCTCTCAACTGAAGAAGAAGCAGGTCGGCGGGAATCGAGCAATGGCGACCTCATCGGCGAGTGGAAGAGGAAGCGGCAACAGAGAAGGTGGTGCAAAAGCCATCGTCGCCGATCACATATCACAAGCCGTTCAGTCCACCGCCAATCTGCTCCACCTCATGCAACAGTCCTCTCCTTCCCAGGTTCATCTCTCTCTCTCGATCGATCGATCGACCATGTTTGGTTCTAGCGAGCTGTGAATGCGTTTCGCATGTGTAGATGTAGAGGCATCTCAATTATGTAGAGAGACAGGATCGGTCCGAGCGTGATTTTATGGAGATGGAGCAAGTTCTACGAGCTGGAGATGCTAGAACTGTTTGCTTTTTTGACCTTGACTCCATTTTGCGGCTGGAGGAGCATCGTGTTAAAATCTGTGTTGTTCTTTGACTCAATTCAAGGGTTTGGGGCTTATGAAGGAGCGGGATTAGATGGTTTTCGGGATTTTGCTCTGTGTAGTTTTTGGGGAGGGAAAAGAAGAGGATTCTGAAGGTGTGAGCTTGAAGCGGGCATCGCAGGAATGATTCTCCAGTTGTTTGTGGATACATAAGAACGACAACGTTGCTTTGTCCTATGAAAATTTAGTGAGAACCGAGTCAGTTGTCTCCTTTCATCTGCTGTTTAGATTCGCAGTGGTTGGGTGATTGCAATGCGGCAAGTTTTTCGTGGTTGGTCGATGCTACCGATGCCGTTCTCTAGGGTAAAATCTCTCTGACAGAGAGATGTAAACGAAGGGAGATTAAAGAGAAAAGTAGGAATCAGTATTTTCTCATGTACCCGAAAATATAGCTGGATGGTGCTCAGATGTCATTTTTATGTAGGACTTAAGGTTTGCTTATCTGCTTAAAATTCAGATTAGGAAACTCATGTGTCCCTGTTACGAGGCTAACTCATGACATTTGCCTATATCTAAGTTTTCGTGCAAAAGCCTATTGTTTTAGTCGATCCAAAGGCATGAGTCAATTGAAGTGTTGGCGAAAGAAGTTCAACTGAATTGATTGTAGTCCAGGCATGAGCTGCTCCTAAGTGACTTGAGCAATGCAAAAGTATGGACTTATATTGTGTTGAGACTGAAATCTTCCGAGCAATGTTCTGTCTGATCCATCACCTCTTGAATTTCATCAGTTGTTCTTCAAATTAAGTTGTCTCAGAGAATCATTTGGTTCTTAAATGTTTTTTAACTGGCTGGTCAGCTTCAAGGTTCTGATTTCAAGGTGTGGTTTTTCTTGTGCTACTCATTGTAATATATTCTTTGTCGGCATGTTCCTCAGGCCAAGCTAATGATGCTTCCCAAGAATCTTCTGTCAAAAACAGCAACAATAGGCAATACTGGGCGAGTATGCATATAGATCTGGCTTGGTTGATCAAGAGTGCTGTATCTCTATTTAGAGGGCCGACGCCATTATTACCTTCCATTTTGTGGTGCAGGTCTTGGAAGAGATGCCTCGGGTAATTTCATCTCTGGATGCACACATGGAGACTAGTTTGCAAAGGTGAACGCTATTGATATTGGGTATTATTTTCTGAAAGATGTAATAAAGCAGTCACTTTTTTCTGCATAACGAAAAAAACCAATTAATCCTTTGTGAAAGACGTGCTTAAGAACTGCTATATATACAGTGATTGTGCCCAATCAATTGTATGTTTTTTCTTTTTTTTGGCAATCTGAAATCTGAGGCTGCAAAACAATTGTGGCCATCTCTCTTCTTCTTACTTTTTACATGTTGATAAAGGCCATGCGAGTATTATAGTATGAACCATGTCAACTCGATGTTTACTGTAATAATTCTTGCAGTGTTCCTCATCTGCAAACGGCGATCCAGTTACTAGCACACATGGAAAGCAACCAGCTTAATTCTCTCTCAAAAGTTCATTTTGCTCGAGAGGTATTCAGACCTTTCCTCCACTCACTCCTCTCCCTGATCAGCAAGAAATGCAGTTGCACTTGTGTCACACTCACATACCTTGCCTCATGGAAACTGGACTGATGTCCTAGTGTTGGAAGCGTAATTCAGACTTCGTCTCACTAGCATAATCTCGTTTTACTGACGCGCCTTGACAACTGCTCTGAACTTTTCAACAGGCTTCTGATTGACGCATCCCTCTGCCAAAGAAATAAACTGGCGGATCAACCCCTCCTGCAGTGCCATAATTGGTTGTATTTCACTGCTTCACTGCTGAAGTTTCAAACAGGAGGTGGGAGTAGTGTGCAGACACGGTTTTTGTCCACGGAAGCTGAGGCCGTTAGGCTTTGTCTCACGTGGAGATGTGCAGTTATCTCTTCCAACTGGTTATAATGTCCATCTTTTTCTTTTGTTTTTGTTTTCCCTAATGTCGTGCTGTTCCACCTCGCAACCTAATTGTATGTCTGGATCTCCTTAAGTCCTACGGGAACTTGTCAAGAATATTTTGTCGCTAGCATACGCACTTGGTGTAGAGTGACATGTTTTCTCCAGAAGAAACATCCTCACCCTGCTACCAGAAGAAAGTGCAATATTAAGATGCTATACTCGTTTTAGTCCGTTGCTTGATGCCCCTCCAAGCTTGACGAAGGATGCCACCGAGAAGTTTGTTCAGGCCTTACTGATGCCAATTACTCTCTGAGCTCATGATTGATAATTACACAATGGGGTCACGGAAGTCAGATACCTCAGTCCAGTGAAAGTAAACTTTGGCTTATTTTACTGGAGACTCTTGAGCATATTGTAAAGTTTAACACCCTTATTCAGTGATCTTTTCTGTGAGAGGAGGGACTATACTCCTGAAATACTTATTCATGGGTTTCTCATTGTTGTATGTGTACTGTGAGATGTGTGGAGTAATTTGTGTATTTGGCAAAATGTTACTAAAAAGCTGTAGTACCTTGAAACTTAGAAGTGGTCCGGTACTACAGTTACGGGGTTGTTGCAATGAGTGTGTTGCACCTGCTATATATATACTAAACATCTGTCAAAAAGTTGTTCTACCTTTTCAAAATGAGATCTCTTGCGGATTTGCTTATGTTAATATGCAAAGGACCCATCAACTAGAATGACTAGAGCAACCTGGCCTGCTCGAATAGAGAACTGGCTCAGACTGATAGGACCGGTTGGTTTGGTCCAATTCTGGAGGGTACCGCTCCGGTTCCTGATTCTGGGAGGATTGGACCGGATCGGACTACCCGGATTGGACCGGTCCTTATTGTGTAAATACATACATATTTCATTTATTTCTTAAACCTAAATTCACTCACGGTGGCCTCTTTTCCCTCTCTTCCTTACGTTATTATAAGCGCAAGCCTCTCATGTGAAGTTTAGGCTTTGTAATTTGTTTTCTATTTCAATTATTGAAGAAAATGGGTTGGTAATAAAAGTCCAAAGTTATGGATTTGTGGTGAACTTTCTTGTTTACTGGTTCCATTGGAACCAGGCTGGTTAGTCCAGTCCCTGGTGTCGAAAAATTGGGAACGGGACCACCGGTCCGATTCTCGATTCCTAAGAGAATCGGATCAATCCGGACCGGTGCACACCCCTAAGAATGACGAGTTGACGACGAGTTTGATGGGTCACTGCGTAAACTTAGAGTTAGCTTCAAAGGTATAGAGAGATCTTTTTCTAGTTATACTTCTATCAATACAATGAAAGAAATTAAGCTTAGAGTCAATTTCCCTGAAAAATCTTTCTTGATTTCTTTACAGCCTAAGTACCGATCGAGATGCAAGTTGTCAACACTTAATGTTTATATAGATTCAACCGTGATTTGAAAGTGTCCATGGCTCTAGGATCTCTGAGCTTCCTCTTGCTGAACTAGGATCCTTGAGCTTCTTATGTGCTTGCATACGAATAGTGATCTACTTGGCAATAACAGAGCGCTGATCTTGCAAGTGTTTTGTCGGTGAAAGCATGCACGTTTCGAAAAGTTGTACCGAAGTTGCATGTAATGTCCGAAAAGGCCAGCAACCGGTCTTTATATCAACACAACAGGAACTTACACCTCTTATCCTAAAATCATGAAAAACGTCTATGTTTATTTAATCAACTGATGGTCCGAAACCCCCGCTACTTGAAAGGTAGCAGCAATTCCACAAGAACAAACACCACAAAAGTGCTCGATCAAATTCTGCTGCCAAAATCTAGGAAATATGTTGAGGCTGTGCTCCAGGAAATTGGTGGCAGAGCTTGTTGATCTGGTCGCTGAACGAGATGCCGAAGATGTGGAGGGGGAAGATCCGTTCGATGCAGTTAAAGGGGAGGCCGAGGAGCGCCTTGCAGCAGCTGGGGAAGAACTTGATGTTCAGACCCACCAGCGACTGCAGGAACTGTTTGGCACACCCCTCCACGTTTTCGATGACCCTCCAGCATTTCATCGGACCCCTAAAGTTCAGAAACTTCTCGCCAGTAAGGTCCAAGTCCACGGTCGGAGACGGAGCGGGCGCGATGGCCGTCGCCGCAGCCACTGCGAAGGTCAGAAGCAACAATGCCCATAGCCCCGACACCATGATGGCTAAGTTTTTTTTTTTTTTGCTTTAGCAGAAGCTAATAAGCTTGCGCCCGATTTGTCCCCCTCTTGCTTGGAGATCTGTTTGTGGGTGCTCCATGAGCTGGGATTCTGGCTGTTTATATAGGCTTCGTTGTCTTGAAGATCTATTTCATTATGAGAGAGGGAGTTATACGGAAGAAAAGAAACTCACGTCTCGCACAATTTAAGGAAGAAGAGTTACAAAGAGACTTGCATTAACTCTGCTTTACAATGTACTCATGAATAGCAAACGACCAATATTGCTACCAAGTGCGAATAACGTCTCGAGATTCTGTCATTGTGAATTTCTTGGACGGTCTTTTACATTAACGAAGTTACTCTTTACACATTGCATCATAATTAATTGGAATTTTAAACAGCAATAAAACATGCTCATGCGGCCAAAAATTGATTGCAATCTTATGATGTGGTGCACCTATCACAACCAATATCATCGATAATGATAAACACAATGTCTGTCTTAGTAATTATTTCATGTCTGTTCCCAAATAGTCTTGTTTGACTATCTTTTTTTTTTTTTTTTTCTGCATTACAGAAAAAACTAACTAATAAGTTGTGAAAGAAGTGCTTAAGGACTGCTATACATACAGATGATTGTGCCCTAATGAGTTGTGTGGTTTCTTTTTTGGCAATCTGAAATCTGAGGCTACAAAGCAACTGTGGCCACCACCATGCTTCGGCATCCCTCTGGGATTGCGTAACCTTGGCGAGGCCGGTGAAGCCGCTTGCTTGTGGAACTCAACCAGGTGAGGCAAATCTTGTCTGGGTCGCTTGAAGCCCGACGAGCCTCGCTGAGAGGTCGCGCGACCTTTGGTGGTGGCTGTCTTGTCTCCTTCTTAGACTGCATCTGTTTTTTTACCTCATATTTTACTTTGTGCCAAAATACTCCTGAATTTGATCATTCTTACACAATAAATCCCTCCCTCCTGAGCTTCTTCACTTTGACCCAATAAGTATTTAAGATTATCGCCGGTGAAAATAATGGCTGGCCAATGAACATCACATGCACGTTTTGCATCATATTAGGGCGTTTTGATCCAAAAACCATCCTAATCTTTAAACTCTAAGTTGAAATTAAAGAGAAATCCTCAATTGATTTTATCTTGTACTTCTTGCACACAAGGGAGCGCCTAGTCAGGTTTGCTTCAATCCACGACATGACCTCATTATAGTTATTCACTCACGTTTTCAGGATTTCTCCATCTCCAAATTCTTTGAAGTATGCTCGAGAAACCCTAATTATTTTTATTTCTAATTTGTAAAATTGGGGAAATTTCTAATTTTTTAAGTGCAAGTTAGTGGCATGAAAGAAATGTGTTTTCTTCGAATTAAGATGCCTCCAAAAAAGGCGCGAAACATGCACACAACAAGCATGTGTTGATCAGCCGGCTATTCTTTTCAATAGTGACGAGCTTAGAAGATTATTGGGTCCAAAGGATCAAGTTCAAGGGTAATTAGTAATAAAATTGAGACTACAAAGAACTTTGAGAAATAAGGATAACTTCAGTAGGTTTTTTTTTTTGGTCGGAACAACTTCAGTAGTTAATTAAGCAATTAATTGAGTGAAAGTGATCGAACTTATAAGGTAATTTAAAATAAAATTAGATTTTGACAACTTCACACCTCCTCATGGGATTCAAATCTCCGCATTAATATGTAAAATTGGCTCATAAATATGGTCACAAATCTCTATGAGAATCTCACGTATGATTTAGAGACCTAATATATGCAAACCAAAAAAGCAAAAATAATATATATATAAAAAAAAACTGAAATGCAATAATCTTCTCTAGGGTTTTAGCCGCCTCCGGCTACCTCAATCCCCTATAAAAACCCCATCTTTCTCCTTCCAATGTCACTCCGCCTCCTCTTCTCACCCTCCCACCAGTTCTCTTCCCCTGCGTTACCGTAGGCATCCTCGGCGTTTTTCTCCTTCAAATTTCCAGATCTTCTCGTCTCTGTTGTCTATGTTGGAACGTTTCTCTTTGCTAAAGGTTGAGACTTTACGAGGTTTCGACAGTGATGAACTTGATTATCTCGTGTACTAGAGACAGTCTCACTTTGGGATCTGTCCGTGACGGTCGCACAACCCTCTAAGAAGTTCTGAGTTCACGCCTTCCTTTTCTTTCTCTTCAAATTCTCGTGATTTCGTTGTTGTCGCTCCTATCAGACGGCACGTCGATTTGGAATGCGGTTTTGTGTGTTCGGTCGACTGCTGTCTGATCCGTTCTTTTCTATGTGGCTGCATCGATTTTGTGTGCGGTTGTTTCGGATTGGGAATTGCACGGCGGCGAGGTGACGATAGAAATTCATGTCTGTCAATCCACTGACTTGAAACGGTGTGATGTTTCCATGAATCCCGACAGGTTCTGATCGCTAGCTCCTCTTTCGCTTCCACTAATCTTTTGAAAACTCTCTTGTGCTTGTGTTGATGCTTAAAGAAGCAAACTTTTCAAACACCTGCGAAAGCGGGCGGGTTTTACTGTGATTGCTCGATCGTTCTGTAGTGGGGGCAGGTGATGAATCTCATATCAACTAATGGGTAATTTGCGTCTGAACTTACATTGATGCTATATCACCTTGGAGAACTGATGCCCTATCCAGTGTTGTAATCCTTTTTGGGACTAGTAAGTTGTTTTGGTCATGGAGTAAGACGACGATCTTGCTTTCTTTTGTGGGACTTTGTCCTTTACTTGCCTTTCCCCCCTCTGTGTTTTTTGTTATGGTTTTATCAGACTTTGACGGTCAGGCCATGTTATTGAAGTTCTTAATGCAGCTGCTACTCAAAGCATCTATCGAAAAGTACAAAGTTATCTGCTTGTGTAATGGCTTATAATGATATCTGCAGATTTATATTTCTCCAATATGCCCACATTGGTGAATGTTCTTTCCTGCACTAGTATTATTACTGAGTTGCTAGATTTTGGGATTCATGTGAATGATTCAATTCATGGTAAGTCTAGAGAAGATTTTCAGGCACTTTAGCTTGTTGCTCTGCTGGTGCAACATGTCTTCAAGGGCTTGCAGACCATGCTCTGTCTAACCATAAAGGTTTCAATAGGGTAAAAAGTTAGGTGTTCTTGGGATTACCTATTTTCTAAAATGACTTGCTATTAAGGCTTTGTCGTGTCATTATGGATGACACTTAGGCATATACTAATTGCAAGTGTATTGAGTGTTAGGTAGTCTTGGGATTACCTATCTTTTCTCCCCTTTGTTAACCTTTTATTAACCTTGAACACATGCAATTGCAAATGAATATGTTCTTTGTGGATCGGATCAGCCATTGCCTATGGTGGACCTTATCTAAACCCATCATAAATCAATGACTTTGATATGTGTTCGGTTCGCAAAGATTAAATTTACTTAAGATATTTATATAATTGGGATTGTTGGTTTCTAGTGCGGCATGGGTAATACAATTTGAAGGATGGCTTGAGAGAGTTAAACCTAAATCGTGGTATGGTGTTAGTTTAATAATCAAATTGTATAAGGAGTGGCAACAGCATGGCATCATGTCAATAAGATATTGATCTTGCATTTACCTAATACTTTCTAAAACTTGTATTTGGGAAAGGAGTGGATGGGGTCCGGAAAGTGGAAGTCGTGGAAATTTCAAAAGAATTTAATTTTTTTGTGAGGATTTGTGAGGTGAAAATTTGAGAAATATCTCCACTTTGCAAAAATTTATGAATCTTCCCAATTTTCTACACTCCTTTTCCCTCCCTCCTTTTACCAAATATAAGCCTAAAGCTTGAAGCTGAGAATTCCTTTTTGATAAAGGGCAATTAAAATGAGACTGTCAATACACCTCTGAGGTGGGGGGAAAACTCATTTGACACATTATACTAGATAATAGTTGGATTCGAAGAGAACAAATGTATTCCAAATGTTCATTATTGTCAGCAAATAATGATAACGAATGTTAATAATTGCATTGACTAGATGAAAACTTAATTACAATTGTGACTATGGTACTCATGCCATTCATTGGCATGGCTTACACATGCCAATCACGTGTGTCCATGTCCATGGATGGTGTGGATGCGACAGTTGCAATTTACATTAACAAAGTAGGCTGGCAAATATCTTACTTTTCTAGTAATGCAGGTTATGCGTTTGATAGAGGATTTTAATTCAATTTTGGCCAATAGTATCTCTAAGTGGGATAATGGATCGGATGTATGGTGCTGCTGATTGTTGCTCTATCCATGCAATGTTGTATTCACTAATTTGTCTAAATTTGGTTTGGCCATTTTTGAACGAGGATGTTAGTATTCTTTTGCACAATAGTTTTAAAGTTGTGCAACTGAATAACAACTAATGGAGGGCAAGATATTATGAGCCGCTGCAATTATAATTGGATCTGCTGCGTGGCCCTTTCCGTTTGATCGTCATTTACACATTCTTTTGCTTCCGATTTTCAGAAAAACATCTTTATTTGTGCTCATGCCACTTCCTATTTTCAAAGTCTTTACATGACAAAACAATACAGAAGGTGGTTTTCCATCTATTTGATTATCATGAACTCATTAAGTAGCTGGACAGGTTCGTCTATTTGATTTTCAAAATCTTGTTTCAGCTAATGGGTGATGTCCCTCTAAATTTATCTGTGATGCTACTTCCTTCACCTTTGAGACCTGTTGCCCTTCTGGATATTCCATTTTTCTTTGTTTAGTTCATTGGTGGTTGATGTGTAGCAAGTGATTTTTGTCTATAAGCAATTGGATCTCGTTTGAATCATCTACTCGCCTTTTTTTTTTTATTTGTGCTTTCATGTTTTGTATCTGATAGCATTTTACCTGTTATGCTCAAAGTCTTTCATATAGTAGCTTTATTTCTATGATAATGCCAAGAAATGTTGTATTAGGTGTTAATCAAGATGGTAATTTCTGATAGGTTTAGAGAAATAGATAATGGAATGGATTATTTTCTCATTAGGCACAATGCTAATATAATACAAGGAAGTGTGTAAGTGTAAATATATACAATCCTAATAGATACAATATAATTTTCCTTTCTCAAACTCAAGATGGGTCAACCAATGAGAGTTCGAAAAGAAGAGCAGCAAAACGTTGTAATGCAAAATATTTGGTGAAGAAGTCAACAAGTTGGCTGCAGAGGCCACAAAAGAGAGAAATGACGCGTGTTTGGAGCTGATGACGCATGATGTGGTAATCAATGTCGATGTACTTGGTACACTCATGAAAGATCGAATTTGTAGCAATGTGAATAGCACTCTTTGTTGTTGCAGTGAAGAGGAATGGGAGCAAAGGAGGCAACACCCAGATCAGCAAGGAGATGACAAAGCCAAATAAGCTCAACTGTAGTGTCGGCCATAGCAAGATACTTAGACTCAATAGAGGAGCGAGAATCAAGAGGTTGCTTTTTGGCATGTCAAGAAATGAGAGAATCACTCAGAAAGACACAAAATACAATGATAGACTTGCTGTTAGTAACATCGGTCACATAGTCAGCATCAGAGTAAGCATGAAGAGCAAGTGAGAAAGTCGATGGGAGAAAAACAGAGCGTGTCAGAGGATCATGAAGATATTGAAGAATCTGGAGCACATCATACAAACTGATTGACAAGATGAACAGCATGGACAATATCTAGACGATTGATCGTAAGATAAACAAGACTGCCAATAAGAGCCCGGTAGCGAGTAACTTCAAACAGAGACTCACCATCATGTGGACGAAGCTGTAAATGAAGTTCAACAAGAGTAGCCGCAGTACAAATATCAGATAACTCAGCACGAGAGAGAATGTCAGTGATGTACTTTTGCTAGGAGAGAAGAATACCACGTCGACTGCGAGCAACCTTAATATCGAGAAAATAGTGTAAGAAATCCAAATCCTTCATAGCAAACTGACGGTGAAGATGTTGTTAAATATAAGCAATATGAGCAGAGTCATCCCTAGTTATAATCATATTATCAACATAGATAAGCAAAATAGTACTACTAGTAGGAGAAGTGTGAGTGAACATAGCATGATCATTCTCACTCTAAACAAAATTAGCTGTTCAAACAACATATGCAAAACACTCAAACCAAGCTTAAGGAACCTGTTTGAGACCATAGAGGTCCCGACGAAGATGGCAAACCTGACCAGGAGAATGAGCAAGATTAGGAGGTGACTACATATAAAGTTCTCCTAAAGGGTCCCATGACGAAAAGCATTCTTCACATCAAGCTAAAAGAGAGGCCAATTACCAACATAGGCTATTGCAAGAAGAGTGCGAATAGAAGTCATTTTAGCAACAGGAGCAAAGGTCTCCTCATAATCAATCCTATACTCCTAAAATGAGACGTGCTTTATATCGCTCAATACTACCATCAGAGCGAGTCTTGATTTTGTAGATCCAGCGACAAGATATTAAAGAGGCACAAGATCCCACGTACCAAAGTGCTCAAGAGCAGACAACTCCTTAGACATAGTGTCATGCCACTCGGCATAACGTACAGCCATACGATAATGTGACGGTTCCTACAAAGTGTGGACAACAGCCATAAAGAAATCAAACTCATCAGAATAACTCGTAGCCGCCACATACCTAGCTAGAGGACGACGATCCTGCGGAGGATTTGGCCGAGGGTATGGTGAGCGAGAATCATTAAAGAGGCGTCGGAGTGGCAGGTGAAGTAGATGGAGGAGGCATAACAGGAGAAGGTGGTGACATTGGGTTAGACAGAGAAGACATAAGAGGAGGATCAAGAGGAAAATCCATAAAAAAAAAAAAAAAAACATATGGAGAGGACTGTGGAGAAGTAGAAGAGGCGGAAAGGAACGGTAGATGCTTAAAGAACTGAATACTACGAGAGATACGAATACGTCGTGAAGAAGGATCATAACACCTGTAGCCTTTACGTTCTGTACTGTAGTCCAAGAAAGCACATTGAACTGACTTGGCAGAGAGTTTGGTGTGCTCATGAGGAGGAGGAAGCACATAACACGTACAACAAAAAACACGAAGGTGGTGATAAGTGGGTGGTTTCGAGAAGAGACGTTGGAGAGGGGTGGCTTTGGAGAGGACAATAGAAGGAAGCCAATTTATGAGATAGGCAATAAGTAGAGTGCTTTAGCCCAAAATTTAGGAGGAACAAAATTGGACAATAGAACAGGAGTAGCATCCAAAATATGATAGTGTTTTTGCTCAGCAAGACCATTTTGAGAAGGAATATCGGGACTTGACAGTTGAGGTAAGGTTCCTTAAGAAGTGAAGAAAGAACGAAAAGTTGTAGAGATACTCCCACCTGAATTAGAACGAACAACTTTGATAGTTTCAAAAAGTTGAGTAGAAATCATAACTGTAAAATTTTTATAGATAGAGAGAAATTCATCATGTCATGAAATAAACCCAGGTATAATTAGAAGAATCATCTATAAACAATACATAATGCTTAAAATCACTTTTAGAAAGGTGGGTAGCAGGACCCCAAACATCTGAATGTACTAAATCAAAGTAGTTAATTGAAACATAAGAGCTAACAGGAAAGGGAGGTGTAGATTGTTTAGTTAAAGGACAACTAGTATAAGGATGCATAACAGTAGATAAAATAGGCCCAAGTACACCCTGCTTATGTAGAAAAGACAAACGAGATGCAAATATATGACCAAGACGCTAGTGCGAACAGTCAAGGCCGAGGATGGCGAGAATAGGTTGAGGTTGAGGTGAGGGAAGCTGAAGTTGTCGCATCGTATATAATCCTCCACGTCTACTGCCCTTGCCAATCGTTCGGCCACTCGTACGATCCTGCACAACACAAGATTCATCAGTAAATGTCACAATATAATCCATATTAGCAAATTGCCCAACAGATAAAAGATTAAGGGCTAAATTAGGGATATGAAGCATATTAGGTACATAAAAATTGCCAGGGATAGTAAGGTGACCCTGCATAGTGGCAGTAAGAGAGGATCCATCAGTTGTAAAAAAACCCTTCTGGATTTTTTAATGCAGTCTACTGAGTGAGATGATGAGCAGAGGTAGTCATGTGATGAGCAGCACCAGAGTCAAGAATCCAAGAAGAAACGTTACTTGAGAATTGTGAAGTAGCTGTGGTAGCAACAAAGGAAGACGCACTAGAAGAATCTAGATGAAGCAAATCTAAACGAGAAAGCTGAGCCTCAATAATAGCAAGACGATCATCCGAAGATGAGGATGAAGTGGCATGGTCTACAGATGGAGAAGAGACAAGTGCAACTGAGTGTGAGGATCCATAAGAAAGATCACGCAACTTCTGGAAACATCGATCCTCAGAATGTCCATTTTATTTACAATAGTTCCAAAGAGGACATGAACCTCACTAAGAAGAGGCATACTGGAATATGCGACGCTGGGAACCACATTGAGAATCACTCTAAGAGAAGCTGGATTGGAAATCGGGTTATGGGGTGGTAAGTATTACAAAAGGATCTAGAGATGGAGGAGCACCAAGAATTCCTTGTCTAGCTTCCTCGACCAAAAGTTCCTTGACTGCATCAAAAAGCGATGGAGCAGGATAATGATAGAGAATCTGACAGCGACCTCCCTCAAAATCTTGTGAGAGTTGCATAAAAAATTCGTAGAGACGATACTTGTTCTGATCTTCAAGCTTGGATGCATTACAAGTATTGCAACCAACACATGGGGGACATGCTAAACGAGCCAATACATCAAGTTATGACCAAAGAGACGTCATATAATTATAGAAATCACGAACAGATCGTGTACCTTGGGTGGCACGACGAAGGTCCTGCATAAGCTAATAAATACGGACAAAAAGCTGTCTATGTAAACATCTCAGCAATCTAATCCCATAATTGTTTCGCACCAACAATTTGAGAAAATTAGGGGCGGAGATCAGGGATAATAGAACCAAATAAATTGCCTATGCCTTCCTATCAGCAACATGCCAAGGCCTAATTTCAAATTGGCATTGAATAATTTGATCAGCACTAAGTTTGGGCTCAGTAGTTTCGGACAAAGATGTAGGACAAGAACGAATACTATCAACATGCTCATATAAATCATAATAAACAAAAGCAGCCATCACAGAGGGTTTTTAAATAATATAATTGAAACCATCTAACTTAACATTAATGCGATCACTACTATCAGCTATGATTTTGAAATTGATAAATTAGAGCGAAAGCAAAAAGATATATGAGTGAAGAAGACAAAACCCGAGGCTGATCGTGAGAACAAGGCAAATGACAAAGTAGACCAGATCGATCGAGACAAGTTGAAGAAGATCAGATCATGATGAAGACGTCAGATGGATCATGAAGTCGGTGCAATGGAGAAGATGTTGGATGGCCGGTGTGCGCAATGAAGAAAGCAGGACCGCCAGAGTCGGGGATTGGTGTACGGTAATCACAAAGAGCAAACCCTTGGCTTTGATACCACATTAGGTTTAGAGAAATGGATAATGGAATTGTTTACTTTCTCATTAGATATAAGACCGATATAAAGATACAAGGAAGGGTGTAAGCGTAAATACTTACAACCCTAATAGATATAATATATCCTGATATATACAATATATCTAACAATTTCCACCTTGGGCGTAGTCCATTGTATGCACTCACTCCCTTTATTACCTTTACAACTATGGTTAGGCATTTTAGTAGCAACTAAGAATGTTTTTTATTGTCTTGACCCTTGGGAAAGTGAAGATGATATGAAACGCAAGTAACCGTAGCTATTTGAATAAACATGTAATTCTAAATTTGGAGATCGAAATTTCTTTAAGAGGGAAAGAGTTGGGACATCAAAAAAATTTCGTGTTCTGTAATAATATTTTTAGAATTATCGATATTGAGAATGGACATCAGTTCCCTTGTTACGTATTAATTAAGTAAATATAATCTGACAATATTTAGTATGAAAATCTTATAATCAAATAAATTGGCAATTTTTCCATTTGTGCTTATTTTTTTTTTATATTTTCCCTAAATATTTAACCTTGCGTGTTTTCCTCTTCAATGTATGGAGTTTTGTATTGATTAGGTCATGCATTGCTTGATGAAATTTGGCCTTAATTTATTAATGCTTAGAATGATTATTGCTCACGTTTGGTCAAATGAAATAAAATATTTTTTCATGCACATAAATATCTCTTCTCTTGATTTATGATATCAAGTCATTTGCATTTTATGGGCCACATGAATCAATTTCATTGGAGCACTTACCCTCTGCACTTGTTATTATAACTGTACGACAATTAATGTCTTCACCATGGTTAAATCAATTCCACTCTTTTCTTACTTGATTTAGTCAATCAAAGAGGGAATTTTAAAAGAACACAAGCCTACCACTTCATTAAATTTCACTCATCAACTCATTTCTTCAATTTATGTCGTCAAAACGGTATGTGAAATCAAAGGCCTCGCACTCGTATTATTACACTTTCTATCCAAAATTTTCAAATTGGACGAGGTAAACCATTGATTATCAATACCCTTCATCAACGGTTTTATCGTTTCAAAATCAAGTATCGTTAATTTTTTATTTAGTCTATTTAGGTTAATCTACTTAATACTCTTGATTTGATTGATATTTGTAAATTTTGACTGAACTTTCGATGTCAAATGCGATTAGGTTCCAAGTATAGTATGTTGTGTTGTTATGGTTCCTTGATTTGTATTGATGAGTTATATAAGTTAATTCGAAGTGAAATTTGTACTATATTGATGGAAAACTGTTCAAAGAATTAAAAACTAACTTTGTTGTCAACTTAGAGACTAAGTGTGGGAAAGGGTGAAGATGTCAGACTGGGAGTAGTGGAAGCTGGTTAAATGAATTCTGCCTGAATTGACTTCTGAACACTAAAGTTGTCAATTTTAAAATAAAATAAAAAAAGGTCGATTTTTGAAGGTGGGCGATTTTTGGAAAAATTGCTGAATTTTGATGAGTCGCTGAAAAGTTGTAGATAAAGTTGTCAAATTTTGAAGAGTTGTCGATCTTAAGAGGGAAAAGCACTCCTATGTTAATAGCTAAAGTGCAAATGACTTGATATCATAAATTAAGAGAAGAGATATTTGTGTGAATGATAAAAAGTTTCATTTCATTTGACCTAGTGTGAGCAATAATCATTACAAGTATTAATGAATTAAGGCCAAATTTCACGAGGTAATGCATGACCTTATTACCACAAGCTCCATATTTTTAAGAGGAAAACGTGTGAGGAGTTAAATACTTAGAGAAAATAGTAAAAATAAATAAACACAAATGAGAATATTGTCAATTGGTTCAATTATAAGATTTTTACCATAGATATTTTTTTAGGTTACCAAAGTATTTACTAAATTAATATGTTACAAGGAAGTCAATGCCTATCCTTAATATTGATAAATCCGAAAATATTGTTACCGAACACGAAATTTTTTTTATGTCACAACTCTTTTTAAACGTGGAATGAAAATTTGTGTGGACATGAAGAAAAATTCTAAAATTTTCCACTTGAAGTAGTCTTTGGTCAAGAACTCGCCTCTTAAACGTGGAATGACAATTTGGGTGGACAATGAAGAAAAATTCTAAATTTTTCCACTTGAAGTAGTCTTTGGTCAAGAACTCGCTTCTTAAACGTGGAATGAAAATTTGGGTGGACAATGAAGGAAAATTCTAATTATTTCCACCTCTGTCTAATATTAAAAAAATATATAAAATTTAAAATAGTTGGACAGGAAGAGGAAGGAAAACTTAAAATTGTTACTTTTTCAAAGGCACATTTTCTAAAAAAATCTCAAACTTTAGGTCTAATCTCAATTCTGTTCCGAATTTTTTTTTTGTCTCAGAAAAAATTCTAAATTTTAGATCCAATCTCAAATCTGTCATGAATCTTTTTTTGTTTTGGAAAAAATCGCAAACTTTAGGTATAGTCCCAAATCTGCCTTGAATTTTGTTTTGTCTAGAAAAAATATAACCAGCTTGCAATCTATTCTTAAATCTACCCCCGTAATCTAGTTCCAATTGGATGTGCCATTTTTACATCGATAACAAATCTACATCAATAAGGTGACATGAAAAATATCTCCAAAATGAAACCGTTTTAAGATATAAAAATTATGAACGATTAATGACGATTTTTTGACAACCTGTTAATGTAGGTAGATTTTGGACAAGAGTAAAAATTGGTGATTTTTCTCTTAAACAAAAGAAAAAGTTTAGGGTAGATTTGGGACTGAACCTAAAGTTAGGGATTTTTTCTTAGATAAAAAAAAGTTTGGAGCAAATTGGGGACTAAGCCTAAAGTTTGGAGTTTTTTCTGAGACATAAAAAAGTTCGGAGCAAAATTAAGACTAAACCTAAAGTTGGAGGTTATTTATGGAATTAGGCCCTTTTTTAAACCAAACTTTTGTCATCTCTTTTCTCTCATTTACCAAGCACAACAATAGTTGCATAAAGGTTTGTTGCAGACAAAAAGTTGGTTCTGGGATTATCAATCTTTACGAGCACTTGCCAAAGAAATTATGTCATGTCTTTTGAAAGACCATCATTTCCATGTGAAAATTTGGTGGTGGTGGTTAGATAATCTTGCATGACATTTGGCATTTAGCAGGTGCAGATAAAGATAAGTAGTTCAAGGATCATCTATCCTTTCTCCTTCATGTAAACCTTTATCCACCAAGACACATGGAAGTTGGATTAGTCATACATGTATTCAGTTTTTGTGGATGGGATCCATCATGATCATTAAACATAGTGGGTTCTAGTTGATGCCTTCATGAATGAATGCTTGTGGTGTGTTCCATTCACAACGGTTGACATGTCCGAGTTTCGGACTCCGATCTCGGCGCGATACTCCTTGCCTTCCTCTCCCCACCAATTGGATCTTTTACTGCATGGGAGAGGACCATTGGTCTATACAGCCTATGATCTGTTAAATTCATCGGTTTCTTAAACCCAATGGTCGATTTGTTGCAGGGAGAATGGTCTGATCCTATGAAATTATCTTCCCACCAAGTGGGCAGATATCCATTTGGTTGGGGTCGGTGGCAATGGTGATATTTGGATTATAGACATGAATTTGTGTGAATGCGAATGCAATATCTGAGGTAGAGATTGGAGATAGGGTGACAAGTTATTCTCTCTAGTCAGTGTTTCTTTTGGCAGAGGTGAAAGACACGTCATTTTCTTTTCGGCAACAAGTCCTAATCATTATGGAAAAAAGTACATGTTTGGTCTCTGGCCTTTGGTTTTTTCCTTTGAGTAAGTGATTAATGATGGTGGGACATAAGTTCGATGATCTGTTGTTTGCTCTATCTCATTCATTGATTTATGTATCTGTCATTGAAAGATGATAAATTCACCAAGTAATTCGGCCCTTTGAATAACGTATACGTTGCTCTCTTCATTTTACCTGATTTTGCTGTCAACAGCTTGCAAGAGAAAAATCGATGGAGTGTCTCGAGCTACGACAGCTTCTATCTCTGAAGATTACCGACATTGGTGCAGAAGAAAAACATGGAAGAAGTGCGGTTTGTTTTCCAGGATGGCAATTGTTCAGGAACCGGCGGTGTTTATTTACTTATTACAGTGGTGCCATCTATTTCAAACAAAGAATTTGGTAGCTAATTTCTGAATGTCTTAGAAAATTGTCATATGAAGTACCATTTCTCTTCCTCTCCATGTTGTGCCCTAACTTTTCCTTGGATTGATGACAAGTTTCTTGTAATCTGTTGTCCGATGTATATCAGTCTCTTCTCCATATACATTGGCTGGTTTTCAGACACAACATTTATCCACAATATTGTTCCCTAGCTTTTTGTGCCATTTCCAGTCTTTGACTTTCGTACCTAAATATTGTTGATCTTCAAGGTTCTTGGCACATGAAATTATCTCTCATCGCTGTGGACGAATAAGTAAAGCACGAAGAATGTTGTGCTAGGTTACAAGAGTTCTCCATTAGAACCGGTTGGGAAAATGGTACACAGATGCAGATTCCTGCTGATAAAAAACTTGCCAGCAAGTTCTACAATTCTTTTGCCCCTTTAAGTTAGCTTTCTAGATCAACAAATCAAGTATTGTGTACCAGCAAACCTCAAGCCATGTATAACAGCACTTTAAAATGGAAAATTTGGTGTGTTCTGTTCCAGCAAAAATCTTCAATCCTGCCAAAGAATGGGATAGTCATGATAAGTTTCCATACATGGTGATGGGGGGAATAAAACCGACAATTTAGAGAGTGAAATCTGAGCAACAAGGGAACAAGGTGTCTTCTTATATGGATCTTCGTTACCTGCAATTTCCAGATTATTGTTCATCTTCACTCAGCAGGATTTCGAGGTGTGGCAGCACTCGTGAAATTGATAGCCCTCTGGAGCTTCCGATGATCCAAAACTTCGACTTCCACCGCAAAGATTGAACTGACCGGCCGATGATCTGAGAGCCTTATCTCTGCTCGTTTGTAAGAAAGTTGCTTTATTCCTTTTCCCAGCCATAGTATCCGGTCACACCTGCAGATATGGCCAGAAGTAATTTAAGAGTCTTCCAGTCATTCATGTTATTAGCCACCGTCAACTCTATTCAAGAAGCGATTGAGATCCGACTACGAGGAAAACAATTTTCATTGAAAAACACAGGTCTGGGTCAAGTCTACCGGACCAAAAGGAAGAGAGAATACATGTTGAGCATGATCAGGTCATATAAGTAAAACAAGTTCATTAGACTAGACAAGTTCTATGGAATCAGTTGAAAACCACAGAAATTCATATCAAGTTCAGTTGTACTTGTCGGGGAAGAATTACTTACCACGCCGGTGATCTTCTTTTTTCCCCATCTCTTGGGTTTTGGCCAACGTATCTGTCAGAGTTGATTTCATATTTGTAAGTGGGCGGAAAGTTTATCGCGCCTTCTTTCCATCCCCCAAAAACATGTCCTCCATGGAGTTCTATGCTTAACTGCAGATGAAATATATCATTCAGCATTTCCATTTATCGCAAAACTAAGCATGCTTTGAAGTGAAAAAATGTTGACAGAAGAGTAGGAGTTTATTTTGTCAGTTCTCGAGAACCTTTTTTCATTCTCCTTGATTATACATTAAGAACTATGAGATGTATCCAGCTATTTACTTGATCAAGATGTGTCTCTTCATTGTGCGAGATACTAAAATATGGAAAACTTTCAAATCATGTACTCGGTTCTTTTGATGTATTTCTTTTATTCTAAGATACATTCTGAAATCAAATTCAGTTTCTCTAAATCATTGGCACTGCCTAATGCTTGTATAATTGAGATAGCCAGTCAAGAAAACAAATTCTTCTTCGAAATTATAAAGCTACATTTTCCATGAAATGGGAAAGGAAACAAGAATCAACGAAAAAAAGCATGTTGGCTTTTGCGAAATATGGTTATCTTGACTCACCTGATCATAGTTGATGAGTTCATCCCACTGTTTGTTAGCAACATGCTTTCTTACTTCCGCATCCAACATATTGAGACGGTAATTTAAATCTCCAAACCAGAATACCTGACTGGTTACAGAACAATCCAAATGGATCAATTTTTTGACAGACATGATCTAAACTCATTAACTAAGGCTCAGACAGATTAAACAGTTTTACTATTCTAATGAGGCAACCAGCGGGCATTTTCAACTCTAGTCTTATAGAAGTCTGCACTGAAGCACTAACAGTGTTCCATGTTAAACTAGCCTTAGGATCTTCATCTCCAATAATTACTCTTTTGGGGACTATTATTGTGCTCTTCTTCTTTAGTCCAATTAAACAGCTTTGGTTGTCATGAATCATCTTCTGGGAGATGCTTCTCTAATCTTGCCAAAGCTCACATTTACTAACGCTCAGGACTTGTAGAAGTCAGAAATCTCTCCATTAGATTTGTACTGCATAATCAACAAGCCTTAAGGAATTTTTTCTGCACGTAGTCACACTAGTGGGATCATAAAAGCTCCCTGCTTTGGTTGAGTGATGTGAGTCTCAGTTGTTGAGAATCAACTTCTGTAGAGGAATTTTTTTTCCCTGCCGAATCCCAGGTGAAAGTTAGGTTGCTCATGCTAATGTCTTCACCTAGATTCCAACCCTATTCTATTTTTCCCCTCCGCACCTATGTATATAATTTTGAAGAAAAGGGTCAGCTTCAGGAAGGCAGGAAGTGTCATCAGGGGAAAAGTAGTGACAACAACATTTAATGACATTGTGCTATGGTTATGATTGGCAAACACTAAACCCTTAGAATCATGAAAGGTCACACTTGGGCTCTGGAATGTCAAAAAGCTGCTGTTTGCTAAACCATGCCTAGTGAACGGATCTCATGACTTGCTACAGTAGGCAAAATTGTTTCTTACTATGATTGCAGCAAGATTGACACTTAATATCAAACCATCCAAGCAGAACAGCACAAGAAGATGAATTGATGCTTCCATGGCAGTGATTATGACAAAACGATACTTACTCGTGACATGGAATTGTCTGTGGTTGATCAGAATCGAAGATAGATGAGAAACGAGTACGGCGTAGGATCTCATCCACATCGGAATTGCGTCTTTGTTCAGCTCCATCCTTCTGACCGGAGGTCAGGTGAGAACAAACAAAGCATATCGATGACTGGAAAAGTGACATGCTCACAGATACAGATCCCTGTATCAGAAAAGCAAAATATATTGCAGTGAATGCGATACTATCTCAAATGTGTCAAACATTATCAATGCACAAACAAGAAACTTGAGAGTAGCTGTAGCCGTAGGCTTTTTCTCCACAGGCAATGCAAGTTTTTACAAACATTTTAGCATGATTAGATAATCAAGTGTGACTATTATTCAGGCTTAGGCATCATCCCCAAAATAAGGCTTTTAACTCAAAGGGACCAAAAGAAGATTCTTTTCTCGTGTCACCATCTTTGCCATAATGTTTCTGTTTGTCTTAGCATGAAAGAGGAAAGAGCTACCTTATTTCCCATGTAGCCCATAAGACCGACTCCGACGGGAGAGACTCTGAGATTGTTTATGTGTCTTCTCAACCTCCTATGCACCCAGATCGAGATGTATATTCCCACCATCTGCTTGCTGACTATTCGAACATATCTATGGCGTTGCTTCGCCTTATTTTTCATTACTTCATTCATAGGCTGCAGTGGAGTTGTTTCCACAAAACTATCATCTTTTTCCTCTGAATAACTATCTACAGCATCAAGAGGGGAATCAAGAACATCAGGCATCTGTTGTGCCTCCATCAGAGCCAATCCTAGATTTCCAGAGCTCTTGGATGATCTCCTTAGTGGGCTGCTGTTAACAACAAAGTTTTGAGAACTGGAAAGTAAAGAAGCGTCTGTCCATGTAGAGCCAATCCTTGCAGAACTACTCAGTACTCTTCGCAATTTGACGCCAGCGGAGAGTTGAGGAGTTGTATCCAGCGGACGTTCGGGCCAGTCAAATTGACTGAGGGTGTCTTTGCTAAATATTCTCTTTATATGTAAATTCCTCCCCAAACCCATCATTTCTTGAAAGTTTTGCGGTTCAAGGTCAAAGTCACAGCTTGTTCCAGCACATTGATCGCTCATCATCTCAAATGCGTGAGTCTCTGCCTCATCTGCTAGCGAATCAGCAGCGGAGGAAGTTCTTAGTACTGGAGAGGGGGGAGCGCTGTAGCTCTTGTGCCTAGTTTCAGGTTCCAAAGGTTTGTTCAAGGTTCTACGGATGATAGCCTCCCATTTCGGTATCGGCCTGCTATCCTCTGCTCCAAACACATTGCCAGCGTTCAACGGAACCACTTCCTGGAACCTGTAATTAAATGATTTGAATTGGAAAAATCAGATCAAAGCCGGTGAACACTTCTTGTCATAAAAAAGTTGTCCAAATATGTAATAGGCCGAGATTTCTGCAGGCACCAAACAGGATTCTCAGACAAAAGCACGGAGGAAAGAAATCTTAATCCATGAGGCATGCAAATCTGGGTGCATGTCAGCCATAACTTGCTTGTAACTCAAGGTACTGCCCAACGGTCAGTAAGAACGTTTTCTCTATGTCATGCAGCTCAAGCTAAACTAGTCATAGACGACCTGATATGTTCTTGCTGGTTTAACGGATTGACTGTGAAAGATCCATAGATGCAGTAACTACTGTCTAGCATAGCCTCATCTAGTATCACATGAAACTATTGAAATCATGGAGGACCCTCGAAACAGAAGCCAACTACTATGTCAATGACAGGCTTAGAAAATAGTCTAACAGTGTATGAACACTTGCAGATTTCATGCAAACAGAGAGCTGAGAGAGGGGAAAGAGAGCACTACTAACCCAATGATGTACATATCCGCCGGTTCGTTTGTGCAAAGCCAATCATCGATCTCAAGATCCTCATTTGGAGGTCTCCCAGCAACATTCCAGGTGCCTATAGTCACCCTTCATAAGCAAAAATACATTAGAGAAAGAGACTCGTATAGGTGGAAGTCTAATGCAATGATGCTATTTATCATTTTTGCAAACCTCACATCCTTTGTATTAATGTACTGAACACGCAAAGTCTCCGACTTCCCTCTTCTGTGTCTGAACTGAGAGCATTTCACATGTGATTCTGCAACACAGTCATCACAACAGCATACAAGAGACTTGATGAGACGAGAAGGGACAGAAGCTCAAGAAGATGATTGACATAATGCGAAACTACTGGGATTAAACAGTCTGCGACCACAAGATGCCTCAAGAATAATACAACAACCAGAGTCCTGTTGGTGTTAGCAACAATAGAAACTTGAAACGGCAGAACAATCTTTTCATGCCAGTCCTAGTCCTAAACAAAAGAGCGACAGAGAAACGATAATGGCAATATCCATGTGTATTTAAGACATCATGCCATGCTACTCTCCGCAAAACGGGAAGCATCTCGAGGGAAAATCAAGAGAAAGAGAGAAGGTATAGTGCCTGAACTTGGATTCGGACATTTGGGGTGGTTCCTCTGCACCGTGTGAGAATAATTGCAGGTTCGATGAATTCTTTCATCCTTAACGGAGGAAGCTGGATGATTATTGTAGAAGGTATGAATCAAACATGAAACTATTATCAACAGTCAAATAAACAAACAGCCGTATCAAAAAATACCATCATCTTCGCTCTCGGTTTCAGTGTCGACCTCGTCTTCACTGAAATCGTACACCTTCGGCTTGATGTTGAGCCATTTCTTCATCATAATTGAAGGCCAAAATGCCTGCAACCAATGCAACAATATCGGCATACTAAAACTGGCATCACTATATATCGGATGAAGAATAGAAGTGCCTAGGAACACAGAAACAATTACCTCAGGCCGCTTTCCTCTCTGGGTTTTCATAGTCTAATGATCGAACTTTGGAATGGCAACCTCAGCAACAATAAGTACAGTGGACTCAAGCAGAAGTCTCTGAATGTGTAAGCAGGCGCAAGCAAATCAAGGTCGCAGTTTTGAGGAGATTTATATTTATACAAGTCTTTGTTCTTCTTTGTTTTTTTTATGTTTTTTTCTTTCCTCTCAAGCCACTTGAGAACAAGAAGTACTAAAAGAAGCCTGTTTGATGCCAAATACATGGAAGATTCGTACTAGGACCATATAGAAAGGACAGAGGAAGCATGGCCATACTCCATAGACACCCTCAAGTTCAACTTGCAATTAAAAGGTCAAAAAAAAAGGAGGAATTCACAATTGTCCATAACTCACTGGCATGATATTTTTGGAAATACAGAGAAATCCAAGACGACCCCCAAAATAAAAATCGAATGTCATTTTCTTGACAACAAAACTGTTGACTTAGAAAAGTCACTTTATGCCACAGCCTTTGCTTTCAGCATCACATTGAGTCAAATTGTACATCATACGCAGAACACTCTAGGACAGGAAAATAGCATTAGAAGATAAAAGAGGAATATAATGAGGTGAATTTGGAAAATAGTGACCGCACGTTAAATTCTGAAAATTTAGTCAACCCACAAGCCTAAAACAACAGATAATTATGATAATCCAGGAGGGCATTTTTATTATTATTATTTTTAGTCATTGTTGCGATTTCAGGACTACGATCCAGGTGGGTGTTTCATAATTATGTAAGCAGTGACTTCTGATGACACGCCAAATTGACCCAATTCTCAGAATAATCTCCCACCACAATTCTTGATTAGGGCTGATACAGTAAACAAGCAGTATGAGCCAAGGCCTAACCCTTGATTAAGACTAGAACCTTATAACATAATGATATTTTCTAATCATGTGGGTGGGATAACAACTTTCAAGAGCATCATTCCCAAGATTTTGCAATAACCCCACCATTATTATATCGCCTGAAACATGGCAGAAAATCCAATTGAAGCAACAACAAAGGGTTGAAACTTAAAAAGAGAGAGATATATAAAAAGAGGGAAGCCCAAGTCAAACAGGTAACTGGAGAGCTAAGCAAAACAGACCATTTTCATATCCACATGTACGTTCATTGGTAGGACGGTTGAGCTTCAACTCTTCTTCTACAAGTAATATTCTAACGTTTCATTTTCTCCACCGACTTAATCAAAGCAAAAGAAAAAATGGGTTGAAAAAGCCACACTAGATGATGTTGACCATTGATTTCCCATGCAAAAATAATGGGCACGTATGAGAACAGCCTACCAAAAAAAAAAAAAATCTCGCCTTGATCGTCTATCTTGACGTGTTCTTTATGCCAAGGGATGAATGTAACATTAGTCATAGTTTTATATGCCAAGGGAGAGTCCAAAGAGGTAACCTAGCATGAGATGAGTTAGAATAACCATTTCTGTCTTCATAAGGAAAAAAGAAAAGAAAAGGAAATTGACCCATGCAGCAAGTGGGATTTGATTATAAAATGTGGACCCTGGGCACTATATGTGGGTGAGAATAACCCCTGAATTGTTTAACAGCAACAGATAACAGAGTATACATGGTTGGCATTTGCTTTCTAGTCTTGAGTTAAACAGGGAAAAATAAACTTATCTTAGGGAATACATACATGAACCTTTATATACACCCAACATGAAAACGATCCAACTTTCATACCGTGAGTAAAGTCGGCATTTGAAAGACTAGATATTATCTAGTCCGTTGTTTTTTTTAAGTATCCCGGACACTCGCCGACAGATTTCTATAAGTGAAAATGAATTCGGCACGAGCGAGGCGGGTGGGATTTGACGGCAACCCTGCAAGTAGGCTGAGGGGAAAGATCATGAATGAGAAGGCAAGGTCATGTGGTATTTTTCCTCTTTGATGAAATGGACTGCTTTTGCTTTTCTTCTATCATTGGATTAGATTGTTCTTTTCTTTTTAATCTGGGGCAAGCCCTAAGACTCCTACTCAAGTACGGTAAATGTCCCCACATGAGTTGAAGTTGGAGACAGTTCATGAAGAGGGTGTCAACAGGCAGGCGATGAAAACAATGGGTGATCGATATGGAAGTGGGCAAGTGCAACGTCCTGTGTCCTTGATTGTTCACAAGCGTGCAACTTCTTGTAACGATTGGGCAGTTCTTGATTCATGTGGTGCTATTGATAGTTGGCCGTCGAAAAACGACAATCACTGAATCCCCATAGCTAGAAACTAGAATATATTAATGAATTAAAATAAGTTTACGCACCTAATTTGAAATTCATCGTTCTTGATTTAGAATAACGACGATCCCTCCAGTGCTTTTCCTTTATTACTCTCTGTATCACTGGCTCAATGAGTCTGCTCCTCATGCGTATGTGAGGATATTTATGCGTCAGGGTTAGAGGAGAGACTTAAGTACTATTTTTACAGTTTTCAGTTATATCCTCTCATCACGAGCCGTGCTCTACTCAATCCACACAAACCAGCTCCATATTAGACTAATTAAGAATATTTATATAAAATATTATTAGTTCAATCCTATGAAATGATAAATTACAATATCAATTAATGTTTAAACCATATCAGAAAAACTCTTACATTGATGACTTCGATCCACATAGACTCGTGCTCCTCAAAGAATTCTTAAAAACTTGGGTTAATATTAAGAAAAACTCCAAATTGATACGCATGTGACAAATTTGCTCCAAACTATTTTTTTGACCATGAAAACCCCAAACTAGTATATTTATGACAAATTTATCACAAACTAGTACACTTGTGATAAATTTACTCTCCGTCAGTTTTTGTCAAATTTTACTTTTAAATTGCTGAATTTGATAACACTTGACAGCTGATGGGGTGTACTAGTTTAGGATTTTACCCTCCATTTGTCTCAGGTGTGCTAGTTTGAAATTTTTCATGATATTAACCAAATTTAACGGAAACTAATTGAGAATAAATTTGTTGCAGGTATACCAGTTTGGGGTAAATTTGTTATAGATGTACTTGTTTAGAGTTTTTCGTGATCAGAAAAATAGCTTGAGGTAAATTTGTCACATTGGTACTAGTTTGAAAATTTTCGTGGTCAAAAAAATAATTTTTGGTAAATTTGTCACAAATGTACCAGTTTTAAATTTTTCGTGGTGTTAACGCTAAAAACTATATGAGATGGTCTCCTAAAAGAGTGGTTGTTGAAGCGTAATAACTCTTCTTTAGTTGTCAACATGAAGTTACTCATTCTTTTCCATTATTAGGCAACCCAATCAACGACACACGATGATAAAAAGTTTAGGCTCGTAAACAAAAAAAAGTATAAGTGCACCAAAAGTCCTACAACTTGTCATGAAAGTACAATTTAGCACTGAAACTTGTCACGAAAGTATAATTAAATCCTAAAACTTGTTACGAAAGTACAATTGAGTCCTAAAACTTTCAAAAAGTACAATCAACGGAATGACTTGATTTGATCAATTTGATAAATTTTAGGACTTAATTGCACTTTTTTGAAGTTTATGACTACATAGCATTTTCATGACGAGTTTTAGGATTTTCAATACACTTATCCCTAAAAAAAAATTACCATCTAATTGTCCTTATTCCGGTTATCCCTCGAGTTTGTTCTTTCAGGGGTCGAATTAGGCCGAGTGCATGTGCCTTACGGATATATTCATGCTTCTTCATCAGAGATACAGGAACTTCAGTTGAAGTCATTTCTTATCAGCAATGAGCGACCAAGGCACCTTGAGTGTGGATCACTCCTAAGGGTCACGAAGAGATCGTTAGCGTATGATTTTGCAAAGCGAGAATAATATCAGAAACGGAATTCGTAAGTTGCTTAGTTTTCGGGTTCCCGAGATAAGCCTAGATTAATCAACTTTCCGACTTCCATAATTTCGCTCGAAGAAATCTTATGTGGAACCGAATCATGTATTTATATTGCCATTTTTGTTTTATAATATCGTGATCATATGTACCTTAAATAATCTCCGGATTTCGAGTTTCATCAAGTAACTGGAAACTATGGAGTCAATCGCATCATTTTGCCTCATAATATGCTCATGTACAGTTTTATTTCCCTAAACTATTGCATGAAGCACCTCAAAGTATATTCATTGTACGTCCGATTATGACATAAAGAAAGTGATCGGTGCATGCATGGTCCTGAGATGTAAAGAGAGAATCTTTCCTCTTGACGATTCATCAAAATCTTCTAACTACTAGTTGAAATAAAGTGCGAAGCCCATCAAATTTCAGAGTAGCCTATCTTCTCATCCCGACTTCTTGTGTCATTTTGTTTTGGGGAAAACTGTCTAGAAAGTCCTAAATCTATTACGTTTTTGCTAATTCAGTCATAAACCTTTCAACTTTTCCAATTGAATCCTAAACATTTTCACGTTTTGCCAATTTAGTCTATCCGGCCAATTTTGGCTGGAAATCACTAACATTTATGCCGGTCATCCTACGCGGCATGGCCGACACTAACATGTACAGGTGAGGGTCGACCTCGCTAGATCTAGCCTGGGGCCGTCAACTAGTAGTGTCCACACTTCATCTTCACATGTTACCGAGGCTCCACCATAGCAGCAAGCAGCAACTCAGCTAAATCAAGCCGTGAACTAGGCACGCGATCGAACAACAGCCCGGGCACAACAAGCCTCATCTACTGAGACATTGAGCAAGCATACGTCTAGGCAAAATCGAAACAAGATCTAGATTGTGACTAAGGCACTCTTCCCAGCCGCAACGAGTACTTGTCTAGGTACTTCTTTGGGCTTAGCCGACCCTTACTGAGCCTCGCCTGGGTGAGGCCAGCCCGCTCGGCCATTGCCTGTGGCCGATGGACGGTTACCGACCACTGGCAAAAGGAAAAAGAAAGGAAAAAAACTCATAAAAAATTATAAAAAATTCAAAAAATTATTAAAATACTATTTTAAAATGTCTACGTTAGTGCCGATCGGGCCATGTAAGATGATTGATGTCTATGTCAAGCCAAAATTAGCCGGATGGATTCACTTGCAAAATATTTTAAAAAAATTAGAATTTAATTGACAAAATTGAAGGTTTAGAAATGAATAGACAAAAGTGCTACTTTTTCGACAATTTTCCCTTATTTTCGCGGTACCCACGTTCAGAAAAGTTGATAAAAGTTAGGGATAAACGTGAAATGACATGGAAGTGAAGTTTATTAGGGACACATGCAACATCCAAGTGCGGCTGGAAAGTGTTGCCTCTGAAGATTAGCTCTTTTTGTTCATTGTGGCCCCTTCTGTAGATGCACTAAATACATGCTTATCAGCTCACAACACAATGTGGTCTAATTCAAAATGTACAAAAGCAAAACCTCACTAGAAATTGATGAGGCAAAGATGAACATATGACAAAAAGTAAATAAGAAATTTTTAGTCTGCCTACTGTTTAGTGAATTGGACTCATAGTATGAATTAAGTTTATCGGCTGTCGACAGCGATGAATCAAGTCATTCGACCTTACTAAATCAACAAAACTCCAAACACAATTTGCATAAATTCATGTGTCTATCTTTAAAAGTGCCAATTGACTTGTCTGGATGCTGAACAAAGTCATACACGCCCACAACAGTAGACACTCCCATAAGAAACAATGAACTTGTAGGACTTAAAAGTTACGATAGAAACCAAATGGCAAGCTTGTTGGAAAACAACACTGAGAACGAGAGAAAGGCGAGAAAGAAAAGGATGGATTCGAAGTCTAGCGTAGCCTTTACGTGATGTACTCGTTTAACAAGATCGAAACACTTGGTGGAAATGAGCTGCAACCGCCCAAGTTCGACTTTGGTTTCTCGAACTCGACTTGGATTGGTTATCCAGTTGATATATGAAGCTAAACATCGATGCATACCCTCAGCGCATTGCCAGACATGCCTTGAAAATGGAACAAGAACATAGAATAGAACAAGGTTATTGGCACATAAAATATCATACGTGATTGTCTTTTAATAAGAAGATTATCTTGTATGATTGAGGGAAGAATGGGAGAGGGCCAATGAAGAATGGTGGGTAACTCAGGGAGGCTGTCATGGCCGTTTGTACGTCAGAAGTTATTGATCACAACAGTTATTAAAGGAGGTCGGTCCAAGGCTCTAACCAAAAACACACACATACAACTACATGGATATCATATAAAATGGCGAAATCCGTGTTGTGTTCGTCACGTATCAATTTGCTAAAGCCAAAAGCGCGTTCGCAGCAAGCGACCCGCAGTCACTATCTGGACCACAGAGAGGAAAAGGGGGAAAGAGCTGCACTGGAGATGACAAGCCCACGCATTAGCAGTCACTGTAGATAATTATAGAGAGGTTTGAGTGGTTTTGTTCTTGAGGGAAGCCATGCGATTTATATAATTGAAGCAAAGATTGGAAAGGACGGTGGCGGGATGGCTTCGATTTGGTAGGGCAGATCCCTCCAGAGAATGTATGGACAATCTCCGATGGGAACTTGTCATGAAAATAATGGCATTCGGCTCAATTGAAGAAGACGGTATTACCAGAGGTTGGGTTGGATTGGATTGTTCCTGGAGTCAAATAGCTTTTGGAGTTTTAAGAGGCAATTAGACGTGTGGACCGGACCCCCTCTTTATCTCCAAGTTCGGCATCAACAGAACTATGGATTTACGACCACAGGAAAACAAATTTCAATTTTTTTTTTTTTATATATTTACGACGGAGTATCTGATCTTTTTCGAGCACTCAGAGATTGGAGATAATTGTCGAAGCACATGGCACGTGCTTACGAGGGAATAGTTGGTGAGATTGGTGATAATCGTCAAGGCGCAGGGCACGTGCTTGTGAGGGAGGACAATATGCACGACTGAATTAATTTGAATGATTTGAGTACCATTAGTAGGAGATTGAACTGTAGATTTGCTCTATCCTGTACTAACTTGGAATTTTGCCCTCTTGCTCTGTTTAATTTCTGTTCTCTCCGTCTCTCTGGGACATGATTTCTCTGTTTCTTGGCTCTGCAACAGGATCAGTTTATCACTGCATTTTACACTTCCTAAGCATTCTGTTTCACTTCACCTTTTCCTGCGTGTAGATTTTTCACAAGGAGGTTGAATTGGATTGGATTGATTAACCAAATTACACCAGCACTTGTTACAGTTATTGATTTCCTTTTCCCCATCAAGTTGCAGATCAGTCATTCGCAAGATAAAAAGTTAAATCCACAAAAGAATAAAAGGTTCAATCGAACGGTGCGATGCGTTTTGTCCCGCCGTTATGTCAAAAGTCATTCGTAGTTACTTACTACATGCAGTATTGCTCAAACTAGAAGAAAGATTTGGAGGAACTTAAAAGAAATGTCGATGCCAATTGGACTGCATTATATGTTTTGTACCGAAAGTATGTCCCCAGGCATAAATTTATAGAGAAAAATAAAGCGTATCCATCAATAATAAGCCCACCTTAGCAAAATTGGTTAGAGAACTTTCAGTCCACAGATCTATGAAGAACTACCTCAATAAGACACTCATGCAACTGGGAAAACACAATACTCGACCGACTCTGAGGTGACCCGCAACTCCACACTGAAGAGAGCAGAAGCAAAATGATTTTACACACGAAACTCAGTAATGTACTCAACATCATGAGCAAAACCTTGTGAGCTCCCAAAAACATTTGTAAGATACACAGACTCAATCGGAAGAGGCACACAGGTCCCCTCAAAATTCAACATTATCAGATCGCACCTTGGTCCATGTGCTCAGCCTCCAACAGTTTGAACCAATGGATACACGTCAGCTACATGATGGTGCAGCGACTCCTTTCTTCTGCAGTCTGCGGAGGCACTTGCTGATACCTGCCTGACTCGGATGGGTTGTATGTAAACTCGGAGGTGTCTAGCCCATACTGGTACAGCGAGAAAAGAATCGCAAGTTAGTGACGTGTCAGGGTAGGAACTACATATATGCATTTAAGCAGGATTAGTCTTCCAGATCACGGTGACACGTATGATTTTTGCACCCAAAAGTCAAATGATAAGGTTCCACAGCTAAAACTGCTATGAAATGACAGGCAAATAAGATTGTAACTCGGTATACTTTGCTTTTAAGGCCAGAGAGATTTTGAAACCTAGTTAAAGTCTGTGTTCAGAGTGAGATATCAGAGGAGGCCAATTTTTTAAGGCAAGACCCAGTTAAATGTGGTCTCTTGAAGTGGCATTTGCATGGTTGTTGTCTTCACATGTGCAATAGCAAAAGGACCAGTTCTGGCATGATGTACTGAAGGGAACTTCAAAAGGAAGAGAATGCAAAGGCTCATCAAAAGCTGGAAAGAAAGCTACACGTAAACTTAATCCTGGAATTATCTCCCAGTAACTGGAATCTAATTATATAATATAGGAAGAAGCAAGATGGTGGAAAGGAAGCTACATATTCTGGAATCTGCTGTGATTGATCAAAACAAACTGTGTGATTTTAAACAGTGAAATAATGCAAAAGACACTTGTGACATAGGGAGACAAATTTTAGTTGATATTGTTTATCTACTCAGGTCTTCAGACTTCAGGAATCAAATCTTGGATATCAACCCAAGGTCAATAATGAACTGAAGACATATAACACAGGAAGAAAATGGACCTTTTCCCTCATACGAGCAGTCCAGGCATCATTTCTGATTGGTCGCTGATCAAGGGCGCCAGCAACAGGTACACCAGTTGCTGGTGGTGGCCTGTTGAGAAATGGCTGATGGATCTGTTGTCTTGGAGCAATATACTCATCGTCACTGTCATACTCCATCGGTCTGTTTGCAGCCCTAACCATAAGAGCTAACAAGAAGACCAATGCCTGCAATTACAATGGGAATCATCATTGAGGTTACTCCCACACTAAAGTAACTACACTGCCAAAAAGAGCTAACGAATGAGGCTATTATAGTCAGCAAAAGGCGTCATTTCTCATATTTTTGGTAAGGTAAGTGGAGGGGGTTAGTGTTAATTGACAAGTTTAAATCTAGTGCCACAAAAAGAATAGCCTCTACAATCTTCAGCTGCAGTTCATACATAGCAAAGTCATTACTCTTAAGCAACCCCCACTCTCCGTTAGCATTACTCAAAGAAGTATTTTAAAGCCAGAATTCATTTTATCTGAAGTCTAGATTTGCTCACAAATGATTATGTTAGTCTTGAATTGTTGACCGCCAATGAGATTATACCACATGGTTCTACCAATCAGTACAAGATCGTTCATAATGCAGTTTTCCCCACTTCAACTCCCACCAAGGAGCTCCTGCACTGTAATAAATTTTCGTTGGGAATGCACCGCTTATGCAATGTAGCAGATAGTGCCCAGCAGATTAAGAAAACTGAAAGGCATTCGAATCTCAGCATCCAAACAACCCAGGAATTTTTTCCTCGCTGGCATCCATGTGAAATAGAAAAGTTATCCATGCTGTTGACATGGTAATGATTATAGCTTTGTTTTTAACGAATACAGTTAGCACACCGAATTTGGATCACTTTTGCTCATAAATTAGCACATCTGGGACGACGACAGAACATTTTCCCAGAGGCCTAGATGAGAACTAGTTTACAACGGCAATCTGCATTATTACATTCACCGTGTCAATCGAGGAGAGAGAGAGAGAGAAATTAGGAGCTTACCTCCAATATAACTATCCCAAGACCAACCCATTTGACAATACTCCAGTGCTCTTTCAGAAAATCATATATCGTGTCAAAGTCCCCAGTTTTATCAGTAGGAAGTTCCTACAAGTCAAAGAAGAGTTTGTAATATTATCTGATATTTCAGAAACTCTTGGAAAAAAAGAACAAGTGGTACAATACTCACATCTTCCCAGCTTTTGTCAAAGTATATGAAAGCTGCACATCCAAGCTCTACCAAGATCAATAAGATCACCAGCACTGAGTACTGTGTCTACTTAAGAAAAGCATTGGCCACAAATTCAAAACTTAAACATGAAAAAATGCACTATAAAAGGACATGATGAAGCATTCTATGCTTTATATGAAGAACAAGAAACCATACTATAAGCTAATAAAAGCTACTAACATGTGAGGCAAAATGAACTTAATTTCATGCAATGAACAATATGGTCAAGGCATCAGTAAAAGAGTCGAGATTGAAGTTCTTAGGCATGTACTCAGCCTTGAGCTACTCTGACACAAATGCTGATGGCATTCCTGTGTAAACAAGAATTAAAAAGAACAGGTAAAATATTTTGGAGTACTTTCCAATTAGCAAAGGGGCAATCAATATGTTTGACCAAATTATTTACGGTAGTGGACATAAGGATACACAAGACAGGCAGCATCCATTCCGTGTAGCAGCTCCAATACAACCAATGCAAGATATGACGAAGAGGATCACTCCGACACCAATAAATAGGTATATGAACCTGCAACAACATAAGATATGGAGATGGAGTCAGAGACCTCCAACATATGCTGACAGACAAAATCAGTATCAGACCACAAATGTAGGCTTCAATGAACATCCGCTCAGAACATGGAGATCTGCTTGTCAGGATCAACACTCTTCCGAATGCAATAGTGGGTAATAGGAAACCAAAAGAGGCAAAAAGTTGAAATATCAGTCGATAGGAATAATACTAGAGATAGAGTAGACCCATGTTTTAAGTGTAATCCAGTGATAAAGGCAATCACAACTTGCTCAAGCACGACGTACCCAATTCAATCTAGATATATAGCTATGAAGGCAACTTTTAAGCTCAGACCCCAAATAAAAGAGTTTCCTGCAGCCACTGGATTTGGTTATGCGAATGGTAGACTAGAAGCATTCACCATAAATTTAGAAAGTGCAATTCTGGAGGATACCACGCACACTTTCGTATTATGATACTAAGAAATATTGGTAGTTCTACAGTAAGCCTCCCTGCAAGTGCTAGTAAGGCACATTTTGTGCCAAATGACCCAATAATCTCCATAAGGTCCACTAGATAGACTGTCTAGGAAAACATTTTCACAAGTTCAATTTCGACATCTAGGCAAGCTCAAGAACTGAAATTTTTCTCTCCCTTCATCATTAAATGAAAGATTTAGGCACTAGTAATTATGCATGCCGGCATAATCTGATCATAGCAGAATCAATCCAAAATTCTACTTCCCACAACAGCGATAAAACATTCCTTTCAATAATCGTGACCCAGTTACTTAAGATATTCTAATTTCAGAAACATTCACACATATCAAAGTGCCATTCTCTAATTATACTCAATCCTCTATCACTTGACCAGAGATCTAGAGGAACCTGTCCATCTTATCAAGAAAACAACACTTCCTTTCTTATTTTTTTCTTCTAAGGAGAACAGCTCTTCATAATTTTTTTTTCTTTCATGCTTTCATGTAACTAAGCAACACTTGATGAAAATATCCTGATATTTTGAGGTCCAGCCAAAAAAAAACACACACACACACACAGGATACTGATCAGTCCAGCCCTTACATAAACCTACATTATCCAGCTTCATCAAGGCCATAGTGAGCAACAATTGACAAACTCAAGAGCATAAAGCAAATTTAGGTGAGAAACAACCAAAAAAAGAGCATACCAAGCTTTGGGCAAATCATCAAAAATGCTGCTTGACACAGAGACTGCTGTGAGCATCGGCCTGCCAAGCTCTATCAAATTCCCACCAGTGCCCTCAGGCAAAACTGAGACAGTGTTGCTGGATGAATTCATGTACTCAACGAACAAGTAGATCCCATATCCCACCATTGCCAAACCCGCAAGCGTGAGCAAGAAGTTTAAGAGCTTCAAAAGGCACTCCAAGCACCCTCTGCACGCCATCCTCTATATCCCCTCTCCTTTCAAGTCGGTCTCGTCTAAATCATCAACCGACTTGTTACCTAATCACAAGCATGAAACAACAGATCAAACATAAGACGCTCTGTAGTAACTCGAAACCAGTGTCGCGGGCCGATAATCGGCATTGTTCCATTTACAAAGAAAATGAGTTTACCCAAATGCCTCTCCAAATAAATTACAAGCTCAGCTAACTCGGATCAGTTCCGACTCCTGTCCTAGACAAACTTAATCCGCAAATGCACGAGACTCATACCTAAACCTCCCAGTCACCGATAAACTGCCTCAGCAACGACAGAACGAACTCATATTCTCAGCAACATTCCTCAGACATTACCTACATCTAATCCAACCTTTCCCAATCCTTGCCAGCAGTCGGCAGGACTCTCCAGCTATACGCGCAACGCATACCAGTTTCCAGCAAAATCGAACGAAGAACACGAAATTTCACGGCCCAATCAAAGCTAAAAAAGGGAGAAGACCGATCGCATCTCCGGCTGAAACAAGCCGCACAAACATCGACGAACGGAAACGAAACCGAGGGACGATTTACAGTACCGATCGAGATTCAACAACTACACGAGCGCGAGATCGAATCGAGAACTTACGAGCTTGGAGTCGGATTGACTCTGCGGATTCCGAAATCGCAGAGAGCGAGGCGGAGGAGAGAGAGAAAGGGGCTTGAAGGTGGCGAGGAAAGTTAGAGGGGCCTCTGTGTTTTTTTTTTTTCCAGAATTTGCTGGTTTCGATTTTGCCAGGTTGGCAGTTTTTATTTCTTCGGTGCCTCCACCTGGAGAAAAAAAAAAAAGAAAGATACCCGTTTACCAAATTTTAATATTGAAAAATAAAAATAATCACGTAGACTTCCTTAGTTTTATTCTTGGGGGTCAATACATACATATTACTTTGTTGTAAAAAGTTAGGTGCGGACGACCTTTTATCAATTGAAAATAGTATATTTGTATTGATTGTATGAACGCGTATTTGCAGCAAAAAGAAAATTTTTATTATGTAATAATCCTCAATACGCTAATAAATGCATCTGTCGTGAATAGGAATTTGGATATAAGCGTTGCATGATATTTTATAGTTTTGAGGAGGTTAATTTTCGGAATAATATGATTAATTAAGAAGCATCGACTTATCTCATTTGGGCTTAGGAACTTGAAGTTCAAGCTTGAGCAGCTCCCTAATTTCGAAATTGACATCTTCCTTGGCTGGAAATGGTCAAAGAAAAAAGAATTATCATTTGGAGAGGTTTTATCACACCAATAGGGAAACATAACTTATAAGTGCTTGATTCAACTTAAACTATTGGTATAGTGGGTCGAGTGGTGTTCAGGGCAGCCTTCACGTATTTTGACTGATCCAACTGCACGGGATGAAATTAAGTGCGCATTCCCCCGCATCAACCAATTGCATTGAGGATTTTGACTCACAAAGTGCTCTCAACAGGGTTTGAACTCAAGAGATGAACAAACTCTCTTATTGTCTAAGTCGATCCCTTATCGATATCGATACAAGTTTCTAAAATCATGATGCTGACTGACCTATTGGGATGCATTTCTAACAGGGTTTGAACTCAAAAGATGAACAAATTTTCTTATCATCTAAGTCAATCCCTTATTTCGTCCCCACCAAAAAAAAAGTCGATCCCTTATCAATGTCGATATAAGTTTTCGAAATCACGATGCATCACACTAAAAAATGAGTGACCTACTAGGATGCATTTTCGCAATCGAGAGGACTCTTAACCATGTATGGAGACACTTGTTATTCATTTTGGGACCACTTTGCGGATCCATATTCAAGCAGTAAAGAGACAAAATTTTCATACATACAATTGAGCTTTATTTACTTCATGAAAAATGAATGGTTTGGAAAATATGTTTTTTTCTTTTAAACGATTGTTTGCATCGCTTATAAAATGAACGAACGAAAACAATTTTTATCATTCACAAAAATGTTCATATATAAATCTCTGTCGATGATAAAAACTTTTTCTATTGACTAGTGATCGTCTTTAGGAAAATATTTTCTCCAATCATTTATTTTCGCGAAACAAACGGAGCGTCACGTTCCAATGTGCAAATGAAACATCAAAATGGGCTGCGAATTCATGAAAATGAAGCTCAAATAAAGTCAAGAGATTATTAGTATGTGAAGATGAGCTGGTCAGCACAAAGGCGCAGTAGCCCCTCCTTTTCTTAAAAGATGAATGGGAAACGTTTGGGCGGTGCGACAGTGATCGAATCGTCTCGTGTTGTCCATTTCGCAGGTTGTCCCCAGCCCATTCCTTCTTTGTCGATGAACTCAAATTACCACTTTTATATTCGTGGACTAGACGACGTGATTTATAAACTATTGCATTTTTAATTTTAATCGAAATCATCCAATTGCAACTCTTGATTTATTCTTAATAATAACTGGATTTTCTTGTTCTCCTTGTTTAGGAAAAAAAAAGAAATCGCCTCGAAAAATCGATTTCACAAAGTACTCGAAATAATTAAGAATCTTTCTCACCACGATGACGCTTCTATTATGGCACAGGAGGACGGGACAGAGGACGTGCCAATGATGGCAGTTCGACTAGAAGAGGCGAGCCCCACTTAAAATAAGAAAAAGAAAAAGCACTTGCTTTGGACTGGGTTCATGATCTATTTTCAACCGATGGTTGTGGTTAATCTGATTTACGGTGCAAAATGTTTTTCGTAAAAATAATTGTTAAAAAAATGAATAGTTTTCGGTTGTTTGGCGATGTACTTTGAAAATTTATTTTCTCCGTTATGATTATACTATACTAATACATGAAGTATCAGTATTTTTATCATCAAAATAAAAGCAATGTAAAAGAAAAGATACTGAAAATACAGAAAAATGCAAAAACTTAATAAATTAACCTCTCGGTGCTCGGAAAGCTTCACACGAAAAGGAGATTGGAAACACGATTGCTTCTTTTTTTTCAGAATGAAAAAGATCATTTTCCGCAATTTTATATGTGCTTGCCTTCTTTGACTGGAAAATAGTTTTCCGTCGATTATCCACTTCCGGCGGATCGGACATGTGAAAATTCCGAAAATCATTTTCTCGAAAATCGCTTTCGTGAAAAAACAAAAAGTCCTAAGGATCGCCCCACGGCACGAGCTCGGATTTGGCGGCCGAATGTACGTGGCGATGGGTGACGTTTGATGAGCGGAGCGTCAAGGCGGGAATCATCGTAACGGTCGTTCAAGACACCAACTAACGGTCAAGAAAAAGGCAGAGAGTCTCTCAATAATTGGAAATGTCCACGGACAACACGACAAGTGGTTTTAGTAATCCATTATAATTATTTTTAATAATTTCTTTTTCACTGGCGGTGAATAAGTGCTCACGTGTTTAAAACTGAAAAAGGCATGTGTAAGGAATCTGAAATTACTGTAGCGAAGGGACGAGATAAATGATGATCGGGTAGATTTCGAAACTTACCATTCGCAAAGCATTGGCCAGATTATACCATTTACAATATTAGGGACCAAAGGTAAACCATGCCAGCGTAATGCATGGCTACTTTTTCTAGGGAAATTGTCTGATTAATCCTAAATCTATTTGTGTAGATGCCAATTTGGTCTAAACTTTTTCAATTTTGTCAATTTTATTGTAAATTTTTTGCGCGAAATTCCAATGTGGTTATTTCAGCCGATTTTTGTCAAAAATCATTGACGTGGCATTATACCATGTAGAACGGTTAGCGATAAGTGAACCGCCGTGTCAATGATTTTTGGCAAAACTTGGTTGGAAGGTCTATATTGGATTTTTGCGAAAAGGCTCAAGACTGAATTGGCAAAATATTATAAAGTTTAAAATTGAATTAGACGGACTATGTTCATTATGTAAGATATCTTCTTTCATTTAATTTTTTTGAAACAAATTTACCAATGCTATAATTGAAGGTGCAATTTAGGATGCAAAGGTCCACATGTTGTATCACCAGTCGCTAGAGCATTTTGAAGACTTCCAACCGAAAGTAAAAAACGATAACTATAGTCGCATAGACTAAATGATCAATTTTACTTATGTTCTTCCCTAATGTCCTCTCTCTCTTTATTTCCCGCACGCATGCAATTTTACTTATGTTCCTCTCGAAATTTTCAAAGATGTTAAGAGGACATTTGTTTTGCAAAAATTAAATAATTTAGAATACGTATTTCTAAAAATAACCACTTGCATTACTTAGCAAAATGAATAGAGGAAAAATATTTTTCTCAGTTATCGATAATGAAAATATATTTCATCGACTAATTATTTTAGATGATATGAACAATTATTTTTTAAAAAATATTTTTTAAATTATTAATTTTTCGCAACGAACAGGGCCATCTTTATACTGAAAAAGGACCGACGTGCAACACCGACATGACCCAAATCCAACCAAGGCTCAACTAGCGTCACTCCAAATCGAAGTACTGTCCTCTTTTGTTGTTGGCTGGCGACTGACTTGTGTTATTGACAATAACAAAGGCCACCAAAATGTGGCGAGGCATCGACCTACGTGGCGGATTCTCAGCCGCCCACATCGCCTGCCTCCTTAAAGCTTCCGGTGCCCAACCTTTATTCTCTGCCGCTGGTAAGATCGAGCGCACGCACACCTCATCAAACGGCGCGTGACCTTTCTTTTTTAATCGGACGTCGAACGGGGACCGGGATTCCCCCTTTGACATCTGCCAAATTTGGGTGGGGGCCGGAAATATGAGCCGTTGAATCGGGTGGTTCCTCGTGCTGTCCGTCAATCTAGGGATCCGAACTTGGGGGGGCCGCTAAGTTGGTTGGGGACGGAGCCGGGTGACGCCCCCGCCACGTCAGCACGGACCAGGGCGGTTGGTGTGGGGAGGGATGCTGGGGATGCCTTGCCTGGAGAGCTCGGCTAGGACAGTGTCCGTGGAAGGAGGCTTGAGCCCCAAGGGCAAGGGCAGCCAGGGCTTGCTTATTGCCTCCTTCACGACGTTGTCAATCACTTCCTCGTCCTGCAAAACGCAAAATGTCACACAATCATTTGCATCGCCCGAAGGGCAAATCCCTTTGGCCTCCTTGTCCCGAGATGTCTGATAATTTCATCTCTATGACAAGTGACGGGTCACTCGAATTTTAAGGCAAAAGGTACAAAGAACCGAACACAAGATCCTAAGACTAGGGATTGTCACTCCTCCTCGCAAAACGTCAGGGGTTTAGGCCAAGCTGCTGCTACTTTGGGGGCCTAGGACTAAAATCTGTCACGGAATAACGTCGAATGTCAATCAGGAATGCCCATTTACCAGATGATGATCGAACAAATTTCCGGTGAAGCTGTTTTCCAATCCGTCGGGGTGATGGCAACCAGGTGCATTCTGCATCCCACGAAAGACCAAATCGAATTCAGCATACTAGTAGGCCGAAGGACAGCCTTCTATCGATTGTTTAGGAAACTCACTTGAGGAAAGGCAAAGCTGGGACCGTGATGAGGAGGCGGCATCACTGGGCAACCCCACACGTCGGCGTGCATCTGGAACTGCAAATACATCAAACGATCACTTGTTGAAATTCAACCTTTGTATATGTCACCGTTAAGAGCGACAGTAGTTAGTTACCCCTGGATAGGCAGGCTTCCAATGCCAGTTTTCAGGAGCATGCCATGGTGGATAGCCAGGCGGCCCCCACATCTGCATGCCAGCCGGATGATTACTGGGCGGTGGCCACATGGGATAGGCTGCTCCTGGTGGAAGGGGGTGAACAGCATGGTGAGGCGGATGGGCCATGATGGGTCGATGCGGATAGTAACTCCTGGTGACCCCATCGCGAGAGTGCGGCCATCTACGTTCATCTTCCTTGGGCAAGATGTGTCTCCTATGCATTCGGTATTTCTGTGAAATGCGAATTCACATCACTTTTCACATGGCATGAAGTCACGTCGCTTTAAGGCCAATCGCGACACAAAAAAGAAAGCGTGAACTTACACAAGTTTAAGTAACACTTCGATCCTACTACAGTGAATAGCCAATAACATTACATGAGTCTTAGACAAAAGCATTTCACTGACCTGCAGATGACTCGCCACATTATGCCTCGTCATGCCTTCGACTTTCATAAGGTCGAGTATGCGAGAAGGTATGGCTTGGTCCACACCTAGCTGCTCCACCGCCTGCACAAATTTCTTGTGCAGTTCCGGCGTCCAGTCGACCTGAAATGGCGGACGGAATAGACCAAACGGACTAAAGTCACTGAATCCCAAGGCTGTCCTACCAGATTGTCAACTGAAAGTTTAACTATCACTCATATAGCACTAATAATTCTACATAGGAAATCACAAAGAACTTGTATTTACAAAACTTACGGAGGCTCGGTAGGAAAGTTAATTTTGGGACCACTAGGATGGCAAGGAGAAACAGGAAAACCAATGTATGGGTTCGCCGATCGGCAAGTGAAGTGAGTAATGAAACATCAGAAACAAGGGAAGATGGACAGGGATGGATTTCAGATGGTTCTCTGCAATTGCCATGAACAAAACATAGTGTCCTAAATCTTTTGCAACTACTATCGGTCCTATATTAAGACAGGGGAGGTTGACGGAACAAAGATTCTTTCCACGCATACTAGGAAACGAAGAAAATGTTTTTCATAGAAAAGAAGATGGTTTAATTTTAAGCTTTTCATATCAATTTTCTGAAGATGGATCAGATCAAACCCATTCAGCTAAAAGGAAAGCAATCCTCACAAGCATACCTTTATCTTCTTCCTGTTAACCCGTGTTCCGACAGAATTACGAAGAGTGGATGCTTTGCTTAGATTATCATCGCAACCATGTAAATCGCAGGACCTATCTTTGTTTTCGGAGAGCGGAGATATCATGCTCTCGCACTTAGAGTTGTCGGCTGAATCGTCCTCCTCTTTTACCAGCAGCTCCCTAACTCTCTGGCCTTGAGCTTCCCGGAGATTCTCAGACATTGAATCATCGCAAGTTGTTTCGACAAAGTTTGACTCTCCATCTTGCTCCCCGTGCTCCTTCTCGACCGTGCAGTTCATTTGATCTTGGCAATCCCCATCGTCCAGGAGCCGCGTGCCTTGCTTCAACTGTGGGGTCGATGGCGCTGGATACTTATCACTCGCAGCGGACATCTCTTGATCGGTTTCATGAACGGACACTTTTCTTGTTTCTACTGACCCGTCATTGTTCTGATCCTCATTTTTCACTTGAAGCTGCAACATGGTGACTAAAGTTTCTTTGACCGGTTTCAAAGAATCCGAGAGCACTCCGACCCCTGCATTTAATGCCTGCTCGAATTTCATGATTCAGAATGATTGTTTCTTCGCACTCTTGCACAAAAAAACAACAATCTCGACAAAGAAGAATGAACAGAACACAGTCAAACCTTGTGGGCGACATGCTGCCAAATATTCCTGAGTTTGTCCTCACAGAGCGGTTTGTGGAGGAACTCGACCGCACCAAGCTGAAATAAATGTAAACTTCATGCATTAGTACCAAGGACATCTGACCAGTTTATCATAGAGACTGCTAATATGTGATTTACATTTTGTAAACAATGAATTGTTGCAGCAGTAAATATACGATTGCCCAGGTTACAAGATAAAGAATCCAAGTCTAGGTGAATACTTTGAGACAAATCAATTTCAAGTACAGAACAAGTGAAAAAGCAAAAAACTTACAGCTATGCATTTCATCATGGTGCTGAGACAATGATTATTTGACATCACTGCAATAGAAGATGTCATTCATTGCGTGAGAAATTGCACGAGGACTAATACTTCAATACAATGCATGTTTCGACCAAAAAAAAAACTACAATGCATATTAGCTCTGTGATGATAACAAGGTGAGTTGTTATGAGAATTTGCTAGGGAGCCCGGAAAAGCAAATCGAAAGTTAAATCTACTTAAAATTAAGGTCAATTAAGGGGGCAACAAAAGAAACTCCACAAAAAGGTTCATCATTGGCATGCTGATCATACATGATTGTCGATATGAAAATTCAGGCGCATAAATTCAAACATACTGATGGTAGGCAAGTCTCTAGCGGTTTCGAGGAACCGGAAACTCCCATCACAGCTTGTATTCACCTGCACCCATCAACACATATCCGATAAGTAAGGAATAAAGGAAATGAACAATATGAGATCAAAACCAGTTTTTACTTGTTGTAATTCGTAAGTGAATCAACTGAGTGGTTAGCTTGATCCAGCTAGAATAACCATATTGGTGCAACAATGTGATACAAAGATGCATCCCGTACAAAGTAGCATCCTTTGTCACAGAATTCCACTCTCACAAAAGGTGATCCTTAATTTTCAGATCCAGACTGAGAAATTGATGGTGCTTATACCTCTACCATAGCTATGTGGAAGCTATTGGGTTTGCTTGCTATTGCCGATAGAGCCTCGTCCTCATTGCAGAATGCAGAAACTGTCAAAGTGACAGGAGAATAAAAAGCTTATCAAAGACATGGAAGTAGGCTGGAATTCGCAGGGAAGGTACTAAAAGCTTTCGAGACATCCTCGCTTTAAAGCATGAATTTAGTAGCATCACTGAGGAGACAAGGGATGATACAACTCTAGAAAATTCTCATGTTAAAAACCATAGGATCACTTGAAAGTTTAGTAAATACAGTCATAGGAAACACCTTAATCGTTACATAGAACAAAACGAACTGTTAGGAGATTAAAGAACAATTAAAAAAAAATCACATTAGCATTGGAACGTGCTTAAAATAGGATTTTGTCTACTCCCACAACTGCAGTACACCATATAAGGAAAAGAAAAATTGCAGCGTGGAACTGGGTACGTGCTTGGATCTTCTACTGTTGCATCCCTTTGAAGTTGGATTTTCAGCTTTGCAAGGAAGTAAATCGTGATCCACAAATGACATCATTCACGATAATTGTAAAGTGTTGTGCATAAGTTAAATTCCAAGACCACTTTGGCATCAAGAACCAAAATAACGTGTTAAGTAATGAAGCTCCATTAAAGATGCCATGAAGGAAAATCTGGGACCAGTTCAGTACTGTCATAGAAGATTAGTTGAGGCAAGGAGGGTGAAAAGGTGCAAATTTTTCTGGTTCAGGAATCAGAATCTGTACATTTATGGTAACTAAAGAGATAAGGAAGAGAATAATCTAACCAATATAGTCCATTAACTCCAGCTTTGATCTTATCTCTGAAGCTGAATCAGAGTCTTGGTCAAGAAGAAGAACCTTGAGCCCCTTTGGGAAGTCCTTCCATTCTTGTAGATCCCTGGCAGTGCAAACCATAGCTGGTTTGGCATTGTTTCTCAGGCCACCAACATGTCTGTCTAGTCACACTCCACCAAAAAAGATTCTGCATAAACCCAAATGAAAATCAAATTCAATTCCGGGACACCTTGAGTTTTATGTTACTGCTTGTGACAAAATATATCCCAGAGAGAGAAGAGAAGGGCCATAAGTAAAGAAACTTCACATGGCAGAACGGAAAAAATGTATGAGTTCTCCGGGATCTGATGAATCTACACAGAAATGAGTTGAGGAAAGAATTTTATGGCTCACCCACCAGATCACTCTGATCTCATTGCTAATGCAACTTTCCAAGATTAAGATTCCTCTAGCAGGATGAACTCATACGAGCATGTGATAATTCAGCCGAGACTGACCAATCGTAAGTGATCACCCTATAAGCATGTATGACTTCAGCAGAAGAGGGAGATCTTCGTTCAAAAGCAAAGATTTTTCCTGGTTGATGGGTTTTCTGCAGAACAACAAATAAACAGGAATCACATGTAAGATCACGAAAATGGAAAAGACTGAAGAAAGAAAAGTTTAGCCAGAACCAAAAAGAAGTCAGAAAGCCCAGAACACCAACATAGATCGTTGTGGAATCTTCAAGGGCGACCTGGAAGGAAGACGAGAACAGCTATGAATTCCCAAAACTTGAAGCAACATACAAATGGTAGAATCACCAGAGAATCAACGAACACCGGAAGAAGTCAAGTCATTACGGAAGTGGCTTAACAAATGAAAGAGGAGGGGTCTATTCTTTTCTCTCTTGGCTTTCAGTTTTCACCACCTTTGGTGTGCAGCAAACCTCACGATGCCTTTTTCACTTTGTTACTTCACTGGCTGGGATGTATACAGAGAGGAATGAAAGAGAAAGAGAGAGTCTACAGACGATGGCGTGGTGTTTGTGTTGTGAGAAGGGCGAGGGACGGGGGGTCGTTTGATTTAAGTGCACTATCTGATACGGTGTCTGTGACTTCTGAGTAGTTGCTATCAGCTGCTACAGGCCACAGGATACGGGGAGAAAAAAAAAAGAATTTATTATTAGTATTATTATTATTATTTTGGGAAAAAGAGGGTCTTCCCAAAGGGAAATGAACTTTTTGTTGTAGGGGCCTCCTTTTTAGGTGAATATCTAAAGAAATCCCAAAAAGAAGTTGACAAAAAGTCTTACAGTGGCAAGATGAAAAGCTAAAAAGCCTTTTGCAGAATGCTTGTCTACCATGTTATGCTCGTCCTTCTAATCATCATATGATGAAACATTGGGGCTGTTATATGATAAAAAGTTTATCGAAATTATATAGGCACGTATGGTTTTGCAGTGAAAAAAATGTCAAATCCGATGTGTTCAACCTAAACTTGTGCCCATTTTCTATTTGCATTCTTATCGCATTTCAATGATATCATTTTTGTATTTGTGTCGATCATGTCGATTTTTCGAATCTAATCACTATTGTCTTTTTTTTTTTCATAAATTCGACAACTAGGGATATTATTATATTATTGTTCTCGATCTATTCTCTTGATTAGTTTATAATTATTCGCTTGTGATTGAGCATGATGCACTGATCTTCCAACTTTTTGTAAAGGCAACGCACGGATGTCCACTCATGTGGTGATAAGTGATTAAAATATAACTTACTCTTGTTCGACCAAATCCATGCTAAAACATGTTTGGTCGGGAATAAGTTTGTCGTTAAATACCATGCTATGTCGTTTCGCAAAAAAATAATTCAGAAAATATTTTTTTAAAAATTATCGCTTGTTTCGAAATCATTCATTTTTCATAAAATAAATGGAACTTGTTAATTAATTGATTGATTGTATTTTAAGTAGAATTTATTGAGTGCGCTCGAATGCATTTTCTTTATCACGCATTGCCAATCTAGCAGGGTCTCACCGTCACTTTTTACTATTATTAATTATGAGATTCTCCGAGTTTTATACCGAAAATGGAAAATGTGTTATCCTCTGCTTGTGAAATGCTAATGATACTCGAATTGAGAAGTGATTTTCATCTTTAATTTAGCATTAGCGGTGATTAAAACAAATCTTCACAAGCAACGCAAAGGAACCATAACAAGAAGGAGCCCATGTGGGTTTGCTTTGGTTATTTTTAAAAAGGACAAAACCGATTGTGTAATTATCCGTCAAATTTATATATGATTTATACGTAATCATAAATGCCGATAAAAAAGCATTTTGAAAGGTTTCGAACATAACGCATAGAAAAGTGAAAATACACGCACCACAAAGCTTGAAAAAAGAATAAAAAAAATATTTTCTTTTTAAATGTCGATATAGAGATTTCGATTCTCAGTAATAAATTATTCAGATTTAACTGATGTTACTTTTTAATTATTCTCATTATTTCTAGGTTGCGAAATGCTAAGTGTCTAAGGAAACATTTACTAAAATGTGATCTACCAAGCGAAATATATCAAAATATGAGCAATTTGCTTTGGATCCACCGGGTTCAATTTGCACAAGATAGATGCGCCACACAATAACAATTTTCTCCAAAAACGTAATCCTATGTAATAACAGCAGCAGACGAATGACCCGTCGTCCAGAAAACGGGGAACTTGGCACTATCACGAACCCCTTGTGACTCAATTACATACACATCAATTACAAGCATCCTACTAAAGAATTTTCCGTGACATATTTATATATTTACTAAAAGTAATTGGAAATATTTCGACCATTTATGTTGTATTAAATAAGTCACCAAGCTATTTTAAAAATAAGACGACGGAGAGGTGTTAATATTTTGCGCAAATGCTACATATGAACCAATTGACATCTCAATTATGATTATCTATTAGTGGAACAGATTATCACGTATGATCATGATATCCTGATGAAGAAAAAAAAAAGTTTGGTGCAATAACACAAATGATCTCTGACTTTAATTCAATGTATAATGTCATCCCTAAACTTTTATTTTATTTAATGTGACTCCTGAATAATTAGTATGAAAGTATTTAATGTCGTCATTCCATTAATTCAAGTAAACGGAATCTGCTGACATGACTTCCAATCTATTAAGTTTGGACGGTGGACAAAAATAATAGTTACATGTGAATTTTCAAGTGCAACATTCATTTCAAATCAGGATATAATAATCTATATTGTCATATAATGATGGACATGTTAATGCCTTCATTTTTTTTTCCTTTTCTAAAGTAGATGAAATTAAAAAAGTGAATATGTTGACTCAACATTTTAAAAACCCAACTCAGCATAAATAATCCATGTTATTAGATAACGTCTGATTTGTCATTTGAGCAAATGGGAGGACTACGTTGAACATTTATCAATAGTTTGGGGATCATATTGAATAAACTAAAGGTCTAGATATATACGACATTACACATTAGAACAAAATTCACGAATCATTTGTGTCATTTTCCCAAAAATTTGTGCGTTAAGCAAAGCAAATGAGTTTAACAAAATGTGTCAACGTTGTCGTTAGTCAGTCTATTACAAAGTAATTACTTACTAGACTGGTCTAGGGGGAAAATTATCAAAAAAGTCTTAAATCTATTATAATTGTACCAATTCAGTCTATTACAAAGTAATTCCTTCCTATCAATTGAAGAAATTTGTGGCAGGGAGAAAGCTGTTTCTCTCACTACAAGATACAGACCGTCATTCCATCATTTCCCATTATGAGTATAATTACTAATCCAGCGGGGAACTTGTAAAATTATTAAAAATCACATGACTGCAAATTCAAGTCCAGCGTCAAGCCATAGCAATGTCACAATCTAAGCGATTGGCGGCGACCGCAAATTCAAGTTACGTGACAAGGAGGGAGATCGATTCCCGGTGGTTTTCTCAAATTTGAAAATTCCAAGAAGGGTTTGTTTACAGGATAAGGATCCATTTTCCACCTTGTGGCCCTCGTGGAAAAGGTACACAACTTGATATTATCTCAATTCTACCCACAAAAATCGAACTATCTTTTCAAATGGTAGAAGAAATCTGCTGCAAGAGTCCACGAATCATCAGGCTCCAAGTTCAAAGGAGAAACGATTCCATGCAGCACGAACTGTAAAGCCTGTGAACTATCTTTGTCTCCCTTGTGCAGTTCCACGTACTGCAGCTTGAATAGAGACCAGACCATTACATCAGACCTTGTAACCTGCCCAATTCCAAGAGTTTTTTTCTTTAGAGTGGCGATCTGACGAACCTTTGCTGCTTTGCCAAATGAACGAAAGTCTCTACCCGAATAATCCAATGCACGCCTAAGATTCAACAGGAACAGATTACTCTCCTCGTACGTGCGTTTAACAGCAAGAACGAAAGAGAATGCGTGAGATTCTGCAGCAGCGACTGTTTTCAAGGCCATCGTTTGCACGATCTTGTTGTTCTTCCCTTTGGCTGGGGGTTCTCTGCATCCTCTCTTGTTGTAGCCATGCATGACGGAAAGTAAAATTATAATTGCATGGATCGCAAAAGCATGACGAAAAGACCAACCTGAGCTCTGTCATTATTATGCAATTATGGCTTTCTGAATTTCCATTGTTTATAAAAGGGCGCATTCGTTTGGTGGAAAATAAGTGATTTGGAAAATATTTTTCAAAAAATGATTGTTTATATCATTTAGAAAAATTAATCAACGAAAAATATTTTCATTATCAATAACATTCTATGCCTAATCACTCATTTTTTATGAAACGAACGCAAAGTGCTTCTTTGGCACTCGCTTAGTCTAAAAAATTGCGACTAACTAAAGTACGTGGCTCTATCAAGAATATTGAGGTGTGGTTCATATTCCTAATCGACAGGAAAATACGGGGTTCAGGAAAGCTGCCCTGGTAGGAGTCTCTAGGAGATAGAACCCCCTGGACGTCATATGACTTTTGTAGTTTAAGTCCGTATTTTATTAATAATTTGGGCTTGGCCCATGAATAGCTAGTGCGTGTATATATATATATACTCTCTTTCTCTTGAAACTGAGTGATATAATTAAGAGGTGTGAGGTGCTAATTATAGTAAAATCCTTTGCATAGCCTTACTTTAAGAGTGAACCAAGATAAAACTTTATATCTTGATCTCTCTCTCTCTCTCTCAACATTTTCTCAATTTCGTTGTAATTGTGCGCCAAAACCTAACAAAGAAGTGTGATTCTTATATTTTCAGGTGTCTTGGAAACTCACCCGAGGATGATGCAATGGCAAAGGGTGTTCTCGTGCTTTGGTCGCGCGAAAACGAATAATTATGGGTTTGATTCCTGCTCTAGAGAACTAAGCAGGGGCCATGCGATTAACCATTCCAAAAATAGAAGGTTCGAAACAATTGGAATTTTTTTGGAGATTGGATGTGGTTACTAATTCATGATCTGTCATGTATAGAATGAAAACTCCATTCTCGATTCTATGAGAATTTTTATGAAAGCCTTTCATTTGCTTCTCTTTGATAGAAGTTTTATTTTCTCAGAATATATCCTAAAATTTGGCCTAATTCTTCTTCTGATGATCAATTCAACCTCTGATAAAAAATATATACCTTGATTATATTTCATCTCTTCAACAAATTTAGTAATGAGTGTGTTTTCTACTCTCTGAGTAACGGGTTAAATAGGGTCGTACAGGGCATATTGCCTATTTCCTTCTTCTTTTTTAAGATGATTGGCCCTAAATTGAAGATTTTCTTTACTCTAACCGCCAATTTGATGTCAAAATGAATATGCAAAAATGAAAGAAGCTCGGGGTCCCTACTCTCCCACTCTAAGTCAAATAAACGTAGACATTGGACCGACCACAGATCAGGATCTTACACCTTTTCGATGGACTGATATGATGCTTCAGTGCAATAATTACAAGGACCCAATTGGTCCTGTCTCCAATAAAAGTATACGTGTGGCTCAGAAGAAAACCTCAAGCCGAGATTTTCACGCCAATTTCATAAGTCCCAAGTGGAATTTGAATTGGCGTTCTTTGTCAATTCGAATTGCCATGACATGTATACTATCGGGACAATTTCTAGATTCATCACTACATTTGTCCTCTGGTTTTGGAAAGGCCAGCCTACGTGGCAAAAACGATAGGTCAAGGGTGAAAATTTGGAAGTTAGAAGAAGCTTATTCCAAGAGATAATGAAATTGACCTCCTATCTAAAGTTCCATAATTTGCAATTGTATTAAAGATAGACGGACCATCTGGTTTCGTCAATTGGGTGATCCTTTTTTTTTTTTTTTTTTTTTTT
>BCNH02000003.1:5552010-5573689 GCA_001662345.2 Metrosideros polymorpha var. glaberrima
TTTTTTTTTTTTTTTTTGTATTTACCAGAAATAGATAATTCTTTTTTTTCAACAACCAACCTCCCCCACATTCAAATCTTAATAATCGCACAACATTTCGTACTTGTCTATTGTGATCAAGGCAACATAAGATGGGGGCAACGGGCCCTTGGTGGTTCACATCATGAGCTGTTTCACATCTTTGCCCCGTAATCAATCCCCCACCGGCCAAAATTCTTCGGGCAATAAAATTTTCTAGAAAAAAAAAAATATATCGACAGAACAACTATTGTTAGAAAGCTCGTGTGAATGGAGACACTCCTATCACTATGAATTAGGGATGATATCATTTGGTGGTTCCGCTTTATCATTATGTTGGAACTTAAAAAAATTTAAATTGAAAAAAATACTAGATCATGTGTGGGGCCCATTCTTAATTTGAACTTAACACTTGCAATTTCTTCTTCTTTTCGTTTGATTTCTTCTTTCTTTTTTTCCATTTTGGATGAAACTGGCGATCTTCTTTTCCAGAAAATTAGTTTTTTAGCCAACTAATTATTGTTTTGAAGAGTTTTATATATTTTTTGTACTAGGAAACCGTTATTCTAAAAATAACCTAAGCACAAGAGTGAACAGAATTATCTACTAGTTTTAATGAATGCATTTGGTTTAATTGAAACTACAATATATGTCACTATAATTTGTGTATTTTAATATATTTTAACTACTCAAATTTCATTTTATTCTGTGAATTTGATGGTCCAATTATTATTTATTTATTTTTTATTAAATATAAAATGAAAGTTCGGCAGTTAAATACACAGACTATAACGTAATGACATATATTAGTGTATAGATTATACAAAATGCACTCATTAAAACTAGTTGATGATTCTCTTCACTCTTACTTGTACCCAGTTGGGTTTCCTAGTACAAAATAAAAGGAAAGATTTATATATATAACACATTTACACAATAACTAGTTCGCTATTTGCCAAATAAACTAATTTTTTGGGAAAATTTCAATTTAGGGCATGAAGTGCTTTCATTTTTTCAAATAAGGACCTGAAGTTGACTTTGTTTCAATTAAGGGCCCGAAGTGCCCTTATTATTTCAAAAAATGGTCCGAAGTGATCAAATTGTCTCAAATAAAGGCCTGAAGTGAATATGGTTTCAAATAAGAGCTTGGAGTGATCAAATTGTCTCAAAAAAGGGCTTGACCAAAGAACATTTTCATAATTTACCTTTTTTTTGAATTTTTTTATTCTTTACTTTTCTTTCTTCCATTTTCTGTTTTTTTTTCTTTTCCTTTTCTTTTTTTTCTTTCTTCCTTCCCATCTTCACTCTCACTCCGCCGGCGTCAATGGGCGGCGGAGCAACCAGACGTAGGCGGCGGCCATCACCTGACGCCCTCACCGGTGTCGGGCAAGGGCTGCCCTAGCGAGGGCGCCCCTTGCTCGCCCAGCCCAGGCGAGGGCGACCCTCGCCCGACGTCGGCGAGGGCAACGCTCGCCCTCGCCTAGGTTGGCGAGGCCAGGCGAGGGCGAGGGGGCCCTCGTTGGATCTGGCGAGGAATGCCCTTGCCAGGTCGGGCAAGGGCGTCCCTCGCCAGCCTGGGGGCGGCCCTAGCCCCATGGCGATAAGGGCGGCCCTCGCCCGTCGCCAGTGAGGGCCTCCCTCGCCTGAGGCCGACGGGTCGCCGGTGCCAGCAAGGATGCTGGGAAGGTGGAAGGAGGAAGAAGAAAGAAGAAAGAAGAAAAAGGAAAAAAGAAAAGAAAAGAAATATAATTATAATTGTTTTTACTAAAATACCCTTTCTCCGGTGACTGGAATTATCACCGGCCGGCCAGACCTTTATTTGAGACGATTTAGCGACTTCGGGCCCTTCTTTGAAACAACAATGACACTTCAGGCCCTTAATTGAAACAAAGTCAACTTAAACCCTTATTTGAAAAAACGAAGATATTTCAGGTCCTAAATTAAAATTTTTCCTAATTTTTTTGGAAAAAAGGGTTACTTGTATTGTCGTAAATGGAAAGAAAACCAAAATAAAAGGAAGAAAAGGCAAGAAATAAGCTTAAATCAAGAGCGGACCCAGGTTTTTCCCTTAGTTTTCGCAATTGAAAATTTTTATGATCTACCGGCATGCTAAAGTGGCCCGCAAGGGATAATATCGTCCAAAGAAAGCGACAAGGGGTGTCTCTAACCATATTTTGGGTTGGAAAGAGCATGAATCTTGTTGGAATTACAACAATTATGAATTTATTCTGGGCTCTGCTAAATGTAATTAAAGATACGTGACGATAAATCATACAGTGACAAAAGAATTGATTTTGTATTAATGATTGGGTTTATATACAACATGATGAAAAATTTACAGGAGAAGGAAATAAAATTCAACACGTGGAGATCCGAGTGATAATAATTTAATAGAGAATAAACCTTTATATGATTGTTTGGTGATCCTTAGGCTTTATCTTCATTAAATCAAGTGATTTTGCTAGCTCTATTCATTTTTAGGAAAGCTTTTGGTTATTATTTTTATCAAAAACGTATTAGACAAGTGAAGCTAATTCTCTTTCTTTCTTTTTTCCTTCTTTTTTTGTTGTTGTTGTTGGAGACATTGTGGGGGAAGCCCCACAGTGTTATTCGGTAGATCTTTTTGTCTCCTCAATCGTCTGGGGGAGTCAATCATTTTCAATCTTGAACCAGCTCTTTTCTACAACTCAAAATTCAAAAAAAAAAAAAGAAGAAGGATTATTTAAATTTATGTCTCATTACAGATCAATGATGGGATTAAACGATTTGCTCATCATTTGGGGCACACCCCTTTTGATCTGCTTTGATCATCATTTTGCCTTGTGATTAAGAGCCACAGATTGCTTAATGACACATCTAGCACTTGCTTTGCATATCAGACATGATAAGCATATTCTCTCTCTCTCTCTCTCTCTCTCTCTCGAAGCAGTAGTTTTGTATGAGCACACAGGATCATTTTGATACCAGCTCCAGCAAACAGATTGCTACAAATCCTGCTCACTACTTTCTGAACCCAGATGGGAAATTCGAAACTTCAAACAAGATTCTTGACATGTGACTGTCCAGACACGTACCAACTCCCCAAGCTTTCGGCCTCTACTTTTGCAGATCAGTTTAACATAGACTAGCGAAGATGGTTGAACTCAGGAAAAGTGTAACGCAAGTGAGTTTTTCCTCCCCCCATATCCTGCTTAACTGATGAGGTCACGAACATTGAAAAAATCATCATATAAGACCAACTCGAACCATACGACCTAAATGAGTAATTAGTCTACTCCAGAGAACAGATGCAGAAAAGGGTAGATAATATCAAAAACAGCTGATTATGTAGGGAGATATGCTTCCCTAGTGACGGTTCTGAGTTTGCAGAACGTGCCAAGCCACCATTCTTTACTCGTTAGGTGCATAAAGGATGACAGGCTATTTATGGAATGACCCCTTGAGTTTTTCGACTTTACTCTTTTTGCCCCCTAAGCCCAAACGCCTTCTCTGAACTTGCATGGTGTCTTTAGTGCTCAAGGAACAAAGAGGTCTGCGACTGGAGCACATAATACAGGCTCCATGTTTTACTAGTGCTATTCCCATGCAATGCAAGGCTTACTTAATTCTCTAAAGAAGTATGATACTACGCATTATCAGGTAATTATACAGTAACAATCTAATACATCGTCGTATGTCGAAAGTTATTGTACATGCAATCTCACTTTTTCAAGTCACTGACTTGAGTTTTGGCTGATTTCATAGTAAGACGAGAAAGGTGGAACTTATCTGTGAAAGTGGAAGCTGCATCTCTTCTTCTCGCCTGCAAAACTGCTTGGTCCATCGGCATCCACGACGCGATTTTTTAAAGTGGTTGCAAGGTCTTAATTTGGTGCTATTCAACACAAGGGACTTTTCTTTTTGTGTGTAACAAGACAAGGGTCTTTGTCCTTTTAGTATTCATCCTTTCCGCATAGGCTCTCACTTCCTACTTAGCAATAATTCGAGATGGAAACCTAATAATGGTGCCACTCATGAACTTGCAAATTTGGCTTTTCATCGAATAGAAACTGTATTTTCTTTTCTTTTTTTTAATAACCTCCCATCTAGAGTTAAAAATAAAGTGTTAATGGAGTCTTCTTTGATTTATCATTTTAATGTAGGCACCTGTTCAACTTTGTAATATATTGACGGCTTTTGATGGAAGTGAAGATTTGTTCTAGGGAAAAAAAAGTCACGAGGTTAATGAACATTTTCAGAGTCATGGTATCTTTTAGGGAAAATTTCAATTTGTGACCTGAAGTGCCTTCGTTTTTTCAAATAAAGGCCTGAAGTTGACTTTGTTTTAATTAAGGGCTTGAAGTGATCAAATTATCTTTAAAAATGGCATGATCGAAAGGTATTTTCGTCATTTACCTTTTTTTGAATTTTTTTCTTCTTTTCTTTTCTTTCTTCCATTTTTTCTTTTTTTCTTTCTCCCTTCCCCTCTTCACTCCGCTAGCGTCAATGGCCAGTGTTGGCCCTTGCCTGATGCCCTCGCCCACCTATCCCAAGCAAGGGCGACCCTCACCCAATGCCGACGAGGGCAACCCTCACCCTCACATGGGCTGGCGAGGCCAGGCGAGGGGGGCCTTCACCAAATCTAGTGAGGAATGCCCTCGCTAGGTCGAGCGAGGGCAACCCTCGCCCAACGCCGGCGAGGGCATTCCTCGCTGGATCTGGCGAGGAACACCCTTGCCAGCCCAAGGCGGCCCTTGCCCGCACAGGTGAGGGCGGCCCTCGCTCGGCGCCAACGAGGGCCTCCCTCGCCTGAGGTTGGCGGGTCGCTGACGCCGACAAGGATGGCTAGGGATGGAAAGGAGGAAGGAGGAAAAAGAAAAAAGAAAAGAAAATTAAAAATATATAATTATAATTGTTTTTACTAAAATGCCCATTCTCCGATGATTGGAATTATCGCCACCCGACCAGGCCCTTATTTGAGACGATTTGACCACTTCAGGCCCTTAATTGAAACAAAGTTAACTTCATGTTCTTATTTAAAAAAATAATTACACTTTAGACCATAAATTGGAGTTTTCCCTATCTTTTAAGGGAAAAGAATGTGGTGTCTCAGGCATCCAGGGTTAAATCAAATGCCAGGTGGCCACAACAGATGGCCCAAACACATGACCCCAACTTAGGCAGATCCCCATTTAAGAAAATTTTCATTGTCTCCTAACAAGATCATGGACAAATCATGTCCTCAGCCCACAGATTTGGGTGTGTCAGTGGATGGATGATTTTGAAATCAACGTTCAGACAATGATGGCTTCGATTTAGTCAAGTACTGTTCTTGATGTTTAAGTTGACACAAAAGGGTCAGATTCAACAGTGTCAATGTTTGGTATGCTTTCACTCGATTCAAAAGGCACAAGCATCTAGATGGAAATTGCCTTGCAAGGCACAAGCTGTGCCATTCATTAAGGAGAACCGAGGGATGATTGATTTCTGACTCTGGGATTAAAATGTCCAATGCAAATGAGTATGCTACAGGCTTTCACATTTCCCTAATCCTGATGTTAGAATCTAGGCTTTAGCAGGTTTCTGGGTTTCCTTTGGATGATAAGTGGAGAACTCAGAGATCTTGTTTTCTCTCCTTTGGTAGGAAGAAATCGGATCATAGTAGAATCCCTACTCTTCTGTGGGATTCATTTCTTGGTGTCTCTTAAGAAAACAATCGTAGCAAAAAAAATGTGCTATTTGCTATTTTGGCACGCGCTTTTCTTATTAATGAAAACTTTGGACGATTAGTGTCGGCAATTCTCTGAGAGATAGATTATGATCACCAATGAGACATAAAAGGCGCACCACCAGCCAATGATAAAAATCGGGATTGATGAAATTCACCACCTACCAAAGCTTGGCCTTAAAGGCTTGATGGTGAATTTCATCAATCCCAATCTTTATTCTTGATTAGTGGTGCATCCTTTATGCATTTGATGATGATCCTAATCATTTATCATATATCATCCCATTATTACTCGAAACACACTCGCTCGTCCCTTCTCCTCCAGTATCTTCTTCAAGTCCAAATTTTCTTTTTTTATTTCACCTTCAAATTATTCTATCAAGAAGAACTAAGATTTCCTGAGACCAAAGAGCAACCGGGGGATTTAAACTTATGAACAAGGAGACTCCAACCCATATACGAGTAAGCATTATCCTACTCTATCAACTACCTTGATAGTGCTGGTCTTGTCAAAATTGAAAATTTATTATTTATTACTTCAACCTAAAAAAAGACGGTGAATGAACTTCACATGACCGGAAACTAAGTCTAAATGTCTTTCTATTTATATCTTTTAAAGACTTAGATTGGTCAATATTTAAATATATAAGGTGCTAAGATACAAAAATATTAAAGTAAAAATCATTTCAACAGACCCCAAATCCAAACTACAAAGAGGCGTATTCCATTGCTTAAAACACTGCATTTCATTCCACTCTCAAGCATTTAGTTCACTTGCAATTATTCCTGAGTCATTATATCACATATGGTTCTATCTCTCGTAATTTATTTCAAGGAGAAATATTTTCCGATTGGAATTCTCTTGCCACGCCAACAACAGTCGAAATTGTCTTAATCAAAGGCAAGGAAATCAATGCCGTCTCTTGCTTTCTTGGTGGCCGATCATAGACAAGTAGGAATCCAAGTTTTGTTTTATTCTAGATTCCATTTCATCACATGATCCAATGCATCCTGACATTATTCCATTTTATTATACCAACATACAAATACGTGAACCAGATAGTTGAGCCTAACTGCCGTGTCTTGATAATGTTTGGTGGCCTCTGCCTCTGTCGGCCATTGCAGGAAAACAGAAGGGCCATTGGACCAACAGCAGATGAGCAGGAAATTTTAGGTCAATGTGTTATGATGCCTTCATTTCCTTTGTGCTGGTACATGAGAGGGGTCCACAAGCAACAGTGAAAATTAAAACAGCAACATTTTCCTCTACAATAATCATACAAGCCACCATCGATTCCCTAGCTGGAATACCTTTCACTCAAAGGACAGTGACGAGTAAAGGTCTGTCAAGGGAGTTGCATTTGTATTTCTTAGTTCTTAAGAAAACTTCATGGAAAATAGTTGAATAGCATCGCCGTATCAAGAAGAAGAAGACTCGTGTTCCCAAAGCACAAGCAGCCGCCTGCTCTTTGGTCCTGGAAACACTATGTGTCGTGTGTTGAGTTTGATCCAAGCTGAGAACTTCAAAAAGATCATACACAATCCCCTGGAAGTAAATTCACCTCATCATCCTGAGAGTATTTTGCCAGATCCACATGATTAAGGGCGGTTCCTTCATTATGAGTGGACTGCCTTGTGTTCATCTATTAAATGCGGGCTTGCTTGAAGATCTGTGCAAAGAGTTATTATATCCAGTATCCAATTTACAAATATAGCATAACAGAGTTAGGCGTTCGCCAACTTAAGCATCATAAGGCATAATCAGTGTTCCTATAGTAAACTAGTTACATGCTATAATGACCCATCTAAAACTTTAAATATTCTAGCCATCTGTATGTGACACATAGCAGCCTGATCTTGGCTGTTAGGCTCATAGTAGACATGACGGTTCAGGCCATCTGAACTAGATCTTTATTTGGTTCTATATGCAGAACAGAAAAGAGACCTATACTAAGTAAGATGTCCTCAAGTGGGCTTTATGTCAAGTCATCATCCTTGACTTCCAATTATGCTTACATGACCTGCAGAATGCCTTGACCTCTCCAATACCATTCTTTATGAGTCTCCAATACCATTCTTTAAGAGTACATACTGATCTATCAATGTATAAGTAGGCTCTAATTGTAAACAGATGCATGTCTATGTGATAATTGATTCTGAAGTAGATGTGCAATCATCAGATATAAAGAGAAACGGACAACAAATATCCACAATCTAACGGCTCACCTCTCCTCGATTCATGGGATGGTTGAACAAAATTAGCATGCCTTCCGTGACTAGACTTAAGTTTTCCCTGTTCTCCCTTCTTCCTTGATCTTGAGGAGCTCAGAGAGCCTTCGACTAACAAAAACAAGAGAATTTGAGTTAGGAATAAATCAGAGAAAAGGGGGACTTCTTTAGATTAGCACTATCTGGTATGAAAAATCTTGTCCAGACCAACTCAACATGTCAATTTGAAAACAGATCCTTTAACATTTTGCATATGCTACAGACACTACAATGGTTATATGTGGCGTGCATAGTACAGATAGTTCATCAAGCCCTATCATATACCCCACATGAACTCGTCTTCCTTTTCTTATCAGTAGAGCGAATGAACTCTTGTTCTGGTGCAAATGAGACATGTATTTGTAATTGTACATGCAGCCAAGTGATGTGGTTATACATGTCCATGTAAACTTGATGCTTCATAGTCCTTGTACAATGACCCTCAACATATTTTGCTGATATATTCACAAGCATTAAGAAAGGCAATTCTGCTTCAGATACATTAAGCTCTGCATGTAATTGATGAAAGATTGCCTTGTAGCTATCTCAAAATAGAGTCATATGTTCATCTCTTCTCCTTTCAACCGCTTTTCCTTCTCCTTCTTTGCTTTCTTGTAAATGAGACCATAATATAATACCCAGAAAAAGCTGAAACATATTTTACATCTCAGTGCTGTCATCTCATAATTGCATAGTTATTGGTCTTCTTTTCTTTGTTTTATGTGTCACATTAACATTGAAGTAAAGGATCAGATGAGTTTTTTCATCTACGAAAAGTTCATTTTGTCCAAAACACGCAATTGAAGTTGGTAGGCAGAAATTTCTATAATATTCAATGGACACTTCAACAACACGCAAACCATTAAACAGATGACAAACAAAGCTGGTTGATAACATGTTGACATTTCTTGTGATGCACAGAAACGCAGAAACTACAGAACCTAGAAAAGTGCAGCACCAGGAAAAAAAACCATCAAAGCATTTGCAAATACAATGGCATGGAATTTTCTCTGCACTGCGTTTCTGGTAGAGGTAGAGAAATGAACTAAAGCATTTGCAACAGTGTTTTCAATGATTCAATAGTATATCTAAGTGTGACAAACGACCATTCTGCTGTGACCCTCTTCAGGAGATCCAACTTGTGGATTACACGTTACATAATTTAAACATGTGCAAATTCCAATACCTTGCCACTCCCAGACCACTTTTGATTCACCCTTAACCAGCTTTGGATATCTATCTATGCGAGAATCTTCCTGAACCAACTCCTCAACCTGCCACACAAATGGATATTAATACAGACAACAACTCTTTCTCACTTTTTAATTGGAAAATGAACAAGAAGAATTAGAAAAAACATGCTATCCAATAATGCCAGAGCACACAGGAAAATTTGCAAAATGTTTATCTGTATCCAGAACTGTGGGTGTACGAACCTTCTTCCACAGAACACGATCTTTCCTTTCTTTCGGTAAGAGAAGGTGATCTCGTAGCCTAGCAGCAACTACCCATGGTTCAGTTTCGCCATTACCCTTCTTTGATGTCAAGGCATTCTCCTCGAGCATGTCACAAACCTATTGGTAATATTGCAATCAATGGTCTGACATGAAGTTGCAAGTAAAATGGAAGAACAGTAAGAGATCATTAAATAGCTTAAATAGCCCATTAAGCTTGCCACCAGACCAATGTTATAGGGTTCCATGTACAGTTATACCGTTGACATCATAGACAATTCTTGTTGCACTATGGGACCAGATATCATGTCCCATCTAAAAAAAATTCTTCCAGGTAGCAGGAATATCAGCACTTGAAATATGGGCAATAATAAAGTCATTATTCTTTGACTTTGACTCCACATTAACAGTATGACTTTTAATTACTCTTCCAAGCTGAATAATCATGCCACGGCCAGAAGAACAGGGAGATCTAAATCTCTCGAGGTGTCTTATTGTTGGCTAGCTAATCTATCGATTGAAATCATTCTATAGAATCATCTCTCTTAATGTTCATTATGGAAGAAAAAACATAAGCTCAAGGCCCTAATCATCTCAAAGACAGGCAGTCGAAGTCCTCATTTAGGTGAAGTGCCTGAAAAATACATCTTATGATGCAAAAAATTTGCAGATTAAAAGATGGGATACGATAACTCGTGAATTCATTCCAGATTTAAGCAGGTTCTCCACAGGGACAACTGGACAGGAGTACTAATATAGCAGAGACAGCTGTAATGAGTACAAAGCATGTGTTGACTCCAATGAATCAAATTATGGTCGTGTCTTATTTTAACTTTTAATTATCTCCAATGAACCAAGTACTTTTTTATAATCAGCCAGATTTATCCCTTGACTACCTGATGGTAAAGCTCTTCCACTCTAGTTGACAAATGCCATCTGCGACGGACATTCCAGATTAGCATTGCAGAAGCCACGAGCTGTATACCTTAATACAGTCAACAAGCTTTGGTAGTATAGATGGTAAAACATAAAGAGTGAAATCTGCCCAAAAATGGAATACCAGCAAAGAAACTGGCACAACCAATAGCACACGCTCGAAGATCCAAAGACGGATTCGGCAGGTGTATGGCTTGAAAAGTTCCACTACCGAGTCTGGACACTTCAGCTCTTTCATCCTGTGCAAAAGTACCGAGACACACAAATTCAGGATCCTCATTATTTATCCTTCATCTAACTTTTCATTAAATGCAAACAACATACCCAGAGAAATCAGTCCTGCTCTCCATCATTGTTCCAGCAGCTTCTACCGCCTTCTGTTTTGTATAAATGAAAATAGCAGTGTCCCAGCCAAAGTTCTTCATCAGTGGGTGTCCGTCCAAATCGTTCCATATCTCTTCAGCTGGAACCTGACAATACTTAGTTAGTTGTTTAAGCAAACATGTAATGTGGAACCTTATTTAAGAGCAAAGAGACTTAAAATGAGGATGTCATTGTCCCAAAGAGACAGAGGAAGAGATGAGTAGCAAGAACATACCCAAGCTGTCCCAGTCCCATAGCATAGAAGCCGAGCATTCACTTCACAAAGACGATTTTCAACCCATTCTGTCTGAAATCAAGATGATAAATTACATGGTCCACATCATGATATTACATCCAACCAAAATGACACTATAAGTACAGCAGAATCAATGACTCTCATAACATACAAGTTTCCTGGCTGTTTCATTTATTTCTCCATCTTCCACACATGACCTCCCAAGCTTTCTGTATCCATGAGCACAATCAAGTTTGCCCTGATGGCATTCTCCGTGACTCGGACAAGGCTCACAATCATCTGTGGTCATGAGAATTAATAAAACAATACTGCCAATGTAAGCGTTACATTGTAATTTATAGGCAAGTAATTTAAACATAAAATTGCAAAGGAAAACTGCTACTGGAAGGTTCCGCCAGAAAGAGTTTGGGTAAAATCAGTTAGTCTCTGCATAATAAAACACAGAAACACCTTCAAGAAAAGAACCCATCAAAATGCCGATGCACAGCATGTCAGTACGATGTGCCAAAGAAAAACACCTTCAGTTTTCCGACATGGAAGGGGACACAAACACCAAGTGAGCCAACAGTTTGATGATCAACCTTTACCCATGTAAGAGCAGCTACCTGATCTAGCCAAAGATTCTACCTTGAGCTTGCTAACAAGAAATTACATTATATAAAAAGCGAACTCCAACTCAAGCGGCCGTTTATACTTACAATCCAGCTAAAATTCCGCTTCTCATCGCAGCTTAATGAAAAACTTAACAAAATCAGAGAACACAAACGCAGCAACAAACGGCCCCACGAACGAGGCACCGCAAACACACGACCAGAGAAACCCATCAAAGTTGAAGAGGAAGGAACCTGCGAATGCATCGAGGGGGTCGGAACCGCTGTCGCAGAAGGGCTTCGTCTGGGGGCGGAGGAAGCCGGCGAAGAAGTTGCAGGCGACGGCGACTGAAGAAGCGATGGCGAGCACAACCACGAGCCTCAGCAGCTCCTGCTTCGACGGGAACAAGTATTGCGATGGCTCCAACGCGATCGGCGATCTCCGGGACGAAGAAGAGGGAGGCAAAGGAGAAGGAGAAGAGATTTTGGGTTTTAGGCGCTTCTTTGGCGTGGACGCCATTTTTCTTTTCTGCATCCAACAAATGTCGAAGCTTGGAAATGCATTTTGCTCTTATTCAGCTGTTTGGTGGGACAAGATATTCATTAAATAAATAATAAAAAAATGATTTAAGGCTATTGGTTTCTTCTCGAATAAGCTGTTTCTTTTATAAAAAAAATTCACTTTTGTCTCTCAAATTACAAGGTTAGGGCCTACTAGATACTTGAACATGAGGAGTAATTCTTTTTTTTCTTTGGCCTGTTTGGATAATTTTGGATAAATAGTAATTACAAGTTTAAATAGTATTGTAGAATTTGAATTAAGCTTACCGAAAAATAAATGAAATAGCACAATTCATGTTCGTTATAGTTGAGTATTTAGGATGAAAAGAAATGAATTGGGAGTTTTAATTCATGTGTTTTTTTTTTCTTGAACAATTTCTCTATTGAGTTGTAAGAAAAAAAAATATTGTGGAAAACTTGAAAAAGTTTAAAGTGAATTTAATGATTTACTTAACACATATAAACAATATCTATAATAAATTTCCTTCAATTATTAAATGTAGAGATCGTCACATATATTATGTAACTTTTTCAAACGATCATCAGTTCATACAAAATGAAAGAATCATTGTGAAATTAAATGAACGGGTTCGTAAATCTAAACTATGGAGTATGGATCATCAGTTCATACATAATTAATTATGTTCATCGCCGTAAACAACTATATTTTGAATAAAACTAATTCAACTTTTAAACAGACAAGATCTATTTATCTATTTATTGAAACATGACCAAATGCCCCCTAAATTTGTTTTACCTTCTCTCTAGTATCTATAAACTTTTTTCTGAAATGAGAATTTATTTTCATCAATTGTGTTTATTTTGTGGAAAATAAATAATTTAAAAAATATCTTTATAATAATAAATCGCTTGTATTTTTTACCAAAAATAAATGAATGGAAATTTTTTTATTGTAAATTATCATTTATACACATGTGATTAATTTTTAAAAAAATTAAAAAAATTATTTTTTGCGAAATAATCGGAGCTGTGTGGAGGAATATGCGTTAACATGACACGACAAAAGTACAATGAAGAACTACGGGGTGGCAATTTCCTTGGATCTCAGCTCACTCCGTTGCTCTTCCGCAGCTGTATCTTAAAGAACCTGCAAATTGCACAGTACTCCAAACGGACAAGGCTTAATCTAAGCTTCGCCTTTCTTGAATCTTCTTTGCAATTCCGACACCCTTTCCAGCCTTTTGCCAGGTGCGTTTGCATATTCTTTTCACGGCTTGGTTCGACCGAATTGGTCTGAAATCATCTCGGAGGTCGCTTGTTGGGAGCAAACTTGTTCGACTATGTTGTTTTGCGGCCTTTCTGGAGATCCCATGTCGTTGTATGGTTGCATCTGGAAAAATGTCGGAGAGGGTCGATGTTTGCCGCGAGGAGTCAAGATTCGATCGGAATCGGAATCTTGCAATTCGAGTAGTTTCGTTGCTTTCGGAATGAGACCCAGTTAGGGATTCCATCTTTTTGCTGGTTTAGAATTTACTGATTTCATGATCTAATTGTAGATAGTTGGCTCATGGTTAGTGAGATTAATAAGGATGAAGCAGAAGAGACCCGGTATTTGTATGATTCATCCATTCACGAAAGCAGGCTTGAAGTTGTGATTTTTTTCTTCTTTTTTTTCGTAACTGACCTACAGTTGTGAACTTGACAAGCCAAATTTTAAGACTTGAAGTTAAGAATTGCTCCAGTGCTTACATTGTGCCTCTACCTGATGGTCTGAACCCTTAATTGGTTTTCTTGAACGACAAATGAATCAATTGCTATCACAATTCAGTTTATTTTGAGCTGTTAGATTGAATGTATTTCACATGCTAAAATAGTCGTGCCTACATTTCTCGTGATTCATACGTCATAACTAGAAAGTGTTCAGTTCGGCTATTTTTTAGTAATTGCTTTCTTGTGATACTCCATTGAAGATTGAGTTGTGCTTATAATCTGGAGGATGTAAATGTTGGGTTTCTAGAAGTATCGGCAGGCATGCATACTTTGCTTTCTTGTCTTTGCCTTTTATCTGCTGCATTTTGATATTCCTCCTGTATATGGAATGGCTCTCTAACGTGTTTCTCTCGAAATTGTCTTCATGTCAGTCTTGATCCTTTATGAGGTGACCGGAACTGGATTTGCTTAATGGCAGACGTACCTGGGTATATGCGTGCCTGCTTGCAGTCAGGGAAACTTGCTTTCTTGGCAATTTTGGTCTCTGGTGGAATTGTGTTGCAAATTTTGGTTAGTATCAGTGGTTGTACCAGAACTTTGTTTGAGTGAAATAATCAATAAGACTCCCCGGCGAAGTATTAAGTGTCTTCTGACATTCTAAATGATGTGCTGCAGGCATGTGCTTTGTACGATAACTGGTGGCCGATGCTAAGCTGTAAGTGATTGTATCCTGGAGTATTGGATGTCATAACCTTTATTTGCGTGAGCCCATGTTCAATAAGGAATTTGGACTCTCCACTTCTTTTACTGCACGGCATCTTAGCTTTTGAAAAAAATTAAATATGGTCATAGTCGTATGAGATTGAATCAATTATCAGTGAGATTGTGTCCTAACTAATTATCCTATTCCGGAATGCTTCATCTTATGATCCATTGTCATGCTAACATTTCCAGAGACAGACAGAACAGTGAGAAGTTACCCTAACCGACACCTCTTCTTTTGTACCTTAGTGGATCTACCTGATATAGACTTTCTAATTGATAGCGCCTGTGAAAATCTTAAATTTCGGCTCCTAGATAAATTGGTTTCAGAAATCGAGAGTTTTCAAAGTGATTCACCATTCTGTCAGCAAGGTACTGTTTAGAGTGTATGTCTCTATGTTGAACTTCTCGTCAACTATCATCTAGTGACAATATGCCCTGCATGGTTATATAGCTTTGCTAATTTATTGGTCATTATGTTTGCTTATCAAATTGTACTTTTGGATCCTATAAATATTTTTTGACTCGAGAGAGGAATGTTGTATGACTTTGTATACCTTTTGCAATTAGAAATTCAGTCATATGAAGACCCATTTTACATACGCAGTTCAAGGTGCTTGAGTACATGCATGACTTACAAATCCTCATCCTTGCAGTAATCATGTATGTGCTCCTGCCTATGCCACTGCTCTTCTTTGCCAGCTCTGATAGCTCTGCTCTATTTTCTGAATCTGATAGCGGGTTAGTCCAATTTCCTTGAATGAGGAGTCCTTACCTTTTCTTTTTCCGTTTCCATTTGTTTGAGCGGATGCATGAGAATGGCAATTCCTTTTTTGTTCTTTGGTGACCGATAAAATAGATGGGTGAACGCAACCAAGTTCCTAACTGGAGCTTCAGCAATCGGAAGCATTGCCATACCTGCGATCTTGAAGCACGCTGGCGTCATCGGCTGGGGAGCTCTGGTTATGGAGCTGTCGTCATTCTTTGTGATTGTGCTAGCTATCATGTGCTACATCCAGACAAGCGATGACAACGAATACAGGATACTGTGAGATACGACAACACAGTAGCAGCTACAAAGAGCCCCCCTTAGACCATTTGCATCTCGTATGACGGTGCATCTTGTTACCTCGGATACTGTGTTTGTCTGTGTTGACACAGAAATTGTTATTGTTTTGAATGAGTGATTCTTTTGCTTTGACCTATGATTTGCTTTTGTTGCACGGTGACTTATTAACCTCTTGCTGTACAGACACTCGTGATGTTAATGAATTTGGGAAGAAAAACAAGAAATACTCTTCTGTTTCTCCATGTGCATGGTGGTGTAGCTGCAGAGAAGAACTTGGTGCGCTCCATATAAGTTGACAGTTGACACAGGTGCAGCTAAGAAAAATTCAAATATCTGATGGGCCACTGCTTATAGGAAAATGAACTGAAAGATCGCTCTTTATAATCCGTTTTTAACTATCGTAGGGAGTCTTTTTAAACAATTTTTCATGGGTTAATTTTGATAAGATAGATCGAGTCATTGATTGATTCTTTGAGATATATGTTCTCACCATACACAATGAACATATTGATAGATCTAGCCAAATCGCCGAAGAAAAATGCCAACAATGAAACAACATATGCTGAAAGAGAAGCATGTTGAGGTGTGGTTTATACTCCACATTAACAGAAAAGCATGGGATCCCGCTTCTCGATGAGCGAGCGAGGGTTCGAGGAACTGTCTTGGTGGTGGTCGCAGGGCAGCGCCCTCGAGCCGCCAAAAGGCTTTTATAGTTTAAGCTCGTAATTTATTGGTAGTTTGGACTTGAGCTCATGAATAGTTATTGCCTTTATATACTCTTTCCATTTTGTAATTAAGCGATGTAATTTGAGAAGTGCAGAGTGCTAATAGAATCATCTGTTGAATATAGCTTTAATAAATCAAGATAAAACATTGCGTTTCAATTTCTCTCTCTCATCTTTACATTATTTCGTTGTGATTGTGTACAAAAACCTAACAAAGCGTCATGGAAATAACAATGTCCACCATGTCACCAATTACAATAGTTTGAGTCGATATCGACTTGATGCCATCGAAAGTTGACAAAATCAAGATTTATGCGCCTACTTTAGATCGCTTGAGGAAATCCCAGGTAAATGAAGCACCTTTCCCGACAAAAATTCCTCCTTTGACCATTCTGCTGCTTTGGTAGTTATCTTGTTTAGTTTAGGTTTCTCTTCTTCTTCTTCTTCTTTTAACACGTTCTTTAAAATGAGAACGTGTTAAAAGACCAACTTGAAATACAGTTGATGCCCGCCTCGCGTTTCGTAAAACCTCAACAGTGGTTTTGTCTGTAAAATCGATGGAAGATTCAAAATCCTGCAACGTCTTCTCATTCTTTCCCTTTTCAACACCCAGTTGACAAAGCTCCGCACTTTGTCACACCAAGCACCCATCCAATGATTCCGAGACACTGTTCTCGCTCTTTTCTTGATAACATGATGTGTTCCACCTTTCGATGGACACTATATTATCTCCGTGAGGGTAAGCTTCCAGATGCGCGGAACGTGCTCGAGAGAATGCCCGACAGAGGACCCCATGGCCGAGTCGGGCACTGGACTTCGCTGCTATCAAGATTTTCTAAATTTGGTTTCATTGATGAAGCTAAATCTCTCTTTGATATCATGCCGCAGAAAAACCAAGTGACCTATAATGCGATGTTGTCTGGGCTTGTTCAAAGCGGGACAATTGGTGAGGCATGTAGCTTTTTTGAGAGAATGCCGGAGAGGAATGTCGTGTCATGGACTTCAATGCTTTGTGGGTATGCAAATGCGGGGAGGATTGACGAGGCGAAGAGGTTGTTCAGTGATATGCCAGAGAGGAATGTTGTCTCTTGGAACGCCATGGTTGTTGGGTTGATTAGGAATGGCAATTTGGACGAAGCGAAGTGGGTTTTTGAGGCAATGCCTGCAAGGGATGTAATTTCTTGGAATGCTATGATTTCGGGGTACACTGAGAATTTCAGAATGGAAGAAGCTAGGGTTTTGTTTGAACAAATGGAGGAAAGGAATGTTGTTACTTGGACCATTATGGTAACTGGTTATTGTAGAATTGGAAATGTAGAAGAAGGCTATGCTTTGTTCAAGAAAATTCGCGAGCACAATGTTGTTTCTTGGACTGCCATGATTGGAGGGTATGCCTGGAATGGCTTCTACGGAGAGGCTCTGTCTTTCTTTCTTGAAACAAAGAAGAATTTCAATCTCGAACCAAACAAGGAAACTTTCATCTCGCTCACATATGCCTGTGCTGGAGTTGGACTTAGTCGCCTGGGCAAGCAGCTACATGCAAACTTGATAATCAGAGGAATGGAGTCTGATAATGATGATGGGAGGCTGGGCCAAAGTTTGATACACATGTACACTCTGTTCGGAGAAATGGACTTTGCTCATCACATTTTTGTCAGAAACCTAAAAAGCTGCTCTGCCCAGTTGTGTAATTTGATGATTAACGGTTATATTCGGAGTGGACAGTTGGAAAAAGCTAAAAATTTCTTTGTCACGGCACCCATGTGTGATACGATCTCATGGACATCCATGGTCGATGGTTATTTGAGTGTTGGACAAGTTTCTAAAGCACGTGAACTCTTCGACGTCATGCCTGATAGGGATGCTGTGGCATGGACAGCAATAATATCAGGTTATGTCCATAATGAGTTGATCGCCGAGGCTATTGACTTGTTCTCTGAAATGCGGAATCAGGGGTTTCATCCTCTTGATCTTACATATGCAACTCTTATTGGAGCAGCTGGTGCAGTGGCAAATCTTGACCAGGGAAAGCAGTATCATTCCCTCTTGCTGAAATCTAATTTTGAGCATGACCTGATCGTCCAAAACTCACTGATCTCTATGTATGCAAAGTGTGGGGAGATAGATGACGCACACTGTATTTTCATGAGCATGATAGATCGGGATATTGTTTCGTGGAATTCCATGATCATGGGTTACTCAAACCATGGGTTGGTGAACGAGGCTCTGCAGGTTTTTGAGTCCTTGCTAAAATGTGGAAGCCACCCAAATTCTACGACCTTCTTGGGGATTTTGTCAGCATGCAGTCATGGAGGGCTAGTTGACCGAGGGTGGGAGGAGTTCAATTCCATGAGGGATGTCTACGCAATTACTCCAGGCCTGGAGCACTATATCTGCATGATTGATCTCTTGGGCCGTGCGGGGAAACTAGAGGAAGCTGAAGACTTCGTGCTGCGGCTACCTTTCGAACCAAATTCAGCTGTTTGGGGAGCTCTGCTTGGTGTATGCGGATTAAAGAAAAATTCCAAAATTGCTGCCCGTGCTGCTGAGAAGCTTCTTGAACTGGATCCTTTAAATGCACCAGCCCATGTGGTGTTGTGTAACATATGTGCGGCGAATGGACAGTACCTTGATGAGAAAATTTTGAGGAAGGAGATGGGTCAGAAGGGTGTACAGAAAACTCCTGGATGCAGTTGGATTCCACTAAAAGGGAGTGTTCATTTGTTACTATCAGGGAGTAAAATATCTTTGGAAGCCGATGAAATGCTATCTCTCCTGCTTGGAAATCTTGATGAGCGAGACTGTTTTATGGATTAGATCTAACAACTCACTATGCATCTATTCTGAACTGCATCAGTTAACAGAGTTCTTGTTGGTACACACCAGATGGCATTGGTAGTGTGAAATCAGTCGTTAACATGCTGCCAGTTGCACAGTTTGCATATAGGATATGAATAAATGGAGAGAAGACAGCTGTTTTGTGAAAGCATAAGGAGAAAAAGGTGAATAACAAGGCATAAACGTAGCAAAGCAGCGAAGATCAGAAGCTATTGCGGTGAAAAAAAAGTTTGCGACATTAACTAATTTGGCAAACGAAGGTAACTGTTGTTCATCAATTTCGGAGTGAGATTCTCGTTAACAAAACAGAAATGCGATTGTTGATTTTACGTTTTGCATAAGGCGTGAACCAGCAAAGGGACTGAGCTTACCACACCCAATCCTCAAAATGAGAGGAAGTTGTAGGCTTCTTGCATTCAATGTTGAATTGAGAACGTGCATAATCCATCCGAGAGATTCCACCAACAGGTACGAATCTTCGACAATCTGTTACATCACAGAGGACTTCGTGTTTGTACCGACAGACTTCCTCGACATCATATTTATTGTCAAGATAAGATAAAAAGCATTCGATCTTGTGCAAGCACTGCTGATGACTTATCAAGTTGAATGCCACAGAGCATATGATGGGAGCCTCTCTTCTGTGAGTCTTGGCATTGATAATGATATAATGCAGACATCTTGCTTGGAGCTTCTCGTTATGAATCATATTGAATTACTATGCAGGCATCTTGGAGAATGCCGATTTTGCAGATCTCACCTCGTTGTCTACATTTTTTTTTTTCTGGTTTACCAGTGAATCATGAAGATCAAAACTTTGCCAAGATTACAATCTCCTAATGCAGAATCGAGAGAGATTCTGCATCTACAATGCGAGAAGGTAACTGCATACTTTATACATTAGACAAGTTCATGCGCAATTTCTCTCCCAAGTTGTATAATTTCAGTGTGGTCGCTCGCAGGTTGTTATCTGAAAAATTGTGCAAGTGCAAAGCATCAAATCAACGCCATTTCGTTTGAGCAAATCATACTTGTCGATATCTACGTCCCTTCACAGCAGCACTCGAATTTATGAGAATGTATCATCATGGAGTCAAATTATTTACCCAATCCAAACACATAACAAGAAGCTCATATGAATCATGATCCTCAACAACAGCCATCGTCTATATAAAAGCAAAAATCATATCTTTTGCCCCTCAATCCAAGACACCGGACGAGAATCTCCACAAATTCACACTCTTATTATACAAAGCAGGACACCCAAAAGCAGGTCGCTTTCCCCCTCCCCCTCTCTCAGAAGACCACGCGGAACTGCGGCGCATCGGAGCCGGCCGCCGGGAGGACCTCCCAGCTGCAGGGCTCGAGGTCGTCGGAGACGGGGCAGTACCCGGCGAGGGTGACCTTGTCGGCGGTGGCGGCGACGGACCCGAACTCGAAGACGGTGACGTTGGCCGGCCGGGGGACCTCGACGGCGCCGTTCATCCCGGGAGCTTCGGAGGGCGAGTTCGGAGCGGTCGGCGCGTTGGAGGGCTTGGGCTCGGATTGAGGTTTGGGAGAGCCTCTGAACCAGGAGAGAAGACCCATGGCGCGACTGTGAGATGATGAGAATGTTCACTGTGGGATTCTTGTGGATTAGGGTTTTGCAGGATTTGGGGATTCTTTTTGTGGGAAGGAAGGTCATGAAAAAGACGTAAATACCCTTCACTCTTTTGTTTTTTGGTCCCATGGCAAGAAATGCCGTTCAAGGTGGAACGTTAGCCTTGCATCAATCGGTCAGTGCCTGACCAAAAAATTACACAATTCGCATTATCATTATCTCATCTCATATGATGCCAAAACCGATAAGAATTAAACATGGATGTTGTCTTGTCGTCAATTCCTGTGAATTTGTCTCATAATCCAATTACAACAATCGACAGATCTATTATCACTAAAATTTATTTTAAGGGTTTGACACCGACTAAGAAATATTAAATTTGAGCCAGAGTTGTCCGCACCATTCATGATTCGAAGGTCCAAATTTGACGAGCCCATCACCACAGTCCAATTACGATGTTAGCAAACAGGAGCTCTCTTCGAACAAGGCATGCCCTAATTAGACAATGTAGCACAAGATGTTCAGAGCTCTCCTCGCGACAAAAGGAATATCTTTCTTAGTGAATTGAGAATTCTCTAAATTATTAGTCATTAAAACATCGTGGCTACCAATAATATGTAGAGCAAAAGATTCTCACGTGTGATTATCACAATGAAAGGTGAAAAATCATAATAGAATAATGTTCCCAACACATTTTGCATTGACTGCAATGTCTCTCTGCCTCTTGAGCGGAAAAATTATCAAAAAAGTCCTAAACCTATTGCACTTTTGTCAATTCAGTCCTAAACCTTTTGATTTGTGCCAATTCAGTCATAAACCTTTTAATTTTGCCAATTGAGTCCTAAATCTTTTGCATTTTTG
>BCNH02000003.1:5574238-5645312 GCA_001662345.2 Metrosideros polymorpha var. glaberrima
AAAAGTTTAGGACTGAATTGGCAAAATTAAAAGATTTAGGACTAAATTGGCAAAAGTGCAATAGGTTTAGGACTTTTTTGACAAATTTTCCCCTCTTGAGCAGAGGCAATGAAAAACATTGACTCTCTCTCCCCGAAAGCTAGCACAGATCAATGTCTGACATCAACATTACCTCAACTGAAGCTCAAAGGTTAGTTTTGCAGTCGACCCGTCAAAATTTTATGTACATACTGTTTGCATATGTTTATCTCGTTCCTTATGAACTACATGTCCTCCTTTGGGCCACGAGTATTTCGTGCACCTGGCTTTCTATGTTTATTGGAACTTTATATTTGTACCCATTTGGCAAAATCCATCCATATGGATCAAGAGTCATTTATTACTTGCTGCAACTTTTCATGTCATTGATGTTGAGCTTTAGTTTGTAATTTTGGGTTCGCTCATGCCATGTTGAAGTGCAATTTGGAAGAAATTCTCACCATGATGTTTCACATGTACAATCGATTTTACTAACTGTGCAGTTTCATTTGTGAATAAATAAGCTTCCGTTGAGCAAGATTTAAGCATGCAGGTGAACCGCACCTGCTACAAGTTTGTATTATTTACTTTTTCTCTTATTATGATTTCAGCTTTCAATGTTCTTTTTTATAGGCTCGGAGAACAAGAAGATGATGTCGTCGAAAAATCGAAAGATTTCTTGATAGCCTCGCTTATATGGTCATTTGCTCTTCTCGGAGTTTAGGATTTACTTACAAACATGCAAGCAACCTTCATCGCGATGGCCGTAGCTCACATCACGCTCTTTGGCATCAGTTCACGAACAACACAAAGCAATCGTGGAATGACATTCATCAATTTCGCGTTTCTCATCCTAGGGTGTCTCATTGTTGGAATAGCAATCGACTTGATCATACTGAATTTTTACATCAGGTGGGTTGTCTATGGTATCTTCCTTGCAATGGTAGCTACAAATCCTTACTACCAACAAATTTTTTGAGAGCTAGCTACAAATCTTGACCACCAACAAATTTTTCGGGAGATGAAACATATCTTCCAGTTCATGTGCAGAGCAACTTCTTTGAGACTTAGAAATTTGTTCATTCAACCACAAGTGATTATCAAAAATCTTTTGAACATTAATGGTGCCGACCGAGAAGAGTCATCAAGGAATAACAACCCTACGACTCAACCAGTTGCCGGTGAAGTAGGCGAAGTCGGGGGGGACATTGTCTAGTTGAACTCATCCACTCAATATCTTGAGAGAGGAGGAGCTACTTAATCTTTACATGTAAAGATATTCGAAAAAAAATTAAAATCTTACTAATTATTTCGCATTTTTCTGGTCGGATACTAATTATTTCGTTGAACCTATCGATAATGTGCACATATCACAGGCCTGGCAAGAAAGTAATAAATGACAAAGTTATTCCAATTAATTCTCTTTCATTTTGATTGTGTGATTCCTATTGCCTAAGTAGGTTTTCCGATTTTATATTGGAAAATGGATACCCAACCAAAAGACTCATGACGACCATTTTCTGACACAAAAAACCGAAGTGAATGAAGGAACCTAGGAACGAATGGTGACATTCTAGAGATTCATCGGAAGAGTTTGATGGGGGGTACCATGATCCCCGAGAAACCGTACATACCGTAGGAATCACATCACAATCATTCCCACGAGCGTTGATACATAGAAGCTCAAGTTCATTAACAGATTTTTGGTATATCGACGACTCGAGAAAAGCCATTACACTGTTAACAGCACGCGCTCCAAAAGGCGGCAAGCCTTTACGACCAGACCCCCTAGATTTATGCCTTGTAGAGGGAAAGATGAAAGCAGACAGCACTTAAAATTAGGAGGAGAATGACACAGAGAGAGCAGTTTCAATATCAGCAGTATCATATAGCTACAATTTCTTCGGCTCTGAGGATTTCTGAAGATGGTCTAACTAGATAAGAATGTGCCCGGACTCTGAGCACTCAGACGCTCATGCAGAGGGAATTGGAAAGGACGAAGAACAGTGCATATGACTGAACTGGAGGATTTCACTTTCCCACGACAACAAGAAGAAACAGAATTGGAGGAGAGAAACATAGAAAAGAGAAGGCAGCTTATTTATGCAAGCTAGAGATTAATTTGTTCAATCTGGCGGCGTCATGTAAAAGAAACAAGCTCGACTTTGAAGTCCGACATCTTAAAACGACATCATGCTAATGCTCATGCCATGCCACGAAAATCTGTAAACTGACAGAGTATCAATCTACCTAAAATCCAGAGAAGTCAATCTTCGGAGATTCATAATGATTCAAGAAAGCAGACATCGCTGTGGCTTGTGAAGAGCTTGAGGGATGAATGGAAGAGAAAGAGATTTGCTTCTCTCCATCTAAAGCTCGCCGGTGCATTGCTAATACATTCAAACATGAAACTAGGTCTTGCACTGAAGGTCTAGGAAACTACACGAACACAGCATTGGACAAACAGTTTGGTCCGTCAACACAGTGCCCAATGGGAGATATGACGGTGTTAAGTATAGCCATTCGTTCCTCAAAAGTTGGTGTCCAACTTAGTCGAGCGGAACCACCGTAATTGTCGTATACAACACAAGTTTCTATGTCTCGTAACAGCAAATGCAAGAATACCTCATAGAGCTCAACAAGGTTAATAACAAGAGGATAATTCAGCAGCAAAACAACATGTTCCATCTTATTGGGAGTGTATGGTGTACTAGAATCCCAACAGGACTGTATGCTCATGATCACTATCTTATTCGATCCTCTAATCCGGCTACAATAAACCAGTCAAGAACTCAATCTGCAGACTCAAACAAATAGTAAATCAATGTCAAAATTGAGTGAAACCTACCGATCCTCATTCTTCCATCTGTCCCTCTTTGGCAGCTTTAGAACTCCGAAAACCCCTCTTCAACTCCGAGACCCTCTTGACACAATCCACCTTCGTCTTCCCTGGGACGGCAGCCGCGATCTTCTCCCACCTCATCGGCGCATCCTTCGGAAACGCCTTCAATGCATTGAGCAGCGCAATGTCTTCCGCGCTGCTCCATTCACTCTCTCTCCCGACCTCGCCACTGCCGTCACCATCCGCCCCCTCATTCAGCCTCTCGTCCAGAGGCTTCCTGTTCTTCAAGAACTGCACGTACGAGTCCTTGTCGCTCGACTTCTTATCGGCCAATTCCTTGGCTTTCTTGATCACATTCTCCACTCTGTGACCCCCATTGAACGCCTCGGCAATTATCTCCCACCGCCTCGGCTTCCCCGCCGGATGCTTCACCAGCTGCTTCCTCAAGAGCTCGATCTCATCCTCACTCCAATCCTTCTCCTTCTCCTTCTCCCTCTCCCGAAACCCTAGATCACTCTTCTCCTGAATAGCTACCCCATTTCGCTCGATCTTCTTCCCCAATTGACTATCAATTTCAGCAATTGGCGGTGAAGCCGCGACATTATTACCTGGAGGCTGCCCTTTCGGCCGCTTCTGAGACGGCTTCTTCTTCGCTTCCTCCACGACCTGGGGCTGCGGATCGGGGAACTCGACGATCGGGCCGTGGCCGACGCGGACGGAGCCGCCGGTGACGGAGGACGGGGCGAAGGGGCCGACGAGGAGCGAGAGGGAGAGCCAGAGGAGGAGAGATCGGGAGGGCTCGGAGTGGACGTGGAGGAGCGAGAGCGAGACGAGGACGGCCGAGAGCGCGGTGGTGATGAAGAGGAAGGGCTTGTTCAGCTGCCGCGGTTGACCGGAGGTTGAAGAAGAAGAAGAAGGAGGAGACGACGACGACGACGACGGAGGAGGAGGAGGATTCGCGCGCGCTTGGAAGAGGAAGCGGGGTCGGTCGTCGTCTACGAACTCCATGGATCTCGACTCCGCCGAGACTGGTACGTTCACGCCATTTCTGCAGCTCGCGAGTTTGGTAAGTCAAAAGGGTTGGCAGAGTGGGCGGGCTGGGCGGTTTTGGGCGGGCTTGACCGGGCCTATGGAAACAATTTCAATCTCTTGTATCGGATATTTCTGCCCCATTTTTGGTCTTTATCATATTATCAAATTATTTTGATGAAATATGATCGCCACATTATGTTGTTCGCTCGAAAATTGTCGACAGAAAATTGTCGACTGAACAACATTAACTGAAAAAAAATCTAATCAACAAACAACATGGTTACAACGTGATCATTTTACTTGATTGACAGATTATCATAACCGATAAAGGAATGTGAATCGAATTATGAGTCTATTATAAGATGTGGCTAGAATTGTTGAAATCATCGGGAGATAATATTCGATGTAAAATATACGCGTGGAGCAACTACCGATGTTGGTAAGTTAATTATAAAGTGATGAGTTCTAGTATAAAAAAACAAAAAAAAAGAGGTGTGGAAACATCGTCATATTATATATTGCTAGTAATTATTGTCTTACCAGTAAAAGCAAGTATGCATTTCGATGGAAGACCCATCAAAGGTTTCCCCAATAGAAAAACCCACCAATACTAGCGGGATCAGAAGATGAGTATGTAGAAGCAGCAACTTAATTACTATACCTTCCATATTATAAATCTTGCATTTACAAAAACTCCAAAAATACCAAACTCGAAACATCTATATAAAACCCATTTACAAGAATAGGCATCACGTCTCAACCACATCAGTCTCCAATAATCATAACCCAATTCTCCATCTGTAAAACAAAACCTAGGAAATGGAAAAGTGTCAAACCAAGCTCAGTGCATTGGCAATTCTGCTGGTGATTGCATCATGTAGGTGGCCCTTTCATTCATTTTTTTCTGATCCCTCACCTGTTATTATTAGGAATAATACTACGAAAAACCCTAAATTGGCACATATGTGACAAATTTACCCAAAATCATTTTTTTGACCACCAAAAACCTCAAATTGATACGCATGCGACAAATTTACCCCAATTAATTTCCGTTAAATTTTACCGTCAAATTATTGAGTTAAATGACACGTGACAGTTGATAAGTGTACCAGTTTAGAATTTTTATCCTCCGTTTGTCACATGTGTACCAGTTTGAAGTTTTTCGTAGTGTTAACTCTTATTATTATTATACTAATGATTGTTCATTCTTTTAAGGTTTTGTGGTCTCGCATGCTGGGGAAGTGACTTGCCAGACTAACCTGGATTGCAAACCTAAGAAGTGTGATGTTGGGTATGCTCCCATATGTGTAGAAGGCATATGTATATGCATAAAATCCGAGAGCCTGGATGGCCCGATTGCAAATTGCGGCAAGCCTGAGGATTGTCTCCCTATCTGTGGTCATCCAACGCAGCCAAGTTGCTCCAACTGTACCGATGGAAAATGTGTCTGCTTGTGTAATGTTTTGTCTGGGTGTGTTGGAGATTGTTGAATGAATCGATTTTGTTCTCAATAAGACGTGTCGACCGACACAAGCTACTGAATTTTAGCACTTGCTTCATTCGTGTGTACATAATGGCTATGCCCCCATGAAGATTTGGCTCCTCCATAGTGAAAAATGATGCCGACCCAAGTTGAGACAATTCAGGGTGCGTTTGTTTCACCGAAAACTTCATGAAAAAAGAAAACACTTTGCATGGAAATCATTTTCGAAGAAAATAATTAGTTTTCATTCATTTGATGATTTAAGGAAAGTGATTTCCTTTTTGTAAACGGGGAAGTCGTTTCCCTCAATCTAAACTCATCATTTTCATTCCATGGAAACTTTTTACATAGATCAATTAGTTTTCGATCATCCAAACTCCAGAAAGTCGAAAAATAATTTTTCAAAAATAGTTTTCCTTCAAATAAACGAACGCTTAACAACTGAATTGAACTCACCTCCAACGGTGGAGCTCCATACCGACTCCATTTTAATCATCAAGCTTGAACTTGGCTTGATAAAATGTTTTATTCTCTTCAGCTATATTGAAACTATAAGCTCAAGCTCGGGCTTGAACTAGAATTCTTGAGAATGGTTAACACTTACTTTATACATGATGTGTCGGCAACCCTCTCTTTGTCCCCTAAAAAAAAAACTCCTTCCCTTTGTTACCGAGTACATTATTGATGAGAACGAATGTGTCTCTACTCTCTCTCCCTCCCTCTGCACTTCCTCTTTTCATTTTCTCAGAAATTTTAAAGAACAAAGGTGTCTCTCTCTTCGCTCCCAACCACGCCGCCACCTTCACCTCCGCCATCTCCTCTAAGAGCCCCCTCGACAGCTCTAGCTCATTGTATGAGTCCGACGAGCTCAAATCTGCTGGAGGCTAGGGTTTCCCCCCCTTTTCAATTACATTCGTGAGTGTCTACTTTTGCCAGAATGAAAGAAGGTTAGGGGCGTTTGATCACATTATCAACTCCACATCTTTTACAAGGATAATAATTTAATGCACTCTAAAAGCTCGGCGTCATTTTGGTGAAGGAGTAAAAGTTTCAAGCATTCAACCAACAACAAATTTTAAAATGTTCAAATAGATTAAGCATGATTGACCGGTTTAGTATTTTGTTCCTCCATTAGCAACTACTAGTTGAGACCATTAGTCGTATAGGAGAAGACTTTCCAAAGCCAAAGGTCATTGGTCTAAAAAAACTTTCATGAGTGCATTACATGGGATTAATCAATTTGGGTGCAGAATTTCAAAACCCAATTTTGAACAATAAGCGGAAGCCACCAGAACATTCATCCATTGTGATTTTTGCCGCATTGAACCTAGGTTTTGCAGAGATTGTTGTTGTATTCTCTATTTTAAAGCCATCACTTTAATTAATTTGCACGTATAAAGTTATTGGATGGCTGAATTGGAGGTAATTCTTCACTCTTACAACATGAGACATATTTTGCTTTCTTAAGTAACAGATAAAATTTGTAAAAATACAACGTTAAATACTTTTTGTCCTTTTGGTTGCAGCATGAAACTTCTTATCTTGCACTTGTAAGTTGTGATTTGAAAAAAGATTTTGAGTTTGCAATAGGAATGGTTTTTTCGAATGAATTTGAAGCATATAATAAATATGTGGCTAATTCAATTTGGCAAAGGATTTGGAGTGAGAAAGGCTAAGATCGTTAAAAATGCTAAAGGAGAAGTAACCCAATAGACTTTTGTGTGCAATTGTGAGAGACATTTAGCCAACGCATCTGATCAAGATTTGTCATAAAGTTGAATTTATGTATTAAGTATTTAAGGAAATCAAATACCAAAAAAAAAAAAGTAGATATAGCTAAATATTGACAATGAATCCAATTGATCTCTCTCGACTTGCTCATCATTTGTGGGATAGATAGACATATAATAGGATTAATGGCTAATTGATTATAAGGAAATTAATGGCTAATTTGATTGTAAGGAAATAACTGCTAGATTATTATTGTATAGTCTAGTCTATATTTCGCGCATTGAGTGGAATTCATGTAGGGATAATATTTTACGTAAATAACATGCGAAAAGATAATAATTAGTAAATAACTAGCAATTGTACACGTGCGGCATGCATGCAAGAAAGTGGCCTTTGAAAGAGTAGGCAAATGACTTAATCAATGCATATTTGAATGATTGAATTATGGGACGAAAATTTGATGAAAACTTACGATACTAATAATTTGTTAAGTACATGTGGAAAAAGAAAATTATCTCAATATCTGAAATATTTTAGAAATTTTGTTGGAGGATGGAAAACACTCGAATCTGAATATTTAATATGTATGAGAGATAAAATAGGATTATTGACTTACGTATTTTTTTCTATGAACACGATAAGTAAAAGCAGTGAGTTGAGGATATTTAGGAAAGTAAAGAACGATTAAATCTCTTAAGGTAGGATGCATGGCATGAATTAGTTAATAAATGGAGTAAAAAATTGCGGGTGATTATCATCCTTTATATTAGGAAAAAAGCAACAACAAAAATCCAAACTATGCTAACACATTTACCTCGAACTTCTTTTTTTGTGACATAGAAAACCCAAACTATGCCCACTATGAGACATTTACCCTAAACTTTTTCTTAGAACATAATAGCCCAAAACTTGTACTTATGTGATATATTTACTCTCCTTCGTTAAGGTTCTGTTAGATAATTTTTCAACCAAAACAACGTCGTTTTTATTTTACTTAAGCCACGTGAGTGCCATGTCAACATTGTTTGCTTTCTAGCATCCATGTAGATAGATTTTTAACGGTTTTCATATACATAATTTTGACAGAGGGCAAATGTGTCACACATATATAAGTTTGAAATTTTTAGTGTCACAGAAAAAATTTAGGGGAAATGTGTTACAGTGGGCATAATTTAAGATTTTCGGTGGCATTTGCCCTTTATACTAATGGATATGACATGTATTTCTCTAACTGTTTCAATCTTTTTCTCGGATGACGATTTTGTAAATATGAGTAAGATGCCAAATTCAATAGTTTGCTTTATAATAATTATAGACTACAAAAACATCCGAACTAAGGGTGGGTTTGGTTAAGCATTCCCAAGAAGCTTTCGTCCTCCAAAATTTCTTGAGAAAATGCTGAGATGTTTGGCAAGCAGCTTTTGGCTAAATTCTGGTCTTGGGAACGTTGAAAACCCAATGCTGATGGGACTAGCATTGAGCTTTCAGCATTTGCAAAGCTAAACCAAACCCATCTTAAGTCCCTTAGCAAGTCATGCGAACTAATAAGCAGCCACTCAAGAGGAAAAGCTTAAAACGCATCGAGTTGGATTCCTGTTATTCACACTCTTGCACTTTCTGCGGCATATTTTAGTCGGGTTAGACAATGATATTTTAAAGAAAAAGAGAGCATTAATTAAACGAGGAAATATATACATGCTAGGTATCTTTTCTTAAAAAAATAAAGAGCATTAATTATTTAACTATATCCTCAAAAGTAAATTCATCCCATTAACTCCAAGAAATGCTCAATTTATGATAGGAGAATCTTGAATTATCTTTTGACAAAAAAAAAATCTCAAATTATCCAACTGCATACCCCAAGTATTTATTGTTTTAACTAGTAAAGCAAGTGCACATCGATCCACACCCGCGAAATAAATGTAACAAAATAAAAACCAATTACTATTCATTCAATTTCGAATCTTGCATTTACTTAAACTCCAAAATTACCACACTTTAGACATCTATATAAACCCACTTCAAGGGGACTCATGACACATATCTTCCACAATTGTCTCTAATAATCAAGCCTAAATTTCCTCTCTATAATCCTAAAAAACTCTATGCACAATCACAGCTTAGACGATCAAACCGACATACTTGGAAATGGCGAAGGGTCGAGCCAAGCTTAGTGCATTGGTCATTCTATTGGTGATTGCATCTAGTAGGTTTCTCTCATCTCTCGTTGTTTTTTTTTTTATTATTATTATTAAATGTAGCACTGCAATGATGAATTTCCCAAACTTTCCGTCTTTTAAGGTCTTGCTGTCTCACAAGCTGCACAACCCGTGTGTTCCAGACAGCACGCACAATATTAATGTGTGTCCTATCGGGTGTCATCCTGTATTTATAGATGGCGTATGTTTTTGTGTTCTGTCACAGCGCTAGGATGTCTCGACTGAGCAAGAAGGAGAAGGAGCTTGTATTCCAAAGCTGTGTCCTATTGGGTCTCATATGGTCTACGCGCACGGCAAATGTTTCTGCGTTTCATCAGAGCGCTGGGACGTCTCGGCTAGTCGCGAAGGAGGAGGAAGCGTTTGTATTCCTGAGATGTGGCCTATCGGGTCTCATCCCATCTATGTAGACAATAAATGTATATGTGTTCAATCGGAGCGCAAACATTGATTGGGGTGTGTGTGTCTGTGAGATGATGAGGAAGCAAGAATAAAAGGGAATAAGAGAGAGGTGTGTTGCATGGAGATTTTTATGAATCAATTTTGTTCTTAATAAAATGGGTTGATGCTATTGACTAGGGGGGGTATAACTATTGTTTATGTCAAACCCAATGAACATACTAAAAGCACAGTTGACAGGTCAATTGGAACAAATAGCAACTACATTGACACTATTTTGGATGGTCACTAGCGATTTTAATGACATTGCGTCTCTGGATGAAAAGAAAGGGGGTGCACCGATCAACGTTATCAAGTTCACAGAATGGATCAATAAATGCTGTCTCATTGATTTTACTTGGGTGGGTTTAAAATTTACATGGCGTGGTCCCAAATGCCATGGCTATAATCGAGTATTCAAATGCTTCTCTTGGCTGACTTCTTGTTTGGCAATGCAACAAATCAAGTACTCCCCAGAGTGAATATTGACCATCATCCTCTCCTAATTTCTCTGCATCCCTAGAGGCCACCTTCGGTGGATCGTCGATTTCGTTTTGAAGCAACTTGGCTAACGCATGCTTCGTTTATTGATTTTGCAAAGCTTAATTGCAAAGACCAATTGCCAATTTATGGTGCTCTGTCCCAACTCAAAATTAAACTCAAGGAGTGGAATCACAATGTCATCGACAATATGTTCGGAAAGAAAAGGCATCTGTTGGCCAGACTTGGAGGCATCCAAAAGGCACTTGAGGAAGGTACAAATCCTTTTTATTGGAACTTGAAGCGCAATTGAAAAAAGAGTTGGTTGATGTCTTAGTGCAGAAAGAAATCTACTAGTATCAAAAGTCTAAGCATCGATGGCTGCAGTTTGGGGATAAAACTACCAAGTATTTCCATTCTACCGTGGTCATCAGATGTAGACATAACAAAATTGAGGCACTCAAGAATAGTAGTGGAGAATGGGTATCTAACCAAGAGGAATTGAAAGGTATTGTGGTAGATTTATATGAAAATTGCCTCTGCTGCTAGAGGCAGACGGTGGAGGCAACAACGGAGGTAGAGGTGGCGACATGGTTGGGAGCGAAGAGAGAGACACCTTTGCAGTAATCTAAGGGAAGGGAGAGACACCTTGATTCTTTTAAATTTATCAAAAAATGACGAGGAAGTGAAGAGGGAGTGAGAGATAGCAAAGACACGTTTGTTCTTGTCACTAACATGCTCAGTAACGGAGGGGGAAGAGAAGTAACGAAGAGAGGGAAGAGAGGGAGTTTCAAAAACTAGGACAGGTAGGATTCATATGGATACGTGGCGAAAACTTAATAGAGTAATCTATTGTCAACGTGGCAAGATAGACCTACCCAATATTTTCTCCTTTTGAAGTTTCATGCTTTGGTTTTTTTTCCCCTCTCTCAACATGATATTTGTTGTTGCTTTTCTTCACTTGCAGGGAGTATTTCCCATTGTGGCGAATAAATTTTCCAGCAACTGATGACGTTGTGTGAACTTTGTGACTTCAGTCCAAATATTCCTATCATCAGCACCCATCGGCCCACCATGGAGGATGCTCGTGACTTGGTTCCGTGACTTCTCCAAAATCCAGTAGCTCTCTTCTCTTAATTTAAATTTAGGTTTAGATCTAGAACTTTACTCTCCTGATACAGATTTGAGAATTTCTTAGAAGCGATTGATTTGTGCTATTTCAACATGTTGTTGTTGTCTCCATACGAAAATGGTGTTGAAGATGTTAAACCCAGGTGCACAATGCAAGTTCTGGCAAGTGAAGTGGGAATTCTCGACTTGTGCTCATCACTAAATCTGATGATCAATCCCCAATCATTTATTGTGATAGATCCGTTTTTGGAGATGGGAATATGCTTATAGCTGCGCTTTGTTATTTGCTTTGAGATTTGTTCCATTTTGTAGCTTTTTGGATTTACTTGGTTTGGAACCCTTCTCAGTACCTCTCATGTTTTTATTATTATTATTATTATTGAATAGTTCTCTCATGTTTGATTTTGACAAATGAATGAAATCTTTTTTCAGCCAAAAAAAAAAATTGTGCCCAATGTTGAGACTTATAATATCTCCATTTGCATGTGTTTTATATTAACGCATCTATATTTTTGGTGTTAATTAGTTTTGCCTATTTTAATTGAGTCAAATAATGATATTTAGAGAGAGAGAAAACGAGAGCATTTATTTAATGGGGGAGATATATACGTGTAATGTAAATATGAGAATCCATGTGAAATGCTCAAATTATTTTAGAAAAATAAAGCATATCTACATTCTCCAATTCAATTTCATCTCCTTAACCACAAGAAATGCTCTAATCATGGGAGGAAAATCTCAAATTATTCAATTATATAATGCAAGTACTTGTTGTCTTACCAGTAAAGCAAGTGCGGATTTCGACAGTGAGAAGCCCGATAATCATTTGTGAGAGAGACAGATATATATATATATATATTAGGATTAATGGCTAATTTGGTTACCATCAAATAACTGTTAAATTGTTATCATAAAGTCCAGTCTATTTTGCACTTCTTGGGGAAATCATCCAAGACAATATTCAACACAAATACTATGCGCGAAGAGAATTATTGGTAAATAACTAGCAATTGCACACATCGATTTTTCAATATAAAATTGATGTGTTTTAGTACATAAGATGATAAGAGCGAGAAAATAGCGGTGCCCGCCTGTCAAGCAAACTTGCATTGATGAAGACCTACGAAAGGTAAACCTAAAGCAAATCCAATTATAATATATCAGGATTGGAAGATGAATTTGTAGAATTAGCATCTTAATAATATACCTTCCATTTTGACTTTCTCATTTCCACAAAATCCGAAAAATGCCAAAACTCGAGATATCTATATAAGACCCATTTCCATGGAGGGACATGACACGTATCAACCAGATCTGTCTGCAATAATTAAAACCCAATCCTCTCTATGGGAGCACAACCTAGGAAATGGAGAAATGTCAAACCAAGCTCAATGCATTGGCCCTTTTACTTAGGGGTGTGCAACCGGACTGGATTCATTCGATTCTCGAATCGGCTCACTCGAAAAATCGGTTCGAGAACCGGTTCCCATACAAACTGGTCTGGGAACCGGTTCCAAATTTCAGGAACCAGTTCCGAGTGAAGACCCACCCGAACCGATTTTATAAGATCGATTTTGTAAAACAAAAAAAAAATTCTAGAGTAGACTATCATAAATCTTAGAATAAACTATACACCTCGTATACCAATCACTACGATTGCCAGAGTCTCCTCGTTAATCAATCCATTCGACGCTCGACGACCAAAAAACACTGCTCGTTTTACATAAATCTTTATAGAATCAAGAAAAAATTGGGTAAACTGTTTCCGGACTGAAAAACAGGATCGGATCCAAAACATGGTCCAAGCAAATAGGGTTGGGTCCTGGTCCGAAAAAGTAGGAACTGGTTATAATAGGATCGGGAACAAATTCCACGTCTAGGACCGGCCCATCCGGCCATGCTCACCCCTACTTCTACTGCTGGTGATTGCGTCAGGTAGGTCACCCATCCCATCCATTCATTTTCTCTGCTCCCTCGATTATTATTATTATTATTATTATTATCCGAAACGTTCCTTCTTCTAAGGTTGTGCGGTCTCGCATGCTGGGGACGTGCCTTGCGAGGTTGACAGTGATTGCAAACCTGGGCTGTGTCCTGATGGGACTCCCTTCTGTTTTTATGGCAAATGTACATGCATCATATATAAAAAGACCCTGGATGGCCCGATTGCAAGGTGCGGCAATGGAGATTGTTGAGTGAATCGATCTTGTTCTCAATAAGACGTGTTGAACTGTCACAAGCTATTGACTTATTTCTGAGCACTTGCTTCGTTCGTGTGTTCGCAGTGGCTATGCCCCACGAGATTGACCTCTTTCATCGTGAAAAATTATGTCGACCCAAGTTGAGACAATCTAATATCTGAACTCAACTCGCCTCCGACGGTGGAGCTTTGCGTCGACTCCATAAGTTGGCTCGATGAAAGGGTAATCTCATGCTCAAACTAGAATTTGTAGTTACTTCAATATGAAATTTGTCATATTACTAGTCGTTTCTCTTCGACAAGCGAAATGTCAATAGTGGTTGAAGTAATTACAACCACAAGGAGAAAATTATCCAAAAATTCATAAATTTATTGTACTTTTACCAATTCAATCCTAAATATTTTAGTTTTGCCAATTAAGTTTTACATTTTTCATCTTTTGTCAATTGAGTCTATTCGGGCAATTTTAAATGAAAATTGATGATATGGACACTGGCCATTCATTTTATTTTATTTTTTGTTTTCCTTTTCCTCTGTCGGCCATTATCAAGAGGCCTGGCAAAGGTCGCCACCTCAAGCGACCACCCTCGCTAGCCTTGGGAGAGGGCTGCCCTCGTACTCACCCTCGTCTGGCTTTGTAAGGGTTGCCCTTTGCCAAATCAGGCGAGGGCAACCCCCTCACTGACCCCTAGCAAGGGCCAATGCGGGAAAGGGCGATCCTAGCCAGGGGCAAGCGAGGGCGACTCTCGCCTGAGGTCGACGACCTCTGCCAGCCATCGACGAGGCTTGGCAATATGAGTGTGCACAATCCGAGTTGGTCCGATTCTCTCTAGAATCGAGAATTGGACTGTGGTCCCGATTTCCATATTTTCGGAATTGGGAACCAAACCGGTCCAATTCCAATGGAACCAGTAATTGCACAATATTTTATGATTTTTTTTAAATCACCAACCGACTTTTTAACTTTTATTTGTATAAAGTACCAATATATTTATGACATTGGACAATGTTTTAAGAGTTGATTTTGTATCTTTTTAAAATACATATATACTCATATATGGACTGGTTCGGTTCGATCCTATCCCCCCGGAACTGAGAACCGGACCTGTCCTTCAGGAATTGGACTACATTAGCTGGGTTGGTTCAGTCCAGTTCGGGTGATCCACAGTGCTCACCCCAAACTGGCGATGGCCGGCAGAGGGGAAAACGAAAAAAGAAGAGGAAAAAAAATAAAAAATAAAGAAGGAAAATAGAAGAAAAGAAAAAATCAATAAAAATTGAAAAATATTAAAATATTATTTAAAATGTCTATATCAACGCCGATCATGTCACGTGAAACGATCGGCGTCCATGTTAACATTCCATCAGAGCACAAACATTAATGTGTGTGTGTGTTGTGAGTGTCCGTGAGATGCAGAGGAAGCAAGAATGAAACGGAATAAGAGAGTAGTGGGTTGCATGTGTAGAAGACTTTTATGAATCAAATTTTGCTCTTATTAAAATGGGTTGATGCTATTGAGTATTCGACTTATTCTTTCGGCGGTCTCGAAAATTTCTAGACCCGTCAAATGGATGGGTCAAGTTGGATTTGAGTCATGCCGAAAGTGGTCTAACTCAAATAGACTCATTTAACCTATTTTGACCCATTTCCATTCATACCTAACCCAATTCATATACCTAAAACACTTCCATATTTATCCAAACTGAGATGAGAGTGCGAAGTAAGTGAGCACAAGATCAAGTGAGGGTAAGAGAATGAAGAGTGAATTATGGAGGTGGATTGGTCTAAATAAGTTGTAAACACATTTATAACTCATTTATGATTCATTTAACACTCATATTATGTTTAAACCTATTTATGACCAATTTATTGAATATAACTAACTCATATAAAAACTCAGCCATCATATATGGGTTAAGAATTGAGTTTATGACCCATTTTGATAGGTCTAAAAATTTTCAACAGTCAAAATCGATGATGGATTTCGGGCGTTGCCATTCATTGCACTACAGTAGTTGATAACTTGATGATCAAAAGCGATGCTCGTATTCTTTATGTATAGATTAGACGAACGATTGAAGATCGATAAGAGGAAAAAAATCGATATTTGGTCTTAAAAGACGGCCGGAAGAGCGGCACCCTCAATATCCTCACATCTTCGAATTTGATGGCAAAGAAATTCAAACATAGTTTGAATATTCTAACCACGCTTGCTCTAGATTGACAAGAAAAATAAAGTGCTGAAATTGAGGATGTAAATCAAAATTTGTAGATATCAAAGATCCATTCTGGTTGTGTTCGTATTTGACCATCCTTTCAGGTCACTCCACAATTAAGCCGTTACAATTACATGAAAACTCATCCAATAAAGGTAAGAAAAGCTGATTTTTACATATTTTCACTTAACATATAGGGAAAAGGCCACAAAAAACTCAAAATTATACCCATAGTGACACATTTATCATGATTTTTATTATGACATTAAAAACTCCAAATTATATTAACCGTGACACATTTACCTTAAATATTTTCTTGTATCTATTACATTTACCTTCCGTCAAGGCTCCTTTAGATGATTTTCAGTCAAAACAACGTTATTTTTATTTTATTTAAATCACGTGAGTGTCATGTCAACATTGTTTGCTTTTTGACCCCATGTAATCAGATTTTTAACGGTTCTCATTAATATAACTTGAAGGATAAATGTATTAGTATTACACAGCTACAAGTTCGAAATTTTTTGTGTCACAAAAAAAAAAAGCTTATGCACATGTCACATTGAACATAGTTTAGAATTTTTGGTGACTTTTGCTCTAAAATATATTTTTACATGTTAATATAAAATCTGCATCCTGACGGGAGATCCATAAATAAAAATGGTCATACATATAAGGCATCTCTCGAGCACCGGCCAAGGGCATTACATTTTAGCATGATCTGAGCTCTGAAACCTCAGACATCGGAAGCACAAAGCTTCCCGGAAAAACCAAACACAAGCCAGTAACGCTATGTCCATTGCCCGGAAACTCACACCAAACACCAGATTCTCATCCCTATCTCTCGACAAATTCGTCAAGTCCCGGAATAACCTCTCCAAGCCCACGCCGAAACTCTGGCCTGACGATGTCAAGCGACGAACTTTATTCACAAACGATGAAGAAGTCGACGTGTTGACGTTAGCCCATCCGATTCTGCGCAGATTGGAGTCGAGTAACAGCATCAGAGAATTCAACCAAGTCCATGCTCAACTGATTGTCACTCGCCTCTCTCAACACTCTCTTGCCACAAGCCGAGCCGTGAAGAAGCTCTGTTCTTTACGTGAAGTTGCTCATGCGGCTTCGTTCTTCCAGTGTACCCAAGAGCCCGATGCTTTTCTATGCAATACTATTATGAGAACTTATGTCAACATGAATGATGCGTGTAGTGCTATGAGATTTTATTATGACGAGATGGTGGGGAATGATGTTGCACCAAACCACTACACGTTTCCCATTGTTGTTAAAGGGTTTGTGGTGATTGGGTCATTGACCGAAGGAGAGAAGGTTCATGGCAGGGTGTTAAAACTTGGGTTTGAGTCGGATTTATTCGTGCGGAATGCATTGATCCACATGTATTCAGTTTTTCAAAAAGCCAGGAGTGCACGCTTGGTGTTTGATGCAGGGCCTGTGTTGGATTTGGTTAGCTGGAATTCCATGATTGATGGTCATGTGAAGAATGGGGAAGTGGATGTTGCTCGCGAACTTTTCGATGAAATGACTGAAAGGGACGTCTTCAGTTGGAACTCGATGATTGCGGGTTATGTTGCGCAAGGGGACATGGGCGAGGCACATTGCTTGTTTGATAGAATGCCGTTTAGGGACATCGTGTCATGGAATTGTATGATTGATGGGTGTGCAAGGATTGGAAATGTGTCAGAGGCTCGCAGCTTTTTTGATTCGATGCCTTTCCGGAATGTGGTTTCATGGAATACCTTGTTGGCTCTTTATGTACGCGTTAAAGGTTATATGGAGTGTTTGAGTTTGTTTGATAGTATGCTACAAGGGGAAGAGATTAAACCCAATAGGGCTACTCTTGTGAGTGTTTTAACTGCATGTGCCAATATAGGGGACCTCATTACAGGCCACTTAATTCATTCTTACATGAAGAATAATGACATTGAAGCTGATGTGCTGCTTTCGACTGCACTATTGACAATGTATGCAAGATGTGGCGCTATGGATTTAGCCAGGAAAGTGTTTGATCAGATGCCTGATAGAAGTGTTGTCTCGTGGAATGCTATGATCATGGGATATGGAATACATGGGCATGGCGAGAAAGCCCTGGAAATGTTATTGGAGATGGAGAAGAGAGGTTCAATGCCAAATGATGCTACCTTCGTCAGCATATTATCTGCCTGCACACATTCTGGAATGGTTTTGGAAGGTTGGTGGTGTTTCAACCTGATGTCTCGGGTTTACAATATCCAACCTAAGGTGGAGCACTATGGTTGCATGGTCGATCTCCTTGCTCGGGCTGGGCTGGTACAGGATTCAGGAGAGTTGATTAAAGAAGTACCTACAGAGGCAGGATCTTCACTATGGGGTGCTCTGCTTTCTGCCTGTAGGACCCATTCTCACATTGAACTAGGAGAGATGGTGGCCAAGCGTTTGATCGAGTTGGAACCAACAGATGTTGGGCCCTATGTGCTATTGTCAAACATGTATGCAGCCGAAGGTAATTGGGATGCCGTTGAGAATGTCAGGATGATGATGAAGGCACAGGGTTTGCAAAAGGAAGTTGGGTCCTGCCTCATTCAACTTGGAGGCATCGAATCTACAGAGTCCACAAAATATGACATGCCCCATCAGAGAAGTTTATTTAAACGATGTTGAGTGAGATTGGATCACAGATAAAAATGTCCGGTAGAGACTCCAGAGCAGTAGAGGATCAAGAGTAGAGAGAGACTAAGCCATATTTTGTCGTAGATTCGTGTTCTGCGTATTCTTCAGGATTGAAGGTGAAGACATTCTGCAGAGAATAGGCCTTTGCTTCTATATGTATGCCTGTACAGCACATGTCCCGGTTAAAAGGAAAATCACAGTATGCGAATTCATGAGTACGCCCATCTTCGAGTTGTTGAGAACTATTGCTGGAACACTACTTTGGATGGAAGATACTGTGGAAACTCTTTAGAGGTTGAGTTAATCCTACAAGTATGAGTCGATGAAATTAAAAGTTCAGAGCAGAAGTTGGACAGTAATATACATCAAGCAATCATCTCTTAAGTTGAAAGGGGATATGCTCATCGATTATTTTGCCTGGAAGATGTTTTAGCTGTCGATATGTTCATGTTGAACATTTAGCAGATCTCCTCTCCTCCAGGTAAATAATATGTAGTCTAAATTGATTGCTCAATCGACAATTCGAACAAAAAAGCATATAATATAGGGTTAAATCGGACAAAAAAAGTTTGAGGGCCGGATTGAACTTTTGTAGAAATTCAGAGACAATTGATGCATTCATCTCTTTTTTGTTTTGGTAAGTTGTTGTAATGGAAAGAAACGAAGACTTTTTGTTTGACTTTTTTCTTTGGCTGTAAGATTACTATGGTGGAATATGAAATGTAATGGGGATTCGAATAAATCTTTTTTTAATTTGGAAGTATATAATACACTTTTAGTTATTTAAATCATAGTTTGAGCAACATAGTCATGATTGGTTATGAGATAATTGACCAAACATCATTTGTGAATCATGGTTGTCTATCTAAATCGATAATTTATTAAGATACATTGTCAATGTTTTATTAAAATTTGTAATCGTGCTTTAGAATGCATCCTAACAAGTAGGGAGTATAATTCCTAAACAATGTAACAATAATATCAAAGATCACATAGCATTAATTTTACTGAATTATTTTGTGATTTGAAATCATCTATCTGTATTATTAAGAATAAAGTGGGTTTTGTCTCGCTTCTTGGTATTTCTAAATTACCATCACGTTAAATAATAATGAGGCAAAAAAAAAAAAGACATAATTAACACATATTTCCAATAACTTTCCACTTGATTCACTTCCTCTCACAACTATTAATTTTAATTCCTCCAGACAATTACCCAATGGCACGAGGTAGCTGGTCGGACGGTAGTCACTCATTTATTGAAGAACTTATGGGAAAATTTCAAAATACACATTTAAAATAAGTGTCTTTCTTTAAAAAGCCTCTAAAAAAACATTTATCTCAAACGACCTCCTAGATTGAATCACCATGTTTCAAAAGACCTAGTGCCTCATCGCTGATGACAAACACTTCTTGGCGACCACATGTTATTCACGTGCCCCTTTTTTGCTATCGGATGGTGACATTTTCTCCCAATTAAACCCTAAAATTTCTAATTTCTTCGCTGAATAAATCCTAAATTGAATTTGAGAGAGAAGAATGTGAAATTTGTAACTTTAATTGAAGGAATAGAGCAACTTGACCTTAGAAATTGAACTTTAGATCGAGTTAAAACCCTAAATCTAAAAAAAAAAAATGCACACTTTCACTTACCCATACCTCTTGCATGCAAGAACTCCCTTCCCGGGTTCGCCTTAATCCATGATATTTTCAATTGAGCCCCTCATTCCGCATCTGCTATTCTGGTTCTCCATGTCCGACTGACTTAGCTCTAAAATTCGAAGCCTCAGCTCTATCTTCTTTTCCAATTTCTTCTCGAAATTGCCCCCTTTTTTTTAAAAAAAAAGAGACTTTAATTTGGGGAAATTATTTCTCGGACCAAAATGCCCCTATGTAACGGTAACAAATGAGCTCATGGCCATTGCCATCAAGTGGTCGTTGGGAGGTGGTTTTTATCGCTGGCAATGAGGCAGGGAGGGGTCCTTTGGAACACGGTATCCAATTTGGGAAGTGTCGCTTTAAAGGTTCTTTTGAGAAAATGGTTCTAATTAGGGGTATTTTTAAAATGGAAAAATGACATAAATGATCATGAATTTTGGCTTAATATACAATGTAATCCCTAAACTTTTAAATTATTTAATATGGCTCATAGACTTTTGATACATGTTAAATTTAGTCTTTCAATTATATAGAAATATTCAATATAATCCTTAAACTTGAATTAATAGAAAAATAATATTAAATATTTTTATATAATTTAAAGATTAAATTGAACATATACCAAAAGTTTAAAATTTAGGAGTCACATTAAATAAATTATAAATTCAGAAATTATATTATATATTGAATCAAAGTTTATGGATTATGCAGGAACATTCCTATCATGTGAAAATTTCCTATTTTATTTTTTTGGCCACCAGTATTGGAGAACCTCCTATACAATTCGGTCTCAAAACTCACAAAACGAACAACCACCACCCCGCCGGATTCGGCTGCCTCTCTGACCAATGTCCAGCCGCGGGACGGCCAAGCACTTCGTTACGTTGACCCACCCGCTTCTGCGCAAGCTAGACTCATGTTATAGCGTCGTAGAATTCAACCAAGTCCATGCTCAGCTCGTCGTCTCCGATCTCTCCGATCACTATCTCGCCACCAGCCAAGCCGTGAAGAAGCTCTGCGCTTTGCGCGCGGTTGCTCACGCGGTCCTGTTCTTCAAGTCCACCCAAGAGCCTGATGCTTTTATGTGCAACACCATCATCAGAACTTACGTGGGCGGGAAGGATGCAGTTAGTGCCATGAGATTTTATCGGGATGAGATGGTGGGTAGCGATGTCATGCCCAATCATTACACGTTTCCCATTGTTTTGAAGGGGTGTGTGGAAATTGGGTCGTTGACCGATGGAGAAAAGGTTCACGGCAGGGTGTTCAAACTTGGGTTCGAGCCAGATTTGTTCGTGACAAACGCCTTGGTTCACTTGTATTCGGCTTTTCAGAAGACCTGGAGTGCCCGCTTGGTGTTTGATGCCGGGTCTGTTCTGGATGCCGTCAGCTGGAATACTATGATCGATGGTTATGTGAAGAATGGGGAAGTTGATTCTGCACGTGAACTGTTCGATGAAATGACTGACAGGGACGCTGTCACCTGGACCTCGATGATAGGGGGTTACATTGGGAGAGGGGAGATGGAAGAGGCGAGATGTTTGTTCGATAAAATGCCATCTAGAGATATCCCATCATGGAATTGTATGATCGATGGGTATGCAAGGATTGGCTGTTTTTGGGTGGCTCTTGAGTTGTTTAATTCAATGCCTTCCCGGAATGTGACCTCTTGGAATACCTTGTTGGATCATCTTGGCCGTTATGAACATTATAGGGAGTGTTTGAGTTTGTTTGATACTATGCTGCAAGAGGGAGAGATTAAACCCAATAAGTTTACTCTTTTGCCTGTTTTGACTGCGTGTGGCAACCTGGGGGACCTCGATAGAGGCCAACTAGTCCATTCTCACATCACTAGAAATGACATTAAGGCTGACGTGGCACTTTCAACCGCTCTATTGACAATGTATGCAAAATGTGGGGCTGTGGATGTGGCTAGGAATCTGTTTGATCAGATGCTTGATAAGAATGTTGTCTCATGGAATGTTATGATTCTGGGGTATGGAATCCATGGGCATGGCGAGAAAGCCCTGGATATGTTCTTGGAGATGGAGAAGAGAGGTCAAATACCAAATGAGTCCAGCTTCGTCAGCATCTTGTCTGCCTGCAAGCGCTGTGGACTGGTTTTGGAAGGTTGGTGGTGTTTTGACCTCATGTCTCGAGTCTACAAGATTGATCCCAAAGTACAGCACTATGGTTGTGTCCTCGAGCTTCTTGCTATGGTCGGGTTGATGAAGGAAGATATCGAAGAGTTGGTGAAAGAAGTCCCCACGGGGGCTGGATCTACCCATTCTACCACTGAACTAGGAGAGATTGTCGCCGAGCGATTGATCGAGTTGGACCCGACTGATGTCGGGCCCTATGTGCTGTTGGCAAACATGCACGCAGCAGAAGGTAATTGGGACTCTGTCGAGAACGTCAGAAAGATTATGAAGGAAGCAGGTTTGCAAAAGGAAGTCGGGTCTAGCCTCTTTCAACTTGGAGGCATCGAGTCCACAGATGCCGAAAAAGATAGTTTGCCCCATCGAAGAGTTATGATTTATTCAATGTTGAGTGAGATAGGTTCTCATATGAAGGTGTACTGTAGAGACTCTAGAGTTGTAGAGGAACTAACATTGTGTTTGGTGGAGTTGATTAGAAAGGAAAAGGAAGAATTGAAATGATTAAAAATTAAAAAAAAAATGGATGCTGAGGGTTTAGTTATTACAGCATTGCTTGGATACTAGCGAGGCAAAAACATGAAAAGGAACACATTATGACCTAAATATCATTTTATGTGCTTAGAGTTAGAGGAGCGGACGAGCGGCGATGGCAGAACCTTGATGAAGACAACGAGGGCAATGGTCGAGGCAATGTTGATGCGAGGTGACACGGGGCAAGTGCGACAACATGCACGTGTGGCAGTGGACGTGGAGCTCTCAGCCTCAGGTCGAAGAAAGAAGAAAATCCGAGGGGAGAGGGATGGAAAAAAGGGTTGGGGATGGATTCTATTTGGAAAAATCATAGAGTGCGGCTGTGTTCACAAGTGCACTTAAGAAACGCCAATAAACGAGCAAAACTTAGTGAGTAGCATCTAATTCTTATTCTCTTTTTACTCCTTACTCTTCCCCCCAATGCTTTTTAAAACACACCATGACAATCGGTGAAAAATGCGACTTTTGAAAATGAGAAAGATGAGATTTGACCCCCAAAAACAATGAGAAAGATGAGCCATTTTCATTTGTGACTTCATTTTGTGGCTTCATGTGACTCCATATCGCAAGTTCGATCCCTCTGCCCACGGAGTGTTATCAATTCCTCTCGGCCACCTGCTTGGACGAAACCTGCCACTTAACTGCGACATGGGCTAGCTGACAAGGGACCGCTTCCATGTCACTATATTGATCTTGGGGGATTAGTCGACGAAGCCGGGATCATCCCGCCATGAAAAATAAAATAAAAAAACAGGGTAGTAATTCTTACGTTGAAAAGTTATAGCTCTTAGAAATAGATGAACATAACTGTCCATGGAGAAGAAAGGCTTTTGACATCAAAAGCACGTGGATTGATCTTCGACATCAGCCCCAAATATTGATTTCTAGGATGGTCAAGAGCAAGACTCAACCTCAGGTGAATGTGCGGACTTTTGATAGTTTGCGACCTCATGTAAATACAAGAGTCACATCCACAAGCATTTCTCTTGTGATCCAAAACTCTCACCCTTCTCATTCTTCTTAAGATCTCTCAAACATTTTCGTTCATTGCAGATGGTTCATTAAGTTGATGGATCATTCTACAAAATCCATGATTTATTCCTTCATTCATAGTACATGAATATCTCATCCAAATCTGGAAGACTGCATATAAGCATTTCTCCAGCTAAGTCATTGCTCATCTCTAAGGAGAACAGTCATTCCACAACTCATTAAAAGAACAAGAATGCTCCATGAGCGATTATTTCTATTGAACATCCTACAGAACAATCAGCTGTATTCCCATGGCTTTCAACTATTAGCTGATCTGTACTCCGGTATCATATGTTTCTCCGGCTTTCCAGTCTTGGGGTATGTTGCTTACGGGAACCAACCACGTCTCGTCTCCATCGTCGCCGCTGAGCAACATCCTCAAAGACAATGGACCGCTAGGGGGCGAGGTGGTTGTCCAGACTGCACCATAGCTCCGGTCCAGGAGCTTGCAAACAAAGTTCTGAGTCTGCCCAAAGTTTGATAATATAAAGTCAGAAATACCATCCTCAGAGTATCGTTGCTATTGAGTGTGGTTTATCGTGGAGCAACCATCAGCAAATTCTTGCAATTTAATACACATGATACCATCTTTTCTGTAAGAAGCCAGTGTGGATGACTGTTTGACACGAGAGAAATAGTGCCGAAAGCATGGAAAATGTGAGATTAGATGGACAAGATTGACTTTAAAACAAGTTCAAATATCTTATAGACCTATGGCTTAGATTAACTAGTGTCACATGCACCTTTATGCAACAACAGGAACAAAATCACACAAGTTGACAATTGGACAGGACATATCAGCGCGAATTGTTAGGTTCATGAGGATATAGATTTGATTTTCAAGACAAAGCGAATGGGTTTATCTTCTCCCATAGAATGACAATAAATGCAAAATTAGCTTCTAAATATCTGAAGTTCATGAGGATCTGAAACATGGTTGCAAGGCGGGTTCACGGTTCCTCATGGAATTGACTGGTTTGACAGGTTTTACATGGAAGAGGGGTTAGTGCATATCATGAAGTACTTGTCGTTTGATGGTTCGATAGCAATTCTTGATAGAAAATGAGTGTTAACTTACCTCGCATAGCTGCACGGCCGTGATGTCCTTATTGCCCTGTTGATACCATATCACAAAGGCCAAATAATAGGGGTTATTGCTGCTCTCATCGATCTTGATGGTAATATTCTTGCTTGGGTAGCTGCAGGAAACGCTGTGGAAGATTTGAGATTCTTAGATTAGTTCAAACCTTCATTCTGCATTCTGTTCACATCTCGGCACGTCATCTTGGAATTATTATGTGGTACTTGTACTGTGGACAGGTATCTCTAAGTTTTGCTTGCTCTATCACATGAAATCATTGACAAGAGCTTAACCATCACACCAGAGTTATGTGCATAAGAAAAAAATTCCAGTTACCTCCTCCTCCTATCTCTTGTTTCAGCATAAGCTATCACAGATCCACATGATACCAATAAAAACTTTCCAATAGTGCACATATCAAGCACTAAGTATGATCTCACCGTCTGTATTCGATGTCAACAGCACCAAGTGTAAATAAGTAGCTGCCTACATCGGGGGTTTGAGCCATCCGGCTGAAGGCACGTTGGCTTAGAATGAAATCGGTGCGATCGCCCGAACCTTGATCAGTTATAACGACGGTAACACCTTTATCTGAGCAGTACTTACTGCTGGTGCACCTCACCTGAAGTTGTTATTCATGTATTAGCAACCTTTACATCCTCATAAACACTAATTTTAGTATGATATTCAAAAAAATCGATTAACAGGGTTCTCACCTGGTAGCAAGCACCACAACCGACACCACTGCGATAGAGATCAGATGCTGCCGACACATCCCCACCATTAATCATAGCTCCAAATGAACCAAACCCACATGCCCCAGCTGCGGTTGAATAAGAAATATCCATTTGTCAAGCGTTCAATTTATCATAGTATCTGCCGCAGAAATCTACAAGTTCAGTCATTCTAATATTCCTTACTTTCTGTTCCTTGTTGAATCGAATTCGGGTAGTAGGAGGCACGAGAAGAGACAAAGCAGTTGCTGCAGGTCGCACTGTTGGCCGGAGTTTGCATGAGAAAGAGGGTGGCTGAGAGAGTGAGAAGCAACTTGAGCTTAAGAGCCATTTTGTGATAGTAGAACCAAGCAACTCTCAAGCCCAAGAAACACAATGTGGCGGTGCACAAGAAGCAGCCAGCTTTCAAATTATTTATAGAGAACATTCTATTGGTTTGGAAAAAAAAATTCCAGCTTTGACATTCTTCAAGTAGTATTGACCTAAATGAAGTAGATTGAAACACAATCTTTTTCAGCTAATAGTTAGACTTGGAGTTTCCCCTTTATGGAGTATAGCATCCAAATGTACTTTTCTGACATGAAGAATATTTTCTAAGTGCTCCATCCTTCCTTCTCTTCTTGATTCAAGTTTCCTTGCGTAACGATAGAAAGTCATTGGGTCAAACTGTTCCCATCGTGATGCACGTTCTTGAATTAATACAGTAGCAGCCATTTCACTCCTAGATCAAGCTATGAATAAACCGTAGAAGGAGAAAGAATTTGACTTCCAAAATGTCATCTGAGGTATTCATGCTTGGCACAGTGGACCGCTAAGTGATCCTTACCTAACTAGAGAGAGAGAGAGAGAGTTTGACTTGCAAAATGTCATCTGATGTATTCATGCTAGGCATAGTTGACCGCGAAGATACGTCGATCCTTACCTAGCTACCGACAGAGAGAGAGAGAGAGAGAGAGAGAGAGAGAGAGAGGGGTCTAAAATGGCTATATGCTCTGACTAAGAAATTAGAGAGAGCAAGATTCAGAAGAAAAGGAAGAAAAGAGACGTCAGTTAGGTGGTGGTGCACTAGCAAAGAAGTTTTAGGCATTTCTTAATTTTCCCACTCAAATCCTTTCAGGAGTCTAAAATGCTCTGCTATGTTGGTCACGTTCATACTGTTCTCTCTGGAAGTAGGTATTATGTACTCTGGCAACTTACCTGGAGAAAAATTATGCAATCCTGACTAGAACATGGGAAAAATCACTTGGAACCTGAACATGAACCTGAGCACTTCGCCTATTCGGTGAATTTTTGCGTATGCCGATGCTCCTGCTATGTGTACCGGGACAGGAAAAATTGGCAAATTATCAGTGTGTCGAGTGAATGACCTAGAAATCCTGTGAATGTACTGCTTCCCTCCAAAGTTGAGGTATCTGGCTGAAATTGTAATCCAAGTGCCGCAGCCTGGGTGCTATCTCCTCCAAACACCATCTGATTCGAGGTTGTTCGCTCGTGAACATTTCTTTCTTTTCTTATCTAGCTCTATTATTGCGCCACACACATCAAACTTAAAAAGTTGCAAGGATTATGATTCCCATCATCTTGTCCCGACCAGATGTCCATGGTCATCACACGCGGATAGATAGTCTACCCGGATTTCCTCTTTTCAGTTTAATATGTCAAAGTTATTCCTAAAATATCAGTACCAAAGGAATCGCATGCTGATTAGCCAAGAGTCCATTTTCTTTTCGGCCAAGTAATCAGCAATAATTCAAATGCAATTTGCTTTCTCAAGCATGTCCCTATCCTACCTGATTCATCTTGATTGAACTTTGAATATTGGGTAGTAGGTAAACCCAAAGGCCGATCGGACCAGCATGAGATTTGTCCATTGGACCTCATCAGCAATGACTTGGAAACCATGATGAAGTTATGGACCCCCCAGGCCCCACGCACCATCGCCAATCGTCATTTTCTCAATGATGAAAACTAGAGAACGCAGAGCCACAGCACGAACCATGTTCAGCCTTAGAGGTGGACATGACCATGAATGCAAAGATGCGCACTGTTTTGCTTCCGCTGTCATTCTTATCCGCAAGGAGCCTTGGAGTTTCTTCACATCAAGCAATTGAACACAATATCGACAAATTGTCGCGACTGCTCTTTTAAACGACACGCAAGCATGGCCAAGCCGCCGCCATAAAGAGTCTTTGGTATGTTTAGCACAAAGAAGTCTTCGATTCCTCATGACTATACCGCACAGACATGGATACTCTTTTATTCTCTGACGTGAGGCTCGTTCGTTATCAGAATGTTTTCCTCTATAAACTAGTTTACGCATGCTAATCTTTTGCGCGGACTACAATTAAGTACAGTTCTCCTGATGGCTACAAAGCGAAGATGCGGAGAGATGCCATTACAGCTAATAAGGTATACAGCATTTTTGTTCAGACAACAGTTCATCCAACAGTCAACATCTGATTACTCATCCAAGCTGGAATATACATATATGTACACCACTCAAAAGCACAAGCGACAAGCCTTAAAAATACAAGAAAACACATGTAGTCATTGAGACGGCCCTAGCCGTTTCATCTATTCCACGACGGATCTTCATCATCAAGCATGCGAATCTTCTCATCTTGACCAAGAAACTGAGTCTATCTCGTCCCGAGCAGATTTATATAACTCGAGCCTCCTGGTGCATTGCTGCCTTCTTTCCATCAGTGCAGGATCTTCATCCAACAACTGAGCAAGCTGATTGGCCTAGAGGATAGAAAATGAAGCAATCTGTGATCGTGTGGTATGGCATAATCATGTCATGCTGGTGATTGCGAGTGACAAGTGATGAGACAAATACCTCCTTTTTGCCCAATTGAGTATAGAAATGATCTAGTAAAGATCGTTTTGCTTCTCTCACTTGGCAATGGACCACAGACTTTGGGATTGTGTTCCTCAGCGTCTCAGAAACCATACGGACGTAGGAGGAAACATTTGATCCGATCCTGCGGTAATGCCCCTCCGTGTACCGATCTGCAGAATTGGCAGCTTGATTTCCTCCCTTTTCTGCTTCCTGAGGAAGTCTCCTAAAGAAGTCCACTGTCAAGTATGAAGATTCCATGTCCACCAGCCGCAAAGTTGTCTTCTTGCCGTCTTCACGGAAACTCTCCAGTGCTTCACTTGCAGCTGCTCGGATTTCCGCTTGAAGAGTTGGAAAACGCTTCAACTCCTGCTGGAATAAACCATTCCATAAGGTTTATGCTAAGACAATATCAGAATCTTCTGCATAACCTATTTCAGACCTGACCTGAGTTTCTCCAATGGATTTTCTCACAAGCTCCATCAAGATGTAATGAACCTGCAGTAACATATAATTAAAGGGTGAAGAACTTATTCAGCAACAGAAGTCAAAAAAGAGTACTCCACGATGGCACTTACAGCATCCACTGATGCTTCAGCTGGCCCTTTAAAATAATTAAGAGCACCATCAATAAGCCGTCGATAACCCTGCTCAGGAGCGACAAGATGAGGCTGGTAGCCATCTGCCTCTGAGACCACCTTCCTAACATTTTGCTGTGACAGGTGCCGATCGAAAGGAAGCTTTCTTAAAGCAGCAGGGAGTTGATTGTCAAAGACACCATAGATTCTAGCACCACCAGGTCGTCTAAAAAAACTCAAATTAACAAGAAAGAATCAGAATTCTAGCTTCTCAAAACAACTTCTAACTTTAATGACGCTAATCACATGTATCCAGTCATAAGCATATCCAAGCAGAGAAAAGCGCGAAATTTAGAGAGAGTTGCTTCTGAGAGCTGTAAAATATCAAAGAACAACCTTGTCTATTTTCAAGCAGTGATGTAATATGATGATAAAAATGATTACACCATGAAGAAGCTAAAAAAAGGAGTTTAGGTGAGAGAAAGGGAGCACACTATTACCCTCCTTCCAAATGCTCCTTGAAAATTCGGTCAAATGCACGGCACAACTCTAATATGGTATATAACTGGGCCTGTAGCAATGCCAATCATCAAAACTTAATGTTCATGCAGAATCCATACCTATCCAAATGTAAGAGAAAAGGATGGTAAAAATTCCTCACCCCAGCATCAGTAGCAACAGATCTACCTAGATGATTCAACTCTGCTTCAAGTTCATCAATTGTTTTGTTGATCAAAGATGATATGTCCGGTATGCAAGCTCTAATGACAGACTCTAGATGCTGAAACCAAGTCAAATTCCATCATGTAGAAATCTGAAAAAAAAAATCGTTGGGAAAAGTCCCAAGGTCACGCAAGCAGGTTATTGTGAAATGGGGGAAAAAAAGAGGAACCTTCGAAAGGAGTTTCGCAAGGTACTCTGAGCCCATTTTACTAGCCAAGTGTCCATAATCATGGCTTGTTGCAAAGAACTCACGTTCCTTCCTCCGAGCAAAGATCATGTCTACGTTCTTATTTATATCAGCTTGGGAACGGTTCACTATACCAACCCAAGGGTGTTGAAGCCGATAAGACCTTCCTTCTAGAACCTTGTAACAACCCCAAAGGTATATGGATGTCAGAGAGAGAGAGAGAGAACTAATGCTTTAGGATCAGTTACCAAGCTGGAAAAGTTTATAGTGTAAAATCACTTACCTCAATCGCATTAGTTCCCTTGTCCATCAAATCAAGCTTTGTCAAGACGCCAAATGTTCTCTCACCTATGATCATCACAAAGTTAATCAAAGTTCCATGCTAGGAAACCATTTGCATAGGCTGTACCTGAAGGATCAACTTCTCTTGCGAGCTTGATAGAATCAGATGTAGCAATATCTTGATTCGCTGGAGTAATGGCCAAGATAATGCAATTCGGCTACAACAAAGAGAAAAAAAGGAAACTAATTAATGCTGGAGTTATGGCCAAGATGATGCAGTTAGGCTACTTATATGCAATTAAACTATGGCATGTAGATTTTGACATAACAGAAGCTATTTCAATTCCAAAGGGACACTCATCAAGATGAAGCATGAACAAAAACATGCATTGTCAATTAATATAGCAAATTCCACAGGTCAACTTGATCTGCGTGATCCATGACATAATGGGTTAATCAGGAAATTGTCTACATAGAAGACAGATTTTGAGCCTGAAGGAGATTACAATATAATTTGACAGCGATATTCGAACTTCTATGAGTCCTAATTCAAATACCAGTCATTCCTACTAGTTTACAAGGTAGTAAATTATCAGGCCATTACTGTCATGCAAAAAAAGTGAGCTCACAAGTTTGATAAATGTGAACAGAATTCAGGATTGCTCTCACTGCCTTTGAGCTCAAGGGGGCCTTCTTGGTAGATCATAATTCATTATGTGGAAAATAATTCTTCTAATCTGATCGAGAATTTAAATTCATCTCTCTCAGAACCTAAAACCGTTACACTGTTGCTAAGGTCCCTTTGAATTCAGAGATAAATTGCTGGACCGAGTTCAGCTGCCTAGAGCTAGACTAGCAAGAATTAGCATGATGTTTTCTGACCAACAACGGTTCAGTACCACAACTGGGTACTTCCTGATAGTTCCTTACTTAGACATCTTTTCTTGTTAATTTTAAAGGGACACTCATCATGATGAAGCATGATGCATTGCCAATTAAAATAGTAAATTTCTGAAGTCAACTTGAGCCGCATGATTCATGAAATAATGGGTTAACCAGGAAAATGTCAACTAGAAGACAGACTTTGAGCTTTAAGAAGATTTGGTAATATAATTTTACAGTGATATTCGAATTTCTATGTGTCCTCATTCCAATACCAGCCATCCCTACTAGTTTGCAAGGTAGTACATTATCCAGTCAGTTTTATCATGCAAAAAAACAGAGCTCACCCATTTGACAGAGGTGACCATAATTAGGGATTGCTTTCACCGACTTTGAATTCTAGGGGCCTTCATGATAAGTCATTAATTCATTATGTGGCAAATAATTCTTCTAATTTGATCGAGAGTTTAAACTCATCTCTGTCAGAAACTTAAACCCGCTACACCAGTTGCTAAGGTCCCTTTGATTTAAGAGATAAACTGCCAGACCGAAGTCAGCTGCCTAGAGGTAGACTAGCCAGAATTAGCATGAAGATTCCGACCAACAACAGCTCAGCACCGCAAATAGGTACTTCTAGCTGATAGTTTCTTATTTACAGATCTGCTCGTGTTACTATATCCAAGATTCACCTGCAAAATTCAGTTGAAGTTTAGATGCAGTAATGTACATACAAGCCTTTCTTCTTTAAATTCCTTGAAGGAGAGTTAATGAAAGCAGAGAGCATCCTTGCCATAGAAGAGCAAGTTTTGATGTACAGGCAGAACATATATCTTACCTTTACGACATATGACCGAACCATAGTTTCAATGTCTTGGACGACACTCTCTGGCTGTCCCTCTATCAGCAACAAAAGATATCAAATACTTTCGAGATCAATATATCAAACGCGAAATCCAAAGCTTAAAGAAATCCATTTCACCAGAAATGGCCATGTTGACAATCGTACCTACAGCAACTTTGGTCAATCCAGGCAAATCTATCAAAGTTAAGTTGACAACTGCCAGCAAAAAGACGCCGTCAGATAACTCGAGAAATGAAACAAAGGATATGTTCAGACTGAATAATGAGAACAACAAGCTATCAAAAAGATATGTTTTTTCATAAAAAAATCACAGAAACAGAATATGGATCCATATCACAAATTAGGGGGAGGATGTATCTAATGCACATTAATCAACTATGAGCAAATTATTGTCAAATAAAACAAGGTTAAAACCAAGTTTTTGAAAGGCGACTCCAGCAAAAAAATATAAGTATGGCTATTATAGGGTTAGCTCTTGTGACCGGGCTAACAGACCAACTTTTTCATATCAGAGAGCAAGGATGGATTCTTGCCCTCCCTCATGTCTTGTATCCTACTGCGACCACACTAGCCCATGGGCCTATATCATGAAGATGCTGTACTTAAAGCTCCATTAATCCCTTCCAAGACCCCACCGATATTGACTAGACAGGGACTCAGACATATTTGCAGGAAGCTGCTCACTGTTGCTTTGGGAATTGCTCATAATTGTTCCTTTACGTGGGCACAGTAAAAGTATACATATAATGATGCATCCCAGTAACCAAAACACTATGGTCCAGAAAAAAATGATTGCCAATCTACAATTGTTAGATTTAAATTTCAGATGATATTACCATTTGGAGAATAGATGCTAAGATGGATGGGAACTGGAGATATCTGTTTCGACTTTCCAGTCAATCTATCAGTCTCATCCTGAATTTCATTGCGAACCATAGCTGCATAAGAGCAAGCAAGAGTCAGACAAACTGCTGCTATTGACATTTCTTTTTCAAACTCAGAATTGCCAGAGTATTTACAGCACTATCAATCTCATTTCGCACAATTTGGAAACACATTTTGCAATCCAAATGACTGTTGATCAGATAAAAACATAAAAGGAATTTGATCCTTTTTCATAGACTAAGATCTACAACCAATTCAATATGCAAGAACACAAAAGATAGGACAGCTCTAAGCTAATCTTGCTGATTAAAGTACCAGAAGCGCCAATAGTGTGCATCTTTTAATTTGGCTATCAGGCAATCTATCACATGAATGAGCAGATAGACAACTATCACAGGCAATCTAAAGGTGACAGATGACGCCAATCTTGGAGTCACATCACAACCTTAAAGATAGCAAGCAAATTACTCATATCAGGTTAAGTGTGCAAAATGAAAAATTTGCAGATGGTTTCAAGAATCCCAACTTGAACAGTGGGGGTGTAGACTTGATCTCAAGATGCTTCACTAGGTCTATGCAATTGCATTAACTTCCATTGCCATCATAAAATAGTTGACTGAAAGCAATACTTCCGGATGTAGTAGTAAAGGTTCAAGAATGGAATCGCTTTACCCAAAAAGCTTCAAAATTTTAGCCCTTTTTCTTTTCTTTTTTGGTAAGGGCCCTTTTTCTTTTTGTTGATGGTGCTAACATAAGAAAAAACTCAATAAGTTCAAACAGCTAACACGAAATATCGTCATTGCAAAAAAAAGTTGACATACAGAAGTCGATGAATCTTTTCTTTGGCAAATGTAGAAATTCTGCATATTCTTGTAGTCCAGACTCTGTCTTATGCAGCTGCAGCACCAGAGGCCGCCTGGTCACAATTCCTGGAAGCAAGTGACAAGAAAAAATAAGAACCCAGAAGGTTTGGACTGAAGATGAAGGAGTGCCTCCACGAACTTCAAAGCGCATAAATCTAAAATAGCATCATCTTCTAAAATCTAGACGAATCAGTATCAGCATAATTGAAAACCAGAGGTATAGCACACTCCAACCCACTTGTTCAAATGCTCCATCGGGTCTCCTTATAAACCAATTTCGCAAACTGGACTGAGCATCCCTAGCATTACATGCAAATTTTAACGACAACTGATAGAAAAAAAGGATTCTTTTAAGACTGTTTGTGTCTCCCCTCACTAATTCCTAGACCAAAGTAACGCAAAAGCAACTAGCAGCTATATAAGCACATACCTGAACCTCGAGGGAGAAAATCTCGGCCAACAATACTCTCCAGCACAGACGATTTACCCGAGCTCTGCAACAATACCCGTCATCCATAACCCCAGCCATCATGAGGCATTTCAAAACGCTCAGTTCGAAACTAAAACTGACAAACATTTACTGACATACGCACGCCACGAGCGAGCGAGAGAGAGAGAACCTGGCCGCCGACGACGACGACGGAGGGAAGAGCCTCCCAGAGAGTAGGCAGGGCGCCACGGTCGCCGCCGTGGTCGCCGAGGACCGTGCAAGCTCGCTGAATCCTGTTGACCAACCCAATCAAGCTCTCCATGGTGGCCATGCGACAAGCAGAGGAAGCAAACCCAGCTCTCGAGCTCGAATTCGAATTCGAATGGATAAGAGGGAACACGAGGATGAGCGCGGTGATGGTGATGGTGATGGCGATGATGGAGATGGAGAGAGAGACGGAGCTGAGAAGGAAGAGAGCTATTTTCGCTGCTGTTCTTCCAGTTTTCTTTAAAAAAGAGATTTTTAAAAAATTTCCGAGCGTGACGTTCGAGTGATGGTGATAGAGATGAGTGTTGGCCTTGTGGGCGCACTTGGGTTTGTTTTCTCGATTTCCATTGTGGGACCCGCGAGCAGCTGTTTTTTTTTTAAAATTGAGGTGGTCAGCCTAAGGTCAACTCATTTTCTCTGCCGTTTTGACCTCATCGTTTTGCTCCAACAGGAGTCGATTAAAAAATATGCTTGTCAAATGTAAAAAGCCATGACAAAATTCATATACAATTTTACATGTCAATACCCATATAAGATTTCAGCTATTTCATATTAATTAAAAAGAAATTAATGCAAAGAAATCAAAATTCAAAGTGATGATAGCATAAAAGTCTCTGAACTTTGGTTTAACGTGCAATAATGCCTCTGAACTTTTAATTTGTTCAATATGATTCATGAACTTTGACCCAATGTGCAATATCATCCTTAAACTTTTAATTTGTTCAATATGGTCCATGAGCTATTATAAATGTTTAATTTAGTTCCTAAAGTATATGAAAATATTTAAAAGTCGATGCACCACATTAAACATTGACTAAAGTTCATGGAATATATTGAACAAATTAAAAAATTAGGAATAACATTGCACATTGGACCAAAGTTTAGAAACTACATTGAACAAATTAAAAGTTTAAAAACCACATTACACGTTGAATCAAAGTTCATAGACTATTTGTATTATTTCATTAAATAACAATAGCTGCTCATAGAAGAGCATTCTCATGGCTTTAAGTCATTTGATTACTGATAGCCCACATGTCTAGATTTGTCAAGGTAACACTTACAAAAAGAATGAGATAACTTGAACGGTAGTGTTTTTTAATAAAAGAAATTCCTAAAGAATTTATTGCTAAGTGCTTGAAATGTGTACTTTGAACTCAGAGCAATCCCAACAAACCACCACGCCAAAATAGGGATACGTATATTGAAAGTTCTAAAACTTGTCACAAAAGTACAATTAAGTCCTAAAACTTTTAATATGTGCAATTAAGTCCTAAAACTTATCGCAAAAGTGCATTCAAGTCCTAAAATTTTCAAAAAGTGTAATCAAGTCCTAAAACTTGTTATATTGATCCAATCAAGTCATTTCATTTGTTACACTTTTTGAAAAATTTAAAATTTGATTGCACTTTGATAACAAGTTTTAGGATTTGATTGCATTTTTTGAAAGTTTTAAGACTCATGTGCATTTTCATGATAAATTTTAGGATTTCGAGTGCACTTATCACCGCCAAAATAAATTCCATTCCGGGGGGTTGAATCATTGACAACCCTTGACTCCTTCCTGTTTGTTCTCTTCTCACCAACCACCTTTCTCTATTGAGAATCAACCAGAGTTAAGGAATGAAGGCTACAGCAAAAGACAGTTGCAACAATTTGGAATATCATGAATACAGGAAGTTTTCATCACCGAAATGCTACCCGCTAATTGCCCTTTGCGCCGATTCATCCTTGTATTTGATTGTCCCACCTCATGCCGATAAATTATGCCCCTGCTAAATGAAGCAATCTTGCTGAGTACGTCGCGGCTTATCTTGTATCAGACCATCAACACATCTCTGCGGTACCCCCAGAAACCTCAGTGACATTGGTTTCATCTTTTCTGGATTTAGCATCATCTAAGTAATGCTGATAGATGTAAGAAATGAATCCCCAGATTGCCAAAATCATTGCCATCGCCTTAATCCCATCCATCTTGTCATGGAAGAATAGCACCGCAAGAATTGGAACAACCGGCAATGCCAAGGTACTAATGACATTGGAAAACAGCGACGACACCTCGAAAATCAGCCCGAGCAGACCGACCGAGGAGATCTGCCATGTCAGAGCTGTCCAAACTAATGTCATCAAGTATGACACTCTTCCCTCCTCGTATGCCTTCATCTCATCGCCTAGTTTCCTCCACTCTCCGCTTGCGAAAAGCCCAACAACGCAAGAGCAAGTCGCCACAAAAGACGGATATATTTGCATATCCAGCACAGCAGAAAACGTTTCTCTCTTGATCACTTTCTCGAAGGATACCTGAACTAATGAAAGGTACAACGAATATGTCGCGGATGCTCCCAGCGTACACAGGAATCCGATCACATACTTCGCTCTCGAGATCTTTGTGGTGTCCGAGTCCGAGTGAACTGCGAGGAGCGAGGCTGACACGGTGAGCAGAACGAGGGAATTGAGAATGAACGGGGTGAACTTTTGGGAGTTAAGGAAGAAGGAAAGGAGTGCATTGAAGGCCAATTGAGTTGCACACAAGAGAGAGTAAGTGGAAACGGGAAGATAGAGCAGACCATATGAGTACATCATGTTATCACCAGTCAAGAGCAGACCAAAGGCGAGGTAGAGGAAAGCTAAGGAAGAGTGCTTTGGTTTGGTTGGAGATTGAGTTCTTGTAGACTTGGTTGATTTGGTGGACATTGGTGAGAAGAAAATTAGAAGAGGTATGAGAATCGGGAAGCCAGCGGACTGAACAAAAGTGGCCATCCATTTGCTATTACCGCCTTTGTCATAATACAATCTGCCTAAAAGGGTCGCTGCAGATTGGCCAGAGAGGAGGAAGAGGATGTAGGCGGCGACCCGTATGAACCATTTGTAACTTCTGGTCCTTGGATACTGGAGATCGTGATTGTCTTCTTCATTCAATCTCTGTTCTCTGTGCTCTTCTCTCAAAGAATAGTAAGAAAAAAAAGAGAATTTGCAGAGTCAATTTGAGTGCATTAAAACTGGGTTACAGTAGTTAGGAGATCACCAAAATACATCATGTGTTCAAGATCGATTCAAAATTCTCAAATTGCTGTGCATTAGCAAGCTTTTGCTCAGTGACTAACCTCCAGTTTGTAGTTGCAGCTCTCTTGCAGTCTCCATGAAGGATCACTAGAAGGTTATGAAAGGCAAGATCTTTTTGTTGGATAGCTATATGAGACAAGTTGATTGCCAATTTGCCACAAATAAGAAGGTTACTAGGAGCTTCAGCAACCTTTAATAGAGATATGGAGGTCGAAAATTTGAAAATGATCACCTGTACTTTCTCTATGATCTATCACATTTGAAACTGGAAATATTCACTGTTGTGACCTCCTTTTTGTGGCTTTTGAGGTGCCAAGTTACAAGTCAGAGTCCAAAGCACCAACATTTGAGGATCAGACTGCAGAAAGTCAAAATTGGCTCCTTTCTAATGTCAAAGTTTGGAAAACTGGTATCTTGCCTTGTTGAAATTTTACAATGAACTGCTTTTCCTTTGAACACCTTTTATATACTTTTAATCTATAATTCTTTTTGGAAGTTTTATTAGAATGCGACATAATTAAATGACGTACCAACACCATAATAGTCTAGGAAAACAAACACAGAGACATTGCCTCTCTATCTCCTATGTTCTGTTGAATCATACAACATTTCCTTTGTGACTATATCTTCAATTATTGCGCATCTACAGTCGAAAATGGGATGTGGGTTCTCCAGCAAAAATGAGGGAAAGTGCGAGGAAGATGCAAAGGCCAGGCCCACATGTTGGTTTTGTCAAGTAGCAACTGGCAAGTGACAGAGACCAGAAATGACATGTTATTACGCAGTTATGGTTTGACTATGCAACAGTTCTTTCCTCAATTTTAGTGGCTCTTTGACAATGAATAACTTCTAGTGAAATTAGTTTTAGCTGCATTTGATTAATGAGAATATGAGTATGGTCAGTAAAAATTCTGCACTGGGGGGTAACTTCTGTGGAAAGTATAAGAAAGTCCCACTGTGTTGCTTTGCTTCCAGTACCAGCAAATGCCAAGATATTATTGAGGTAAAACCATTTAGGGTTGATGTTCAAAATATGGAGATTTATTTTCAACACAAAAAATGTCAGACTTTGACTGACTTGAAGAAAACCAACCTTTTGGTTTCTCCAAAATTAACTCAATCAGCCAGTCTTATTTGCTAAACTGTGACATAGATTAAGTTGCATCTCATGGGAGTGACATAGCAATTAGCATGCCTACATCTCACAACAACAACAGAGAGAGAGAGAGAGAGTAGACCATCAAAGTCAAATAGCACATTACTGCTTAAGAAGGAATACTCAAAGAAAGCAAGCGAATGATGCATAGAGCAATATCACACAGCCGAAACAGGTCATAATCCTCCTTTGTCAGTGGACAAACTTCTCCTCTCTCTTCAAACCCATCGTCACATGTTGTTGCTGCTTCCATGGCTGCACTCACCCGCATGTTAGCAACCTCGTATTGCCCCACCATGAAAGCCCCAATTGCATCGACCAGCGTCTTCGATGCATCCGAGTAAAGCTCCAAGCAATCCCTCAAGCAATCCAACTGAAAAGGGTCAAGACTCCCATTACTTAGCATTTTCTCTATGCTTGAGATGGTGGTGGTTGCATTTAACAGAGCTAGCTCCATGGAAATAATTCCCAGGCCTTGGAGGTCAGTGAAATGGCTCACGGGGATGGCTTGGAGAGACACCGAACAGAAGGTGTAGTTAAAGGTGGGTGATTCTCGCGAGCATTCTTCGCAGGTTAGGTTGATTATGTCCGTGGTTTCTGCGCTCATCGTCAAGTGGATTGTTGCTAGGAGAGAGAGCAGGGAGAAGAGGCAGCAGCAAGATGCTGGGGAGAAAAATGAAGGGTCCTGCATTTCTCGGTCATTGGTTGAGTGGATTGGGCAATATGTTGAAGCATTTATGAGCTTATGGACATGGAGTTCACATTTGAAGGAAGCTTCCTTAGTGTAGCAGATTCTTGTACTTTGTACCTGTAAGAAAAACAAAATACAACCGTACTACTTTTTCAGAAAGGGGTAAAATTTTACAAGACCAATACTATGGCTTAATCAGGAATTTGAGATCACTAGCACAGAGAGAATCTTAAGTCGACTTGACTTGCATAAACTGTACTTCTATGAACCACTATCATGGGCAACCCGCACATTTAAGTTTCTAACGTCGCATAAATGGACCTTAAATTAGGTATACCCAGTCTATATAAAGATTACATTATCAGAAAAGGCTAGTCCTTCATCAAAAGCTCTGAATTTTATAACTCTTACATGTTGAGATTCTCGTGCTGCAGTACAAATTACCCAGATCGTTAGAGAACTTGAGTCAGTCCAAGCATATGTTCACAGCCATATCACTTACAGCTACAAACTGAACAATTAACAGCTACCATGTTCCTCGGTCTTATATGTATGCAGTAATTAACAGTTACTACCAAATTACTCTTGCCTCAGCCTCGGCCACAGGAGTCCATGAGTCAGAGAGGATTGCTTTGTGCTGATTCTTGTTGAATTCAAACTGGAAAACTTGATTTTAACAGGATAACATAGACTGCCTTTGATATGTTAAAGGTGTACGTTGTAAAGTCACAGCAACTTCAGGAGAACATTCAACTTGGCCTTGCTTTGGTAATTATTTTTGTCAAGTAACGCTTACCAAAAAAATAATAATAAAGAATCAGTATCCAATACAATCCTTGTACTTTGAACAATCTTCAGAAACACACAAGTGTTATTTCGATCAAGATATCAAGTATTGATGATTTAGTATGATTGGAGTGGATTCGTTGTACATCTGAAGGTATCGCAAGTAAAAGTGTATGAAATTCTTTCCGAAGAACATGCTAAAATTGCTCTGTATCCAAACTTCATCAAGCCCCCATGATTACCAGCTAGAAAATGCGCCCGGTGTTGATCAATTTCAATGTAGCATTTCGATGAAAGCGAGGGAAATCGCATTCATTTGGACAAACATGTCGTTCTCTTTGGTCAAAGGAGACACTAGACCTTCCCTCTCTTTAAACCCATCTTCACAACTGACTGCAGCATCCAGCGCCGCACTTACATCCACATTAGCTTTGTAATAATCTCTGGAACCAAAATCATCCACGACACCTCTCAATGTAGAATACGCGTCCGAGTACAGCTCCGAGCACGTCGTCAAGCAGTCTCTGGCGAAATGGCCGAGTCTCTTCTTCCGGAGGAGTTTGGATATGCAGGAACTAATCTTGGTGGCATTCGAGATAGTGAGGTTGATGGACATGAGAGTGAGATCTTCAATACTTGCGGGTTGGCTCGTCGGGTCGGCCTCAAAACACGCGACACAGAATTTGTATCTTATATTTGGATCGCCATCAGCAGCTCTTTTGCAGCTCCCATGGACGATGCTGTCGTCCTGATCATCGGCCTGTGCAAGATGAAAGAGAAGGAAAACAAGAGTTACTAGAGGCAAGAAAGACTTCATTTGTTTTGTATTCAGTTTCCTCTTGTTCTTCTTGGTGTTGGGAAATGAAGGAAATCTTTTGAGTCCGAGAAATTAAGGTGCACAGTTTGATACTTATAGAAGTGGAAAAGGTTCGGGAAATTTGGCAATTCAAAAGAGTCTTTGATCTTTCCGTTTTCTGCTGTGATTGGTTGGGGCACGCAATCCATGCACATGCCTCGTGGACGTATGGTGGAGAAACTATTTTAATGGAGCTTGCCATGTTGAACCTTTTGCTAATTCAAAAGTCAAGCACATGTCGTGGGCAGTTTTTAGCTTTGGCCTAGAATTTTCCATACTATACCATGTCAGAATTCGTAATTTGAGTTTGTAAGAGGTCATGTCTACAATCATAAAAAGAATCTCCATTACCTAGATGATTAATTCTACTTCCGTGATCTACCCAATCTATCAGTTCAACTATATATCGTCATGTCAACAATAACTGTTTTCACCGGAAAAATTACAAAAAAAAAAAATCATATTCCTATTGTAATTAAATCTATTCAATCACACACTTTTCAATATGAGCAATTCAGTCTTAACCCTTTGGCGATTTGCCAATGTAATTATTCCGGCCAATATTGACCAGAAATCGCTACATGGCGTGGCCTACGTTGAGGTAGACAATTTTTGCGATTTTTCTTAATTTTTCAATTTTTTTCCTTTCCTTTTCTTTCTTTTTTTCCTTGTGGCCTACGACAAGGGCCAATGATGGCTGGCGAGGATGAGGGCTGCGCTCGCCAGCCATAGGCAAGCCTAGGCCAAGGGTGGCCGGCAAGGGCCATGACATCTCACCTGTGGCTAGCCAGAAAAGGTAAAGAAAGGAAAAAAAAATTAAAATAAATCAGAAAATTAAAATGGAAATTATAAAGATTGTCCACGTCAGCACCACTCATGCCTATAGGACGGCCGACGCTCATGTGAATAATTTCTGATTAAAATTGGCCGGAAGAACTATATTAATAAATCATCAACAAGTTTAGAACTCAATTGGCCAAATTAAAAAGTTTAGAATTGAGTCGGTACAAATACGATAAATTTAGGACTTTTTATTTATTTATAATTATCCCCTTTTTTTTATGTCCGGTGTATATTACCTGCTAATTAATTATGAGGTCCACAACCATTATCCTCACTATGTATCATCATTAAAGTGTCTTTTCACTATCTTGTGAAGCTGTATCATGGAGTTTTCCTTATGGTCTTAAGCAACCCTACACATGTTTCTTTTCATATTCTCTTGTCGTTGTCCTTAATGTTGTCTAGACAACTAGGCAATCATCAAATATAATCCAACATTGCAAGTGCACAATAATCTCCAAGGCTAGATTCATTCTTAATTCAGCCATCCTTTTTGCATGTGGAGTATTGTGGCCACTTTAGGCTGTCTGCCCAAGCAGCTATCCTAAAGCATGGCTGTACATGCTCCTTCCCATCATTAAAATGTTGCTCTCTCTTCCTTTTGTTTCTTTAGGAGTATATTCTAAAAAGGGACCATCAACATGAACTGTTCCATAATTTATACATGCAACACATATCGTTTTATTCATCTTATAGTGATCATAAATTTGAGGTCGTGAAATATTTGGTATATATGATTGAAGAGCTAATACTATCAAAAACCCCAAACTGATACATCACGCAACATTTACTCCAAATTATTTTTTGTGTCATAAAAATCTCCAAACTAATACATTTGTGCCGCTTTTACCCCCAAATTAGTACACCCATGCTACATTTCCCCCAAGTGTGGTAAATCTAAGCTTTTTTGGGGGTAAATGTGGCGCGAGTATACCAATTTAAGGTAAATGTAGCACGGATGTACCAATTTGGGATTTTACATAACACAAATGTAGTTTGTGATAAATGTGACATGGATGTACCAATTTAAGGTAAGTATGGCACAAATGTACTTGTCTGAGAGTTTTTGACACAAAAATTAATTTGGGATAAATATGACATGAGTTTACCGATTTGAGATTTTTTATGGTATTAACCCATGGTTGAATGCATAAGAGTTCAATTTCCATATTATGAATGGGATTCGGTGCGGTTGTCTAAAGAGTATGATCGGCCGAACAAGAAAGAGTGGCTAGAAATGTTATATAGCTTTTTGAAGAAGTGGTCAGTAGAGTTCTATCAATTTGAGTCGAAGTCCATAAGTTGATCCGGTGATGTGGAGAAGATAAGCTTGGCTGATGCAAGACGTGGGTGTTTGTTGGAAGTCGACTTCGATCATAAACCTTTGGAAAGCACGAGTGTATGTCTTCGATAAAAGTGTGAGAAAAGTCCTAAATCTATTGCATTAGGTCAATTTAGTCCTAAATCTTTTAATTGTGTCATGTTAGTCCTAAACCTTTTGACCTAGCATTAATTTAGTCCTTTCAACTAATTTTGACTAGATATTGCTAATGTGAACATCACAGCCGATACTAACATGAACATATATTTAATAATATTTTAATAATTTTCTTATTTTATTTTATTTCTTTTTTTAAGGATTGAATTAGCATAATTAAAAAATTTAAGACTAAATTGGTATCAATGCAATAGGTTTAGGACTTTTATGATACTTTTCCCTATTTCTTCTTACAATCTCTCCTTCGAGGACACATTTATCCTCTAGGCAAGCGCAAGTGTCTGCTTCACTTGCAACGTGGCCGACCATAGAGAAAGCTCTCTAATTTAGTTTGGACCGATAAGAACCCTAGGAGGCAAAGTAACCACCGATTGCAAAAATAGTCGGCTCGCGTTTTGCAACTCCGGTCGATTGCCCGGATGTCGAGCTGAAGCTGAGAGCGGAGTTACAGGGCAAGAAGAAGGAGAAGAGAACGATGTCGGCCTCACAAGTCGATCCGCACGACAAGATGAGGTTGAGAGACGTCAACAAAAAGTGGCCAAAGTTGAGCAAGCGCCTCGCCCCGCCCACGACCCCGGCACCGTCTCAAGACCCCCTCCTCCTAAACAAGTGGACAAGGAACTCTCCAAGACCAAGGTCCTTGATCTCCCTCTCCCTCGAAACGTTTCAAAGTTTAATGTGAGTTCGACACGATACGAGTATGGAATGATTAGCTCGAAAATAAAGTCGTTAGTGCTTTGGCGGGGCTTGAATTGTTGATTTTCTATCGTTATGGTAGGATATGAGTAGGAAATTCATCGACAAGATGATGTAGTCCTAAAAATTACATTCTATTGAAAGAAAAATATGGCACATACAGAGAAAATTTTATACAAACAGTCTCACTCACCCTTAATTTGAGAACCGTGATTATCCATCCTCTCAAATCAATGGTGTATGAGGCTGCTTGTGTAGATTATTTTTGCACCGACAGTGTATGCTATAATTAAAATTATTTTTGCACCGACGGTGTATGCTATAATTAATCTTAAAGAGTTCGATTTGGATCGAGCTAAGTAACATTAGGATATGAAGTGACTGAATGTTAAATTGTTTCGATGAGTAGGACCAGTAATTCGATCTAGGCCTTTAATCCATATTGGCTTGCATGCTCCATCCTTAGGACGGGTATACACTATGGTTGGGCTAGAAAAAATAGATGGGTTGATTAAGGGTTAGTTCTCGGGAACTAGACTTTTTGATCTAGCAACTTAGTCAAGTATAGCAACTGAATTTTCATTGAAACGCTCCATATGATCTGTCTACAAGATTCATAAAACAAAATTTGGTAGAAAGATTTGGTTTTGCCATAGATTATATTTACATGTGTTTGGCCCTGCATATACATATCTTAGTTCTTAGACATGTGCATTCAACATCATTTTTCGTGGACTCATGTACCTTGTGTTGGAAATAATTACAAAATCACGTAATATTATAAATGTAACGTATCGGGGAAAAATATGCAACGCTGAAAAAATCGATAACAAATTCAATAATGATCTCGTCAATGAGTAAACGATACTATAATTACAAATTAAATTGCTATAAAATGTTGATTGAATTAGACCAAAGGTGAGGTACGGATAATCGAATCTCCTTAAGGCGATTAGTTCCTGCCAATTGTGCTAAGCAGCTTCACAAACTATGCTTCCCAAGATACAACACCTCAAAACCGTTTGTATTAGCATTATACGAACAGGACTCTGTCGAATACTTCTTGAAACCGACACACTTAGAGCTCGACCCTCTGAAAACCTTAGAGACATGATATAAAAATTCGCATTATAAAATAAAATAAAAAACAAAGGACTGCTCGCACAAACTCCTACACCAATTATTGTCGCATTCTCTTCATTAATATGTAAATTCGTCCGAGAAATCGTCTGATGAAGTTGAGGAAATGCGTTTATGAAACGCATTCATTAATCCGTAATTAACACCGTTGTAGTTAACTCGTTAGAGAAATCGTCCAAGAAGTTATTGCAGAGATCTGAAGAAACTGCCTCTATTAATGTTGTCATTAACGCCGCTACAGATAACTCGTTCAAGAAATCGTTCGAGAAGTTTTTGCAAAGATCTAAAGAAATGCTGAAGAAAGGTGTGCATTAATGTTGAGCCATCAATAACCATAATTACATTACCTTGTTTCCCATTATAGGGATCTGCACATTCCGATGGCCGCAAAAGTGGTGAACAGGACAAATGGAGCGACGATGAGGAGGAAGAGACGGTAGGTCTTGAAACAGCATCGGTGGACATGCGCTTCCCATTTACTAACCAAACGCGTCAATGTTACGCGCGGTATCTCGAGTACCATAGGTAACGCTAATTCGTGAAAAGCTTGGTCCGATCATATATGATCCCGAAGGCATGCTATCAAGGAGAAGCACACTTCAAATTGCACTCTAAACAAAATAAAATCAGAATCCAAGTCCTATGCAATGAGCGCATAATGACCTAAGCAAAAATGTACACATAGCTGCCTTAATTTGTTGTGTAGATAGATGCTCTCAGTAGGACTTAAGCTTCTCATATGCCGTGAATCGTGTCTTATTGGTAGGTGCATTCAAGAGAAGGGCGAGAATGTGCCGGAATGCGAGAACAGGAACCAGACTTTATCCATGTTCTTGCGAGTTTGACGAAGCACTGAGCATGTTCTCAGAACATTCGCGTAGCTTGAGGCTGTTGTTCACTTCGTGGAGCTGATTGGAAGGAATTGCCATAGTGATTCACTAATATAAGACAATCTCATTGCCGTTTGACTCGGACCTTGGCTTGGAAGAGGATGCCGGACTTTCATGCTTGGCTCCTTGGGAGCATTTCTCGAATCTGACTTGCGTAAATAAGTTATATGATTTGAGTAAGAAATAAATTGTAGAAATGAGAACTTGAAAGTGTCCATTTTTTTGGAAAAAGTTTAATGACATGGTTATGTTATCATCGGTAAAGTTGAGATTATAATTGTTCAATTACACTCGTAGGTTTTTTTCATTCTTAAACAAAATCTACAAAAACCCTTTCCGATGACCATTTTCAATTTTTTCTTGTATCTCTCGTCAGTGGAAATTACCAAAAAAGTTATGAACTTATTGCCATTGTATCAATTCAGCCTTAAACCTTTTTTTTTAATTGAGTTCTAAACATTTTACATTTGTGCCAACTCAATCCATTTACCTAGCGGGCAGCGAGGGCTGCGCAACCCTCGCCTAGTGACCGGCGAGCTCCGATGACCTTTGCTGGCCATAGTAGGAAAAAAAAATGAAAGAGAAATAAAAAAAAATCGAAAAAATTGTCCACGGCACCACGTTAGCACTGGCAAACCAAATGGACTGAATTGGCATAAATGCACAAGGTTTAGAAATCAATTGACAAAAAAAAAATTATGACTTAATTGGCACAATTGCAATAGGTTTATGACTTTTTTTATAATTTTCTCCTCGCAAGTTTACTCATATTAGGTTCTGTTTGTTACATAGAAAACTACTGACTGGAAAAATATTTTCTTAAAAATGATTGCTTATATCACTTATAAAAATTACTAAACGTAAAATATTTTCATTATTCGCAAAAATATTTAAATATAAATTGCTATCAATAATAAAAATATTTTTCATTGACTAATTATTTTAAGCGGTACAATTGATCATTTTTAAGAAAATATTTTTCAAATCATTCATTTTTCACAAAATAAATAGAGCCTTAAGCACGCTCAATTTGTATTCCATTAAAAGCTCAGCAACGGAATGTTTATGTGTAAAAAGCTATGAGCTAATTCTCCAACATCAACTTGGATTTCATCTTCAACGAGTAAAAGAAGTGAGAAATTAATTTTCCTTTTTGCATTATCCATGATCCTGAGAGTCCATCTTGGACTTGGTTTGCTGGCAATGGCGATTATGGATTGGATTTCAAATCAATTGGGATTAGTTTCGCGCCACAATTAACATATGAAATACATGTACGTGATTTTGCTTTGGCAATTTCTCAACAAATCATGAACTGAATGATTTAGAAGAGTTGAAATAACGTCACATGATTGGGCAAATTTCGTTATGATTAAATGGTTTTAGTTTGCAGCATATTTGATTCATGAATTAATTGATTATTTTATGGGCTTAAGATTTATCTTCCTAAAGTAGTTATTCTCATCATTGAGCATCTTGCGGATCAGTTCGATGTAGCTGCTACATAGGGTGTTTTCTCATCCCCGATAAATTTCGAATTAGGGTTTGGTCCTTTTTAGCTGAGTGTAAATCCCTTTTACTTTTACTGCTTAAGGGTAAAAATAATGTCTTTGTCTAAAAGTAGCGTGGAAATTGGGGCGATTTTTGAGTTACAAGAATTGACATTGTAGAATGAATATTACATTTTTTTTATCAGCAAAACTTTCATAACTAGTAAAATCAAACGGATTTTGGGAAAGCAAGACCCTATAAGCAAAAATGTCTATCTGATTTGAGAAATAGCCTCATTTAATATTAGCTTCTTTTCTTGAGCTAAAACTTGCGTTGTTAAGGTTCCATTTATTTTACGAAAAATGTATGATTTAAAAAATATTTTCTAAAAAATCATCGCTTACAAAAATAAATAAATAATTAATATTTACATCGTCGACAAAAATATTTAGACATAAATTGTTGTCACTAATAAAAATATTTTTTATTGATTAATTATTTCGAGCGATCTAAATGATCATGTTTGAGAATATGTTTTCTAAATCATTCATTTTCGCGAATCAAACTAAATTTTTGCAAGCGATCATTTTTAAAAGACTGTTTTTTACATTATTCATTTTTTACAAAACAAATGCATCCTAAATCAGTACATACATGAATGATGAGATGAAAGCCGTGTGGTTTGTGCTCAGATGCATTGCAAAGACCAAAATATTATCTTTCTCACGTCACGAACACAAATCTGGTGTGACCCCTCACACAGTATATACGACTTATTTATCTATGACCTCACTTGACCAATTTCTTCTTTACCATATTGCACACCATATATCTATCGAGAGTAGCGCGATCTTATAAAGACATGCGACATAATAAAAGCAGTTTTGATGCGCTCCATCTATAGCGAACTAAGAGAATGTCGATTAATTCTACTTATATGTATTTTTCACCACAAAAAAAAAATCATATTCATTCGAATCAATTGGTATGAACGAATTTTTAACTCAAAATCGTAAAAGATCGGCAACTTTTTTCTACGAGGCACGCAAATATTTTCTTTTTGAACATCTGTCGGGTGAAGTCTCGACCCACATGAATATAAAGGTCGGATCGAGCTTGAGTTCAACTAAATCACATGAACCAAGCAATCCTAATGATTTCTTCTTAATATTGAATTAGAGAATGTGTTCTATCTAAACTTCAAGTGAGAGTACTTATAATCCCAAAGGAAAAAGCCACAAAATATTCAAAGAACGTCATTTGTGACACATTTACCTCGAACATTTTTTGTAACATAAAAAATCTCAAATTATACCTAATGTGACACATTTAGCTTAAATTTTTTATTGTGACATAAAAAACACCAAATTTGTACATATGTGATGCATTTACCTTCAATCAATGTCTCATCAAATGATTTTTCAGCAAAAATAATGTCATTTTTTTTTCACTTATTAACATTGTTTCATGTAAATGGATTTTTAACTGTTCTCATTAATGAAATTTTGACAGAAGGTAAACGTGTCACACATGTATAAATTTGAGATTTTTAGTATCATGAGAAAATGTTAAGGGTAAATGTGTCATAGTGAACATAAATTGAGATTTTTTTTTTTGGCTTTTGCCCTGATCCAAATAACATAATTGGTTGATGCATGTCACAAGCCGAAAGAATGCCTAGTTCTCCGGTACTCAAGTACCCTTGTGAGTGGTTTGTGCTAGGAGTTTTAAGTTAGAATAAATATACCTTAGTAGCTTTGAAAGCGAGGTTGGCATCCCATATACAAACTGGTCAAGAGTTAATACTTCTTTCCTGATGAGGTCATGGAAGGCCGAAATCAGTTGTCGTATTTAAAGTAAATTACGTGTCTCGTTCGATGGACTTGATATCCGAGCTTAGCTGGACGTAGTATCATCGATACGAGGAAGCTATTCGCCTTAGTGTTCTTAGGATCAACTAGAGAAAGAACGCTGGCTCGACATGTCTTGGCTCGCTAGGTGCCGTACGGGCTAATCCGCGGCTAAGGATCGTCGGCCCGTGACACGTGCATGATGGGGACCATATGATGCGCCGTGAACCGTCCGATTCACACACAAAAATGCATTTTCCTCGAGCAGTCGGCTGGTGGCTTTAAGGGAAGGAAATACGGGGCATTCCGCCGTCGTCGCGGGACTGATTCGGCGCGCGTGAAAGCGACGCGCGAATCTCGCCATTTTCATTGTTTTCGTGCTTTTTCAGCTTCTTCCCGACGTTAATAGGCTACCTCCTAAATCACGCTCTCTCTCTTTCTAAATTTCCTTCTCTTTACCTGTGCTCTCTTCTCTCTGTCTCTCTCTCTCTATCGCGCTCATTTACTTCTTCTCACCAAACCCTAACCCCGACCCTGCGTCACCCCCTCAAAACCACGAGGGCGCATCGGCCCTAAAACCCTAATCAGTAGCGAAACCGGGCGGCGTTCGCGTCCCGGCTCCTCAATCTGCCCGATGGATTCGCAGCAGAACAGCCTCTTCGAGACCGCCTCGCAGCCGGACACCAGCAACGACGCCTACACCTTCTACGAATTCAACACCCAGGGCGATGGCGATTTCGATTACCCCGAGTTCCGCGACCCGATTCGGTCGGCGTGGCCGACCCCGTCGGACTCCCTCGCGGACCCCGCCGGCTCCTCGGCCGATCAGCAGTCCGACAATTCCCCGGTCTCCGCCGCTCCTGGCGGCGCTACGAAGAGCCGCCGCGGTGGGGGTGCTGGGGGCGGCGGAGGTGGCTCGGGGAGCAGCAGTGGAGGAGGTGGGAATCAGACGGTGGATGCCCTAGCCGCAGGAATGAGCGGGTTGAATTTTGAGGATACGGTGGACGATGAGAGTTATGAGTACGGGAAGGGTGATTTCATGGAGCACGCCTGTCGGTACTGCGGGGTTTCGAACCCAGCTTGTGTGGTTAGGTGTAACGTGCCGTCGTGCCGGAAATGGTTCTGCAATTCGAGGGGGAACACATCTGGGTCACATATTGTCAATCACCTGGTGAGTTTGCGTGCTTCGTGTTTTTTCTGCGGTTTTGGATAGTTTACGAAATCAGTAGGTTTCTATTCATTGCTTCTTTCTCCAAGTTTTGTGAGTGATTATGATCTTGGCCGGATAAGTAATGGAGTTCCAGCGATGTTGGGTTTTGCTGGTTGTCGATAGCTTTGGTCAAATGGGTGGTTGAAGTTAATTTGGGTTTTAACATGCTCGTGCGTGAATTTCACAAAAGGTCATACAAATTTGTTATTTTCACAAAGATGGGAAATGCTGAAGACCGTAGCTTAAGCAGGCTTCTAGTTTTTGTTTTTGTGTCAATCATTTGGAATTTATTAGTAGTGCACGTGGAAGTTGGAAAGGAACAACAGGGGGAAGCCTTGATGTCTTTTGGAAACAAGCCCGAAGGTGGTGGTACCTGTACCGAAGCATTTTATTGAGACATCTAGTTCATTGGAAAGGAGAAAATGATTGAGGTTCTTATGAGATGAAGATACAGGTGTTGAAGATTTGTTTCATTGAGATTCGGGGTTATAAAACAAGGAACTTAGTCTTCATTGCCATTGGCTGTGTAGATATATGTCTTTTGGCTGTCAATCCTGTCAGTCAGTACTTTTGGTCATCTAGGATTGAAGCCTGTGAAGCTGTGCGGTCAAATCAATTAAACGTAGATTGATGCACATTTTTTACCCTTTTACCTTAGATTATCTGCAAACACTAATTTTTTGCCTGTTGGGTGTCTGTAACCTATGGAGTTTTTTCTCCTTTGCTAATTTTAGTTTTCTGGACTTCAAAATTTTCGTTTTCCATCTATTTTCTCCAGGCCAAATAAGCTGAACCAAATAGGCTCTAGGTAAAGTCTGAATGTTTTGCAATAAATTGAATGATGTAAGTTTCTTCTGGTTAAATTTTTGTTGCACAATGCAGTAATTATGCTGCTAACTGACTTGACAGATCCAGATAGGTTGCCCATTCAGATACAGTTTCAGTTTTTGTTTATAATTTGGCATTGCTTCATTGGTTCTTCTGCAGGTTAGAGCAAAGCACAAAGAAGTTTGCCTTCATAAAGACAGTCCTTTGGGGGAAACCATTCTCGAATGCTATAATTGTGGATGCCGTAATGTTTTCCTTCTTGGATTCATTTCTGCCAAAACTGAAAGTGTTGTTGTTCTACTTTGTCGGGAGCCCTGCTTGAGCGTCAATGCTTTGAAGGACATGAACTGGGACCTGAGTCAGTGGTGTCCTTTGATTGATGACAGATGCTTCTTGCAGTGGCTTGTTAAGGTCAGTTTTTCTCATATTTTCCTAGTGATGATACCTATCAAATGTATTATCTGGAGAGCCTGCTCACACTCTGTACCTCACAGGTCCCATCAGAACAGGAGCAGTTGAGGGCACGCCAGATCAGCGCACAACAAATAAACAAGATAGAAGAACTGTGGAAGACAAATCCTGATGCTTCCCTTGAGGATCTTGAGAAGCCTGGTGTGGATGATGAGCCTCAGCCTGTAGCCTTGAAGTATGAAGATGCATATCAGGTTCCTACATTGACCGTGGTTCAGAGAGTGTTCTTGATTACTAATTGTAACTAATTATGGATGGTGGTGTCTGCTGCAGTATCAAAATGTTTTTGCTCCGCTCATCAAGCTTGAAGCTGATTATGATAAAGTATGCGCCCCTTATCTTGTTTATGCTCTCAGTTCCCATGGTAGAAACTTTTAACAGTTATTTGTGATGCTTTTATCTTGTAAACGACTACTCATTTCTACTGTGTATATTCTGTTAAGAAGACATTTCTACCTACCTGTTCAGTGAAGTTTAATAACACATCTGTATTACTGAATTTGCTGTAGATGATGAAAGAATCGCAGAGCAAGGACAATGTCACTATTCGATGGGATGTTGGTCTGAACAAGAAGCGCATTTCATATTTTATTTTCCCAAAGGTGATTTAAGATGTGTTTATTCTTGCATGATATGTTGTTTGTTCTCTTTGCTTTGCTGCAAGGTTAAGATGCATCTGTTGTCAATTTAGGAAGACAATGAGTTGAGACTAGTGCCAGGTGATGAGTTGAGGCTCCGTTATTCAGGAGATGCTGCTCATCCAGCATGGCAATCTGTGGGGCATGTGGTATGTCTTTTAAATTGCGTATCTGCCCAAAAGATATATTAACTTTTTTTTTGGCTTCGGTGTTGCGGTGGCTTACTTAGTAATTTTTTTATTTCAGATTAAGCTAACTGCACAAGAAGAGGTTGCTTTGGAGCTTCGTGCCAGTCAGGTTTGTTTTTAGAGAGCTGTCTTTTACTTTCTTATGTGTACTTATTTTTGTTTATAGGCTACTTTAATGTTTAGGGTGTTCCAGTTGATGTCAACCATGGTTTCAGTGTTGACTTTGTTTGGAAGAGTACAAGCTTTGACAGAATGCAGGGAGCAATGAAGACATTTGCTGTGGACGAAACAAGTGTTAGTGGGTGGGTTAATCTTCATTTTCTATCCATTTTTTGATTATTTGTGTTGTCTAACATTCTTTATTTCTTCAGGGTTGATTATAAATAGCAATTCTTTGTAATCCCCATCAATTTCGAGGGTGTAATACCTGCAGACCATATATATGTATAAGTATCATTGTTCAGTCCTTTAGACATCTGAATATAATGGTGAATATTGGGTGTGGATCTTGGAACACGTGGTGGTACACATTGTAGAGTATTCAAGATTATGCTCTACTGTGCTCATTATGGGGATGTCCTAGATGTCCTTTTGCCATGAATGGAGTTGGGGTGTCTAATGCCTGTCGGCCTCCGGTTATATAATGATGGAGCATTTTGTCTTCCCTGCTCTTATGCCTTTGTTGGCCTTTATGCCAATGATCTGTTCTTCACACTTTATATGTGCTACTTGGGTCTCTTTAATGCATTTACTTCTTACAGGTATATCTATCACCACTTGTTGGGCCATGAAGTTGAGCTTCAAATGGTCCGGAATACATTGCCTCGTCGTTTTGGTGCACCTGGACTTCCCGAGCTTAATGCATCTCAGGTACTTTCGTCTTCTGTCTCACTGTCTATCATGTGAGGCTGAGGTTTATAATCGATTGTGGCATAGTATTTGACTGTTTAACCATGTGTCAATGTTTGGTTATTTTGGAGTTCTGGCATGCTTGATCTTGTTGGGTGTAAACTGCTTATACGTTTTCTTTTTGGGTAGAAAAGGTTTACTAATATCATTCTGACGCTGTTTACATGAAGCACAGCAAGAAGCAAGGGTGAATTGGAAATTCTCCTGAATCTAATGATTTCTTGTGTTAATCAGTCATCCGTTTAACTATGGGATGAAGCATTCATTTTGTAACATGACTGTTCAATTGCCGGTTTCTTCTTGCAACCTCCTCCCTCCTTTTCTTTGTGGATGTGCATTTATTTGTTCTTAACATGAATAATGTGTGAATCACTGGGCTTAATTCAAGTTTCTGCTCTTTCTGTGTTGCTTCGTTTCTTGTTTTCACTGCATGCTTACTGAATGGTTGCTGTGTATCAGGTTTTTGCTGTGAAGAGTGTTCTCCAGAAGCCCATAAGTTTGATTCAGGGTCCTCCTGGCACGGGCAAAACCGTTACTTCAGCGGCAATAGTTTATCATATGGCTAAACAAGGACAGGGGCAAGTAAGCTTAGGGACTTTTCTATTGAATCCTTACCTCTCTATTTCTCCCTCTCTCGCACTCACACATAGATTTAATTAATGTATACATATGGGATCTCTTGTGCACATTTTCATTTGTATGTCTATATATCCTTGGAGATTATACTTTTGTGCTAATAAGAGTGTCTCGTGGATATAGCACCACAACCATTGGTGCTAATAAAAGTGTCATGAATATAGAACCACACCCATTCTTACCGATGCATGTCTTCTTTCTTAATTACAAGGTTCTGGTCTGTGCTCCAAGTAATGTTGCTGTGGACCAGCTTGCTGAGAAGATAAGTGCAACTGGATTGAAGGTAAGAGATTTTTTATTTGTTGCTCGTTCTGTTTTGGCATCATTGCTGAATAATGGTTGGCATCCAAGATCATTTTTTACGGGTTCAGCCTGCATCGTATCCTTACTAATTGACTAGAGGTGATATCTACTGAAGCATGCTTACTTCTACACTATTTAAAGTTCTGGGGGTTAGTTTTTTGATTGGTCCTGTTATAGTGTCTTCATTTTCTTCCCCTGCCTGTGTTTTTTGAATCCGGTTATTATTTCATTTGAAGGTTGTTAGGCTTTGTGCAAAATCAAGGGAAGCTGTCAGCTCTCCTGTTGAGCATTTGACCCTCCATTATCAGGTTTGCAAACTTGTCAATCATTGATGATTTTTAATATCTTGTATTTATGTGGCTGTGTTTCCGCAGAGTGATCAATGTTTCATCTGTGTTGCAGGTTCGACATCTTGACACTTCTGAAAAGAGTGAGCTTCACAAATTACAACAGTTGAAGGATGAGCAAGGTCAGTTCTTCTGGTCCTGAGATTCTAGTTTTCCTTGGTTGTTGATTTTCTTTGAGATTGTGTTCTTTCATTCTTATTTTTAGTGTAGTTTTATTTTTTTTAATCATTTGGGCAATATGTTGCTTTCAGTATATGAAAGTTGTTGACTACTTCTGTTTAATTCAGCCTCTTCATGCCTCAAATTAGGGTTGAAAATTCTTCTTTAGTGCAAGAAGAGGTATAGTACTCTAAGTTGTAACTGATGGTTTAGAATTCTTGGACCTTTTGTGCGAGTTAGATTAAAAAATGTGAGAATCAAATGACTTTTCCTGAAGATTGTGTTTATGCTGTAAAATGTTTGAGTCGTATTTTCATTACTATGGACTTAAATTTGGAGGGACTATATGAGAGGCACGATATAGATGGTTTAATCCTTAGAACTAGCACGTCCTTCTTGCCCTCTGTAACTTTAGTGGCATGTCTAGCTGTTTTAATTGTTTTGTTCTCTCTTTCTTTTTCCTTGTAATGTAGCTCTCTTGACATGTATATTGATATATAACCAGGGGAACTGTCAAGTAGTGATGAAAAGAAGTACAAAGCTCTAAAACGTGCCACCGAGCGAGAGATTTCTCAGAGTGCTGATGTCATTTGTTGCACGTGTGTTGGTGCTGGAGATCCTCGATTAGCAAATTTTCGCTTTCGTCAGGTATAAGATAGTTTGCACGAATTTTCTGGTGCTCATTTAACTTTTAAAGTTGACTAAAACTGACTGGCTATTGTTACTTTAGGTTCTAATAGATGAGTCAACTCAGGCTACAGAACCTGAATGTCTGATCCCCCTGGTTCTCGGCGCCAAGCAGGTGCTGGAAGTTGAAGATAGTAGTGCTTTATGTACATATTTTTTGCTTTACCTTACTTTGAATTTCTACTTCAGGTAGTGCTAGTTGGTGATCACTGTCAGCTTGGTCCTGTCATTATGTGCAAGAAAGCCGCTCGAGCTGGACTGGCTCAATCCTTATTTGAACGTCTTGTTCTTCTTGGGGTAAAACCAATCAGGCTGCAGGTAATTGTTCTATTTTAAGAGTACCTACTACATAATGTTTGAAACTTGGACTGAGGTGAAGGTGGCACAGTTACTTACTCTTGTTAGCAATTCTTGGATCTTGCATATCATGTGTATATGTACTGATTAGAACAAGAGGATGGAGTTCGACTGGTCCTTCTTTGTAGGTTTAGTGAAGTTTGGACATGGAATGCATAAATAGGTCACTTTTAATTGCTTTCTCATCAATTACCACCAGACGTTGGGGTTGCACTTTGACTGTGGACAATCTGTAAGCACGGGTCTGATTGTGGTGTCGTCCGTTCAGGACAGAAGATGGTTTGGATGCCCTTTTGCATATAGTGGTAGGCATAATGCTCCCCCTTGTATCTGGGGTTAAGGTTGCAGATACGCGACCCTGCCTTTACTTGATGTGGTTGGATCTCTGAAGTGCAGTGAACACTTTCTTTTAGAATGTTGATGTTTTGTTTCAAAGATATTGAAAATGCTTTCTGTTGGAATTCTGTGTATTGATTTAAAAATGTCTATATATTCCCTGTTTGAATGCAAAGAATTAAAATTTCAGCATAAGTATCAAGATTCATTCCTGTGGATGCACTCTGGCTTTCTGTGGTTGACACAACCTGTTATCTTCTTTTTCCTCAGGTTCAATATCGTATGCATCCATCGCTGTCCGAATTCCCATCAAATAGCTTCTATGAAGGTACACTACAAAATGGAGTTACAATAAATGAAAGGCAGTCTACAGGCATTGATTTTCCTTGGCCTGTGCCAAACCGCCCCATGTTTTTCTATGTCCAGGTATGATTGTGCAAAAATGCATTTTTGTAATTCAGTGTTGCTCAATTATTTTGATTATATGGTTACTTAACAATTTAGGATACATTAAAATAATTATTGTGAGGAAATTGAACGAAGGGAGGAGTTATTTCAGTGCTGGGTGGCTTGCCAATGGGCTATGGACATAGCTTCATTGAGTTTAATGTGGGCCAAAATATACCTTAAAGGTTCTTTTTTTAAAGAATGCCAGGAGGAGTTGAATGAACCATCTGTTTTATAAAAAATTGAGAGTACATAGCCATCCCTTTTAATGAGTTCTTTGAAGAACTGGTAGGGCTTCTAGCTTCACCTATGCATCAGCTGTTTCATATTTTTTTTCATATTTTTTTGCCTTAAGTTTCTCAGAGGCCACATTCAATTTAACAAGCTGTTTTTTAGATGGGGCAAGAGGAGATAAGTGCCAGTGGAACATCTTATCTTAATAGGACTGAAGCAGCAAATGTGGAGAAAATCGTAACAACTTTCTTGAGAAGTGGAGTAGTCCCCAGTCAGGTATAAATACTCCTCTCTGAATTTGCATGCATTTCCCATTGTGTTCTTCTAATGGTCTTTTCTCCAGATTGGAGTGATAACACCGTATGAAGGACAAAGGGCCTATATTGTCAACTATATGTCGAGAAATGGTGCTTTGAGACAGCAACTCTACAAGGAAATTGAGGTGAAATTGTTGTCTCAAGTTATCACTTTCAATGCCTTCTGTCTTTAAATGGACTATATATGAACTTTATACCACTTACAGGTTGCTAGTGTAGATTCATTTCAAGGAAGGGAAAAGGATTACATCATTTTGTCGTGTGTGCGCAGTAATGAGCACCAGGTTGGTAATATTATTCTTGTGGCTTGGTTTTGTGTGTTGGAGATGTGCAACTATATACATAATTGAAGCAACTGCTTTTGAATCTGCTGCACAAGTACCGCTCAATGTGATACATTGTTTGTCACTTCTCTTTCCCCTTTTGGTTCATATAGTCATAAGCTTATTATGTACTGTATCTACTGGGCAGAAAGTCTAGTAAAATTTTAATCGACTGCTTATTGCCTTTTCGCTTGTTTGTGCAACTTAGTTGCAATTGCTACCTGTATAATCACAGTTTTGTTTGTTCAGGGAATAGGGTTTCTGAATGATCCTCGCAGGCTCAATGTTGCTTTAACACGTGCTCGATATGGAATTGTTATCCTGGGAAATCCTAAAGTTCTAAGCAAACAGCCTCTGTGGAATAGTTTGTTGACTCACTACAAGGTACTTTTAACATTCTCCTGTTGTGAATTTTGTTGTTGCCTCAGAATGTCTCAGTAGATAGGCATCTTCTAAAGCTGATTGATACATGAATTACCTGGAGTCTGTTTCGATAGTCCATGCTAATAGTTAAGTTCTTATTCTCATGTTTTATCTTGATGATAGATGGAGTTGGTAGCCATTACCTGCTGATCTTGTAATCATTCTGTCTGCTAATGCTTTTTTTCTCTCTTTTTTTTGAAAATGTGTCATCAGGAACATGAATGCTTGGTTGAAGGACCTTTGAATAACTTGAAACAGAGTATGGTTCAGTTTCAAAAACCAAAAAAGGTAGGCTATCGAACATTCCAAAAAGTAGACCAAGGTGGCTTTGTTGTTTTGATGCATATGAATATTTTATGGTTATATTTGGTGTTCTAATTTGGGTAGATCTACAATGATCGGAGACTGTTCTTTGGTGGAGGACCTGGGATTATGCCACATGATGGTTTTGGTTCCATTGCATCCTCCAGTCCAAATGCCGATAGGAGAAGCAGCCGTGCTAGAGGTGAGTCATGATACACTGATTCAATTATAGAGTTAGATTGTCTCCCCCCTCCCCCCCTTCTTCCTAAAACCAAAACAATATTAAACACATTATTAGCTGCTAATTAGAAAATAAGCAATGCTTTTCCTCTTATGTTGATGGTAGACATTCTCTTTTCGTCCATCCCGAATTGGTTCTGTAGTACAAATGATGCTAATGCTTGTAATGTGAATGTTGTTTCTGTAAATAGTATCATTTATTGTGAAAGCAATACGTTCCTTTGAACAGGTTCTTATGTGCCACCTGGCCCACCAAATGGCACTCACAAGGCAGGAGTGCATCCAGCTGGATTTCCGATGCCTAGAGCCCCCATCCATCCATTTCCTGGTGGTGCCCCTTCTCAGCCATATGCTATACCAACTCGAGGAGCTGTTCATGGACCTGTCGGAGGTGTTCCTCATGGCCCTCCTCCTGGAAGTCGTGGTTTTGGGGCTGGACGTGGCGGTGCTGCTCCTATTGGCAGTCATCTACTGCACCAGCAAGGCACACAGCAAACTATTGGTGGTTCTAATTTCAACTTTCCATCTCTGGAGAATGCAAATAGCCAGCCATCTGCGGGTGGCCAACTGTCTCAACCTGGATTTGTCAATAACGTATGTAGCTATTTAATTGCCCGATCCTCCCTAATAAAGCCCTAGTGTTTTTTCACTTATCTTTATTTCTGCCACTATCTGTCTGTCATTGAAGACATTTGTTGTAAGAATTGCTTTGTCATTGCATCACAGCTATCAGCACAGGGATCTGGCCAACCTTTCCGTGATGGTTTCTCCATGGGGGGCATGTCACAAGTACGTGTTTGCTCTACTGGCTGAAACTTTCCTCATCAATTCATCCTCCTCTCATTTTCTCATATATGTTCGTATGGCTGATAATCAGGATTTCTTGGGTGATGACTTCAAGAGCCAGGGATCACATGTTCCCTACAACATGGCTGATTTTTCTACACAGGTATGTCTGGAACTTACAATTCTTATTTGAATTGGTACAATGTTCATGCATTGACTCAACATAGCACTAATGCCATGTTCCGAAAATGAAGGAAAATGGGGAACAACTTTAAAATTTCTGTGAGGACGAGGGAAAATTTGAAATTCTGTATTTTGACCCTAAATTCTTCTCACCCCCCTCCTCTCAAACATGGGACGAAAGTTACAGTTTTCCTCTCTATTTCTTTGGAAGCAATTGAGATAAAGATTTTTCCAGTGGTTTGATACATTTTAAGTAGTGCATTAGATGAATTCATTGCTGCTATATCTACCTTTTCCGATCATTCATCAGATACTGTTGATGGCTGCTCCGTATTGCTGTGTGTTCATCATGTGTGATACCATATGTTCACCACTGTGGAATACTGACACTGTTCTGGAATTTCTGCAGGCTTCTCAAAGTGGATATGCTGTTGATTATATGACACAAGGTGGACAAGGTGGCTTTCCTGGGAATTTCCTAAATCAGAATACTCAAAATATGTATTCTCGTTTTGGCAGCGGAAATGATTTTATGTCTCAGGTATGCCACTAATTTTTCTCATACTATACCTGTCCGTAGAACATGGCTGTGCACTGTCATTGATTCTGTGAATATTCTTTTGACTTCTGTTCTTTTGTTGCAGGATTACATGACTCATGGATCACAAGCTTTATTTACTCAAGTGGGTTTTAGTGAACCCTCGCAAGATGATCCGTCACAAAGCCACTTCGGGATGAGCAGCCAACTCCAGACTCAGGTTTCTACCCCTTCTCTTGTGCCATCTGATAAGATACTGATGTCCGCTTCATTATAGCGTTTTTACAAGCACCCAACTGGTATTTTTTCATTACTGCATCCATTTATTGGGATAACTTCAACTCAAATTTTGGCAAAATTTCTCTTGCTCATATACAGTTTTATATACTCCATATCCTTGAATTCACATGGTATATGACTCTTTTGCAGGGCTTGATGAATTCTCTTTATTCTCAGCCTTTTACGCAGTATGGCATGCAACCTCTGAACTTGCAATCTTCTCAACAGCCGCAATCTCAGCAAGGCCAGAGCTCACAGAATCAGAAGATTCACTACACCGGTTAAGGGTTGAAGTGTGGCTATTGCTGTGATGGGTTATGCTCTCTGCATTCAGCAGCTTGTCTGTGCTGTTCTGTCTGCGTAAAAGTATTGGCTTGAAGAATGGGGAAGCAGAAAGGTGTTTTTTGAGGCCCATTGGATCCTCTTGATGATGAGGTTAGATGGATTTTGGATTGTGGGAAATAAAGAGGTAATTTGAGGACGCAACTGGTTATTAGCCATGATGCAGACACGGCAGCACATATTCACGGCTGAGAAAGAAAGGATAACCCCAGTAAACGGCCCTTATCCTTCCTCTCATCTCCAAGGAAAGCACAACTTTTTGAGAGATATAGAGAATTTTACATGGATGGTTTTGTCGAAAGGGTTTCCAAGGCTTTGAAAGAAATGAAGCCACTCATCTTGCAGGTTGACGACGTATCACACAGGGAAGCGATGGCAGCAACAGATTTTGTACAGCACTGCCAGGAAAGCCGCCAGACCCTTTTAGCTCCTCCTGACATGTAATTATACTCTCTAGACAAGTATTCAAGACACAGATAGGTGATATGTATTGAGTGTGCCAAGAATAGTCGAATGATGTGTGCTGGTGATTTGTTAGTGTTATGGGTTCCTGGAACATGCCCACTTGGTATGCCACACTTTGTTAGAGTGGAAACGGGTGATTGGTTGACTGGCATTTGGCAGTACTTTGTTTACGTTGTATTTGTGGAGTTGTGAATGGGTGCTTGAGTTGTTTCTTGCGTTGTCGCGGTGACAAATGGGCATTGGCGGTGGTTGAGTGGAAATATTTCCAATTCCCTTTATTTAATTTTTTAGACAAATACTATTTGCCTTAGACATCACATACCATCGGAGCAACGAATCAATTCATAATGGTCAAGCAAAAAAGAACTTTTCTCATTGTCAGCCTAAAAGAGAGCGTCAAATCGCAGTTGAGTGTTACAACAGTAACGTTAAGAACTCGACAGCGTACGTAGGGAGCCTAACTGGACTCCAAACGCGTACACTCGGCTTCTTCACTTAGTGCTATCCTCACGATCTCATACACCCCCAAACCTCCCTCTCCGACCAACTCCCCACCAGCCCCCGGACTGCTGTGTCGAGACGCCAGTTCCACCGCTCCAAGCCCCTCACTTCCAACTCCTCCAGTCAAAACCTGGTCCATCCCCTGATCTCGCTTGCCGCCCACTCCCTCACCCTCTCTGTGCACAACCCCCTCAGGGTCTTCCCCAACTCCCTCACCTCCTCCGCATCGACGAACATGTTGCTCATCGACACGACGTCGAACTCCTCCCCAATTCCCCTCGCTGACTCTTCCGATCCCCATGCCAGCTCCCTCACCTCCACTTGCTCCCTAGCTCCGTTCACTTCCACGTTCCTCCTCAGACCCGGAAGGATCAGTGCGATGTCGGTGAGGACGACTTGGCTGGCCCCACGAGTCATAGAAATCTTCCTATTCAAGAACGGCGTACCAGTGTCGTGCAATTTCGATGCTCCTCATGGTCATTGAACTCCGTTCTTGTGAGCTGCTTCAACGGCTGATGGATCAATTATCTGCTCGGCGTTCATAGCAACCAGAAAACGATATATATGTTGTCTTGTGGCCCTTTTTCCTTTTTTGGGTTCTGTGAATGCCACTGGCAGCTCGAATTCACCGCGACCTCCAGTCAGTGGTTCGACTTGTCATCAAAGTTCCGCAACTTTCGGCCGAAAACTCTCTTCCACCAATGCTTGTTCTAGTGTCAATATCTGCTCCGAGTTAACTTCTGAAGATCTGTAACTTAATCTCACGTCTTCAACTTTCTAAGTCTGTTTCTTATAAGTGATTGTGTACAAGGAGACTCACGGAAATTAAAATTGTTGGCGTGAGCTGAAATTCCCTAATTTGTAGGGATTTTATTTTTCCTCCTGATTTGTAGAGGATTTTATTTTCCTATTTTATAGAGGCTTGACTTGTAGAAGAAGTCCGTTTGATTGTATATATATGGGTCTGTACATACTTGATTAAAATACGAAAGAAAAGAAAAAGAAAAGAGAGGGTGAGGTGTTTGATCGAGGACGTAGGCACAATGCCGAACCTCGTTAAAACGTGTGTTCTTTATCTGCTTTCTAACAAAAATGACTACATTTGATGACATCTAAGTAAGTTTTAGGGTGCCTTCGTTTCACTGGAAATTTCATGATAAAAGAAAATGTTTTTCCATAAAAATCATTTTCAAGGAAAACGGTTAGTTTTCATTTGTTTGGTGATTTAAGGAAAGTATTTTTCTTCTTGCAAGAATGGGAAGTCGTTTTCTCCTTATCTAAATTTGTTGTTTTCAGTTCATGAAAAATGTTTTAGTTTTCTATCGTCCAAACACCGGAAAGTCGGAATACAATTTTCTAGAATCTCGCTTTCCATCAAACAAACGGACTCTGAAATGCGACCTGTCAATACTCGCGTCACGATTCTTTCGATCCACTAGAAAATCGACATTCGACGTCTTTGTAGCTTCTCCCTATGAGAGGAGCATATGGACCATGGACTCCAAATCTTCTTCGTCCCCCGTGAGGTGGGCCTCATTTACAAGGGATAATGGCAGAGTCCAAGACTCGCCCCCACCTTTCCCACTGGATAGCATAAAAGAATCAAAGTGCTTTGGACGGTGCCCGGTATGGCCCTACGCCTCTTCCCTCATCAACTTTCTTCTTGTTTTCTTCTTTCATCAATCTAGATTCGATCCGTTTTGGATCGGGTCGATCGTATAACAACTAGCGAGCTTAACTTCGTATGTTCTCTCGTGTTATATCGACGAATTCAATCCATGTATCGCTTCACGGCATAATCCATGTATCGCTTCACAGCATTAGATCGTGCCGATAATCGATGATTTACTGTATATATCGCGGCACGTTTTGCCTACTACTTTTGTAGAAGAAGACTGTAGGCTATCTTGTTTAGCATAAAGAAGGATGGTGTGATTAGTTTTGTTTAGCTGCTATTTCCAGAATACTTTGATTTTGAGTTTATTGGTTGTGGTTGTTTGAGTTTTAGACTTTGCTGCTTCCTTTTTTTTTCTTTAGAAGTAATGGGGTAGAATGGTATGTTGGTAATATTTTACACGGTGCAGTACATGTAGTCAGAAAAAAGATTGTCCAAAAAAGATGCCTCGACGATGAGATAGGTAATTTCGAAGTTTTACCCTCTCAAACTTCTTGCAATAGGACAAATAAGGGAGACGTGCTCTAATAACTCGATTCCTCGTATTTCCTAGTAACATCTTGTTTTCCATGAAAATTATGCAAGTTGAATGTTGTAAGAAGAAATGAAACACTGCTGGTAAAATCTTTTTCGGAGTAAATTCTAAGCAAATAGCATGCTAGACTTAACCTCATAGATAACATTCATACCAATAAAATCGACAAGGTCAACTTTTCTTGAGGAAAATCCAGGCCCTCTTCAAAATTTGAATGGATATTGCGATTAATCAAGTCAAGTTATTGTTCTGAAAATGAGAATCCGTCGCAAAAATTCAGGATATCTATTTTCAAATTTGAAATGTTCTTCATGCCTCGAATTTTCTCCCTTTGTGTTGGGTAAGGGGAAACCTTTGATTTGGTCATTCAAATCAGGAAGCGAAAATTATCGATACGACGATTGGAAAATCGCTATCCCGAAAATAGAAGGAATAAAAAAAACGACGGCCAAAAAAAAAAAAAAGGATAGAAAATCTTCCAAGGGCAGGGAAAAAGTAGCAGCAATTAGATAATTATTTTCTTTTGGCGTCAGCTAATTAACGATTTTGTCGCCGTCTCAATAATGAATGCCGAAAGCGACGCCGACCGGGCGGATGCAAAATTCCGAGGAACAAAAAAGCGCGTGTCCACGTCAGCGCCCTAACGGCAAACTAAAGGAGAGAGCGAAAGACCCGAAGACCGCGTCTCCCCGGCATCGTAACCGATCGGGAGCACCGTTAGATTGTCATTGAAAAGCCCCCACCACGACGAGAAAAGATAAAAAGGGAAAACGAAAAGAATGTGAGGAAAAAAAAGCAGAGAAGCATTTCTAGAGAGAGAGAGAGTGTGCATTATCCTCGATAGGCTCCTCCCGAAGAGAGAGAAACGGAACGCGAAGCTTCGCTGGGACTCATCACTCTCGCTCCACTGACGAACTGTACTCTCTCTCTCTCTCTCTCTCTTCCGTGCATGTGCTTGTCGATGGTTGGGAATAGCAACTTCGGTTCCGCGATTTGGAGTCCGTTCGTCGATCGCCTCTCGCTTTTTGATTCGGAATGTAGCTACAGAACGAACCGAGCAAACTGAAGATGGAGAGATCCGAGAGGTGACGAGACGAGACGCGACGCGACTGTCGTCCTCTCTGCTCTTCGCCTCATTTGTTTAGAAATCGATGATCCAAGCACGACGAGTTCAAAAGGACTCTCCTGGAATCCTTCGTTGTGTGTGGATCTTGCGTTCGCCGGTCCGTCTGTGCATCGGCTTGGCCATCATATAGCTGAGAGGAAGTGTTGATAGAGAGTGTCTCTAGAACAACTGTATCTGATTGCGAATTCGCTGCCGGCTTATCTCATGTTGCTACGAGTACGTCATAGGGGGTGGAGAGTATCGAGCTGCATTTGATTTGTGAGGTTTATGTAGTTAGACTTCGGGCAGTGGGATAAGTTTCTAACGTATGTGATTTTTAAATAGACGATTCTTGGTCTGGTTCTATGATTCCTGTAAAATGTGGAGTTCAATAGCTCGACGCGAACTCCTGTCTGTCGTGCCTACTCTTAGCGAGTCTTGAAGGAGTGCTACGTGCTACTTGACTGTCATTAGTTTGCTAAAGTTCTGATATCCATATTTCATAAACAGTTCCTGTATGTTGCTTGCTTTCAACTTAGGTAAACTGTTTTCTGTGATAAATGCATTCATCATTCACAGCTTATATTCTATGACAAAAAGCTTTTCAGATATCTCCTATAGATGCTCTAACACAGGTCACTTAGTAAAATGAAGTTGACTTTTCTGTAGACCAGAGAGAGAGAGAGAGAGAGAGAGAGAGAGAGAAGAACACTGCTGGACTTTGATATTGCTTATTCTGGTCGCTGTTCATTTGACAATCGATGAAGCCTAAGCATATGCTATGCTCACTATAGTCAGGGAATGGAATAGTCTGAGTTAATGATTAAACAGGAATTGCACTTTTTCAATCACGCGTGGGTCTTTCATCTTGTTGATATCTGATATCCAGATCAGAGACAAAAGTTTCTGTTTAACTCCAGGATTTGCTTCTTGAGTTTAAATCTCACAAAATTCCAGGAAAAATCATTTTCATCCGTCATTTAATTGCAAATTCACCTGTCATTTTTATAGATCTCTTTAATTGGAACTGCTGTTGGTGTATTCCATTCTTTGAATTCCTCATAAGTCTTTACTCTGTCGCTGCCCAATATCTTTGGAATTTTACTTCCATAGTATAATTTTTAGCTCTTAGTTTTTACTAGTAATAATTGGTCACCAAGTGGTGTTTTGATGGCAGGTTCAAATCATGGGATACCGTGGACCTGGCTGAAAGGGTAGCACCTGAGATTGCATGAAAAACAAATAGTTTGAAGTAAAGATGTGGTAGGAAGAACTTTTTGCGAAATCTTAACAAGTCCTTGGCTAAAGGACTGACAATATTACCTGATGATCTCTCACTCCAGTACTTTGGGGGTTTAATATCAACAAGGACGGTGCAAACAGTTGACTTATTCTAACTAAAGCTACCTCTCAACCTTGATATGAAATTTACAGATCAGTATGCACTCATGAGTAGTATGTTTTGCTGACAGAGTGGCTTCCATAACCTTGACCCCTGTGGTGCAATCCTAACTCATGCGTTGCTTTATTATCTGGTGGTTCTTTTGGGGTTATTTCTATATATTTCCGCCATCTCGAAGCTTGAGGCTTTATGGAGGAGCAGATGATAGGTCAGGTTATTTGCACCACCCTGGGTCAATTATAGGCTATGGTCCCTGGGTCACCAGCTTTACCGACTTCAGGCCATTGACATTTTTTCCTTTAAATGATTCAGTATCCTGTGAAGATCTGGAAGGTGTAGGATCAATTAATACAACCTGTTTGCTGAACTCAAATTTGTATCTGAGTTCTGACATATACATATACGGTACAGGAAATATTGAGATACTCCCTCGTGTCTCAATCGCCTGTCCAGTTCAAGGCTGCACAATTACTTTCAATGTGTCTGGCAATGTTAAAGTAGGTCATGATGCAGCTATAATCGCAGGTTCTGTTGTTTTCTCAGCAGCAAATATGACTGTGGAGGATAAGGCTTTGATAAACACTTCTTCTTTAGGTGGACCACCACCTGCTCAAACTAGTGGTACACCAGTCAGTTATGATGGGGCTGGTGGAGGACATGGGGGTCGAGGTGCTTCCTGTAATACGAGTAATAATAAAAGTAATTGGGGTGGTGATGTTTATGCTTGGTCCACTTTGTCTGAGCCTTGGAGTTATGGGAGCAAGGGCGGTGGAATATCTGACAAGAGAAAATTTGGAGGGAATGGTGGTGGACGTGTTAAGCTTTTGGTGAAGGATACACTATATTTAAATGGATCCGTGATGGCAGAAGGTGGGGATGGAGGGTTAAGTGGGGGAGGAGGATCTGGTGGAAGTGTTCATATTTATGCTGTGAAGCTGTGAGTTCACAATCCTGCATGCACTAGTCTTAAAAATTTTCTGCAAATGCCCACTAATTTAAGTCTGCACATGTGCACGCATACAGTCGTGTAGCTTGCCTCTTTTTTCCTGTCAATAATCTTAACTTGTTTGCCCTTACTTTTGGTGAAAAAGAAGTTCTTTCCAGATTCTTTCTTGCCTGGTGCTCATTCTTCATTGAACCCATCCTTTTTAGGCAGCTTTTCCCTTACTATTATGTGCTCTTGCAAATATCCAGGAAGGGATATGGTACCATTAGTGCAGCTGGAGGGAGAGGATGGGGCGGAGGTGGTGGAGGAAGAATTTCACTAGATTGCTACAGCGTACAGGAAGATGTGAAAGTTACTGTGCATGGTCTGTGCTCATCAGAATTCTATATTTTTAGTCCGAATTGGTTGATTATATGCTAATGTTTCTACCTTCCAAAAATGTCTTCCAAAAATGTCTAGGCTGATATAGAAATCCAAAGTAAGCATATAACTGGGACCATTGCAAGTTTTGTATGAATGCACCTGAAGCATGTGTACACATTTTTTGTCTTGGCTATACCTAAAGTTGTCACTGGTATGAAATCTCCTAGATAAGCTGTTTGCATTACTTAGATGTGAACCTCAATCAGGATATGTATCATCTTGTTAAGAGTTGTAAGCACTGAGCTCTTAAAGGACTATTAACCACTGTTCATTAAATAACAAGTAATGTTAACCACTATCGAAACTTTTCAATGAGCCTATTCGTGCAACTGATCGAGGCAAAGTGTGATAGTGTGTCTATCTTTAGTTTGTTCTGTGTATACAAATAACATTTTATTATCCTTGGCAGTTTTATCTATAGGCATACACAGAAAAGGGGAGGGAATGGGTTTGGATAGAGGTAGGGGAGGTTGGAGGAGCTAACTAGCATGTATGTCTGTACCCTGTCTATGTACTTGAGGTGATTTTTGGAAATTTTGGAGGTGTTTTGAGATTGCTATAATGAACCTAACTAGGTCATCATTTATTTCTTTTTTGCGTTTTTTTTTTTTTAGTTTCAGATACTTTCTTCGCATGTACATTGACCAGAAAAAAGAGCTCTTCATTTTCAATAATTTCTTCAAGAGCATTTCTGGGACATGTCAATCATTTCTTAATCTTTTTTTGTGGCAGGTGGATCAAGTATTGGCTGTCTGCAGAATGCTGGAGGAGCTGGAACATATTTTGATGCATATTTTCTCAGTTTACGCGTCGGCAATGACTATCTTATGACAGAAACAGAGACTCCTTTGCTTGATTTTTCTACAAGTCCCATATGGTCTCACGTGATTGTGGAGAATGGCGCAAAAGTGCTGGTTCCACTTGTTTGGACTAGAGTTCAGGTAACCTTAAAGTGTCCGAGTTGTGGATTTTCGCTTTATCTAGTTATTTTCCTCTGGATGCATAATTTAAATGGTAAAGTGCTTGTAAAGCACCTGCAAAGTACCTAAAAAATTCTATTTGCTATTAGGAATGTACGATAGACATAGCAGTGGGAGACAAAAGTTTGAAAGTATATTAATCGATATTGTTTTTTGAAGATTTCATTTTGCATCTGTTATGACTGCTTGACAGCTTGCCCTGGTTGAGGCATTCTCTCCTGCTGTCATTGCGTCATGGTGGAGTCTAGGGAAGAAATGTGCCATAGTATGTGGAGATAATAATGACTGAATAAGACACTACCACATATTGATGAAATTGCTTGACCAGTATGTTAAAATTTGTTAAAACCCTTCCTATAATTTTCCCTTTGTTTAGCACAAATTTATTAAGTTTCTCCTTTATATTTTTGTATTTCTTCTTGAGTTTCTCCTTTACATTTCTACATCTGCTATCTACTTTACACGTGAAAGTCTTAAACAAGTATCTTATCTTCCTGTTAAATTATTGTCTCTTAAGGTTAGAGGCCAATTCAGTGTGTACCGAGGAAGCAGCATTGCTTTTGGATTGGCCAAATTTCCAGTCTCAGAATTTGAGCTTGTAGCTGAAGAGCTTTTAATGAGTGATTCTGTCATTAAGGTAAATCATTTGCAAGTTTATGCTAATTCGCCTTTTTTCAATCATGCATGCTAGCAATAGGAGGAATCGTAAAAAAAGAAAAAAAAGAAGATGAACATACTGAGGTCATCACATAGATTCTAATGGTTTTTAGAAGATCATGTCGTGGAAGTCTTCATGAATATGAAAACCATAGTCTCAAATGGGCAGTACAGTCACTATTTCTCTAGCGCCACTCCTAGTGTGTGTTTAAGGATACAGGATTAATTTCCAACTTCTTATGTTGGAACATCTCCATAATCTTACTTTAGGCATTCCTTATGCCCTTTAATTTATGGCTACAGTGTACTTGTGGATGGAGTGAATTGCTTTGTCTGTATAGAGTAGTGGACAATTATCTCCATAATGTATATCTTTTCGTTTAAGACACATAAGAAATGCAGAGCTTTCATAAATGCAGATGCTTTGAAATTATGTCATTACTCCCAAAAGACCAAAAACTACAGAAAAATTAAATTGAAGAATTCCAATGAAGTTAATCATTAGCAGAGCATTTCAAGGTTCTCACTACTTATGTCTTCAGATATGTAGCCTCTGCAGGAAAGTTCATAATTGGCAAGTTAGTGCATGACAATTATCCTTCTATAGTACCAACTTTCTGGAGAGATACACATACCTTAAAACGTTGAATGACTCTATGTTGACTGAAAGTTGGAAAGACCTATTAAAGCTCCCTAATATGTTCTGAAGTAGTGGAGTACACACTTGTGCTAAGAAAAACCAGAAAATTATGTAAAATCCGATGCTGCTAGAAAGCATTTAGTGTTTTGGCTGATGACAAAAAAAGAAGAAGCTTTACAGGAGACTCAATAAAGATTGAAAACATTGGCATGGATGTTCTGAGCAGTGTATGTAAACGACTTATAGCCGCGAACATGCATTAAGGGAGTGAATATTTGGCTAATATTCTTGCTTGCTGAATGAGAACCACTAAGACAACTTGTGATTTTCTGAAGACGTAACTTTCTGATTATAGGGTTCCTAGGTTGCTCCTTTGATCTTACTGCTGTAGTTTCTTACTATTTGCCTTGTCTGTATAATAGAACCCCTTTCTTTCAATGAAGGTTTATGGTGCACTTAGGGTTGCCGTCAAGATGTTACTTATGTGGAACTCAGAAATTCAAATTGATGGAGGCGGGAACACTGTTGTCACAACCTCCATCCTTGAAGTCAGGAACCTGGCAGTTTTAAGTGTATGACTTCTTATGGTATTTTTGTGCATAAAACTCCAAAATGCATATTATTTTTCGGATACATGATTGCATATGTTGTCCTGCAGCATAACTCCGTCGTTGGTTCGAACACAAACTTGGCCGTGTATGGTCAGGGATTACTAAAGTTAACAGGTCATGGTGATGCAATCAAAGGCCAGCGACTTTCCCTGTCTCTCTTTTATAACATAACTGTAAGACATGGGTAATGTAATTTATGCCAGCTCTGTGCCTGTACTTTTCCTTGAATCTTTTCGTTTGATAT
>BCNH02000003.1:5645526-5667711 GCA_001662345.2 Metrosideros polymorpha var. glaberrima
TATGTAATATGGCTATCCCATGCACTCATGCCAAAGTACCCTACGCTCTTTCCAGTGCATTAAGGTCTTTTTAGCGTTAAAGGTCATTGCCGGCTTAAAATATAGTACGTTTTGGTGGTCATAAACAATATCAGGTCATTTGTCCTCCCTTCATGATACCTGCATGTCTCACACGTAAGAATTTGTGCGTTTTGATATATTGATTAGAAATGTTGCATTCCAAATTCAAGAACCGCAACTTGTATCTTTAAGGAAAGGAGTGTCATAGCGCTTTTCTTGTCTTGGTCTGGTAACATGGTTTTGGAAAATGACATGATTTAAACTTCATCTGTTACATCAGAACATACAATATGCTATCTTTACCATGTCACTATCATTCCTATATGATTCTTACTGTTCATGGGATGCCTACCTGTCTATATATTTTCCAAACTTTTCTTTGCTATAAATGTTCTATATTTACAGGTTGGGCCTGGAGCAATACTTCAGGCTCCTTTGGATAATGATGCGACTCGGAGAGTGTGAGTATAATGCGTTGATTGTTTCCCGGAGTTCTGATGGCCTTTTTCTTACATTGTGATAAATTTTTTTTAACTACTTCTTAACCAACATAGGGTAACAGACTCTCTTTGTGGGAGTCGGACCTGCCCAATAGATCTCATCACTCCACCTGATGATTGCCATGTTAATTACACACTATCCTTTTCTCTCCAAGTAAGTATATGTTTGACCAAGTCTTTGACACCAAAATACATGCATGCGTGAACATATTAAGGAAAGAGCTTGATTTGGCAAATCGTTTTGTGAAACACGCCATATGTACGAATTCCAATGGTCTTCCCATTGGCATAGTTGCTCTACTTATTCATTGCGTATTAACTTTCGGCACTTCGGTCTGCAATATACTGTTGTTGCGCGAATGAGGTAGTATAGCCCAAAGGCTAAGACCCTGTTCACCTTGGCAGATCTGTCGTGTTGAGGATGTCCTCGTGAATGGTCTCATCAAGGGAAGCATAGTTCACTTTCATAGAGCAAGGACAGTCATTGTTGATACCGATGGCATGATTACTGCGTCAGAGTTGGGTAATGGATACTCTACCTAGCATTAGCAGCTCCTGTTTGATTTGTTGTTTCCCTAACTCATTTCTCCTTTTACTATTCTGGTCGAATAAGTGAATTTCTTCTCTAAAACTGAAGTATAATTCACGTTCACCTTACTAATATATTTTGGAAAAGTTCTCCAGGTTGCAATGGAGGTATTGGAAAGGGGAACTTTTCTAGTGGGGCCAGTAGTGGTGCAGGGCATGGAGGAAAAGGTGGCACTGGGTATTTTAACGGGATGGTGTGCAGCGGTGGTATAGATTATGGTAATGCAGATCTTCCATGCGAACTGGGAAGTGGAACAGAGGGTCCTAACCAGACATACGGACAGACAGTTGGAGGAGGAATAATTGGTAATTTTTCTTCATTCAGTCATGCGATCATTGCTGCTAGTGGTCCCTTCTCTTAATAGATGACAGGGTAAATTGCATTTTTTATTTATCAACTCATCCTTTAATTATCTTTGGTCAATACATTTCGTATTGTTTATATTAATTCACTGACTTCATTTTTTCCGTCTCAATTGGATACTTCTACTGCTCTGATAGTAAATGGCATGTTAAAAGCAGTAAGAGATTGGGAAACAGTGGCCCAACAGTTGGTCAGGAGATATTAGGGTGACACATCAGTTGAACATCAGCTTATGATGGCCAATTGACTCGCTACGCTGTGGCTATGTTAGTTAACCATCAAGAACTCATCCATTGACCAACGTAGTCCTAATTTCACTCGAAAGCCCGCATAAGGCTGATATGATGACTGACGTGTCTGCAGAAAATTTTTAAGGCAAGATGGTGTGCTTAACCATTGTTTTTTGATAGTTGAGCATTTATAGTGAATATCTTACAAAATCAACGAGTGAAATACGAAGCTGATTGACCTAATCAAAACAAATTAAATTTTCATCACTTATTGAAATGAAGTGATAAATTGAGTATCAGAAGTGATCTTTGGTTAATAATCACATTTGTAGGAGGCCACAGGTCATTCAAAGTTTAGAGCTGCATGTTTTAATAGTAGAATCTTAGTGTGTTTTCACTAATTTGTGTGAACTCACATTTTTCTTTTTGGTGCCGATGTTTTCGTATCTCTGTAGTCATGGGATCAAAGCAATGGCCACTTCTTAGACTTGAAGTTTATGGATCTTTGAGAGCTGATGGTCAGAATTCTGGAACTTTTGGTACATTTATGAGGAACAGTAGTAGTTCTCTGATTGGTGGACTTGGTGGAGGTTCTGGGGGGACAATACTTCTTTTCCTTCAAGAGGTTATACTAGGAGAGAATTCTTCTTTGTCTGTTCTTGGCGGAAAAGGTGGCACGTTTGGAGGTGGCGGCGGGGGAGGTGGTAGAGTCCATTTTCACTGGTCTAAGATTGGTATTGGTATGGAGTATGTTCCAGTTGCAACAATAAAAGGCTGCATTAACAGTAGGTATGACGAATGATTATGGTTCCATTACAAATGGTAATGATATTTGAAGTGGGTTAGTGTTTGTGCGGACTTCGATGTTTATTGCTATGCAGTTTTTATTTCCGAATAATATTTTTTTGCCAGTAATTTCCCAGAAAGTGGAAAAGCAGTTAGAGAAGAGAAAAGTTTTTGCAGGGAATGATGCGTCAGGAAATGTTGTCTCTTAAAGTCGGTTCTGTTGTCTGTCGGGTGTTATTAATCATGGGTGATTCTAATCTTCTACTTCCTCTTCTACTTGTGTTAGTCCATGAAATTTCACAACATGCATTATACACATCATTTAGAGATTGGTTTGGTGAAGAAATGAAAAACGTGAAGATGCAATGCCCTGCTTGCAGAGATCTGGTGTGTTTTAGTGAAAAAGATAATGGTGGAATTCTGAATCCTCATTAGCCATTGTATGCTCTTGGGTGGTTTCCTGGAGACTTGTTTGACATAGAACTTCTATGTGATGTCTTTATTTTTCTCCTTCTGGCGGGGGGTGGGGAGGCTTTTTGCTTGTGTCTATTGTATTCTTTAGAGAACTTGTGCCTTGCTTAGGTTTTCATGGATGATCAGCCTATAGACTATAGTTTCCATTTCCAGTGAGCCATGGTGTTGGGGTACTGGATTCCCCCAATCCACTTTACTATCCAGCATGAGATGTATATCCTAGTAAAGCAGCTATGTCAAGACTGTTCTCTATTTCACTGCATAAGGCTTTGGGGAGAAAGTCAAACCTTAGCATACCCATCATGTGAGAGATTCCCTTCATGTTGTGAGGATGCAAACGAAATGCTATGGTTATATTGCAAATCTCTTTGTATAAGCTTAGAACTTGTCTGAATCTGTGTTCGTAGTGGAAAATGCTTACGACCTCATGTTCAACAGTGGAGGTACTGGTGCCAATGGTGGTTCTGATGGAGAGGAAGGTACAGTTACAGGGAAAAAATGTCCTGCCGGCCTTTATGGTACATTCTGTGAGGTACTAAAGTTCTGCAGCTTGCCTTTGTCTCTGTTTACTCTGGTGCCCTTTTCTTTTTCTCCTTGTACACCTGAGCTTGAGACAAATCTTGTACAACTTTCCTATTTTTCTCCAATTTTTTTGGCAATCCTCTTCAAATATTACTTAGGCTTATTCAACTCATGGAAGCATGACATGTTATAATAGTGTGGTTTCCTTAACCCAATCCAATCCTCATCAAATACATAGCTAACATTTCATGTACTGGAGTTCGTATAAAAATATATCTTCATTAATAAATGGGCATGGCGATGGGTTGTAATTATCCAATAATAAATATTTCTTCTATGGTCCTTAGAGAGCTAAATGAAGTTTAAGATTTTGATTGTTCCAAAGTGGCGAGTTATATTGAATTAATAATAGACATTAGATGTTCCTGCAAGTACTTGAATTAATAATGCTGCTAACTGACAGGAATGCCCAATTGGTACTTACAAAGACATCGAAGGCTCTGATGCAAGTCTTTGTATTCCTTGCTCACTTGACCGCCTTCCCTACCGAGCAAATTTCATATATGTACGCGGTAAATCTTTCAGCATTTTTAGCTTAAGTCTGCTTTCATTCCTTGTCCTTCTTTTCTTTGGTTCTTGCATACTATGAGAGTTCACGCTTGCTGCAGGAGGAGCTATTCACCCATTTTGTCCCTATGAATGCGTGTCTGGCAAATATAGAATGCCAAAATGTTACACACCTCTTGAGGAGCTGCTCTATACATTTGGAGGGCCATGGCCTTTTGCACTTCTGTTATCATTCTTATTGGTGCTTCTTGCTCTATTACTAAGTGCTTTGACGATTAAAGTAGTTGGACCGGGCTGTAGTTGTTATAAGGAAAATGCCAATGAGCACCCGAGTCACCATCGCTCTCCCTATCTTCTTTCCCTGTCAGAGGCATGTTTTTTCCCAAATTTTTCTCGCTTTGACCTTCACTTCTTGCAGTTATGACAAGTTCGAACTTCAAAATATCATACCTGGTAAATCATCTGTAATTTTGGTTTTAGGTCCGTGGAACAAGAGCTGAAGAAACACAAAGCCATGTACACAGAATGTATTTCATGGGTCCCAATACCTTCAGAGAACCGTGGCACCTTCCTTACTCCCCTCCGGACTCTGTTATTGACATTGTGTAAGCAGATACACTTATTCGAGAACAGGGCTCATTATAATATAGATTGGCAGCTAGAATGAGATATCATACATTTAATGCAAACTCTACATCTTCACTTGGAAGTTTTCACCGTGTAAATGCATAGCTTAATTGCTAATAGTTGTTTCCATCTACCAAGATAGTTTGGTTGCTCTAGCCATTGAAAGTGGAAAAGATATAATCACTAACATGATCGTTACAGAGGTTCATATGCTGCTGAGTGATGATTTTGGGTTTTTACTGATATCATTGTTCGGTAGGTATGAAGATGCTTTCAACAGATTTATTGATGAGGTTAATTCAGTTGCTGCATATGATTGGTGGGAAGGCTCAGTGCACAGCATACTGGCAGTTCTTGCCTACCCTTGTGCATGGTCCTGGAAACAGTGGCGGAGGAGGAAAAAAATCCACCGCCTTCAAGAATATGTCAAATCTGAATATGATCATTCATGTCTTCGCTCTTGTAGATCGCGAGCTCTCTATAAGGGGATGAAGGTCTGTCTCTACATTTGTTATTTTTACATGATTAGTTGATGGTTTAAGTCATTACTCAATGTCTTAACTGAGTTATGGTCACAATAGATGCTCATTCAAACCACAAATTTCCAATCACTGGTGCCCAGACCCAATGCCTATGGTCAATACACATTTCTTACATGTCGATTTTTTCTGCATGGTGTGAGATGAGATCCACACATTCCATTTGAAGAATAGCATGTCGCGTTTAATTTTTTCTTTTCTTTTCACAAGGTCTTCAAGCAGTTCTTCACAAATTCCACATACTCCAACAGTTTTCAGTCCCTTCTTTCTCAACTGGTCATATGCAATTTTGAGTATCCTCATGCACATGTGCATGTGTGTCCGTACACATTGCTTGTAATTTATGCAGTTTGCATATCCTGAATATCTGCTATGTGGATCAGCAACATGTTTTGTCACTCTTGCAGAGATAATACTGCTATGTGCTCTTCCAAAATTGTAGTCTATTATGACCATTAAATGATTTGGGATACAGTCCCACGTAGTGCATGTTTCGTCTCAGTTTAAGTGGAAATTGTTGCAGGTTGGGGCAACACCTGACCTCATGGTTGCATATATCGATTTCTTTCTTGGTGGTGATGAGAAGCGCTTGGACATCGTGTCGATCATAGAGATGAGATTCCCAATGTGTATACTTTTTGGTGGGAACGGAAGCTATATGTCACCTTACAGTCTTCACAGTGACCTTCTCTTGACCCATCTTCTTGGCCAGGTTCATGATCTCTTTTTTATAATTTTAGTGCTCTTTTCACTTTTCAATTTTTCCTCCAATTTGCTAATTTATGCTACTTTACAAACAGCATGTCCCAGCATCTGTTTGGAATCGCTTGGTGGCTGGTCTGAATGCTCAGTTGAGGACAGTGAGGCATGGATCATTACGTACTTCTCTACGTCCCCTCGTTGATTGGATTAGCAGTCATGCAAATCCTCAGCTTGAGTTTCATGCCATTAAAATTGAGCTTGGATGGTTTCAAGCAACAGCTTCTGGTTACTATCAGCTGGGTATATTGGTAGCAGTCAATGATTATCCCTCTCATAGCTTGAACTCCTCTGACTTTCTAGATAGGAACAGTGACTCGTCAAGGTAACTAGAGTATTTCATGTGAAACATTCTTACTTGAGAACATTTTCATCTGGAAGAAGATAGTAATCATTGGTTTGGGATATCTCTTTTTCCTGTGGATAATCATATGTTTATTTCGCTCAATTAAAGCATGAGCAGCGAGTCTTCTCGGCGTTCGTATTACTATAACTTAAGTAGAATCTTGGGCTTCTCTTGCCTTTAGAAAGCTGAAGGAGGATTTACACACTGTTAAATTGTAGTCTCTTGATGTGGATTTTTCCATTTATATAGCATATATGCAAGAGGAGATCTGTCCCAAAGTTATGTTTCAACTTTCATTTTGGTCATATGACTTCCTAGATAGGGGAAGGATGAGGATGTATGAAGGAAAAGGATAGCAACTTAAAACAGTTTTATATCCCGTGGAGGTTATGAGCATGTCTACATCTCAATAGTTGATCTTCTTTGTTCTTGTGCCGAAACCAACTTAGAAATCACCATTGTTTCAAACTCACTGGTGAAAGGATTGCAAATGTGGATCTCAATTGGGTTTATATTGCTTATGCCATCAGCTATTCCCCCATGGGATTAAATATTTCTGAACGTCATGCCTCTAAGGGTTGTTCTTACTTTCCTTTCAGTAGTCACATTTAGACAGATTAACTACACGCGCTAGACTACAGTACTTTCTTAGTTTCCATAGGAATTAATTTGTATGGCAGTTTCAATACTAACTTGCCAAATGGTTCTCTATATACATACAGAAGGAATGCTGCATCTGCTGGACAAAGCATGAAGCAACTGCAACCAAGTCAGACATATGGTAGTCAAGCGTTAATTCGTAATAGAAGAATTACAGGCGGAATCAATGGTGGTATTATAAATGACGTAACCTTGAAATCTTTGGATTTTAAGAGGGACTATGCCTTTCCTATGTGTCTCTTACTGCGCAACACAAGACCAGTTGATCGACAGGTGCATTGATGTGGATTCCTTATGCCACTATGATTCCAGATTGTTCTAGTTCAATTTGTTCTGATGTAAATCGTATTCTGTTTTGCAGGGCACTTTGCAGTTTTTGATTACCATCATGCTTTTGGCAGATCTATCTGTCACTCTCCTTATGTTGCTTCAGTTCTATTGGATCTCCGTAGGGGCATTTCTTGCAGTACTACTCATTCTCCCTTTGTCTCTGCTCTCTCCTTTCCCAGCCGGCTTAAATGCCTTGTTCAGCAAAGAACCTAGAAGAGCTTCACTTGCTCGTGTCTATGCTCTATGGAACTCTACATCACTCTTCAATATTGTAAGTGATCCTTTTCCAGCCACACATTCATTGACAAAGTGCATATCCATGGGAGAAGTTCACAGTAAAATGCATGCATTGCAATCCGCATGATCGATCAAGTCACTGGTTATTAGCAGGAACTCAAACTTCTAGCTGTCGATTGCCCGGACAGCATGGCTGGTTCAACTAATTAGTGAACTATACATACAGTTAGGAATGCCACGATACTCCTAGTCCTAGTGGACATGGAATGATTTTTAGTGACATGCTGCTACGCACGCAACTTCTTGAGGTGGATAACTAGTTTCCAAACCATAGATAATATCGTGCTCATGTCATTTGACACCATGATGATCCTTTTTCGCACATCAAATAAATTTTGTTAAATTGCTCTTATGTACAGTGATAAGTGAACTTCTGATACTATCTGCTGCTTTCTTTTCTGCTTCTCTCAGATCGTGGCCTTCATTTGCGGCATTATTGCCTACGGCTCCTCCTTCTTCCAGCCCACTGACAAAATCCGTGCTTGGAACAGTAAAAGGTGAGGCGGTATGAATAGATATAGTCTGCCATAGTGAGAGAACAAATCTGCTAGTCCACTAAAATAGCCCTATTGCTTTTCTGCCGAATCATGAACTGCATCAACCGATCAACTTATGAGCTCTCCCTACTCTTAAGGGTTTCATTTCATAAGCCCAACACCCTAACAAAAAATCGAACCTATGTTTTTGACAGGGATGACGATGAGTGGTGGCTTTTGCCAACGGTCCTCCTCCTGTTCAAGTGTATACAAGCTCGCTTTATCGACTGGCACATAGCGAATCTCGAAGTCCAGGACTTCACTCTGTTCTGTCCAGATCCGGATGCATTTTGGGCCGACGAGTCTTTGTGACAAATGAGCTTCGAGCTTGGCCTCAACAGCTTGTTTTCTCACCTGTTAGAGGCTGTTTCTTGTTTCGTCTGTAAATTCATTTTTAGTTCTTTTAGGAGTATAATGTTCAGATGTATATAGTATATGTAGGTTTTCTCTATCTTTATTGTTGTTAGTGTCAGTTGCCATATAGTTTGTGTGAGCAAATTGGAAAATCAGTTCATTTTTCAATACACTATTCAGTAGGAGTTATTTGTAGGATTTTTCTAGTAGGAACTAGGTTTAAAAATATTTGCTATACCGTGGCTGGTGTGGCACACGGGCCTGACAGGGCCCTCCATAGTCAAGACAGGTTTTGACATGAACGATGGATGGGCCGGGTGGGGCTAGGCCGGGCCCAACTTGGACTCACATGTTTTCTTCAAGCTGTCAAATGGGAGGAAGTAAAAAAAACCAGAACTGTCATGGACGGGCCTGGTGGCGGACGAATTGGGCTGGGTGGAACAGAGCCTAGCAAGACTGCTCATGCTGGCTTTGATCTAGTGGGCCTAATCTGGCGTACCGAAGGCACTATTCTGGCTGAATTGAACCTGTGCACACCGCACTGAGGCCCATTGATCTAAACGGGCATATTCTGGCCGAAAATTGCCTTGTTCAGACTGTCTATTCGGGCTTAATGGTGGGCTCATTGGCCCCATGGTTTTGAACGGGCTATTCCGGCCGGATATAGTTTGGGCTGACTAGTTTCAGGCTATTCGGTCCTGATATAATCGAGGGAGATTGGTTATCAAGGCTGCTTGGGCCTGAACAGATTGCTCATCGGGTTGTCCGGACCGGATATATTTTAGGTTGACTGGTTTCGGGCTACTCGGGCCTGATATAGTTTAAGTTAACTGGTTTCGGGCTATTTGGGCCTGAGCAGAATGCTATTCGAGCAATTCGGGCCTGCTATAGTTGAGGCAGATAGAATATGGGGCTATTCGGTCTTTGTGGTTTAGGCAGATCCCTTTTAGGGCTATTTGGGCCTGATAGAGTTTAGGCTATTCGGCCCTGTTTTTCTGGGAAAGGCTATTTGGGCCGAGTATAGTTCGTGTATTGTGATACGGGCTAGACGGGCTAGATGGCAGGTTATTTGGGCCCATATAAATAGCGTGGTATGGACCAAAAGGGCTGATTCAGGGGGCCCAAAGGCCCAAATTTATAACTGAGCCCGTCCTAACGCTGGTTGGGCTGGATCTCCGGTCCAAAGAACTTGTTTAGGCTTTTTTTTTTTGGAGGTCAGAAACTGGTTTGATACAACGTTTGGGCCCTAGAAATTGCATAAAACCCACTTCCAGCCCATCTAGGCCCGACCCTTAATCTAGTCTCAAAGATTAGAAAGATGCTTTTTCAAAAAATGATATTAAAAATATTTTCATTATCAACAACAATTTATGTATAGACATATTAGTGGATTAAAAAAATATTTTTCGTTCATTCATTTTATAAGCGATACAAGCGATCATTTATTTAAAAAAATATTTTCAAATTTTTTATGAAACAAAAGGAGCTCAGGGTAGATCTTTTTCTGCACCGAATCAAAACAAAATGACAGAATAACAAAGATACCACGCGCTATAAGATTACAAGTGGGTTTTACATACAAGAAATAGGAGGGAAAAACGAATGGGGGTTAACGCTCTCCCCCAACTTAAAATAAATACAGCTCGAAGCCAGAATTAATATTACAAGACACAAGGAACTCGCAAGGCTCGGGAGAGGTGAGAGAAACGGGGCGACTTTGGACAAAGCCATTTTCAATGGCCGGCTGAGAAGAGGCCAGACTCGACAAACTTCCGTGCGGCACGTTTAAAATCTGCACTTTGCTGAGAGGACAGAACATATGAAACCTTTTGGTGCAAGGATTCTCGTACCGACGATTTTCCAAAGGGGGAAAGGGTGTTACAGCGGGTAGCTGGAAAGAAAGCCACATAGGAAGTACATCGCCCGTGAAAGTTGCCAGATGATCAATGACTCCAGAACCTGTTATAACCTCGACTGCTGTCTCCAAGGGCACCCTCCATCAAAAGCCTGCTCCAACACTTCCTCCATTCTCTTGACGAGTATCACCTGTTAAATCGAGTTTATGCTTGCGAATCAGAAGAAAGAGGGAACAGAATACCTCCCCCACTACATTAGTAGCTAGAACTTATTAGATGAAAGCATCAGTGATCTCACGAGTTTATTTCAATCTGTTCTTTTGTGAACGCCTGGTGCAAAGAATAAGCAAACATCTTGAGTAACACCATGCATTTGGGGAGTCGGTAGTAAGTAGTAACGACTTTAACAGGATACTCGAATCATGCATCTGGCTATAAAGTATTAGTTCAGAGAGGAGGTCCAAGCGGGAAATAAGTCAACTTTTGGCTTAGAGGACCTATCTTCCCACATCTTCGAGCAAACTCAAGATAAGCTCCTCACTGACAAACTCATTCTGCAGACGCACCCCTACTGCTATAATCAGAAACGCACGCACCTAAACTAGACAATTGGGAAATGTTAAATAGACAAAAAGCCCGAGCCAAATGAAGGTACCTCCAGATTGGCTAGCACAGCTGATGGTACTTCGACCAGGTCCTTCAAGTTCCTCTCCGGCAGTATGACTCTCTTGATGCCATGGCGATGTGCCGCCAAAATCTGCAAAATAGAGAAGGGGCCCCTCTTAGTTAACACTAGTTCCGTGAACTCAGTCCCCTATGCGGTATGCATTGCGACATGTATTCCATTAGACGAGAAAAACCAACTGTTCCTATAATGCTCACAAGAGAATCCCACAGTAAAAGCAATTGAACTTCAGTTCTACTCTGTACGTTCTACTCCAAATAAAGGATTAGAACCTAAGACTAAAAAAGTTGACATCTTTACGTTACCAAATGCAACGTTTCATAGCCCCCAGGTGGTGCATGCAGACCAAGATTCGAGATCAGTCCATTATCACTATCATTATGTAAATGTGTCAACAGATTAATATATTGATTTCGTGCGGCAATGGGGCACTGTGCTTGCAACATGTAATGCTTGACAGTAACAATTTACCCACTGGCTAATCATATACATACAATTCCTAGTACACATATTAACAAAATCTCAATCATAGTCCAATTTTAACCCTCAAAAGCAATATTAATAACATGGTAATAGTAATGGAGTTTTAACCCTAATTTTGTTACCGCCTAATTATTACAAAATTGCCTTCATGCATCTTTTAGTCTTCATGACCATTCAATGCAAGGGTCTTCTGCTAGTTAAACAGAAAACTGTAGCTTTACAAAGAAATTCTCGTCCAAACTGATATGACAACTTTCATACCATAGATATGAAAGGATGAGATCCGATCTGATAAACAAGTGACCAAACACTTCTAATATGAAGAATCCAAACAATGTAAAAAGGGTTAACGGATCATTTCCTGGGAGATTACTCAATATCAGTCCAACAGACCATGCCAAACAGTTCTAGAATAACTTGGGCATGCACTGGACTACTCAAACCCAAATCAAGGCACAGAGACCACTCTTTATGAACTACACACATTAGCACCATGTTTAAGATTGACTGGCTCTAGCACATATTTTCTTGACAGCATAAGAAAGAGACGACCTATTTAGTTGGTAAAACTAATGAAAGGCTACTCCAGCATCGTCACAGATATGTCAACATGTTTCTTATTTTTATTTTTATTTTTGGTCTGCCAACATGTTTCTTATTAAATCCCTCATGTTTTGCTTGAGTGCCCCCATACAACTATGAGAAGCCATGATTAAGTAAAGAACCATCCTATGATACACAAATGTCGCATAACACAGAAATTCATGACCTTTTGCACAATAGCTGTACACTCTGTTATTCAACAACACTTAATGAAATGATACTGAGAGGAAGACGAACCTTATCCTTAATGCCACCAACTGGTAACACGAGACCTCTCAAAGTCATCTCGCCGGTCATTGCTGTATCTGCTCTAACCCTCTTCTGACTGAAAAGTGAAACCAATGCCGTTACAAGAGTAATACCAGCTGAAGGTCCATCTTTAGGAACTGCCCCAGCAGGGAAGTGTATATGAATGTCCCTCCCCTGAAGTAAATTAATTTCTTCCGTAATAGCTAACTTGAGATCAGCTGCCCTGGCTCTTACCTGCAAAAGCCATGGAAAAGAGTTGCTGTTAATGTGAATTCTCAACAGAACAAAAAAAACAAGTCTGGCTATCAAATACTTCTAGCAGGTTTCGATTCAATAGGATGTATATACTTAAAATGGGCATAAAACATGACAGGAAGTAATATAAACAAGCTGTTGAATGTATTGATAGTTAAAGTACTAATTAAATTGGCCTGTACAAGATACAGATCTCAAATCAAATATCTTTAAGCAGGAAGAACGATCTTAACACACTATAATGATATAAAATATATATAATAATCTGATAAAGAACAAACAGAATAGACAATGATAAACCACCACATGGAATCCCCAATGGAGAAAACACTAAAATCCCAACTTTTGTGGCTACTTATCAAGATATACATTGTCCTTTATGACAAGGAAGATAATTTTAACTTCTAATTATAGAGGAAACAGAAAAATCTTATCAGCTGTGCATCTACTGAAGAGTAAATTACCCAAGTAAGTGCTATCTGTGCTGATTCCTTAATAACATCACCAAGTTGCCCAGTGAGATGTAGTTCACCCTTTCCCACCATTGCTGTGGCTTCAACAAATTGAACTTCTCCACCAAAATTGGTCCAAACAAGACCGACAGACACACCAGGAGTTGCAACGCGTTCTGCAGCTTCCCTGTCATCGAACCGTGGAGGCTGCATTTTGCACAGTACAGACTTTAGAGCAATCAATAGATACATGGTAACTGAACTTGCTCCTGAATAACAAAACTATGCACAAGGAGATCAAGAATAAGAAAAACCACCTAGTACCAAAAGTTTCAGAATTGAAAGAATTGTCACACATATTCAGCTTTTCAATCATTGCACAGGCTAACAGCACATTATTTTTTGTAGAAGCTACCACTTCTGCTCATGAAGGAGAGCGTTGGTGCAACGGTAAAGTTATCACAGCATGACCTGGACATCACCAGTTCGAGCTGCAGAAATAGCCTCTTGCAAAAATTGCATGGAAAAGGTACGTACATTAGACCCAAAGTGGTCCAACCCATCCCCAGACCCCATGCATAGCGGGGGCATCATGCACCGGGCTGTGCTTTTTAACCATATCATCTGCTCATTCGTTCGCAACAGTTTCCACTAGAAGTCGACCCCAATGGACCCTTCTAACATCCAACCTAAGAGCATGACACGAATGCATGTGTTTTCCTTGATTCTCAGTATATATTAGCTACAATGTCACATGTTCATGAAGTATGAGTATGCTGTATGCATGAGACTAGAGCAATCATCAGTAGATAAGCTCTTCAATAGAACATATGAGCAAAGATAAAGCAATTTCCTTCCCTAAAAACATTTTTCCAGACAATTTCACAAGAACAAAACCACCGCACGGTGCAAAATTAGTTATAAACTATCAGTTGGCTTATAAACATTTTGAATGCTCTGGAAATAGCAACATTTTGAAGAGTGCAAGAGTGAAGCGAAGTTTTAACAATTTTTTATCACAAGGCACATTAAGAACACGGAGACTATGTGGCAGGAAATTACCCCAAGTACTTTTTCCAGCATTGGCTCATCCACTACCAAAGGTGAGGCAATGTGAAATGCACTAGATATTTCATGGTTGTTTTCACCTATTGGTATGACTTCCATTTCCACTTCGCCTCCACCAGCAAGTCTATTTTCCACCAATGGCGAAGCCAACCGGTGCATGTCCTGGTTTAATGGAACAACTTGTTCTTGCTCAGCAACTTTCACAGCTGCTGCCCGAGCCAGGGCAGCCAAGTTTCTCTCAAGATTCCTGACGCCAGCCTCTCTAGTGTATCTCTGAATGATAAGTGTCACCATATCCTGCCAAATAACAGGGAAAATAATTTGTACACATTCATCAAATACATAAAAAAAAATCGAAAATACACAAACAAATGCACTTTTGTCAGGTTTTCTATCCTTAGTTTCTTTACCCCTTCAATGGGATCCACTAGGACAGTTCCCTCTCAATCTGCTTATGTTCTTCAGCAGATCGCTGAGCACTGTTCACTACAACATCTTCACACTCATCTCTCTTCCGATGTATAAATTACGGCCTACGTACTAACTGCTGTGATTAATAAGGATCATATTCAATAAGCAGCAGAAGTCCAAATGTAATTGCAGTTCAAATTTTCAAAAACTAGTTAAATAATCAAAAGAAGCAACAATAAGTGCTGTGATTTCAGAATCTTATTCAACAAACAGTAACTGCTGCATTTAAAGAACTAATTAAATGTTCACAAGAAGCACCAGTAATTCAGACATTGATTTTACGTAAATGACTATTATTCAATGAGCTTAGCTTTGAATCCAGAATATCAAACTTCTTGCCTATGTAGGTCTAAAAGGGCACACCAGTCATCATCACTAGATACAATTTGAAAAATGGAGACAACAAATCCCCAAGAATTCTACAGTATTCCAAAGCAACATAGGATATCATCAAATGCCCATCCTTGTCAAGACCTAGCCAAAGGTCTTCTCTTGCAACTACCCTAGATAACTTGATACAGGAAATTGTAATAGTAGAAGTACAGAAATATCACGATTATTCCTCTCTTTTCTGAAAACAGTAAAGTAAATGAAGTGAGACATTGGATTGACATCAAGAAATGAAGATAAGCATCTCTATTTCAAGAGAACATGTAAAACTCATAAAAAAATATGTAGATCATCAAACTTTAAAAGGATATCAATTCCATTTCCATGGTAAGCCGCATGCCAGATTGAGTACCTCGGGAATTTGAAGGAATTCAGAGCTCAATCCATGCTGATCAAGAACTCGAGGAATCAAATGCTGCATGGCTATTCTCAGCTTCTCTTCAGGAGTGTATCCTGGAAGCTCAATAACTTCCATCCTATCAAGGAGTGGTGGTGGTATAGGCTGCAGTCTATTTGCAGTTGCTACAAACATCACCTTTGATAGGTCAAACGGCACATTTAAATAGCTGGGATCAACTAAGGAAACACTGATACAATGCATAAAAAAGTTCGTGCAACTGAAAGACTCGCAGGTCATGGTTCAAACACCCTGAAAGTATCAATAATTTCTGCTCACTATGATCTGATATGATGAAAGATTCATATCAGAAGTTCAAAACCTTGTGCACGAAAAAATCCACAAAATTATGTTTGAAGTTCTCTAGAAATCCAACTTAGAAGAAGGCAAAAGGAAAGTAATATGAAAACACCAAGTGGATTGGAAGAGCATAGATTTAGTTAAATAAGCTAACTAACATATCTTGACACTATGATATTGCAATTACTACTAGGCAAATGAGATTGAAAGATACTGCAAGCACTGACCAAAACTAAGATCTATGTATTGTACTCTACAGCAGTAATGACAACGGGGAAGAATTCATGAATAAAGCCACTTATAGAATACAGCTCAAAGATGAATCAAATAACTGAAGCGCAGCACCAATAATGCACAACTAGAGAACACTTATCCAACATAATGCTCATTTAAAAAATAAAAGAACAATGGAGGATACTGATCATTGAAAGCTTTGTTCTGTTCAGGATCAAGAACCTCCAAGAGAGCCGAAGCTGGATCACCGCGAACGTCAGACCCGGTCTTGTCAATCTCATCCAGCAACATGACTGGATTACAAACAGCTACCCTCTAAAAGCCAAGCGAAGAAAAAAATTATTCATAGCTTCAAAGCCAAAGCACATGCAAGCATAGCCAACCAGGCTCATTATCCAGATCACAAGGTAAGAACAGTCAAAGATATCAGAACCAATGCCAAAGGTGATATGAGAAGAAATCTTTCGAGAAAACCAACCAACAAGCTGTCCAAAGGCATTTTGACCAGCCATAGTTTAGATGATCAACTCATACTCAATCAAATGGTGTGATTGGGAAAGAAGCAAATTGACTCGCCATTATGACTATGATCCAGTCCTTTTATGCAACTTCAAGCTAGAGATGACAATCAGTAACAGAAAACTAAGAGCAAGAAAGTACGAAGACACCAAACGCTTGGAGCAAATCAGCATAATTGCCTTGACAAGATTTATCAGAAAATAGTCACTACTACCACAAGAAAGTGAAGCAATAAATCTTCCTCACATTACTATAATTAAGGTATACTCTGGCATTTAAGTTAAGTTAATCAAATAACTATGGAATTCTAACCTAAAGAGTCATGTCTGCAACCAATTCTGTATAAAACTAATGCTAGTCCGCATAAAATCAAAAAAGATAAATGTTCAAATGTATCTCAATGTTGAAACAGAGCAAATCAAAACTTCCCTAAAATCCAACATGATATGTTAAGTTTCAACTAAAGTCCTTCCCTCTCTTGAGAGGCATTAAAAGCACCTTACTGATGAATAGGTTGCAAAGGGGAGAGAGAAAAGTAAGGAATCTCTATAAGCAGATGGTAGACACAGTAAATAGATATCTGATCGTCAAGGACCTTCTCTAGATGGTTCAATGGTTACATGCACAACGGCAAATCAATAGAGATGAGCTGACAGCATAATTCTGGATCTAGACATCTGCAGACAAGAAAAGTCACTTCCAATTTTTGGGCATTGAAGGAAAGAAATAGGAGATGGGATACAGGATAGAGACTCAATCTGTAAAGACAACCAACTCTTGGCTGCACATATGGAACAAAAACCAATGTCATTTTTTATTGCCTAGTCATGCGATGCAAGAACCAATTATCTCTTGCTCTGATTAAAAAGCAAAACTCCGTTCTATCTAATACCATGACGACGGAAGGTCTGAATCCCCATGATGAAACTTGATGTCTCTTAATAATATTTACTAAGTCAGGCTAACTCATCACAATGGTGTAATGTACATTTGCATTGTCCTACACAAAACCAACAAAGGCAAGTCTCTACCTTCAATCCATCAATAAGACGCCCAGGCATGCTACCGATGTACGTCCGCCGATGCCCTCTAATATCAGCCTCGTCCTTTACACCACCAAGGGAAATTCGAATAAATTTTCTTCCCAGAGCGGCAGCAATGGATGAAGCCAAAGAAGTTTTTCCAACACCAGGTGGACCAACAAAGCACAGTATTGGCCCTCTCGCATCTGGTTTAAGCTGCACTGAAGAGAATCATAATTGAAAAATCTGATTTCAAGTTGATAAAAACTAGTTTCTGAGGTCAAGTAATAAGTCAACCTTGCGAACAGCAAGATATTCAATAATCCGCTGCTTGACCTTGACCAGGCCATAATGGTCAGCATCCAGACGGTCTTTTGCAGCTTTCAGATCGTATTCATGTTCTTCAGTGGCCTTTTGCCAGGGAAGATCTGCAAGAAGCTCTAGGTAAACACGAGAGCTGTTGTATCCAGGTTGCTGTGGTTGCATTTTTTTAAGTCTCCTGGAATTTGACAAAAGTAAATAAAAAATTTCAGTTAACAATTGTTTGTGGATTTCAAAGCATTAAAAATAAGCAGGATCAGCAACCTGAAGATGCCAGAGAATTGGCTTCTCAGTCCTAAAAAGGTACAAGTTCACAAGGAAAAGAGAAGGTATTAAACTGACCCTAATAAGGAAGCACATTAACTTCAAAGTTATCATAAAAGCCTCTTGACTAGGTCTGAGAATTGTTCAAAATAAGCCTTAAGATAAAAAGGAAAAGCAAGTAGCACAGCGAAAAATTTCCATCTTGTATGTTCTGCCTGTCCAAAGAAAAGTACTAGCTATAGCCCGATGATGGCAAGCACACATTTTCATCATCAACATCCGTCCAGAAGTTTTGAGAGCATTTAAAGTCTCATTAAATTGACCCATACCTCAGCTCTCTTTGTGCATGCTTCCAAATATTGGAAGGCATCCCAGCACTTTGCATTTTATTTTCTAAAGCAGCTAAATCATCCTCATCATCATCATTGTCACCAAGTTCCTCTTTGATTGCCCTCATCTGTAAACACATCACGTAAAGAGAACAGTTGCTGAATCAAGCTGCTGTAATATGAATATTATGGTTCCCTTGAATGAGAGTGTACAGATGTCTAGACCACCAAACAAAAGAGGGTCATTGAATACTAGACCCGCCACATCAAGTATCTCACTCAAAAATAATTTTTTAAACAATTTCATAAAACCCACCATTTAAGTTTGTTATCAACAATTAGTTCAAAAGACACTACTTATCCATGCCTTACTCATCTAAACTGAATTGCACATAGATGACTCTCTCTCTCTCTCTCTCTCTCTCTGTATATATATATATATATCATTAATTGCTTCAATCAAAAAAAAAACTTGACTCAACATTTCTAACTGGGCCGAGGAGGTCACTACCAATACTAACAAAACATCCATTTAAATTTATCAGAAACATAATTATCCAAGTCTTCATCGATTGCTTCATCTTGAGCGTAGTACGTGACAATTCAAATACATGGCATTCAATAAACATATATTGCTGTCTACATGTTGTATTAAACAAAGTAATTAGTATCTTGTCCTATTCATTTTTTTAGTTTCATTTGTCTCCAACTTTGCCTTTGCTAATTCTAATTGTTCAATTGGAATTTTTCAGGATAATCTCTGACGTATGTCCAACTAACAAAGTATCAGATTGACAGCAAAGACTGGACATAAAGTCGAGCCCACGTTAAAGGATAAGATTGGAGCTGATTTAAGAATTGATGAAATCACCTGTTGACGTAAAAGAAATTCCTTCTGGGATTTTGATAACTGTCCCTCAACCTTTTGTGTGATCTTCTCTGCCACACGTATTGACTGTTGCATGAGCATACCAATGCATCATCCATCAAGACAAGACAATGCACGCACAGGCTACAAAATAATCAAAACAATACCTGCAAGTGCCTATCGACTAACTCTGTAGCTTTTGACAGGCGTACTTTCAGATCAACTGAATCCAACATGCACAACTGTTCTTCGAAACTTATTTCAAAGCTAGCAACAAATATATCTGCCAATTTGTGTATCGGAACTGTCTCCAACAGAACTTTTGTTCTTCCACCTGCTTTTTGTTTCTGTAGGCACAAACGAAAACCGAAGCATGATTATCAGGCACCAAGGCTACAACCAAATGCCAAACATCATTGCCAAATGATCAAAAGCAAAGCATAATGCACTTGAAACCAAGCTCTAGAAGCATGCAGGACGACAGCATGTATATACTAGGCTTTAAATGGTTATAAACAGATTCTCTAGTTGGGTCAAATGGCACTTGAGAAAGCAAGAAAGCCCCTGGCTTATCTCCTCATCTTCCTGTGGTCAAATCACAACTTACTTATTTATACTTTATTTCAACTTGCAAGAACTCAATCTGTGAATTTAGTGCCAATCTGAGTCAGACTACTAGGAACCATGCATGCATCAAGGACCTCCATGGTACTTCAAAAGGCTTATAATGCATGCACAGGTCTCAAAACTGCTTGTCCATATTTTGTCATGCTATAGGTCACGAGAAATAATTGAGTACTTGAAAGGGCTTTATCTATCACTACAAATGGCACTAAAATGTGTGTCAGGCCAAACTTTCACTAGATGCAACCGTGCACAGGCAGAATCAACATATCATAAAAGTTTACTGGCAGTATTACCTCAATGAAAAGTTAATATGAATAATGCTAGAGATACAGCTGAATGTTACCGAATTGCTTTACAAAGTAATGAGGCAGAATTCTGGTGGGTGCTGAATATGGCTCCTTGTTAAAATGTTCACTTACAGCATGTGACAAAACTTTATAAACAAGTCTTAGTACCCTTTCCATTTCTATATTTACAAAATTCAAAAGGGAGTAGATCAACCACACTAATCGAATGTAACTAATAAAATCCATGACCTATTAAAAACACAATTATATGAGGACAAACGCTGCTCAATAACACAAATTAAAAACAAAGAAAACACAATTTCATATTTTGCTCCTCAAAAATGAAGGAACTGTATCGTATCTTTACCTGCTCTAGTATAGAAATAAGCTCCATTGCGGTGGCTTTGAAACGGCGAGACAATGCTGTAAAATCTGGATCTTGCTCCACATGTTCCATCTCTAATAAATTGAAGACATATACAATACTTAGTATATTGATGGAGAAAACCAAGCACATTAGCAGAACTCAAACCAATTTGACTTGACAATTCCCTCAATTTTCTTCTGGTTTGGATTCAGTTCAGGAAACTGACAATCTGAGATCTCTCTTCTATTTTACATAAAATTGCATAAAAATCTCCCAATGAAGGGTGTGATAGAAAAATCACCAGCTTTTGTCATCTCCAAAGGTGTTATCCTTGCAATGTAATATGTTCCTCTGGTGCCCAGCTCTTGAACACTAAACCTGCATAGACCCTCGAGGACAACCATATATGTGACCCTGCCGCTTGGTTTCTCCACTCCTCTTGACAAATGTAGAGCCCGAGCAGCAACTCCCCTTATTTTTGGAATCATAGTTGGAATCATAGATAAGCGTAATAATCTCACCAAGTGAACAATTTATATAATGGAAGGAAACGCAGAATCAACTCGTAAAATGTAAATTCCAAAAAGCATAAAAGGACACTAAAAGTTCGACGATTATTAGGGGAAGTGCACGGTAAGTGTACCTGGCATGCCAATGAATAACTTCTTGTGGGTTTTTCCCATTGAGCTTGTGAGAATCTGTTGGACCAACTTGAGTTTTAGAGCTACGTTCAATTGAATCAGTTCCCACACCTGAAGGACATGAAGGTTCACTTTCCTTACACCATAAAATCAAAATCAGCAATGGTAGACACTAATTGCACCAAAATGGAAGCAAAATAGCACCGTGAGATAGCACAGGGCTAACAGATGGCGTCTCTTCAGCATCTCGCACGGGCAGAATGCCAATCAAACCCTTCTCCTCCTTCTGCCATAATTCCTGCTCCACCAGCTTCACACTGCAAAACCAACGAATGTTCATTCTCTTCATAACCATGAAATCACTTCTCGATTAACTGTGAATATTCAATTAGCACCAAAGTTGACGGTATAGAAATGTCAATTGCTCAAACAAAAGGAACTGTCCTGGGCTTCAATTTCACCCCAAAAAAGAATATGCCTTTCTTGGGCCATTCCGTGTTGATTCCATTCAATCAAGAAAACGAAAGATAACAGTCTCGAGATCTCAGCTCTACAGGGTCCGAATTCAAGATTACCAAACAACTAACATGGAAAACATTTGAAGTCCATAATGCACAATTTCTGCGACAAACTAGTAGGCATCCGATAAATTTTGTGTAGCCACATCGACATTTTTACTTTGGTTCTCACGCTTAGGATGGTGGGCTTTGAGAGTAGATGTAAAGTCCCTAATTATCAGCTCAGCAAAATATCATAGATTCCGAGTTCAATACACCAAACACATAACACAAAAGCCTTGCTTAATCTCCATCCTTTCCAGCACAAAATAATGACAGTAGAAACTTGCACATAAAGAGACCGGGTGAGAAAATTAAAGTAATTGAGACAAAAATTCAGGATAGAGAGACCGTAAGAATCTCGAACAAGAAGAACCGATAGGGGGGGGGGGGGGGGGGGG
>BCNH02000003.1:5670843-5707953 GCA_001662345.2 Metrosideros polymorpha var. glaberrima
CTGCGGGATAGGTGAGTGGAGTGGAAGTGCTGGGCCGGAGGTGGAGCCCAGGGGAGGAGCGTGACACGTGGCGGATGTGGATAGGAAAAGGACGGTCGTGGCGCGTTCGAGCGCGCTGGAGTCCCAATGCCGACCAATAGGAACGGATGGGAACGGGTCGAGCACTTCACGATTCCCATCGCTGGTCCTTTTACATCCGTAGGATCCAAATCCACTCCCAGCTTCACCGGCGGGTCGAGTTGGCGGGTCTTACACGCGGCACATCATGCACGTGCGCGACCAAATTCTTTTATTATTATTATTTTAATTTAGCTCCTGCTCTTTGCCCTCTTTTGCCAAGTAAAAGCACGAGCAAATCAATGACGCTCAATCATTGAAGGCTCTCGGTTCCAGGAAGTTTCCCAGAAGATGGTACCACGTTTAGATCAATGACGAGTTAAAGAAGCTACTCCCTTATTTGAAATGAAACATAGACAACGACTCCTGACAAGAAAAAGGAAAAGGAAAAGGAAAAGGAAAAGGAAAATATATAATAATAAAAACGTGCGCCAATTTTCATATACCGACGAAAAAGTACATCTGCTTTTAAAACGGTAAGTTTTGTACCTCAACTGAGCAAAAATGTGCACTAATCTTAACAAGATTGTCGTTTCTCTTTTCAAAATTGCCCTTGCCTCATCTCTTCACGCCCACTTACACATCTAAATCCTGATCCATGCACAGATCCTGATCCTTTTTTGCAGACACCACAGCCCCGCCGCTTCTGCCAAGGTCTCCGACCACCTGCCTTGCTGCCCACGACGCCCATAGAGCCGACAGCTGTCCCTATGCTCAATAACTTCTTTGATTCTCTCTTTTTCTCACGTTGAAGACGCGACACCACGTTTGGGCTGTCGATCCGAAGTCACCCATGGCTTCGCAACCTTAGATCGAGGCTGTGGCGGCCCTCGCCGAGGTCGACCAGCGCCTGTGAGAGAGAAAGTAGAGAGATAGAGAGTGATTTCAATTGAAAATTCGATAAAGCATAAACAATATCATCCTAGTAAAAAGGGAAGGCAACCCAGTAGAAATCTTCTCTATGTATACTTGATTCGCTAATAGTTTCTGGAAAAATTATAAATAAATGATCTTGTACTTAATGATGTGTTAAAAAAAAGGTTATTAATACGAAAAACTCCAAACTGATACACATGTGACAAATTTTTTAAAAATTAATTTTTTTTACTACAAAAAACCTCAAATTAATACACATGTGAATTTATCATTTTTTGTGGTCAAAAAATCAATTTGTGATAAATTTATCATAAATATACAAATTTGAGATTTTTCGGGATGTTAACCAAAAAAAAAAGAGTACATAAGCTGTGTTCCATCTGAAAATGCACACTTATTTAAGATCAACACACAACATAGCATTCGATGCGCGAAAATGAATCTATGAAAAGTCCCGTGCATCTCGTCGTCTCTACTTCTAAATTCAAGTGACCTCGAGACATTGCATGGGGTCGACTCGTGCAATAACATATCTTCCGTTCTCGAATATTTGTGACATCTTTTCCTTGTCAAAGAAGTTAAATGATAACGATCAGTCAATAAACCCAGATTTCATCTCCTCATGTTCCAGATAATTATTATAAGGCGTGGCCAATAAATATACATGACCCTTCTTAAAGAGCGTTCTAATATTGAAAGATATTGTCACATATAATATAAAGAACGGTGGATTAGGTATTGCGATATTTCATGCAATCCGGAGATATCGGTCAACAAATCCCATGGAATAGTTGCACGATTGCGTTAGAGGTTCATCGTGTGTCGACGGCTCACGTAGATAGGGCTGACGTCGCCTTCGTGTTGTCACCGTCCTTTCGTCACCGCCGGGTCCACCTAGCGCGAGGACAATCGAGAGGGCAGCGGCCGACGAAAGATTGCTAGGACGGCACGTCTCTGCCAATCACCTAGAGGTGGCTTTAGCAAATGGCGCGTGAACTGTCTTTGCGACGCGATTGTTTGTCGGGACGAAAGAAGCGAAATCAGACTCGTTGGCATTGACTGGAACATCGAGAACAAGAAGCAGCTGTAGGCACCAACAAGAACAAGGAAGACTAACCATACGTTCCAAGGCTTGACGGTGGATTTTTTCTTCTTTACAACGTGTTATTGAATCTCGATTTATCATCAAACCACGATCGATGTGGCTATTCTTGCATTCTTAGTATCGGTAAGCACAATCGCTGATCCTAGAACTGAAGATCAGAGAAGCTTATGGCGTTCTCATTGTTGTTCTTGTAGATAGAACGTTTGCTTGTTTCACCGACTATGTGATTCTACATGAATTGCACTGACGACACTCATTGATTATATTGACGATACTTGAATATTGTATTGATACTCTAGAAATCTAGATAGGTATGGTTTAACTTTCTATTGGACGATAGCTTATTCCATCTCAACACGGGAAAAAAAAGAAAAAAAAAATTGAGATAAGAAGAATTGATTCTCAATTTACACTATACAAGAATCGATCAAACCAAGACAACCGATGCTAATTCACATCCTTTCTGCCATTCGTGATTTTTAACATGCATTATGGCTTTGGAACTTAGTTCTTTCTAGATCACCCTCCTCCCTCCTCTTCCCAAATGTACAAAGCAAGCAAAAGGAAAATGCCAAAGCAAGAATGATTCGAGCTAAACCTAAACGTTACCGAGATTCTACCTTTTGTCTTTGTTAGAACTTTCCTACTTTCTTATCGAATTCCTAATCTACAGAGGCACGAGACCAAAAAAAAAAAAAATCATCTCCATTGCACATTTACATAATCGACAAAGAGAAAGAAAATGTGGGCCTACGAGCGTTGATTTGTCATCATTAATCTACATTATCTTTGCTTCCCAATTTTCAAACTTAAGGGTTAAACGACGATCGCTTTCACATTTCGTTCGCAATCAAGCAATAAACAAAAGCAGCTTATGACAACGAAAATTTCAGCTAATTTACCATTGCCTCAGCACATGCACATGACATGTGTCAGTGCGTCACCGGTGCATATCTACGTGAAAAATTAGTAGTCAAATCCGGTTCGGTTCTAGGATTGACCAAGACTCGTAGCGTGTCCAACTTAAGAAATAGGAATCCAAGATCAAAGTTGAATCAATTGTCAAGTCTACAATTGAAAAAAAGAAAGAAAAGGAAATCAAGGAAAGCCCAATTGGAAGGAAAGATGCACCTTGCGGTCGGACTTTTCAATTTAATAAGAAAATCGAGCCGAGCCAAGCCAAGAGAGGGAATATATATGTACTTTCACCATCCCTTCTTACATACTCCTTCCACGATTCCATTTTGAAGTATGTCCGCATCGAAATGTCTGTATGTACCTTCTCTATTGTAAGGTGCCGACCAATCGAATGTAGAAAGACGAAGCAATGCTTACTAAAGTTCGAGATTGAATGGTACTGAAGAAGATGGATCGACCTAAGTTCATAATTTCTACTTATTGGGCTACGAAAGTGTTCGTAATTTGGATCAAAGCAAAAGTGACGAATAATGTCCGGCCCATGGACACTTGGGTCATGGGCTACTTAGCCCATTACTAAGAATTGGCACCGTTGAATGTAGAATCTAATGGGGTCACGTCAAATTTGAGTATGAAACCCACATGCAATAAATTCTCCTCTTCCACACCATCTCATACATTCGTGAGAGCAATGTCTCTTACCAATCATATAGCTCTATTCATTTTGTTTCTTGTTTAAATTTTTAATTCTTTCGAATCGAGTTGAGCCCGGCGAACGAATGTCGATACGGAGAGCGTGGTTTCAGCACATCCGCGATTCTTTCGTGTCCCCGAATTTCGGATCTCATCTCTCTAGCTCGTCGATGATCTCTAAAGTCTCGATCATCTTCAAGTATGGTCATACATGACTGCGAGTGCTAATTGGTCCATAACTTTTTTTCTCATAAGACCTTGTACTATCTTGGATGCCGACTTAAGCGAACAAATTCTTCTTCCGTTTCTTTCAATTTTCTTGCAATTCTGCCATAGGTAGCGTTGGCTACTCCGCATAGAGATGGCAATCATCTGTACAAACATACATTCCGAGTTAGGCAGGCTACCGAAGGCTACAAGTTAATTTAATCCATTTAAAAAAAAAAGTTAAGACTTTTAGGCGGTAACGATAGAGGAAAAAATAATGGAATTGTCTTTCATAGATGACTTGGTGCATCAAAAACATTAGCGATGAATATAGATAGGTGTCCGAATGAATTTGGAGTGGGACGATGGCGACATCGTTACATTTTAACAACTAGCATAGCTCGACAAATCCCCCCACGTTAATATCATGGCTTCATATTTTGATATTTTGTTGTTGTTTTTAGCGTGGCAGGGTCTATAATGGCCAACAAATAGGGGCTAGGCTTGGATTTTTGTCTATTTTAGCTAGCTAGGATAGCCAGAATAATTCATCAATCTATCTTTTCGTGCAAGAAAATATTTTTCATGCAAGAAAATATAGAACTCTTCTTTTTCGATTGAAGGTAACGGACATGAAGACCAAATTAGTGACGGTGGAGACCCAGCGTAGATTTTCAGGAAAAACCATGCCGTAATTACTATAAAAAAAAAGTGAATAAAATGTCACAAATTTTAAATATCTCTCTTTAGAAGAAGGTTGGTCCGAATATTGGATAGAATTTACAGAGATAATAGATAATTTACACGCGCACGCACCCAAATATCTACACACACAGTAGGATTGGCATTTTCTATCTAGCCTTCCTTATGTCTTATACGTAATATTCAGTAATATCCAATTATTTTGCCAACACAATATTACTCAAAAGCATGAGAAAATTATTTAAAAAGTCATAAACCTATTGCACTTGTACTATTTCAGTTCTAAACCTTTTAATTGTGTTAGTTTAGTCCTAAAACTTTTGATAATTTGCCAATTTTGTCATAAACCTTTTGACAATTTGTCAATCTAGTCCTTTCGATCAATTTTGGCCGAAAATCGCTAACGTGGCGGTTTAATCAGTGCCGACCATCCTACGTGGCATGGTCAGTACTAATGAGAACAATTTTTTTAAATTTTTCTGAATTTTTTGTTATTTTTTCTTTTTTTCCCTAACCCTAGGCCCAAGGGCCACGACGCCCTCATCCAGACCAAGCGAGGGTTGGCCGACGACCTCGCCAACCTAGGGTTAAAAAAAATGAAAGAAAAAAGAAAAGAAGGAAAAAAAAATAAAAATATATAGAATTTGAAAAAAAAATTTCAAAAATTGTCCATGCTAGTACTGGCCGTGCCACATTGGACGGTTGGCGTTGACTAAACCGCCACGTCAGCAATCTCCCAAAAAAATTGAATTGGCAAATTATAAAAAAGTTTATGACTAAATTGACACAATTGAAAAATTTATAATTGAATTGGCATATCGTTAAATTTTAGGATTAAATTGATAAAGTTGAAAGGTTTATGACTGAATTGGTATAAATATAATAGATTTATGACTTTTTTTTTATATAATTTTTCCCAAAAGTTATGTACCACCTGATGAGACCGACCTGGGAAAATGGTAGAAAGAGAAGAAAAGGGGGCGGTGGAAACCAATAATTTCTCTCGCAAATTCAAACACGAATCATGAATATGTTATTACACCTACCTCTACCCATTACTATCATCGTAAATGACCGTCCAGCAAACACCACGGGGAAAAACAAAGCAAAAAGAGAAAGGGGAAAAGGATGAGACGACAACGTGAGCCCACCAGAATCAAATCGATGCGATTTGGTCCCACCAGCTTCGAGAGATATGCTTGGATAACTTAGTTCCATGACTCTTCATATTAAGGCTCACGTTTATTTCATGAAAAATAAATAATTTAAAACATATATTTTTAAAATTAATCATTTGTATCGTTTGAAATAATTAGTTAATGAAAAATATTTTTATTATTGACAATAATTTATGTGAAAATATGTTTACGAACGATGAAAATATATTTCGTTCATTCATTTTTGTTATTAATACAAGTGATTATTTTTAAAAAAATATTTTTCAAACAATTCATTTTCTGTAAAACAAATGGAGTATAAGTAAGAGCCAGTTCATTGATTTAACTTCTACATTAGTGTAGCTAAGGTTAAGTGTGGTTTTAGTCCTTTAAACTTCGGTGTACGAGCGATTTGGTATTCTAACTTTTATCTTATGCAATCGAGTCCTCTATTGTTCTCGATTTGTACAAATCGATCCTCTAAATTGTACTTTATTCATTCAAGTCCTCTGACGCTCTTGATTTGTACAATTAAGTGCTTCTTTCCCAATTAGTTTTTCGCTAATTTGGCGCTCTTTTGGCACTACATTAGCATCATGTGACATTTTCTGCCACAAGACAATGCCTTGTCATTAATTAATTTGACGATTTAGTGAGAGACATGGACCGAATGATTGGATTGCACCAATCGAGAAACTTATAGGACTTGATTGTATAACATAAAACTTAGAGGATCACATTGTACAAAATAAAAATAAAAATAAACAGTTAGAGTGTTTGATTGAACAAAATAAAAATTCGAGGACCAAAATTGCACAATCGCTAAAATTTAGAATTAAAACTGTACTTAACTCGTGTAGCCAAAAGAAAAAAAAAAGCTTATTTATCTAGAATTAGTATTTGGTGACGAAGGGGGCTTATTAAGTTTATAACCATCTTTTTCTCTAGTAAATGGGCTAGATTAAGGGACAATTAAGAGAAATGGAGTGATAAAGGCAGAGAGCCGATACAAAGGAAACTTTTAGACTTATCCTCAAATGGATTTTCATTTCAAGGAAGGAGAATCATTCTCAATTGTTTGGATTGCAAAAATATATTGATTTTAAATGAAAGAATATTTCTCATCAGAAACGGCGAAGCTCGGCGACCGACGGCTAGGTGACCAACGATCGAGGACAGGTGGCAGAGTCTTGCTACCGGCAACAAAGTCCGGAGCCCATCATCGACGATCGGTGGCCCATTGCCCTGCTAAGGCAAAACCACCCTGTCCTTCCCCACCCCGGCCTGCCCTGCCCCGCCCCGCCCCACACATGGTGGTGCCGGAAAAGTTTTCATCTCACAGGATGGGGACAGGGGACGTGATCTCCGCTCCCGTGCGCCCCACGGCCATCCCTAGGAAAAATGGGTCCGTCTCGCTTAGGGCGGAATGTTGAAGACCATAGATGATGCATCACATTAACAACGTACCATTGATTAGGCCTAGGTATGCAAGCGGGCCCAATCCGTTTTTTCCTTGGACGAAAAACTCTCTCTCTCTCTCTCTCTCTCTCCAGCTGTCCTTTGTTTTCAACTTCAGCAATGGCCCTCGCCGGAGGACGACGATGTTCCCCCCCAACTTTGTCCATCTTCAATCGTTCTCTCTCTATTTTTTTTCTTTTATTAATTTTCTTATTTTTTACCGACACCATTTTAATGGCACAAGTGTGGTGTGCATCATTTGATAGGATTAAGTGAGAAAAGAAGAAACTCCAAAAGAAAAATGACACTGAAAGTATCATAATTTTTGTATGGTGCTTACTTTAATATTAAAATTTTTTGACGGATCACTTCAGTGCCACATCGAAAGAAAAATGATCACTTAAGTGCCTCTAACAAATTCCGGCAAAAAGTCATATGTGAATTTTTTTTTATATAATTTTAATGCCTATGTGGCTTTTTTTTTTTATTTTTATAAAAGGAGAAATAATCTTGGCTGTTCGAATAATTGGAGAGCTTCATGTGAACCGTGGGATCTCTCTTCTTCTTCTTGAAATGCTTGGATCATTGTCCCAACCCTGAAAACCCTAAATTAAATATTCTAAATAAAAATTCGATAATTCAAACTAAGATTTCCACAATTAACTTTTTCTTTGTCATCATCATCTTCTTCTTATTGCTCATTGAGAGATTGGTCTTCTTCTTCTTCTTCATTGTCTTATGTGGAGCAAATCCAAAGCAAAGCTTCTTCGGAGTGGCTAAATAGTCGAAATTGATGGGGAGGTGGGAACGAGGGAGTTGCGGTGACCAGATCGAGCTTTGAGGGCAGTTGAAGCCGAAGGACGGGTTGTCCGGGAACTTGTGGAGGAGGTCTTGTGACATCATTGGCTCTAGATTCTCCACCACCTTGCAGGCGTTTGCTAGAATACAGAGGCTTTCTTCTTCGTAAATGTCAGCTTCTTACATTGTGTCGTTTCTCTATTGCGAATTGCAATTCGATTTGTCCCCAAATTGCCTTGGTCTGAATTAGGGTTTGAAGAAGATGGGAATAGCTCGATTTGTTCAAAGTGATGTTGTTTAGGATAATTATGCTGACTCAGAGTGCCAGCAAGCCACGTCGATAGGAAAAAATGTAAAAATATTGCCACGTTAGATTTATGGTGTCCAAAATCGGAGTTAACACTTAAGTGATCATTGTTTTTTAGCAAAGTGGCACTTGAGTATTTCGTCGAAAATTTTTAACACTAAAATGAGCGCTATACAAAAGTTATGGCACTTCTAGTATTCTTTTTTTGAGAACAAAACATGCTATCAAGACACATGAGAAGCCTAGATCTGAATTTACAGTTCTTTTACTATATAATGCCATAAAGGAAATTGCACAAAATATAAAAGAGTAAAAACAAGAAATTACATAGTGTCACTAAAGGAAAGGAAAACAATAATGTTTAACGTCAATGGTCATCCCATTTTTTTGCTTCCCGATGGTAACGCAAGTCTTATTGAGATGGTATTGTGATTAATTATTATCTTACTCTTAATTGATTTTGTGTCATCTAGATTTACAAGTGATGTCTTTTGAGATTGTATTGAGGCCAACCTCATCGTCGCTAGGTGAGGCCGGCAAGGGCTAAATTGATCTCGCCCTCGTCAGCCTCACCCTTGCCCTCGCATCACCGTCGCTAGGCGAGGTCATCTCACCCTCGCCCAGCCATGGCCCAACCTCGCCCTTGCCCTCGTTCGTGGCCGGCAAGGTCGACCTCGCAAGCCCTTGCCTCTAGCCGTTCACCAAGGTCAGGTGACCGGCTAGAGGTAGAAGGAGGAAGGAAAGAACAAAAAAACAAAGAGGAAAAATATAAATGATTAAAATTTATCCACATTAGCATCGACCAATCAAATGGACTGAATTAACACAATTACAATAGATCTAGTTATTTTTTGGTAATTTTCCCAAGTAAAGTGCGATCTAAGGTATGCTTTACTTAATGATTGATAGATGCATGCCAAATTATGAACTTTTTTTTACTTTACTGCTGTAAATTCAATGAAAGAGAAGCATGTTTGAAGCTCTTTTTCTTTCTTACCGACGAATATATGAAGCTTTTGACTTGGGAAGGAAGATAAAACTTATGGGTAATTAAATAGTGTAGTTATGACAAGTTCCAGCCAACTGGTCTTGACATCTCCATTCATTAGATAGACACATGCATCCTCAGATGCCGTAGCAAGAATGACTGAATATATAAATTGGAGTTAGGTGAAGATAATGAGGGAGCTGCTTTGATTTGAAATGGGAAGATGTGCCAAAGCAATTAAGTGCAAAGATGAGGAAAGCATGAAATGATCGGCAAGGGAGTGGAGAGTCACGAGAGGGCAACAAAGCGACGACGTGGTGGCAAAGGAAAGGGACGAAAGGACTTTGAAAATAAAATAAAATAAAATAAACAAACAAGAAAAGTGGGTTGAAAACAAGGGTTGGGATAATGAATTCAAACCTTTCCCACGCCTCTTCTTGTGCCATCATCCAATTAGGAATTGCCGACCTTTTTTCTTTCCCCGAGTCTCAACCTCAAAAGATGGCAAGAAAAACGCCAGCCAAAATAGAGTTGTCAAACGAGTTTTACTTGCTTTCTTTATCTATTTTTTAAAAAAATAAGTTAATGCCCTTTATATTTATTTATAATCAGGGCATGAGCATAGAGATCCCCTATCAGAAGGCTCATGAAACACTCTACGAACTATACGTACCGGTTAATTTAGGCATTTGTCTAGAGCAAGTGACTTTAATTGAGAACAATTTGTACACAATTAATAAGACTCGAGCGTGTGATCTCAAATTCTGAAGTTGAAAGTTTCTTTGACGTAACAATCAATTACCTCAACCCTGAGTCTTTTTTTTTTTTTTTTTATAAAAAAAATTGATAGACTCTCTGTATTTGTGCTCCTATACGTGTAGGTGCATGGCAAAATTGCTTTCCTCTTCAAGATAACTTAGAATACAAGGATTTTATCTTCAGTTGAAGTTCCTTTCGAATTCCATGGAAGCAGGTCGATATGAGAGATTCCATAAGAATACTTTGAATAACAAAAGAGCTATATGGTTAATCTTGGCATATGTCAATTGCGATGGTCCTTTGTGCTCCAAAAGCCCTCTTTTAGTAGGGAAGGTAGATCTGTTGTCCCGTACTGTGCGTTCATCTGTTGTCTACATTTTGAGATCGTAACACATATCGATTTAAATCTAGTTCGCACCACACTCAATACAACTCTCACCAAACCCTAATTAGCATCTTGAGATCTGAGCCTGACCTATGTGCTTTCACCCACCGTTGTCACCGATGGATTGCCACCGTCGTGTCCGAGATGATCCACCGCAAATTCCCCAGCTAGGTAGTCTCTACTAAAGCTTTATCATCGACTCGAAATAGGGATGTTGGTAGCCAACGTAGATCAGGGGATCTCGAACACATCTAGAGCATACCCGATCAAAGCTTTATCAATGACTCGAAAAGCTACTATATGTTGCCTTAATTTAGCACATTTTCTTTGTTTGTCTTAATGGGAAAAAGTGTGACGTTAGCACGCGAGAAGGAAATTTTTCTTACGTGTGGATACATGTGAGCCCAATTCATCTGAACTCTTGATGTTGGTGGAACTAGATAACTTGTTTTCAACGGAGGCTTCTGTTATTTTTTCAGGCCCAAATTGAAAGGCGAACTCGGTACCTCTTATTTTCTTTCATTTACTTTTTGCAGTCAGAAAACTCGATGTTTCACTTGGGAATTTTAAATTAAATTCGAGAAAAAGAAAGAGAAAGAGAAAGAGGTCGTGGAGGATTCACAAGTAACAAATTTGACGGTAGGAGTTATACTAAGCAAGACCAAACAGGGGAGCTCCCACTTGAGACGAAAGAGTAAGACAAAGTTTCGATGGAACATAAGCCACTTCGATGTGAATTTAAGACAAGTTCGTTTCTTCTACTTTCACCTTACAAAATATTTCGAAAGATTATATGTTGGACAGAGAGAGAGCATGTCCCGTCCATCTCGCCTAGTAGGGTTTTTCTTGGTCGGTTTTCGTGAAAACTCTTGGAAACCTTTGTTAATTTTTTTTTGTTGGGAAATACAAAGAAATCAAATGACTAGCTAGAAGGTATGGAAGTTAGACTATGGTCCTCCTCTTCTTTTGTGGTGCGCAAAGTGGGAAAGTCGTATCCTCAGTTAGAAATAATAAGGGTGGGTGTTGCCGCATTGGTGTGGTGCGCTTGTTTGAGCTAATCCAATCTCATTCTGAGGCGGAAGAACAAAGGGCGTTTGCCTTTCACAGAAAAGGACATGAACCAAACAACTCAGGCTCTTACGAGTCCGTCGCACACATAGGTATAGTGAAGTAATACTCCGAACCCTATTTTTAAAAGAGACTTTGGTAAGAACATACGTACATTCGCGCGTGCGCATGTATACATATACCAACCAATGTACATGGATAAGTTTTGCTAAGAAAGTCGAGAAGAGAACTAGACAAGCAAAGAAAAAACATTGGTGCGGTTACCTGTTCCGTCCGAATCAACGGATATGTCACTAGGACACGATTTGGTTTCGATTTGTATCACTTTTTTTTTTTATGTGTCCCGCACTTTTTCGCATAGGAACAAGCCTTTTTCTGTTAAAGAAAAGGTGAAGATGCTGAAATCTTGAATGTCGCGAGCGTTTGTTTTCGATCTTTAATTGGATCTTCACCGGAAAAGAAAGAACTGTAGGGATCATACGAGAGAGACTGTGGTGTTCTTTCGTTATGGCATGTGGTCTGCTTCTTCTGATACGTATATGTTTCTTGAGCTTACATAATTTATGTTCCTTTCAGTGTCTAGTCCCTTCAATCAAGATCTCTCTTTCTCTCTCCGAACAAATTCACACATAAACAGCAGCATCGCCATTGAAAGAAAAAAATGGAAGCTTCCAAAATCTATTCGTGTGGGAACAAGTAAAGTCAAATGATATGCATCACGGGGTTCGCCTACTTTTGAACAAATCCAATAGATTCCACATCTCATGAAAAAGATCATGCCCACTCTTTGGCGTGATTCTCTTCATGTCATCAATTCTTTGCACACTATCTTCCTAACCCTGGTCCCCCTCCTCTTGAAGAAAATCGTGCACAGAGAGAGAGAGAGAGTCAGATTTGGAGGGAAGATTGTTCAAGTCTTTCAACCTCTCTGTTCAAGCAAGACAAAGTAAAGTAAACACCCTAAAGAAACAAGTAAGAAGATCTATGCATATATATATATATGTATATATGTGTGTGCGCGCGCGCGAGTATGGATTGATAAGAAGCTTCACATGCATCCTCCTTTTTCACCCAAACACAAAAATTGGGAAAATTACTCGAGTAGTCTTAAAACTATCGTACGAATGCACATGTCAACGATTTCTGACAAAAAATTAGCCGAAATAATTATGTTGGAATTTTGCACAAAAATTTAGGACTAAATTGGCAAAACTTGAAAGTTTAAGACTGAATTGACATCTATACAATAAATTTATAATTGGTTAAACAATTTCACCTACAAAAATCAATATCATGCCTTTGAAGAACTTGCATTCAATTGTGTTTACAATAGACTGAATTGGATCATTTGGGATGCACAAAATTATGCAACGGTCGACATACTCTATCTAGGTTGTGTTTAATAGGATACTAGTGCAAATTATTGCCCAACTAAACTACTTTACGGGCATCTAATCTGACAAATTGTGTTTCAGGGTGGCTTCGATTTTATAATGACGATTTAATCTTTCTCAAATGCGATTTTTGTTTACCAGTTGACTATTTACTTTTTTGCCATCCTGTGAATAATACTTCAATATTTATAAACGCCTGAAAATCATTTGAAGATTTCGTTTTCCTATGTCGTGGAACATTGCAAGTAATTGTTCAACTAAAAGTCACAAGCCATGACTTAGAATATAGACATAACCCACTTTCGACTTGTAGGTTTTTGAAATCTTGTGCCACGAACCACAAGGAGAAAAGATTCCTTAGACCCACACCACTCACCAAGAAAAGGAAGGCACCCACCGTAATAACAACGGTTGAGAATGCAAGTTGATATAACAAGAATTACTTGTTTATTCATCTTATGATGATTGATCCGAATGGAGCATACGAAGACAAATATAGCGATTTTACATTTTAGACTCGACTCATCCGGGAGAGTGATCCAACTCTACACGTGGTTTGTCCATTAGGGAGAGCAACCGGGCCAGTTCAAAGCCTGTTCACAAGGGGACTAGTCCGGTTCCTATCTCTAGAAATTGAGAACCGACCTTGATTGGTTCGGTTCTCGATTTTATATCCCGAATCGGCCGGTTCTACTCGAGAACCTAGAATCTGGAGCCTATGAGGTTGGTTTAAGGCTAGAACTTGAAACCGAGCCAATTTTGAACCGATTTACCCATAACCCTAAGGAAGTACTTTTGCTCTTTTTTTAAAACATGAAAACATATGTTGAAATTGAATATGCTTGACATATCATCCTCAAGTGGAATAATTATATTCATGTTTGACTCATGCATTTAGCCAAATCATATGCCTTATGAAACAACTCCTCATTACTCCAACTTGTAACCAGAAGACTGTGCATAAAGATGAGAACGAAAGACAGTTTTTTAACAGGTCTCCTTTTAGGCTTCCCCTTGAACTAAATGAAAAATAAAAGCATTGGCCGGTTTTGGGTTGACCCTGAATTGGCCGGTTCATTTCCAGGTTAGTTTTAAGGTCAACAGGGTACGTTCTAGGGGTCTAGAACATACCCACCCTGGAAATGATCACCCTTATTGTCCATGCTCAAGTAATTGAACAATTTTAAATACATAAATATAAGGCATACAAGTACTTCTCATTTATTTATCTAATAAAATGATAAATGAATACCAATGACTTATGAGGCTTCATGGGTGCAAGATTATCAATTGGGAGGATGCGCAAAGAGGAGAGGAAGGAAAAAAAAAAAACATATACAGAAAAATCTGTGATGTAAATTGCCAACTAAGCTGATGTGAGAGGTAAATTGCCCAACCAATATTGCAGATGGCCATTTCACAGTAATTATTCGAAGTGTAGTGGGACCACTGATTTTGTGAATTTATTGCTTTTGTTTGAAGCATAGGCGACACCGATTCATTATTTCTGAGATCGGCAGTGCTTTCTTGCGCCGCAGAAATAGTGCAATTATATCTGAAAACTTGGAAGTTGGAGGATATATGTATACCCATTCAATTACATCATGCACCATCTCTTCTCTTCTCGTTTAAGGTAATCGCCATCTACATTGTCTTCATTCGATTTAGCTCTAACCTAATTTTTATGGTTTAAATTTAACTCACGGCCTGATTTAATTTTCTCGCTTATTGCATGATTGAAGTAATTATGAGAGGTTAATGTGCCAAACGATATGAGTCTCGATTAACTGACGATTAGGGATGCAAATTAATATCGCGAATCCAGAAGGACCAACTTGTCTGAAGACAATTTTTATCTCATTGAATATGGTAGACAATGTCAATAAAGTGGGTAGATGGTTGCTTTAAAGTATGTAAATCTACTGAATCAGGGCTTGTATTTAGGGTGAATAAGAAAATTGACTTCCATAATTGTTTATTGTCAGTGAGAAGATCATTTTCCAGAAATAATGTTTTCCAGGCAACAGATATGCATATTAAATAGGCAAAATCATGTCACGTTCACCAAATAGATATAATATCTACGCTACATTGCTATTATCATTTAGGCTGCGTTTGTTTCGCAGAATATGAATGATTTGAGAAATATTTTCTTGAAAATGATCGTTTGTATCGCTTACAAAAAATAAATGAACGAAAATTATTTTCAATGTCCAAAAAAATGTCTAGACATAAAGTGCTGTCGATGATGAAAATATTTTTTATTAGTTAATTATTTTGAGCGATACAAATGATCATTTTTAGGAAAGTGCTTTAAAAAACATTCATTTTTTACGAAATAAACGGAGCCTTATAATCATAAAAAAATTTCATCCCGGTAACATGTCAGGTAATAATCTTTTTTCAAACAAATGAATCATGAATAAATTATTTTTTGGAATACAAATGTCAAATATGGAAATTTACCTTAGGAACCGACAACGGTAAAAGAAATAGAGTTACTGACTTTTTCATTGTTGACCAAAATAATGCCTGGCATACTGAAATTAATTAAAATGTAACCTGATCGCCTTCATTGAGTTTTGAACATAATTTACATATGAAAACATCCCTAATCTTATCACATAGCTTCATGAATGAGTTCTGTAAATCGAATTTACATGTGTTACAATTAGCATGACTCAATTCGCTAACTTTAGAAAGGAAAAAGGGAAAAAACGATATAACAACATATAAACCATTACCATTAGGGGTGTCATCAAGTCGAGGCGAGCCGAGGCGAACCGAGGTGAACCGAGTCGATACAATGTCTAGTTTGAGTTTGACTTGATTGTTGTGCTTGGTACTCGAAACTTAACTCGAGCTTGATCGGCATATCAAAATTTAGGCTTTGAGCTCAAATCGAATAGTACTTCCAAATACTCGAGCTTGACTTGATTTTGTAGAGTAATACATAAACTCAGTTATTTTCCCTAAAATTGCATATATTCGAGTTTTTTAGAACAAAAAAAAAACAATAAAAGTTTGAGTAGGCTCATGAGTCTATCGAGCTTACTATTGGCGAACATGAGCTTAGATACTTGAATAGATGCACAAATAGTTCGAACTCGAGCTCCACTCGAGAATAGGCGAGTCGATCTTGAGTAATCATAGAGTCGAGTCCGAACTACCGTCAGGTAGCGCCCCTTGATTGCTCTAATGATCGCCATCACCTACCCCCCTCTCTACCTATTGTTGGGCATGGCAATAATCAGCAACTTTCACTTAGGTGGAGTGGGGTGTGGCTTCCTTTGGGGGTAATCTTTTCCTCTGCCACTTCTTACGACCGCCAGCCATTATCAGTGACCGATGCTGCATCATCCCCCACCCCACGAATCGTACTCACCCTTCACGAGCCTCTCATAAAATCTTAGACCCATCTCTCTTCTGACGTGATTCATCTAACTCACATCTCCTTCATGCTCTCACGCTTTCCTTGACTTGGAAAATCATGCCTCAACCTCGTCCTGCCCTTCCGGCGTGGATTGGTCAGGAACGACAGCACATCCACTGGCTTTTTTTCTCTGGAGTTGATCTCGCATCAATTCAACGCTCAACGCGCATCTTCAAATGTGTATTATTAGTTTTTTTTTTTTGTGTGTTACTGAGTATTAAATCTTTGAGAAGTCTTGATGAAACTCCTATGACATTTTGAGAAATTGAAAAAATTTCCTATAGAAAAACTGTGCGTGCTTATCATAAATCACGTAAAGACGGAGAGTTACGTGCGTATCAAGAAATGATTCGTATTACTCAAATATTGCGTATGTAGCATAAGTGGGGTATGCACACCCACGAACAATACGATGCACAAACAAATAGGTCCTTGTATTGTGACTACGCTTATTGTGTAGACACATTACGATTGCGATCCTCAATTAATTACCACGTCTACATGAAGAACGGAAGTCGTAAAATTCTCAGCAAGTGAAACCCTCAAAAAGGGACTCAACTTGAACAAAATATCGCGAAGAAAAATTATAGATCGGCTTGAGTTCGACTCTTAGCCACCGAAATAAGTGCATAATGATGGGGACATAAGCTGGTCCTAGGGCCGACTAACTCTCAACAAGATCCGAAAGGTCTCGATGATTCAACTCTTCACCTTCTCCTTATTCAAGTATAGATACCAAATGCTAAATGACAGAACCAACCTATAACCAAACCGTTGGTCGATGCCCACGCCTCAGTTTTTCTGTTCATGGTGTGTTTTCTCCATCAAACCACTCTAACATTAGTTGGCTAAACATTACATTACATGCATGATGGGCTGAGATAATATAGTCTATTGTGCACTAAGCAATTGCTGTAATAATTGCGGCACGCACCCATGTTGGTCTTCCCACCAGCTAATTACAAACCCCCTCTTGCTTTCTTCTTTGGTAAACGACTTTCCCTCGATTCGATTTGATTCGATTCCTCTCTTCCCCCCTCTTAATCAACACGGTGTTGATTCCAATAGAGCATTTCGTGTACGCAGAACCAAACCATTGGAGCATGCCTTTAGTGGAAACTAATGAATAGAAAAATATTTAAAAACTTGTCTAAAGTCAGCACTTCAACGCTGGGTCGTGACTAGGGTTTTGCCTTCTATATCTTTTCTTTAATCTCTTCTTTGGCCCGAGAAGGGAGAGATCATGTAGGTGTGAAGTGGGTAGTGGTTTTAGCATGAAGAGATTAAAAGGCCATGAAAAATAGGCAGTCGGTGGAAAGTAGTAGACTTGAGTGGGATTTGAGGGCGTTGATAGGTCAAGGTAATGCATGGATGAATTCACTAGGATTAAACAAGTATGTCGTCCTAATTCAATTTCTTCTTCAACCCGGTAGTGAACATCTGATTTCAGCAAGCTTCTTGAAGTTGACGAAGATCTAAAATTAGTTGGAAAGATTAATCCCGGCGGGCTTAAAAGAAAAAAAAAAGGATCAATCTAGGGATAATGATGTTTCCACAACCAAAATTTTCTTCCACAACTTTTTTTTTTCAGTTTCTGTATTTTGATTAGAATAATTCGCCCTCAAAGCTCATCCGCAATATTCGCGAAGATTCTTGAAAAACGTGACGAAAATAACATCCACCAAATTAGGCAAGAATCAAAGAAGACCGTCTTACTTTTTATTGTTTCTGCTATTTCCTAGTTTTCATGTTACTGAAGCGAAACATTTTCATGTCGTGAAGTAAGGTATACCTCCGCCAGAAAAAATAGTATGCTATGATTCCAATTACAGATAATCTACTTATAAATTAGTCTTTTAGAACTCTTTGATTGCACTACTATAGTTATTGTCTGAATACGCTTTCTTATGTAGGCAAATTTTCCTTAAATGTTTCCCCAATTTTAGACTCAATAAGGGGTACACAAATGGAGATGACAAATAAGCTAAAAGGTCATTGTTTTTTTTTTTTTGTCGAAAACACAAAGGTCATTGTTGAATGAGTGTAGAAAACCACAAGAACAAAATGAAAGAAAACAACACTTTGACAAGACAAAAGGAATCTCGGAATGAAAAGGAAAGTCGAGTTAGGTTTTTGGCCATGAAAGAAAGAAAGACGTGAGTTTAATTTATTTGATTATTTGCTAAATTTGTTAGAGGGAGTTTTTGTTTTTATAGTTTTCAAGAATTCTCCCTCATAGAGATTGTGGATGAATAGTCAAGGACAAAATTGTCCAATTAAAATAATATAGATTAGCAAAAAGTTTGGGAAGAAGGGTTTTTGACTGTGGAAATATCATCCCCCTTAATTCACCGACTCAGCTCGTGTACTAAATGACAATGGTGGACGTTGTATATTAGGCCATCACACTACTATGGAATTCCCTTAAAAGAAAAGCATCTTATCGAAGAACCTAAGGTGCATAACGGGACAAGTAAGATTGCCTTGCAAATGCAAAGGGATGGTGAAACAACATCTATGAGATTAAAGCGTAGAAACTAGGAAGAAAGAGACACTTTCCGGAAACACGAAATCTCATGAGGAATTCAGATTGTTGGGCCAGAAAATTTCGTATTTCAAACACGTGAAAACCTATGAGGTCATATCATCTACCGGCCCCCCCGCCTACGACTTCGTCTTCTTCTTCTTTTTAACGAAATTCGAAATCACGACTTTCTTTAAAAGGTCGCATAAGTTTTTACGGGATTCTTTAGTTACATGTCGACGTCGATTTATACAAGTACGTGATGGAGATAGAGATTTTTATTGGAGAAAGATGAGCCCTTCACCCTTTTCTTTAATAGCTAGGGTTGAGTGGAGAAGGTACTTTGTTTGTACCAGAGCAGATTTAAATGTTGGAAGGGAAGCGATGAGGGGATGCTTCACGCCAATACATGATTCCGATCTAACTTCAATGTGGGCGAGGTCAAACCGAATGTGCTGTCCCTGTTGCTTTGCTTTGCCTCTGATTTGAATATGATGGGGGGTCAAATTACAATGGCGCTCCATTAAATAATCAAAGACGTTCAGCTCACTTGGTCCTCTTGGATCTGATCGAGAAATGGTCTTTTCTTTTCTTTTTCCTCCTTTTTTCTGGTGAGTGTGATTCTTGTTTCCTTTCATGATTATTGTCCAGAGAAAAATTTTCTCAGTGAATGACATGTGCGTCAGATATCAATCGCGGCAGATAAGCTGAGGCATATGGCATCTTCTCTCGTGCATTGGGGACACCAAACGGAACAGACAAGTCGAATGATTCCCATTAACCATCTATGTGCAACACCACCAAGAACCCAAGTCCAATTTGCCTTCACAAAATGATGCAAACTCATCGGGTGGAAGCGCACACAGGCCAGATTTGTCATGACAGCTTCTTCCGTAAGTTAGGTCACGGGAAAAAAATGAGTCTTGCGCGACATTATTTGATCAACAGTAGGTATTTTATGCTGAGAAATACGAAGTCCTTTGAACGTTAGTTGAATTGGTATTACTTTCTAAGGTAAATCCACCACTTAAAAAAAAGGGGTCATTTTAGTTTTGGGTATATGTGATGGATGGAGGAATGAAATTAGGTACAAAATTGGGTAAAACTCGGGAATGCAATCCAGCAAACATCCCAATTTTTGAACGGTGGATGCATTACAAATAGGTGAATCGAATACCACGACAAAGTTTTCCTCTCCAACTCAACTTTCCTTTAATGTCTCATGTGTTTGTATGTCCCAATCAAATGCTAGTATACTACAAGTGAAAACAATTCTTTTTTTTTCTTACTTATGATGCGGTGCCTTTTATAGGAATCCACATGTGCATGTTCAACCTTAGAATAATGGTTTTGCAATGAATATGAACAGTGCTAGTTGATCTACCGAGAGATCTCGCTAAAGCTCCTTTACGCGAAGAGTAGTGTGACGATTTTTTGTCAAACGACGTGGCGATTTCTTTTTATGATGATAAGGAAAAAGCTTACAAATCTTGCATCTAGAGCGCATCATCCATAGGGAAAACGTTGGAATAAGAGGGGAGTTTTTTCACGAGACAATAGGTGTTGCCGTGCGGCGATTTACATTGTCAAAGATCGAAGCCAGCCACCTCATGTGGGACACGACAAAAAAAAAAACAAAAATTGCTCTTGATTGATGCCATTCCATCAAACGTTGCAACTGGCTCTCTCCCATTTTCTTTCTTTCCCTAACTCCTTTGCTTTTGGTGGTTTCTTCTCCCTTTCTTTATCGCCTCCATTAATTAACACGTCCCCATCCGTCTTGGGTTATTGGGGGGAAGATCGATTGTCACCACCGACTCGAACCCTTTTCCCCCCTTGTGAGCTTCACCCAATTTTCTCTTTTCGATTTCATGCTTTGCACCACGACAACCCATCCCGATCCTCTCTTCTTCTTTTTTCTATCTAGAAAAAGATTAGGCAGGCTGCTTAGTGGTTGTGACTCTTTAAATTGTACTTATCTAACCCGACCCATCATTTCGAAAGTGCTTTAATTTTCTTCCCCGAAAGATATAACGTGAAGAGAGCAAGAAACCTTGAAAATTCAGTGACTTGAATATTAGAAAGGGTCACGCAACCAACCGATCTAATGACACCCATGTACGATGGAATCCTCTACGCTTTCATCGCTTATGTTCTCTTTCACATATTCTTCAGGATAATCCTCGTGATTTTGTCCTTATACTCGGATGGAGTTTCCATCAATTTGGCTTATTCTTTCAATGATTTCGGCATCCACGCAATCTCATCTCTATTTTATTTTGAAATATCCCTCCCTAGAAATTAGGGTTGATTAGTCCCACCAGAAAAAAAAATGCTGAAATGATGTTGTGAAATGGACCTCTCAAATCTCTAGACACCAAGATGAACCCACGATCCCAGCCATGTTCAGCTTCTTGAATACAGTTTCGTCCTGAGTGGAACACCCTTTTCTCTTGTTCATAGATATGACATGATCATTCGAGGTATGCCCCTACTACTTTGGCTCCTCTATAGCTTGATCAACATGTGAAATAATTCGATTTTTTTTTTTCATATTACGATAATGGATTTCGATTTCGGCATTGCTTCGAGAGGTGTCCAGCTCATTAAAGCAAAGCCTGGCCCCAAGTTGCCTCATTACCTGGCAAGGAGAAACTTATAGACACTCGATTAGCACTCATTCATGGAGCACTAAACAATGAGTACATCCTTTTGCTTAGTCAAAGCAGTTGAAATGCTTTGGAGATTAAGTGGGGGTTCAGTCACCTGAAGCTCTATTAAGATTTGGGAGGAAGGGGACAACGTTAGTCGGTCTGAAAGAGAGAAATCTTGATCGGACAACCACTTTTGGGGAGGTGGACAAGAAGGGACTCGACCAACAACCGTGTATAATGTGGTTGCAAGTCTTGTGATATTTTCTCTGTTTTCTAAGACAAGGCATGAGAAAACATGGGGAGGGCCTGCGGGTTGGGGAGCCATACCACAACCTTCACAACCAAGCAAAATCCTAAAAATCTCGCCCCAAAATGAGCAATCCCTTGAGAATTTTTCAAGACCTATTTACTCAATTCAAAATGTCATTTCTCTCATTTTCCTGTTTCCCATTCAGCCCTTGCAAACTTATTTTTCTAACAGTGAAGTAAAGAGGTAAAAGAGGTAAAATTGACCGAAGAAAAGGGACAAAAAGGTAAACCGAAGAAGCTAAACAACACACTTCCTATCAAGAAGAAAGTCCCACTCGGTAAAATTTCTTCATTGTTCTCCCCGAGCGTTAATCAACTTCATCCTCCATTTATCGAAAAAAAAAAAACATTTATCTAATGATTTATTTCTGAGTGAGAATTTGTATAGTGGTAAAAAAAAAGGGGGCGAGTTTTTCATTTTTCTGTAAAATGAGAGACTATTATTAGCTTATAATCAAACACGATAAATGAAAATTAATTGCGCGCCCGCTAGTATATATGGAAAGAAAAATCCCAATTTTTGTCTACAGAATCATCTCGACCACCTAAGCAAATACTAACATTTTTCTTTATTTGTTGAGTTCTCTTGTGCTTATTATATTAACGAAAGATAACTGTGCACGAATTAATGCTTATTATATGGATGGGCCATATGCAAAGAAAGTCCCGCGCGCACCCATCAAACAACTACGCAGCTACAGCCACAACACGTTCAACAACGCCATCGCCTTCTGTCTTTCCAACCAAAAATTCCACACTCCCAATTACTATCATGGAAAGAAAAGAATAAAAATCAACCAAAATAAAAAATAAAAAAATAGCTTTTTTAAATAAAAAAAATTATTTGTCAAAACAACCCCAATCAATCGACGGAAGCAAAATTGATAAAGTGGGGGATGGTGCTGTCGTTGCAGATAACAGGAACGACACAAGAAGCACGAGACAAGACCAGACTCTTCTTCGAAAGGAAAAGCCTCCCTCACGCGAAAGAAGAAGTGGAAGGAGAAGAGGAAGAGGAAGGAGAAGAAAGAGAGAGAGAGAGAGAACAAAGGCAAACCAAGCCAAACCCAAAAGAAAGAGCACCCACCATAACATCTCTCTCTCTCTCCGTCTCTGTGATTCGATTCCCTTTCTCTCTCTCTCTCTCTCTCCGTGAAAACGAAGTCAGAAAAGAGAAAAAGAAAGGAACTTGGGAGCGACGGTGGGGGTGGTGGTGGTGGTGGATTATCTGCAGAAATTTATTCATCATTTCTTGATTCCCTCACGTCTCGAATACAAAAGTCTTGGAGATTCCGCCATGTCCTGACTGCACCCTCATCCTCTTCTTTCCTCTCCCCTCCATTTCTCTCCTCTCTCGCCTCCCTTCATCCCTCGTCAATGGCCGTTCAAGCTCAGTACCCTTCCAATATCCTCTTCCTTAACAGGTACTCATCTCCCTCCCTCCCTCCTCTCTCTCTCTCTCTCTCTCTCTCTCTCTCTCTCTCTCTCTCTCTCTCTGACATTTCACTCTCTGCAGGAACATGCAAGAAGGGCGTGATTACTCGGTGCAGGCGCACCCAGGAGGATATCTCGATCAATCCAACGCTTTATTCAACAATGGAGGTGAGAACGCTGAGACCAACCTTCGTAATCCTCGTCCAATGCCCACATTGAATCTGGTCTTTGATGCCCTGCATTGTTCGTGACAGGAAGCAACAACCCACGCAAGAGAGGAAGAGAAACTGCAATTTCCCCCGACAATACGTCGGCGTTTATGGACCTATACACTCTGCAACCTCAACCTCAACCTCAGCCTCAGCTTGTAGACCTCGCTCAACTTCATAACCAGCAATCAGCGAATGCAGTATCCATCGGCCTGCGATTATCTCCCTGCGACATGCAAAATCAGCGTCTCTCTCACCGATCAGCTACTCCGAGCCCAAGTCCAAGACCGAGCCCGAGTCCTCCATCATCGCTCTTCTCCAATGATTTCGCTTCCCTAATCAAGCAACAAAGAGAAGAGATAGACCAATTCCTTCAAGCGCAGGTCGGAAACAGAGCGTACTGAGCGATGCGTTTTCTTCTTCCATTCAAATTCATTCACAGGTTTTCCTTGATCGATTCGCTGAGGGTTGATGGTTCGATTTCAGGGAGAGCAGTTGCGGCGCACGTTAGCCGAGAAAAGGCGGGGGCAATACCGCGCGCTGCTCGTCGCAGCGGAGGAATCCGTCGCCCGGAGGCTGCGGGAGAAGGACGCGGAGGCGGAGAAGGCCACGCGCCGCAACGCCGAGCTGACCGCGCGCGCCGCCCAGCTCGGCGCAGAGGCCCGAGCCTGGGAGGCCAAAGCCCGTGCTCAGGAAGCGGCGGCGGCGTCCCTGCAGGCGCAGCTGGAGCAAGCGCAGGCGATGATGAGCGGGCGAGATCGGAGGTCGGAGAACGCCGGCGAGGTGGGACTGGAGGCGCAGGTGGAGGACGCCGAGTCGGTGTACGCAGACCCGGAGAGGGCAGTCGGGTCGGGCCCGGGCTGCAGGGCGTGCGGCGAGCGGGTGGCGACGGTGGTGCTGTTGCCGTGTCGGCATTTCTGCGTGTGCGCCGAGTGCGACAGGGTCGTTGGGGCGTGCCCCGTGTGCTTCTGTATGAGGGGTTCGAGCGTGGAAGTTTTCCTGTGCTAGGGGCCCACATCGAGGCCCAATATCAGGCCCATTACGAGGCCCAACTTGATGGACACGACGGTCCACGGTAAAACAGCGGAAGAGACCTCAGAGAACCAAGAAGAGGAAATAAACCCAAAAAAAAAAAATATATATCGGAAATTTCATAAATCTTATTACAAGTTCGAGAATGGGAATCCTCTCTCTCTCTCACTCTCACAGTTCATTCTGTTTATTTCTTTTCATTATTTTTTTTGGGGTGTGTGTACAGGGCCGGCTGCTGCTGAAGTTCACTCGCATTTTCATTTTGTTCTTTCTTATTTATTTATTTTACATGGAATTAGAGAAGTACATGAATTCTTTCATTCGGACGTAGTAAAGGATCCCACTCTCCATCCTTAGTCAACGTCTTTTTTGGCGGGGTCGAACGTCACGACACGAAACACTCCACGAAGACTCATAATCTCTTGGCCAACGAAGAAAACAGTTGGCCGTCCTTGCGATAGATCAGTTCATCGATCAGACCAATCATTCCATTAAACTACAAAAAGTCATCCCTCTGCAATAATTCCATCTTGTGATTTCTCCTTTCGATGGAAATGACAAACGAACGTCCTAGTTTACCCTGTCTTAGACTCGTATATCTCCAACTCTAGGATTCCAGGAATGTAACCCCAACTCGAGCATAGGATCCGGGGCGGAGAGCGCCTCGAGTTTGGTTTTTTCCTCCCCAGCCTTGCGGGGATGCCCCGAGAGTTTACCCGACTCCGCATATGCGTTCGCAGCTAACACGCAAAGATGGACTAGAGTGGCGGCTGTCGCCACCTCCTAGGTTCCCAACTCTTCCTAGTTTTAGCAACTTCTAGCATTTTCTATACTTGAAACCAGCCCTCTTTAAGTTAGAGATTGTTGGGCCACCATTGGCTACACCTAATCCAAGAGTTATCCAATGGGGGACGAGGACTATCAAGCCCACGTAGTGTCACGTAACATTATTCTGACATTGGGCTTGAAGAACATGCTCCTCTATCTTTACCTTCCATTCCTCTAAGCCCAAGCTCAAGCCCAACCTTTGTGCTCTTGAGGATTGATGATTGAAGGTCATCACAGCGGGCCCATCATTAGTCAACATGGTAATTAGGAGTGTGTAACTGGATTGAGTTTAACCGAGAACCAGACTGGACAGGACCATCCAAAAAAATAGGTTCGGGAACCGATTCCTATTTGAATCAGTCTCGGAATAGGTTCCATTTTTTGGGAACCGGTTGGAACAAGCCCGATTCCTTGTTCCAAGTGAAGACCCACTTAAATAGGAAGATTCGCATTTGTTCATTCTATTACTATATTTTGGAATGTTGCTTTTGGTAGATAGTAATTTCTATTGTTTGTTTTAAGGATTGTTGCTTTTAGTAGATAGTGATTTTTATTATTCATCTTTTACTTTGAATCGTTTCAGTGGTACTCATATTATTTTGTTGGAAAAAATAAAACCAAAAAAGGGAACAAAAGAAAAACAAGGTAGATTATAGAACTAGACTAAGAAAACACGATAAGTTCTAGAATAGGTTATTATGCAAACATGGTAGATTCTAATAGGACAAACATGGCAAGTTTTAGGTTTCAAAAAATAAGAACTGGTTATAACAGGGTAGATTTTAAATTTAGAACATACCCACCCTAGAACCGATCACTACTAATGGTAATAACTATGTCTTGCTATAGACTTGATGCGAATTCGTACTAAGGAAAAATTAAAGTGTGCAAAGCATTACATAGATAACATTCCGAGGATGAAATTCACAATGATTATTACTTCAGTAAAAAGGAGAGGGAGATTTCTCTCCTCCTCCTCCTCCTCTTCTTCTACCTTTTTTCCCCCATGCGTTGGAGGGAAGGAGCTAGGAGCAAGCAAATATAGAAGGAACCGATTCGTTTTAACCCAAAAAAGAATAAAAGGAAAGAGAAAAGGGAACAACGCTTTGTAGTTGGAGGCCCACGACAACCTAATCAAAGGGGGGACAGGGTACACGAATTCGACGGTTTCTTAGGGGAGGAGGGTGGGCCCCAATCCCCAAGTTGGTCGTCCTTCTTTTCATTTCATTTCATTTTATTTTGGTCACAATCCTTCTTTTCATTTTCCAAAAGCGAAGAAAAAGCGAAGAAAACGACGAACGAATCCGCTTTTTATTTTATTTACTTTTTAGAGATAAAAGGCAGAGGTGTAAAGGCGGAGTTGGAGTTGGAGCTTGAAGTCGTACGGTGGGCCTCGGGCCGTGTCGCAGCGTTAACGGGAGACCAGAGAGCCTCAGTCGCTGTCCCTGGCGCGTGGAGCGGACACTCCGGATTCACAAGTCCGTCTTCACGGGTTAAAATTACATCAGCATCGACGAAAAAAAAAAAAAAAAGCTAAGAAAGATGAGGAAGGGTCTTCAACCAACCCACCAGAATTCCCTTTATTGGTAATAAATTCACTCCGAAGACATGGGTAAGCAAAACCCTAAAGTTTTCACTGTCGGTGGGAAGATGGGGGATTATTAAGTGCTCTTAAATTGTTCGGAACTTTTGGAATGCCACCCATCATTCAGAAAAAGTACAAAACAAGTCATAAACATATTACATTGTACCAATTCAGTTTTAAACTTTTCAATTGAACCAATATAGTCTTAAATATTTTCACATTGGTACAAATTCAATACATTCGACCAATTTAGATCGAAAACCGTTGACGTGGATGTCGATTGTCCTACGTGGCATGACTGACGCTAATGTTGCCAACTTTAAATAATATTTTAATAATTTTACGAAATTTTTATTGATTTAAAAAAAATCCCTTTTTTCTTCCTTTTTTTTCTCCTTATCTTTCCTTGGCTTATGGTCGGTCGTCGATCACAGGCGAAGGCCCTTCTCGCCTAGGTCATGAGGGTGACCCTCACCCAGGCTGCTAGGATCGAGCCCTTGCCGAATCCAACGAGGGCGACCCTCACTTGTGGCCGGTCGACGACCATGGCCAAGTATCAGCTACGGGCCAAGGAAAGAGAAGGAACAAAAAAAAGAAAGGGAAAAAAGGAACAAAAAAGGGAATTTTAAAAAAAATTAATGTAAATTCAAAAAACTATTAAAATATTGTTAAAAATTATCTACTTTAGCGCCGGTCATGTCACACAAAACAACCGGCATTTGCCTCAACATTTTTCGGCCTAAATTGGCCAAATGGACTGATTAGTACCGATATGAAAATATTTAGGACTAAATTGATACCGATGCAATAAGTTTATGACTTTTTGATACTTTTTCCCCATCATTCCGTAAAGGAAAATAGTTAGTGCAAGCTTATTTTACCAGGATCGAGAACACGAACCCATCATTCCCATCGGTGGGTATTGATTCCCAATACTCGATCCAGGTATCGAATTACAAAGCTCAACACTATCTGGCTGTGAGGCAACCGATATTAGTACACCCTCTGTTCAACAAGGGGGTGAAGGATCTCGTCCGACTGAATTCCCGCACAGGACATCATCCCCGATGACTCAAATATCAGACGCATCTCTCTTAATAGATATCACTCGTTTCCCCCGCCGGTTCCGAGACGTTTCCAATTTTCTTGGGATCGAAAAGGACGAATGCTGGTGCGATCGTGACGCTCACGCGCAAAGTGCCCGCGTGGGGCCGGCAAATTTTGTCGTCGAAACGTTTGACGTTAAAAAAAAAGGGAATTAAGAAAATAGAATAGGGGAAGAGAGAAACCTTGATACCGGACAAATCATATGGGTATTAGGTGGCGAGTGGGGCCCCCCCTCCTCTTTTCCTTTTCCTTTTTTTTTTTGTGGGGAGAGATCGAGAGAAGATCTAGCAATTGGCTCGCCGTCTGCTCGGCCCTTATTTACGAACATGCCATTCCCGTCGAACAAGACAGGCATAAGACGTAGTGGCCGTTTCGTAATTCCACGGCACGCGGTAGTGGCAATTCGGTAAGTCCATCTCGATCCCTTTTTCAATTTGAGATGATGCAGGTATCTTTTCCTCAGCCAATGGATTCTCCTCCACGGTTTCTTGAAACCCGGCCGTTGTTTCCTCTCTCCCTCTCTCTCTCTCTGGGTCCATAAATCGAGGACGCTTTTTATAGCTTCGTCTCCTCCGCTCCTCACCTTCTGATTAAGAAAAGAGCACCGCCATTTGCAGAAGAAACGGCGAGAGGAGGGTCAAGAAGAGCTCGAGAAAGGATTATGGAGGCCGCGACTACGGGGAGCGGTTGTTTCATAGCCGATGATGACGATTCGTTGGTCGACATGGAAGCTGGGTTCTCGGGGAATCTTCACGTGCTGAGGAATGTGGCCAGATCGTCGCCCGTCGCTTCGCCCAGATCCGCGCGGTTCTACGACGCGAGGTTCGAAGATCACCACCCGCATTTCCTGGAAACTTGCTTCTTCTGCGGGAAGAGGTTGGGGAACAACAGGGACATCTTCATGTACAGGTTGGTTTGTTGGGTCGCTGTTTTTGTTGCCGGTTTTGAACGTTTTCGACTTTCTTCTGCGAGGGCGAAAGCTTTAGCGTTCTGGGATTTCTGAGGGGCTTCGCAAGTTGAGTTCTTGATCGACTTCTCGTATGATTTTATGTGGATCTTGGGTTTGATCATTTAGATAGCGATCTGAAAATTCATTGCTCTATTAGTATTTGGGGGGAAAGAGTTCCTCTTTATGTAAATCGCTTTGGCTGGTGAAGTTCGGCGAGAGAGAGAGAGAGAGAGAGAGAGATTAAGATCTGCAGAAGAAGCTTGCCATGTGCTCTTGGTGCCTGAAAATGATGTCTTGACAATATAACACTAGAAATGTCCGATTTCTTTTGTCAAAGATTTGAAGGAATTAAAAAGTCAATATAAAGCAAATTTAGTCTCACACTTGCTCGGACCTCTCCTAGGATTTGACGATGCGAGAAAGAATGCGCCTCAAAATTCTGTGCCCCTCTGGAGCAGTCTCTTCGTGAAGGGTTTTTCTCTTCTAGGGTCGATGCTGATTTGACATTTCGTTGCGAATTGCAGAGGGGAGCTCGCGTTCTGCAGCGAGGACTGCAGGCAAGAGCAGATAGAGACGGAGGAAGCCAAGGAGAGGAACTGGAACCTCTCTTCCTCCGTGAAAGCCCTGAGGAAGAAGGAACACGCCAAGTCAACTTCTCCTCCCGAAGCTCAGGACCAACACTTACCCAGTAGAACTGTCGTTGCTGTCTGATCCCAAGTGTTTCATAAAGTTTGAGAATTGTATACATATATACATATACCCGATACCCTTTTAGCCTCTAATTAAGCTTATGTAGCGTGTGTTATATCGAAAAAGACGATGAGTATGTAGCCGGCCTCTCTGGAACATGAAGAAGGCCGAGAAAGAGAACAGTGTGTACATAGCTGAAGGGGAAGATTGCTGTTTTTGAGGATCTTCCTAGTTTCGGTCTTTTTTTTCTTCTTGTTTTTGTTGGAACTTTCATGTATAAGCCCTCGAGTATAAACAATGAGTGAGCCTGGTTATCTTTGTTTTCCCCCTTGTGATGTTGCTCTCTCTTCTTCGTTCCTTTTCCCTTTCCGGTTTCTGTTCAATTTAGACTTTAGAGCAAGCGAATTCTCAGCAAAACCACGAAGGGGAAGTCAAGCACAGTGCCTAGAATGCTCGAGGCGATGTTGACCCGGTCGTGAGAGAATTAAGTAGAAGTGACTGATCACCACCAGGGAAGCTTCTTCGAAAGTTCTTTGATTCTTTTTCTGTGCGGTGGGGGTTTGAAGAGTCAAATTTCACGGGCCTGGTTAGTTTCACCTCCTCCATGCGACTGTGGTAGTTTTGGGAAGAAGATTAGGAGATGATGAACAGGATGATGGTGATCATGATTGAAGTCGGTGTCTAAGATATGCTATGAACACACTTCATTCTTGTGTTTTGGGACTTTTTATCTATTTCTGTGTGATTCGATTTAGTTCCTAGGATCGCTATATCGTCATGATCTCATTAATACGATGGAACATTTCAAACACGGAAAAATGTGGATTTCCTCTACATAAACAACCAAGACTTATTTTCTCCCCCAGAGCAGAAGCGGGTCATAGAAAAGAGCTGAAACGATCAAGACATATATTCACTCTGATTCAACGGGGAAAATGCATCATATTGTCATCGAAACAGCTCAATGAAATTTGACGCTCGAAATCCAGACGACCGGAGAAAAAGAAAAAACGGAAGTGGAGGATGGTTGGTGAAAAAGAGAAGCCCTTCCTCCTCTATTTCGTACCTCAATGGTGTGATGTGAGCTGCTATTTCATTGGTTTTCCTTGGGACCTTGTTCCAGTAAAAAGGACGCAAAGCTTCCTGCTAATCTTTAGTCTATACTGAACAAATGGCCTGCTACATACCAATCCTGGTCATATGTCTCGGGCCAATCTGATTGGGCCTGATGAGAAGACCTTGAAGAACACACCAGCAGCACCTCTCCCTTCCTAGTTTTTCCGTGAATACGATGATAGCACCTTGCTCTCAACGCAAGGTTGGGTCGGGCCTAACGTACGAGCCACTCCTTTTGTCCGCCGAAAGGATACTGCTTGCATTGCTTTCGGTCGTTCCCCCCAACCAACGACCGCCGAACGAAACAGAGTATCGTGCAGTGGTTTCAAAGAGCCATATCAATTGCTGTTGCTGTGGTGAGCTATTTTTTTTTTTTTCCACATCAAGTCATATCATGACACGTTCCTGTTGATGTGGAATTATTAAAAAAAAATTCTTGTTGTTCCACTAGCCATGGACATCGGACTAGTCGCTTGCCACCCTTGAACACCACCGTGCTGGAGGCCGAGCCTCCAAATTTAGCTGAGTCGTGGCTTTGACGCTACACCAGATTAGTCCACCTTCACCTACTTCAAGCTTGTCCATGGCACCCTCCAAATCTGGTCGAGCTCGACTTCTCTCCAGACATTGTCTGCCTTAAAACGGTTCGAGCTAGGCAGCTCCTCCGTGACCGCTGGAATCTCGGTCACAAAGCTTGGCAGCCATAGAAGGCCTTCAACTCCAGATTTAGAGGCTCAATGGCAATGGAGGCTGAGCGTCCAGATCTAGAACAACGACATTGCTCTAGATTTGGCGATCGCGAAGGTCGTGACACGATTTTGAGTTGCAGCGATGACCGCCATTAGAAGAGCATTAAAAGTTGCAGACTATTGTGGACAGAGATTAAAAAAAAAATGTCATGTAATAAGAAATGAGATAAAAAAAAAAAAAGGAAAATGAAGAAGTAAAGAATGACGTGTAACGAAAAGAAAAAAAGAATTATCTTTTAAACTTTTCAACAGCGTCATTGGGATGAGCGACGCCGACGACCATGGACGGTCAAATTTGGAGAACCAGCGAAGTCACCTATATGAGTGACACTGATCCGGAGAGCCACCGGCCATTGCGGCTTGTCCGAAGTCAAGTGATTGATATTGGCTTTGGACGATGGAGGAAGACAAGCCAGAACAAGCCACGGAGAAATTCCACATCAATTTTTTTTAAAAATTAATTCAGGACAAGTGTGAAATTTTAAGCGGATGCAAAGGAAAAAATGCTGGCACTTTAAAATCAATTAATATTTTCTCATCGTGCAGACACGTACGTGATTTCAGATCCGAATGAATGGGAAAAAGTTGTCACAGTCCACATCTAAAGTCTAGTTTTTCAGAAGAGAAAATCGAAGACACGTGTCACCGCATGTCTGGATTGCATACTGTCGGCAGAAGCACAGGAAGGGGGCCACTTTTCGCCCCCAATTCACGAGATTGCCATTACCCGCCTCGCCACAACCGTTTTTAAACTTTATCCAGCCACCTTCTCAGTCAAACTCTTCTCTCCAGATCGCTCGCGCCCACACACACACACACACTCTCTCTCTCTCTCTCTCTCTCTCTCTCTGCGAGAAACATCTCTCCCGCTCCGCAGAAATGGAGCGCTTGATCAAGGGCTTGATCGACGTGGCTCTCGGTGGCCATCACGAAGACCAGGACCAAGACTCCGACCAGCAGTCTCGTGATGAGCGTTCTAGATCCACTTGGGCCGAGGTTGGTGTCGATTGAGCCGTTTCGTTCCGCTTCTTGTTTCCCTGTAACGGAAGTGATCGCTGTTGGTGATCGGTGGCGAAACGAAAATGTTTCTTGCAGGTGGTGTCGGGAGATCAGGACGGCGACGAGAGACGGGGAAGTGAGAATCGACAGGGATATCACCGTAGCTCCTGGAATGAGGAGGTTCGATTCGCCGTTTGAAATCGAACCCTTTTGGATTGTGTTTCTTCTGAGAGCACGGTGTGCAGGGTTTGAAATCAGGGCTTGATTGGGGTGTGATTTTGCAGGAGAAGAGTGAGGATGCGCAGGGGGGGTGGGGGATCGCGGAGTCAAGACCTTCGAGGCGGCCGCAAGCGGTAAGATTTAGTTTTGATGAGTGCATCACCATAGCATCTCTGCAGTGCTGAAGTGGTCTGTGTGTTAATCCAGGCTTTTGCTCTGAGTAGTTCAAGTAGTGTTGGTTGGGAATTTTTCTATGATGCAAAGGGTCTGCAAATGTATGTATGGAGCTTTACATGTATGGTGTCGGTTCAACAGACTCCTTGAATTGATGGAGAAGATACTAAATATTAGGCACATGAACTCATTTCCAATATTAAGACCGTGGTGCTATTATTTGCTACAAGTAGTTATATAGATGGCAGGTGGAATTATATGCATGGTGTTCTACTGGCGGTTGTCATGGTTTTCACTTCATGCTTTTGCTTTGGCCTCTCCATTTTGTCATCTACAGTTTGTCTTGAATATCTGTCCAATTGTCACAGGCTGTAGATCAGGGGTATGAAACTCATGAAGATGGCAGAAGGCATAATTATGACCAAACCCCTTGGAACAGAGAGGTGTGCTGTTTTTTTCCCCTGTTTCAGATACAAGTAATGCTATATAACGAGAAACAAAAATTGAAATTTTGTGTGATCACATTTTAACAGGAGGACAACCGGGAGAGTAATGACGACTGGGAAACTGTCGGCAGAAAGCATCAGAGGCAACCTCATAAGGTTTTCGTTATATCAGAAAACAGTTTGAAGGATAGTGAAGTCTGGATTGCTTTCTAAAAGTTCCTTTCATCAATCGAATATGTAGTAGCGTTGAGGGCTTTTTGAGCTTCTTACTTTAGTTTTCTATATGCTAAGATATCATGGCCGGACAAATTGACATTTTGTGATATAGATGAAAATGATAGGAAGGAATAAGATAACAGCAGATAGGAAGTGAAACTGATTATGCTCATCTGTTTTCTGATAACCTAAGATAATATGGGCATGGTCTGAATTGTGTGCGATTTGGGGACTGAAATTTGGCATCTACAGATGCTGACTCTATAACTATACTGATAAGAAGGAGTAATAATTGTAGATGAAGCTTCACTTGTGAAGGATTTTGTTTATCATCATTTTGCTGGTCCTTCATTAGGTATTTGGCCTAATCCACAACAAGATTTTGGCATTGTGTTATCATGTTAACCATCATCCATTTGATGTTTGACATGAGCATTATTGAACAGAACATCTCTAGTAAATTTCTTCTTTGCCTATGGTGCTATTTCTGTCATAACAAGAACTCCAATCTACCAATTATCAGGTTCAGATGGATCACTGGCATGGATACAAACGGCCTCCTAGTGAGCAGGAATACTCCAATGAGGTTGAAATCGGTTCCGGCATAGAACCCACAGAGGAGGAACTTTCTGATCTATCACAAGCCTGTAACAAACTCTGGGAACTCGACTTGAACCGATTGATACCTGGCAAGGACTATCAGATAGATTGTGGTGAGGGAACGAAGGTCTATCAAAAGGAAGACATGGCACAGGGAAGCTTATTTAGCTGGCTGAATGAAGATGTATTCCGAAAGCCTACTTACTCTCGCTTTTGTTCTCTTCTCGATAATTACAATCCAAATGGAGGTTGCAAAGAAGTTGTGACATCCGAAGAGAGGCAGGAGCAGGTTGCTTTTATAGAAGAAATCAGCAGAACGGCACCAATCAAGTATCTTCACAAGTATCTGTCGTCCAAGGGCCTGGTAACTGGTGACTGTGAAGAGTTCAAAAGTGTGATGATGCGGCTGTGGTTTGATCTCTATGGCCGAGGTGGTACATCCAGTTCCTCTTCTGCCTTTGAACATGTTTTTGTTGGGGAAATCAAGCAACGTGGTGAAGAAGAAGTTTCTGGCTTCCATAATTGGCTTCAGGTAACCTATCTGGCTGCATTTTCCTTTCTTGCTCATATTTTGAATAAGGGTGAGGTAAATGATTATAATACTTGGATCTTTACCGATATTCAAAATAGTGTCCAAAACTCCACAGACATCTCTTGAACTTGTATATGAGGAAATCCAAATTGGTAACCTTGAGAATTTCAGAAGTTTTGGCTTCTAGTTAATTATGGTACCGACTAGGAGTTAGATCCTTCAATTGGAAAAGTTGAATTGGTTTCAGAATTCCTTTCTGCCACACTTTAGTTAATCTTTAGTTAATTACGCACTTACAGTAAAAGAGTTTTGGTTCACAGTCTAAGAAAATGAGCTCCTTGCTGATAATTTGCACCTACATGTATCACTCAGAAGCATTATGAGATGCGTCTTAACCAACCGGGTAATAATAGAAATTTGTTTGTACTTTATTTCCTTTAGTCCCTCGCTATGTATCATCTGGCATGTGTCTTTCTACCGTGACAGAAGCAGAATATACTCTATGATATGAACTAAGTCGGAGTTGCATTTCATTTTTGTCTTATATCTTAGTTTTCTTCTTTTTCCTGCCTTTCCAGTTTTACCTTGAAGAGGCAAAAGGAAGAGTTGATTATCAAGGTTATATTTTCCCTCGACGCCGTGGGCAGATTGTAAGTAATAGCAAATCCTATCATATCTGTGTGTAATCTAGATTAAATATTGATAGGTGCCACCCAGGCTTTTGAAATTATGTTTAACTATAACCAGTTGTTTTATTTTGCATGTTATCTTCTATTAGATTCTCCTCACTACTGTACTAAGCGTTCTCTTTTGACATCGAAGCACTGGGACACCACACGCGCACATAAGTTGGATGACATTCATCTAGAGTACCAGGCACTGTGACATGCTGCATTCTGTGGAGATCCTTTTCCATTGCAATATATTTGTTGCATTATGTAATCATGTTATCAGTATTTTAGGTCTCACATGTTATCAATTAATAGAAATAAGAGCCCCAAAATCCAGTGACTACAGGAATCTGTAGCTGCTGTGCCTCTTGTTTCATGTAGGTTGGAGGGCATTTTTACTTGGAGTTGAGCTGTTGAACCGAGGGGCTATTAGAAGGGACTTGTAATGTCATGTTAACTATTCACCTGTTGAAAAATGAGGAATCTCCTTTAGATATTTAGGGGAATTGCATAGTCATTTTGCGAACTACATAGTGATATATTCGAGAGTATGGTCATAACCCCCAGACATGCTTCTTCCGAGATATACTTGCATTTGCAGAGCATCAACTGGGTATTGGTCAGTATGTTCTTTTATTCTATCCTGATACTAAGCCACATGTCCCCATGATTTATCTGAATGTGAATTATCAATTACCAGTTTTCCAACAGGAGCTGAGGATCTGCCTTCTGTTAATGGCATATAATGAATGGATTTAATGATGTAGATTACTTTACCAATTGAATCAGGAATATTAAGCTAACATGCGATCTTATACTTTAGTGCATTTTCAACTTTTAATTTTTCTCTTGCCATTGCACTTGCAGCCAGACTCTGAAACCCAGTTGCTCAACGTTCAGTTTGAATGGAATGGCATTCTCAAATCTGTATCAAGCACATTAGTTGGCGTGAGCCCTGAGTTTGAAGTTGCCCTCTATACTCTGTGCTACTTTGTTGGTAGAGAGGACAACCATGTCCAGCTGGGTCCATATTCTGTTAACATCAAGTGCTACAGGTTTGGGGATAGAATTGGATCGGTGTTTCCTGTATCTGAGTGCTGAAATTTGGTTTGACGAGTAATATTATTTCGCTCTCGAGAGCAATGTTGTAATCATCAGGAACTTTCTCGCTAGAGGCGGAAGAGGAAACCAGCTTGTTCTGCTTATGAAAATCTGCAGACATTCTAGTCCAGAGACATCAAGATGTTTTCTGCAAAATGACATTTTAATAATGCATGGCCATCATCTCACGAGTTTTCTCCTGTTGAGGACGTTTAGTAGTGTGGACGTATCCACTGCATCTTGATTCTTCATATGCCTTCATTTTCATGCAATGCGACTTCTCATGTCCTGATGTTTCCTTGATTTGAGGGTTTCGTGATCTTAACAGGGGTAATGGTCCTAACGGCTCACGATCCTTTCCTGAATCCTGTCAAGTAGCATTTCACTGTGAAGATAAGCCTACGTGTCGTTCCATCGATTTGTGTTTATCTATAGACCTCGTCTTCATCTCTACAAGTTGACTGTCCTTTTTGGTCTGTGGTTTGTCAAATGGTTGGATAGCTATTGGATGGGCGCACCAAAAACTACATATTTTTATTTGGAGAGTTAAAACGGAGTGGAAGCTCGAGCCTGTCAATATGTTTTATATATATAGATATAT
>BCNH02000003.1:5708077-5747726 GCA_001662345.2 Metrosideros polymorpha var. glaberrima
ATTTAATTTAATTTAATTTTATATTAGAAATCGAATTTTGACACATCATCACCACATAAGATCGATAAAATAATAAAAAAGCCACACCAGCATTTTCCGTTAGTCTAATTGGATAGAATTAACAGAAGGACTTAATTCACCAATTTAATAAGTTGTAGGACTTAATTGCCTTTTTGCAAGTTTTAGGACTCAATTGCACTTTCGTGACAAGTTTTAGGATTTTTAGTGCACATATCCTTGTATATATTCTACTTATCAGATATAGTAGAGCAAACAAGAGCAGTATCAGATTTTCTCTCCGAGTTTTTTTAGTAGGGTGAGAGATTGTGAGATAATACTTGAGGATTTGCTTTGGACTTAATAAGGTCAGGGAAATATTCGAGAGTGTGAGCAGTTGTAACTCTGATTCTTTGATTTGATTAGTGGGTTATTTGCTGCAATCTCTGCCCGTGAGGTAAGTATTGACACTCGAACCAAACCACATAAATATCTGGCTTATTTTAATTTATTTTATTGTTCCTTATTTATTTCTCTGATGATCTTGTATTGCTTTAATTGAAAGATCCGATACCGTTTCCGCACTAAATTACAACAGTTGTCTCCAACAACCGTATCACAAAGTTCGGTAAAATGAAGTTGGGGTTGAATTGATGACTGATTGGAGACAAATTATTCTGTTTGTGTTTGTATTTTCATATTAGCAACTTGAATTGAGTAAACGAGGGGCATAGTTCAAATTGTCCGATGAGTTAACAAGGTCAGGCTGCTAGTCTCTAGTGAAATCTCTCTTCATCTTCTGCAGTAAAGACACAATTTGGACATATTGCTTAATGATTTTACAGCCCTCTCTGAGTTTCCCCTGTGGATCCTTTCCCATTTTCTTCAGGCCTATGGTCTTATGTTGCCAGCAGAATCGACATTTATCATCAATTGCCAGCTTACGAAGTTGAAACTATACAAGGGACAAGGATGGATAAGGACCGTCTGTTTCGGGTTCCTGAATTTTAGAAAAAGAAGACGGCCAGCATAAATATCCAGGGCTAAGAGCAATTGGTTCCGAGAAATATCTCGATTCTTTGGAAAAAAATTTTTGCAAACGAGAGTTGAATCTTGATATTTGAATCTTATATCGTTTGGCAGGAAGGGTTTAGGAACATGGTATTATGTTATTTTCTCCCGCGTTTCATTGTTATGTTTGAACGGCACATGAACAAAAGAAGGAAAACTGTTGATGAGTCTGTTGGGGATAGGTTAGAGGGAAAAAAATATCAATTTTTTTTTAAACCTATTGCATTTGTATTAATTCAGTCATAAACTTTTCGATTAGATCAATTTAGTCTTAAACCTTTTATGTTTGTGCCAATTTAGTTCATTTAGTTAATTTTGATCAAAAATTGCTAACATGAACACCCACCGCCCCATGTGGCATGACCGACGCTGATGTAGATAAAATTTTAATATTTTTTAATATTGTTTCTTTATATCTTTTTCATTGTGCTCGTGTTGGCGACAATGAAAAAAAGAAAAGAAAAATAGCAAAAAATATAGAAAAAATATTTAAAAATTGTAAAATATTATTCACGTCAGTGTCTGTCGTGCCACGTAGGACGGTTAGCGATGATTGGCGACCGTGTTAGAGATTTTCGGCAAAAAATTGGCCAAATGACCTGAATTGGGGCAATGCAAAAGGTTTAGGATTGAATTGGTACAAATTCAATAGATTTAAAACTTTTTTAAGTACTTTTCCCGCACATGAACAAAAGAAGGAAAACTTTTGATGGGTCTATTGGGATAGATTAGATATTGTTGGCCAGTTGACAATGGCGTGGCCCTAACAGTTTCTTCTTCAAATGATCTGCGTCTTCTTCAACGTCACCGAAACATCGAATGATGCCAAACCTCAAGCTAAACAAACCCAAAATCTCGTTTAGCTTACATTCTAACGTCGCTCTACGAATTGAGTTTTCGTAACCAGGTTTGTCAATCTTGGTAGCCTAACTCGCCTCTCTCTCTCTCTCTCTCTCTGAAACTTTGCTTTCCCACTAAGGAGACGCACCAGAACACACGTCAAGGCATGGAGGGACCACGCGCGTGTGCGGAGAAAGAAGCGGACACGTTTCGACAACGAGGAACCGCAAAAGATAATTAGGAGAAGACGAGGAGGAAGAAAGGAGGTATTTCAAACTTGGAAGGTCGAGGGGGACCCTTTTGTAGGATTTGCTACTTGACGAAAATTGCAAGTTGTAGGATGGAAAGTGAAGCCAGTAAAATCACATGGTTCACTCCAAAGACACAGGCAGAGACATGCCAAGTTCGTGGATCCTATGAAAAAGCAGGGTTAACTGTCATTAACGTTTGCCATGTCTCAAGGATCCATATTGTTATGGGAGCGTAGCCTGATTTTAATAAGAATATGATAATAATTCGCCAATAGAAGTGAGACAGACCGACATTAGCTGAAGCGTCATGTAGCGGCCAACGCGCTTAATAACACAAGATGCATTATCGAATTGACCAAAGACTTCTCCATGTACTGAAGAAAAGAACAGTGGGTCTTATCATAGCTAAGGTTCGAATTAAGTCCATGGTGAATTGAGTTACAACTGTTTTTTTCCCTATCAAGAATCCATATTGTTATGGGAGTGAAGCCCAACTTTAATAAGAATATGATAGTAATTCGCCAATAGAAGTGAGATAGACCGACATGAGCCGTTTCGTTATGTAGTGGCCAACACGTTTAACAGCACAAGACGCTTCGTTGAATTGACCAAAGACTTCTCTTAGATGTATTGATGCTCAGATCAAGTCGACCCAACTTTTGGTTCTCGAATAGAATTCCATGTATATACCAGAATGTAGCCCAAAGGGAGAACATATGTGATATGTGTCACGGCAGAGTTGGTTTCTCAGGAAGCAAATTTTGGGGGTAGGCAAATTTTGGGGGCCACAATATCCTCAAGAGCGTCCATGCTTAAAGAAGGTTCCCGATAGTTTACCTCTCATACTTTTTTTTTCCTGAGACAAGTGCACTAGAAGTCTTAAAATTTATCATAAAAGTACAATTGGACTCATAAAACTTTCAAAAAGTGCAATCAATCCTAAAACTTGTCAAAAAAGTGTAATCGAGTCCAAAAACTTTTTAAAAGTGCAATCAAGTCTTAAAATTTGCCACGAAAATGTAATCTAATCCCAAAACTTTCAAAAAGTGCAATCAATGAAAGGACTTGATTGGACCAATTTAACGAGTTTTAGAATTTATTTGCACTTTTTAAAAGTTTTAAGACTCAATTGCTTTTTCGTGGTGAATTTTGGAACTTAATTGCTCTTTTGAAAGTTTCAGGACTCAATTGCATTTTCGCGACAAGTCTTAGGACTTCTAATGCATTTATTTTTTCTTTTTTGAAACATTTGCTCTTCCTCATACTTGGCTTCGTTACTTTCTTTATCTTCTTAGTTATAGAAATCCCTATGAACAAAAGGATTTAGCACCATAAGCCTCCCCTTCCATCAGTAATTGCACTCTATCCTTCTCTTTCAATTTGAGAAAAATAGATAGTGCTTGTTCCTAATGTTTCAGCGTGAGGGGATAAGGCCTCATGTCCTCCACAAGAAAATCGCGGAACGGTAGGCTTAAGGTTTAGATGGTGGCAACAGCGAAACCCTCACTTTGAATTAGGACCATTCCATCCACATCAGCCTCTCCAGAAATTCCAAGATATCTCCTCCAGTTCAGGTCCCACCCTCTCTATTCATCACAATTATCTCTTGAAGCCGAACAGCTCCTAGGCAAAAAGCAGTTCCTCTCATTGCCGATTACAATCTCGTGTAAATTCTTGTTATGGAGATTAAATTCGAAGTTTTCTCCTAAAATTAAAGCAAAATTAAAATTTGAATACAATAACCGCGTGCGTATCCAAGCGCGTGGCCACTTTTCCTCTTCAGATTAGGCGAAAATCGCGAAATTATTTACAAGCTAGAAACATAATATCAGGTCGAAGATTACTGCAATGGCATACGAGAATCGGGTCGAGAAAAGAATCTCCGGTGAAAGAACTGAGAGAATGCAGTGTGTCGGGCTTAAAGAACCAGCATATTCCTTCCATTGTGCTTCTTTTGATAATATCTTCTGTAAATTCAACAGTAGAGAGTGCAGAATATTCTCATCGTTTGGATCCTGTTTGATCATGAAAGTGGGATATTGAGATTAAGCAACGAAAGTTATAAGAGTATTATCTAATTGACACAGGTAACCATTTTTTTTTTATTAATCGTACAATACACAATTTGTAAGTGTTTAATCTATAATGACTTCTCTAAATGGCCGAAAATTATGGTTGATTTGGTAATTTTAGTTAGTCGACAACACAGTTTGTTTTTTTTATAAAGAACAATATTCATATGACCAATAGAAGTCCGATACCATCAATCTTTTGGTTGTATCCTTGTATTGTGTTGTGGTGAAAAATGGAAAAATTGTCAAAAAAGTCTTAAACTTGTTGCATTTTTACCGAATTTGCTAATTAATTCTTCTTCTTCTTCTTCTTCCTTGGCTTGGCTTGGCATGTTGTTGCCCGACATCACCTAGATCTGGGCGACGCCATGGGGGCCGCCGGCGAAGGCTGCCTCCGTGATCTGTTTGCAATGGTCGGAATCTGTGGAGCTACATCGGCGAAGTGAAGGTGTCGACGACCTATTTGCAGTGGTTGCAACTAATCGTTCCCCAATTGTCGTTCTCGTCTCAAACTCTGGCCTCCGCGATCTCTTCTCCTTCCTCACGGCGGCAAGCCCGAAGAAACGAAGCTCCACAGGTTATGATCCTTGATTCCTCAAAGCCTAGGGTTCGCACTGTGAGGCGCGGCCGCCTTGCTTGCAGTTGGCGAGGCTGGCCTTACCCGCGACCCCCATGGCGTCGCCCAAATCTGGGCAATGTCGGGTGAGGGCCGCGACCCTTTCCAGCGATTGGCGAGGGCTTCGCGGCTCTCGCTAGTGGCTAGTGAGCTCCAGCTACCCTCACCAGCCAAAACTAGAACCTGCAATAGCAAGCCAAGCCAAGGAAGAAGAAGAAGAAGAGAAAAAATTAAAAAATTAATAGAAAAATATTTAAAATATTATTTTTAGTCGGCCGGCGGCTTAGGACTGAATTGGCACAAATGCAAAAGGTTTAAGACTTACTTGGCAAAATTAAAAGGTTTAGAACTGAATTGACAAAATTGCAAAAAGTTTAGGACTTTTTTGACAATTTTTCCGGTGAAAAACTAAAGCTCGACTCAGCCCCCCAAGCATAAAATCCTGCGTCCGCCACTGTGTATATATGAAACTATAGATAGATTGGGGAGAAAAAAATTATTTCATTAACCAATTGAACAAGTCAATCACACTGCGAAAGCACAATAAAATCTACCCCGAAAGCTAAAATAAAAGCCATAGCCTGTAATCGGCTCCATTTCATCACATTATTCTGAAAATGAGTGCAACATCCCGGAATTTTTATATGAGGTAAGTAATTACCACGCTAGATGAATAAGACTTAGGTTTCAATCTCTTAATATTTTCTAGTCATTATGTTGACACGAGAAGAAACACGAGGACTGTTTTGATATCTTTTGAGTTGAATTTCTTCAATTTAAGAGATTTGAATTTTCTGTTAATATTTTTTAGTGGTGAAGTCGTCTCGTTATTGGGTATGTTGAATAGAAAGAGATTATTCGTTGATTATGGTAATAATCGAGAGGAGGATAAGTTAAGGTAGTAATTGTGAAAAGTCCACATTGGGGATAATTGTTCAAAAAGTCCTAAACCTATTGAACGGCGGCCGATTCAGTCATAAACTTTTCAATTGTACCAATTTAGTCCTAAATCTATTCTACGACAACCAATTTAGTCATAAACCTTTCAACTATGCCAATTTAGTCGTAAACATTTTAGCAATTAGCCAATTTAGTCTTAAACCTTTTAAAGATTTGCCAATGTAGTCATTCCGAGTAATTTTGGCCAGAAATTGACGAAAGACTACATTGACAAATTGTTATAAGATTTATGACTAAATTGGCAAATCAGTAAAATGTGTAAAATTGAATTGGATTGAAAGGTTTAGAATTGAATTAGCCATCGTACAATAGGTTTATGACTGAATTGGCACAATTAAAAGGTTTAGGACTTAATTGGCCGCCGTACAATAGGTTTAGGACTTTTTAGACAATGTTCCAGTCCACTTCGTACCTGTAGATTTGCTTACGAGGAAAAGATTGCAACTTTTATAATGAAGGATACGGAATAACAGGGGGTGCTACGGATCTATACTTTCTGAATATCACCATCGACCCTATTCACCGTATTATCCATCGAACGAGTCCCTCTGATATCTCTAGATTCGCTCGCATGAGAGATGCGACTTTTGATCCTTTCATGGCCGACCAACGAATCACAAGCCCCACGCCGCCCCACCCCAAAAGAAAAACAGTCCTTAAAACGTGTGCAAGATCATATTAGATGGTGAAATCATTTGAGAGATTGACCTTTAACAAGCTCGAAAGCGAACAGGGACAAGAATCCAAGAACCGAAGAGCGTAGACAGAGAGCAGCTTCGTTGTCGACCGCAAGCACTGGGTCTGAAAAGGGCCAGCACGCGCTCTTATCTTAAGCGAACCAAAACCAAGAAAACTCTCTTACATCTCTCCATTTTCTTGGCAATAACAAATCCTCAATTTTTTCGTCCACAAGAATGGAATTTCCAAGGGTAGAAAGGAGGCGAAGGACCCGGGGAAGGAGGCTCCTTTCTGTGACGTTTTGTATGGACCTCAACGAAGCAAAGCCACCCGTTGTTTATCACATACGGGAGATATGGTTGAGCATTCTATGAAGTGTTTCAAACAATGTGGACTGTAACAGTGCGACGTACAAAAAAAAGAAAAAAAAAAAAGAGAAACGATGAACTAGTCACTAATGATTTGGCACGAATTTGAAGGAATAAGAATTTATTGCAAGAATGTATCCGACGAAAGATGAACAAGAAAAGCAAAAGCAGGTGGAGTTTACGCAAAAGTTGCCGTACTTAAAACGATGAATAAAATAGCAGACACAAGGCGTAGCTCCAAGTGAGATTATGACTTCATGAAGCAATTATCACATGTGAGCTTATGCATGCGGGCAAGCAATCCGTGGCGTAACCAATCATTCCAAGCAAACCTATCAAAGTTTGGACATTCTTCAAATTTCAAATAACAAGTAGTTTGTTCGCAAAGGCTTCTTGTTGCCTAGTGATGGCGGCCTCACAGCGATGCCCCCATCGACGCCCCCGTCACTTCACCACAAGAGCGGGTGTCAAAATATGTAAAGTAATTTGCGTATCGACGGTCATGCAGAATGAATCCTAGAGCTGAAGGGTTCAGGAAAAAATATTGCTTCCCACGCCAAGTAGGATGACAACATGTGCTTTTACTACTCCTTTCACAAGTACTGAAAGAGTTATTTCTACCTTCGACTCTCTAAGTTGAATCAAACACAACATACCCTTAGCATGAGGTTATTCTAAGATATAATTAGGATAATAGGTTCCGACAGTCAGAACAGGGTAAGTTTTTAGACATTCAAACAATGTTTTTGGCTGAAGGACACGTCCGAGAGGTAACAAGACAGAATCGTTGACTAGTTAAAAGGCGAACCTTAGGAGAAGTGTTGGCACTCTTATTATCAAAATGAGTTTTGAATGGGTACAAAACAACGACGGCAGATCAATCCGAATGACTCGGATCGGAAAGTTGAGCTGACTCGGATTTGAAAATTTTCCGCTTTTATACTTTTATGCCCCGCAGCCCACCATCGTTGTCTCCTTCAAAAGGCCAAACTTGCTCTCCCTTTATAAATAAAGACACATTCTTCATCCATTTCTACATTTCCCCACTTCCCACAAATCTTGAACCAAAATGGCTCTCACCTTACGTTCTTCCACGCCTTTCATCAATCTAAAAGACAACAAATCGTTCAAAACCCCCGATGACATCTCGGGCACCGTTAGCTTTGCACAAATAAAGCACTCACGGCGTCTCCGAGCGAAAATTTCAATGCATGAAGTAGTGGAAAGAGGTATAAGTACGGAGGCGAGGAGGAAAGATATATCGGAAAAGCTTCATGCTTTGTCGGTTTCTCATGGCCAAAATGGCACGAAGGTCCCGGTGTATGTAATGTTGCCTCTTGACACGGTAACGCACGGAGGGAATCTGAACAAGCCGCGGGCTATGAATGCGAGCTTGATGGCTTTAAAGAGCGCGGGAGTCGAGGGGGTAATGGTGGACGCTTGGTGGGGATTGGTGGAGAAAGATGGACCAATGAAATACAACTGGGAAGGGTATGCGGAACTTGTGCAGATGGTGGCAAGGCATGGTTTGAAACTTCAAGTAGTGATGTCCTTTCATCAGTGCGGAGGCAACGTCGGCGATTCTTGCAGGTATAGGTTTAAATTCGAAGCATCTTTCCTCGTTCATTTATTTACTAGTTTAAGTCAAGAATCAAAATCATAATCTCTTCTTACTTAACCATCAAGAAGATAGATCACCTTGGCTAAATTAGTATTAGAATCATCAGAATCTTCTTGTTATCAGGTAGGTTTGCTAAGTTGTTGCTAAGTTGAGCTAGTGTCTCAAACAGAAAAAATTGTAATTACCCAATTCGTGCATTTTCTAATTCCTTATTCGAGAACTTCAAATCCATACTGTTTTAAATTATGGATAACTTTTCCCTTTGATGATTGTTTCATGGACGAAGGTTGTAAAAACTTTTTTCTTCATTGATTCCAGCATTCCTCTACCTCCGTGGGTGCTCGAAGAAATCAGTAAGAATCCTGACCTGGTCTACACAGACAGATCTGGCAGAAGAAATCCCGAGTACATCTCCTTAGGTTGTGATTCATTGCCAGTGCTGAAAGGAAGAACACCCATTCAAGTCTACGCAGATTATATGCGAAGCTTCCAGGACAGGTTCAGTGGTCACCTGGGCAGCGTTATTGCGGTAAGGATCAATCACATCCAATGATGCTTACTTTACTAGCTAAAAGTACTATTCCAATCCTTATAAGCAGCCGGCAAAGTACATATTTCAGGAGTGCTCTTAACTTATAGCAGATCTAACGAAAATATGTGTGGGCACAAATCATAGCACCATTTCTCAAAATTGAAAACATTGTAGCAACATCTTCGTATACATTTCCCGATATTGTATTTACTGTGCAAAAAATTCCCATGCTAAAGCTAAAGGCTTAATCATCAACCAGGCCTTTTGCCTTAGAATTAGCATTAAGAATTCACCAAGAGAGGTGCAACCATCCCTTCAAACTATATAGGAGTTAGAAGTTCTGCGGGCCACTAGGACACAGTCGATAGATCCTACATGAGCAATCAAGCAGAAAACGGTGCATCTGAATAATTAGTGAAGATTTAAGAAAGAAGCAAAAGATAAAAATCGAATCATGAAGAGATAGCATCAAAATATCACAAGACAAGCATGCTATTATCCAAGTGTTGGACCACTGGCACCTAAAAACATGTCTAAAATATCCTCAGCAGACTACATAATATTAAGTGCCAACATTGTCCTACCGGCAGTATAACTGTATTTCTCGAAGCACATTTATTCATCTTGGTTTTCACTGCAGGAAATTCAAGTTGGAATGGGTCCTTGTGGAGAATTGAGATATCCATCTTATCCTGAAAGTAACGGAACTTGGAGGTTTCCTGGAATTGGAGAATTCCAGTGCTATGACAAGGTAAATGTTCGGACAAGTGATTCTCAATCTACACTGACCCACTGTTTCTTTAAAAGTCCAATGATTAAATTATAACAATGACCACTTCTTGCTCAAAATCAACTAGTAACAGATAAACCATAAAGTACTATACCGATAAATTAGTCAATGATTAAATCAAGAAGCATGAAGAGTCACTTCTATTACCAAATTCTGGTAGATCTCACTGTCAACACTGATCTTTGTCTCAATGCAGTACATGAGAGCTTCACTGCAAGCATCGGCAGAGGCACTAGGGCACATGGACTGGGGAAAGACTGGGCCCCATGACTCTGGACAATACGATCAGTTTCCCGAAGAAACTGGGTTCTTCAGACGGGAAGGGACATGGAACACTGAGTACGGACAGTTCTTCCTAGAATGGTACTCTGAAAAGCTATTAGAGCATGGTGATAGAATCCTAGCAGCTGCAAAAGGAGTATTCCAAGGAACCCAAGTAAAACTCTCAGGAAAAGTGGCCGGTATTCACTGGCATTACAGAACAAGATCCCATGCAGCTGAATTAACAGCTGGATACTATAACACCAGAAATCATGATGGATATCAACCAATTGCACGAATGATGGGAAAACATGGAGTTGTGCTGAACTTCACGTGCATGGAAATGAGAGATGGAGAACAGCCTGAGAATGCAAATTGCTCTCCAGAAGGGTTAGTTCGACAGGTTAAGGTGGCAGCCAAAACTGCAGGAGCAGACCTTGCTGGGGAGAATGCATTGGAGAGATATGATGCAGGTGCTTATGCACAAGTTCTCTCAACGAGTAGGTCAGATTCTGGCAACTCATTGAGTGCTTTCACATATTTGAGAATGAATAAGAGGTTGTTTGAAGAGAATAACTGGCGAAACTTGGTCGGGTTTGTGAAAAGCATGTCCGAAGGTGGTCGGAACGACAGACTATCTGAGTCCAACTTGGGCAGGACTGACCTCTATGTTGGTTTTATCAAAGAGAAAAGTGTTACCAAAGTCAAGGAGGCTGCTCTTGTGTAGAAAATAATTTTTTTATGGGCATGTTAATGTATGATTATGCAGCATACTATAAAAAGATTATACTATTATAGCGACTATACAACAAATTTTCTCGCATGGCATGCCAAGTGTTTAGAAATAGAAGTTCAAAAAATGTATGGGTCAACCGTGTAATTTTTCGAAATCATGTCAATATACAGAAAGAGGGGTAGACCCAATATCTGGGTTTACTATAGTCCATCTTTTTCTCTCAAATTTCGTTTGCTCTTTGACTGACAGAATCTGAACTATAATAGCAACTTTTGAATGCAAGATTGATTTGTTGTCCATATATTCCTTCTTCAGTCTGTCTTTCCCCCAAACAACTCAGCAGAGAAAAAATTTGTAAGCGTTTCTTCTCTTGTTACCTTTTTTGAAGGGTTGTAGGGGTGGCAGCTACTTCTTTTTCATCCATTTCAGAAAGATGACACGTACCATCTCAATATCTTAAACTGAAAATCCAGAACTCTAACATTCCTGGCCTATTGCAACATCCTTAAGACCTTCCTCTCAGGGTCATACCGAACATTAACCGGTTTTGTCCATGAAAGATCTCCAGTGTAAAGAAATTATTTATATAATGAATACAAAGACACATTTCCATAAGGACTTAAAACTTCTGACCGATTATTGATATCACACTTTTAAGGCTTAATACCTACAATATGGATAAATTGCACATCTATTCATACAAAGAGTACCCTACACTATGCTAATCAGCCTAACCCCACTTATCAAATGTCCACATCCTTTTCGAGGTCAATGTATTACGTGAACGACACTTGCTTTACAGGTGGTCATTGTAATTCTGACAAATGGGTTTTTATCTATTTCCCAAAATAGGAAGAAGAATGAATTATGCGGGCCAACTTTTGAGCAGTAAAACTCTCTTCCGCATACCAGAAGCAAAAGTAACTGACTAATTGCTGATAATGATATAAGATTGAGAAGACATAGCATGGGGAATAATTCCTTCAACTTGGAAATTACAAGGATGCAAAGCTTCTAGCCGAGAAATGAACTACTTAGAGTACTTTAGATATGCTATATCTTAGCACCGCAGTATCGATTATCCAGTTTAAGAGAGGAGCATGCAAAGACATGAGAAAGTATGTTCCAATCTGGTAATAAACAGGGAATGGCAGCACAATTAGGATGTGTAAAGGGAGTAGCGCAGCCTCCTCTGTTAGAAGCTCGTGTACATTTCCACAACTTTTGACAGCAGATGGGAGGAGAGGAAGCATGAAATCCAATTAAACTAGTTGATCGTGTTTTCAGATGAGACGTGTTCAAGTAGAGCAGATACGAAACTCTGTTACCGCACCTTTTCATCACGATCCCACCTTAAAATTCACCAAAGATCGGAAACCACATTTCTCATTCCGCTCATAGTCACCAACTCCCAACGGGCAAATCACAACACATTTCTCGCCACCAAAATGCTAGAATCTACAGCAGCTACCGAACCGGAAAAAAAAACCAGCACACGCCAAGCTCTGAACTGAACCTGAGTATCAAACAAGGCATACTTTCACGTACGAGACGCGGAATCTGCACCGCCGTCGCTGTTCCTTCGAAGACCTTCGATCAAATCGCCGAGCTCTTTGCGAGCCGACTCTCTCCCAAACATGAACCCGTACCTAGACCAAAAGCGCTCCGATCAGAAGAACATCAGTCCGAGCTCCGATCGAGGAGCTTCGTTTGATACGATGGAAACAGTGAGCGGAATATTACCAGAAGGAAATGGCGGAGAAGACTCCTGCGGTGGCGACGGTGTGGAGGAGCGTGAAGGTCTTCTCCATCGGAGAAGAGATTAGAGCTCTTCAAAGAGGCCGCGAAGGAGAGGTCGGTCGGAGGAGAAAGCGAGTGGAACCGGAGAGGCTTTTGCAGGGTTTAAAGCTAAAGCCAACTTGAAGGTTTGGGGAGCGGTTGGGAGCTGCATCCAACCTCGGTCTCTCCAGCTTGTGGAAGATTATCTTGCTCTGTCAGAATTTCCAGGAAACCTGACGGGAAAAAGAAGCCTGAGTGAACTGGGCCCAGGGCCCAAAATGACTGTTTAAGCCCAGTCTTCAACAAACACTATTCTATTTTATTTTATTTTTGAAAAATGACACAAATGATATCTAAATTTTGATTTAACATACAGTATGATCCATGAACTTTTAATTTGTTCAATATGGTTCCTGAAATTTAACCAAAAGTGCAATTTGATTAATGAGTTTTTAATTTATTCAATATGATTCATGAACTTTTGGTATATGTTTAGATTAGTTTTTGGATTATATAAAAATGTTCTACGTTGTCCTTCAATTAATGTAAGTTCAGAGGCGGCATTGACCATTTTCATAAAATCCAGGGACTAGTGTGTACATATATCAAGAGTTTAGGATCACATTAAACATATTAAAAGTTTAGTGATTACATTACACATTGTCCAAAGTTTAAGAGCTATTTGTGTTATTATCCCTATTTTTTAGAGGATTGCTATTAATTCATGTGTCGCGCAAAATTATTAACATGTGGATAGGCCTAGTTGCAAAATTAAGTCCAAACACACATGCACAACAATCCAAAATTAAATGCAGGAGACTAGTTTCACACTGGCGGTGAATTTGAGACTTTCATTTTTTTAAGTAAAACGTTAGAAAGTGCTCCTAAGACTCTTATTAAATAAGAAGTATCTATTATGCTTTGAAAGTTGCGTGTTTATTATAACAAGCGAAATAAAAAAAAAATACATTTTCAATATCCAAAGGCATTGAGAATTGTTATTTCCACCTTTAAGTCATGGCTAAGCATTCGTCGGACCCTTATTAACAAGACCCTCTTTGAAATTCAAGCTCAGTTACTGTTGCAGTTATTGCCCAACAATCCCACGATTGTCGTAGGCCTACCGACTCTGTAAAAGTAATTAACGTGATTATCATAAACTTTTATTTAAAGTAATTCAGTCCAAAATTTATCATAAAGGTTCTTCAGTTGGGAATTGCTATATGACATATTTAGAGATTGTGCCATAGTAAAAATCGGAGGAATGGTGACCAAAAAGACATCGTTCTAGCTCTGTAAAAGATTTTTTAAGACTTAATTGCACTAATTACAAGACATAGGTTCTCTTACGTTAAGTTGCTGATCCCACACATGTAAGAGTACCAATTCCATCTCAGTGTTAGAAGTCAAAAAGGACGAGAAAAAGTCAAACATAACCTCAACAGCAACAACCACAGATAACAGAACGAACAAAGGACTAGAAAAGGTTGATTTGCAAAGCAAGGAGAACAACATTCCCCAGATTCTAATGACCACAGAAAAATAGGAAAGAATACAAATTAATCCCCTGAAATTCCTCCTCACAAACTCTGTAATGACTCCTACATTTACATCAAATGAACAGATTCCATCGCGCATATACATAGCCTCTCTTCTTCTCGCATAATTGCGTTCTTCGTGATTCTAAAGATACTTTATTTACTTACACCAATCTCGACATGAAACAAACACACCTCCCAGGATTAGATGGATTCATGTTACTTCCTCCTTTGGCCAACTTTTCTAGCACCAGACGATTCAGCATTCCCAGTGACAGAAGTTGCTGTCTCTCCTGATTGCTCTATTGCCTGCTTTAAGGACACGACCACCTCACTCATTGAGGGTCTGTCTTTTGCATTCTTGCTCAAGCAACTCTCCGCCAATTTCATGACTGTCCTAGCTGCAGTGAAAGAGTACTGGTTCCGTAGCCGTAGGTCCATTATCATTATGAACTTCTTGCTGTCCGCAGGATAATCTTTCACCCAGTCCAGGAGCTTCTGCTCTTTTGGCGGACGGCTCCTTTCCACCGCCCGCCTCCCTGTGAGGATCTCATAGAGCACCACCCCAAACGTCCATATGTCACTCTGGATTGTGAGGTGGCCTGTCTCGACGTATTCAGGTGCAGCGTAACCGTATGTTCCCACCACCTGATATTGTTATCACAAGAAAGGAAAATGCTGTCATGTCTATGACAATGGCCATTCTCATTTTTTTTACCGATTATTTATCATGCGTCAAATTGATGCCTAAAGAACAGAAAAATGTGTCTTAAACACAGGTTTGAGTCAATAACTCTTACCGCTGTAGTCACATGAGTGCGGTCATCTGCCGGCCCTTCTCTTGCCATCCCGAAATCAGATAGTTTCGCCTTAAAGTTTTCATCCAAAAGGACGTTAGATGATTTAAAATCTCGGTAAATCACCTGCAAAATAAGTTAAGGGAATTGCTTCAGCCATACGTAGACATGACGGTCCACTCCAGCTTAATAACACCTACGGAAGCCGTGCTGCATTCTTTTGACTAAGCAAGTGCATCGGATCAGACTTAGAGCTATGAGATGGATAGGGAAATTCCATTCCTTTTAGTAAATTACCAGTCTCATGTGCCTTAAAATCCTACCAAAAATGCAAATCAGATCATATCATGTTGAAGTATTATCTCATATCGCTTGACAATAGGTCCTAAATACTTTTTATATTCATGTGGTTTCTCACCACCTATTAGCTTAAGCTTTTGAGTTGGACTTTCTAACATGGTATCAGAGCATGAGAGGGGTGTTGAAGTATTATCCCACATCACTTAACAACGGGTTCTAAATGCTTTTTATATTCATGTGGTCTTCCTCCACCTATTAACTTAAGCTTTTGGATTGGACTTTGTAAGTTAGAGCACCATGTATTTCTTCTTTTTTGGTCAGTAGAGCATCATGTATTTAGACAGCAAAAAGACAGCCTAACTGAACCAGATACAATCATGTTGTCAACTAACTTGTTTGCGTGGGCCGTAATTTTACCTTGGGTTCCATGACCTCATGCAGATAAGCCAGTCCCTCGGCTGCTCCAAGAATGATCTCTAATCTAGTTTTCCAGGGCAAAGTATGCAAAGCCCTGCTGAAGAGGTGGTCGTCCAAGCTCCGGTTCGACATGAACTCATAGACCAACAGGAGTTGCACACCCCTTTCATTTTCCATGGAGCAGTATCCTAAAAGCTTCACGAGGTTCGGGTGATTCACGACGCTAAGACACTGAACTTCCATAAGCCATTCTTTACGACCCTGCACATTGAAAGAAAACACCCATTAGAATATGAAATCGATCCACAGGTCTGGAGGGTAGACAGTAGATACAGCGAAATTGAGAAAATGAAATTGTGCTGATGCTATTTTGCCATCGAATTCAACCTTAGGAAACCAAAAACAGTGCCTTAGAAAGAGGTATTCTTGCCAAGAGGAGCCACCATTATCTCCAGAATTTAATGCCAGAAACAATGCCGGCAACCGGATGTGAAGGCTGATGATCCGCTTTAGTGCAAAGTATTGTACCAATTTTCACATCCTAACTCATTTTTCAGAATTTTTCCTAATTATTCCTAAGCATAGGCACTTGCACCAACTTCATCATCTATGTTCATTTGCAGTAATATTTCGAAAATTTTCACACTATAGGCACCGAATAAGACATCGACTTGATTAATTCCTACTTAATAGCCGTTAGCCATTATCTGATCATGAACTCAGCATCAAAACTAAGACAAGTAGATGAGATTATGCATTATCCAAATGCCGTTAGCCAAAAAAATTATCAAACTGCATCTTCACCACGTGATACACCTATTCAATAACCTCCATCTACTACAATTTCTGTATTTATCTGTCAATTCACATTCCCCATCTACTGCAAACAATATCATAGTTTAGGAGACCAAATGATTCATTAAATCAAAAGGTAGATTACAGAACCAATGCAATGACAAGCAACATCACAGAAAGATCCGACTTCCTGAAAGAAGGCCAATGCTACAAAGATGTGAGAAAATCTACAAGCACTCAACAGTGACAAAAATGATTGAACTCCAAAAGCCATCATTACCTGCAATCCATTCTGATTGAGCTTTTTGATGGCAACCACGAGAGGATGACCTTTACCATTGGGAGGCCTAACGGTGCCCTTATAAACACTCCCGAAACCGCCTTCACCGATCTTCAACATCCTACTAAATCCATTTGTGGCTTCCCTCAGCTCTTCAAAGGTGAAAATCCTCAAAGTGTGTTGTTTTTCTTTGTACAATTCAGTTATGCTTCTTCTAGGGGATGGCAATGAGCTCAATGACTTTGACGTCCGATTCACCGCCGAATTGCCGGCTTCTCGCTCGGTTCCGCACTCCGGGGCGGATAGAGCTTTGTCCTTGCACTTGGATTTGTTCTTGAAGTAAAAGCACTTCATCTTTTTATCTTTATGGATCCTAACTTTCAAGAAGATCCCAGGACAGAACCCAAGATCAACCTTTTTGGGAAGATCGATCTGTCTACGACAGAGAGAATGCAAATGCGTTGCGAGGGATAGATTCTTTGCAGCGACAAAGAGGAGTATATAAGCGAGAGAAGAAGAGTAAAACCCAAGTTGATGAACCCGTGGAAGTGCCTGAAACAGAACGAGTTACGACGGCACTTCAGCTCAAAAGAACTAAACTTGGACGGGAATTCAGCTCAAGAAATTGCACAGAAGAAGAAAGTTGAAATTTCAAAGGGGTGAGGTGTGAAAGCCGTGTCGTCGAAGAGAGAGCGTGGAATTTGAACCCTAAGAGGGGAGAAAAGGAGCAGACAGAGAGAGAGAGAGAGAGAGAGCCAGCAAAACAAAACCCAGATGAGAAAATGAATTTTGCCTTGCAAAAGCCTCATCAATCCATTCAACACCCATCCATGAATTTGACTTCAACGATATCTAAGACCAAGAAGACCAAGACCACCACCACCTTTCATCTCTGTTCCTGAACATCCGTTCGCCAAAACTCCATCAATCCTCCTCCCGTTCCCGTGTTCATCCATCTAAAGCGCGTAAGGGTTTTTCGCCCGGGTGATGTGTCGCGAACGTTTGAATCTTGACTTTGGAAAGGAGTCGTGATCGTCTTCTTGTCTGTAGGACACCCGGTGAGAACGGGCACTTCTTCGGTCTTGCCTTCGAAACGAAAGGCGTGCCCGAGAAAAAAAAATATGCAAAAGAATTGGGTGGACTGTTTTTTCTAGTGCATTCACTGTCCACACCCCCAACCTCCCCCCCGCCCCAAAAAAAGTGGGGCCCACTGTCGTACTAATCGAGCAATTTGATATTTGGGGACTGAAATTTTGTTATACGAGGTCATTAAAGTATCAGAAAGATTCTATCCACAAGATGAAACATGAGGCAGAGGCCACTAGGATCATGTGCATTATTAAACTCTACATGTGCAATGTCAACTTTTCACCAATAAAACTCTTTGCGGTTCACCCAAAAATTAAAAAATCTCAAAAAAATATGGCACTAGTTTTGAATGGTTGAATCATTGTGCATCCCCAAATATATCCGAATCGATCAATAAGGTGAAATATATCAGATTTTCGAACAATACCAATCAAATTCAACGGTTGAGGCGTACTGAATGACTTCTACAAAATTTACTTACCGTCTTTTATATGAGTCAGGTGTGCCTGAAAGAAATCTGTAAAAAAATCTTTTGTTATTGCTGCCTCTAGATGTGCTACTTAGCATTGTAGATCGCTAGAATTGGACTCTCCTTGTCGGAAGAAGAAATTTAGGTTCTTTCTCCATGGAAAGTAGCACAACATGTGCGCAATAACTTATTACCCTCGTCCTTCTCCTCTCTCTTCGTTATTTACTTATTCAATTGTAACTCATATGTATTTAATAAATATTTTTGTTTAAGATTATAATAACACAATCTAATGCTTTTCCATAGTAGGTAGACAAAAACTTCTATTATCTACATGAATTCCAAGATAGTATAATATTTATGATATATAATATTTCATATTATGATTTTGAATTTTTCATTACAGCAATTAGTTGCTTTGTACTTTTATAATATAATTTTACGAATAACTTTTACAACTAATGATACGGTAAATAATATTGTACTCATGCAGAATTATTTTATGCTCCGTTTCAATTATATTTATGCTAAAATGTTTCCTCTATTAAGGAGTTTTAAATTCATATATATATACATATACATTAACGTTTTTAGATGGTAAAAAATTGGTTCTTCTTTTTATAAATTTACTTTTCCAGACCACTTATAATAAAATATTTTAACTTTCTCATTTTAGTTTGATACTTATCCATTTTTCCTTCCTAAATTTCCTAATAAATGTAAAATCCCAGGCGACGCGTGGGTAAACATTTAGTTGAGCAGATACTTTACTTTAAAGACGCAATGAGATGGTTCATGAACACTATGGTCTTGAAAAGTTAGCACAAGTTTTGGAAAGAGCAACATGAACTTTCAAAAGTTCACATGTTAGGTATGCACTTCCTTTTGACCAAAAAAAAGGTATGCACTTCCTTGAACGATTGAGCTCTTTGGCAATTTGAAGACCCACGACTTTACTTATATTGGTCTATCCGAAAGAGTCTTTCACGAGTTTCTCACTAGCTTCTTGTCTATCTTATCGACCCTTTTTTCTTTGGGATAAATGCATCCAAATTCTTAAAACTTATCTCGAAAGTGTAATTAAGTCCTAAAACTTAAAAAAAAATACAATTAAGTCTTAAAATTTATTACCAAAGTGCAATTGAGTCACAAAACTTTCAAAAAGTATAATGAAGTCCTAAAACTTGTCAAATTAATCAAATCAAGTCATTAAGTTGATTGCACATTTTTAAAGTTTTAGAACTCAATTACATTTTTGTGACAAGTTTTGTGACTCGATTGCATTTTTTTTAAGGCTTTAAGACTCAATTGTTTTTTCGTGACAAGTTTTAAGACTTGATTGCACATTTTGAAAGTTGTATGAAGCAATTGCACTTTCATGACAAGTTTTAGGATTTCCAATATACTTATTCATTTTATTTTTTAGCCTCTTCTCTTCTCTTCGTGTGAGCACCAAAAGTCAGAGGGAAATACTTTGAAATCTAATCAGGTAGAATTGGGTTCACATAAGCAGATTTAACTCACATTAGAGCTACAACGTGTTCGCTTCAAATGCAATTTCTCGATTAATTCGCAATCTCCCTATTAATTTCAAGTAACGTGATGGCTAGGAGCATCACCTTTTTAGGTAAGAAGTTAGGTGGTTAGTGATCGCTCAGTATTTAGTGCACTCATTACCATTCAAAATCGGTCGCATATGTACTTATGATGCCCAACATCTTGGTTAAGTAATGAGTCTACTCATAATGCCCTCTTCTATGTAGAAGGTGGGAGGAGGAGGAGGAGGAGGATCCTCTTTAAATTACGTACCAACATTTTATGGAGTCAGGAGTCAATCTGCGCATGAATTTCCTTTTCCTTTCCCGGAAACATGGCTAATTGACAACAGCTACAAGGAGTCCAAAATGGTTTTTTTCCAAATAAGTCAAACGTGTGGACTAAGGTTATAAAATGCACCCATGTTACAGTTTTTTCACGTCGGCGTTAATTTGCTCAAAGTCAAGTGGACGTTGATGGACCAAAGCTTCTCACCAAACCACAACCTTATAAACCCACGTCGGAAAATTGCAAACGAAACACCTAGTCATCGAAACATTCTTAAATTCCGATACACAACCGTTTGTTTTCAAAGTTTGTACCATGTTAAACAGGCCCACAACATATATAAACATATTTATTGATGTTCTCCCGCTTATAAATTGAGCTATACGTATAAGTGAAAACTACAAAGGAGTGTAATCACACGGCAAACAGACAACGGAAGAAATAATGAGAGTCGCCGGCGAAATGGTTATAGGAAAAAGAATTCCCGGCAGAATGATTACATGAAAGGGCGCCAACATTCGAATCATTGATCTATGCTTGGACAACAGTTTATTCCAAAAGCATGGCTTATAATGTGCAAAAGCAGTAATTTAGAACTACTCGAATAGCTTAAAATTTTCAATCATAAATTTTTTAATTGTGCAAATTTTTTTGGTCGAAAAATTGTATTAATTGAGTCATAAACTTTTTCATGTCTTGTCAATTGAGTCAATTTTGCCGATTTTAGTCAGAAATCGTTGACGTAAGTGCCAGCAATTTTCAGTTAAAATTGATCGAATGGTCAAAATATGAAAAAGTTTAGGATTTGATTGGTATAATTAAAAGTCAATTTAAAAATATTGATATAATTAAAAATTTTAAGATTGAATTAATAGAAGTGTAATATGTATAAAACTTTTTTCATAATTTTTCCGCTTCAAATGTCATCGGTTTCAAAGTCAATATCTCAGTCCAAGGGGCAACCTCGGAACATCACCTCGATATATATTTTCTAAATCACCAGCTTTGGTTTTTCCGTCGGACGTCGGGCCAAGGGGGGGTCAAGAAGATTTTCTCTGTCTTTCTGATAAGGATGTAACTGGTTTTACAGATTATAATATGGCAGCGAGTTGGAATAATAAAATAAAATAAAATAAAAAAACAAACCTCTTAAGGTCAAAGGGTCCTGAAAAAAAAAAAAAAAAAAGGGCCCAGTTTTTCATTGCACGACAATAAATTACATAAGACATGTCAATTTCTTATGATGTGAATTTACGTATTGACTGGGGCGAACCGCGTTGCGCCTTCCTAGAAACCACGCCCTGTGTGAAACGGGTCATTGCATCTTTGGTTCCTCCGTTTCTCTTCCCCACTTGGAAAGCGACGTGACTCGTCCAATCCGAATCGAAGTCAATCCGATTCCTGCCGCTACGAAACTTGCATTTGTGCATGCTAATGAGAAAACCAGCCAAAATTCTTTTCTTTTCTTTTTTGGAATAAAACCAATAAAGTTATGTGAACTTAAATTGACCCGATGCGTTTTACTTTGAAAGAATTGAAAAGGAGAAAAAGGTTGACCAGTTATGCTCGTCGCGCTAACGCAACACCGAGCTATTTCACTAACCATGACGTTTGATTTTGCTATCATATTTCGGTCTCGTTTTCGTCGCCAATTTTTGAAAATCCCTTGAACAAACCCCATCAAACGATCTATACAACTCTTTGAGCGAAATTACTAGGGGTGTATACCCGTCCGGGCGATCCATTACCTAAGAGCTCTAGAAATTACTGCAGATTCACCTTCCCCTCCTCAGCTGTCATTGGGTCCTAATAGACTTCGTAGACTAGACGAAGCCAGGATATTGCCAAATCGAATGACAACTGGTATCCACTGAGCAGCCAATCATTAAGTCTACCTAGTTACTAATGAGCATCGCAAAGTAGTTTTCCTTTGCATTGCAGGCGCTCTAGGATCCCACCTCCGTGCCGTGTGGCTTCCACCAGCTGGAAAGCAACACGACAAGTGCAGCAAATTGAGGCAGAATATGATGGGGGCGGAGCGAAGCGACATTGAATTCTACCTAGCTTGACACTGTAGTTTTGGTGTCCTGATCCTACAGGACTTCAAAGGAAAGGAGTCGCTTTTCCAAAAGATACATAGTGAGATTCCATCAGGACGCACCACTTCCGTTGCTTCCATGGTCGACCTCGCTCTGTCCCAACTTGGACTTCAACCCAGAACATGCATCAAGGGGAATTCAAAGGCTGTGAATAACCCCCCATCAATTCTGACAATGATGCGAAGACAGCATGATCGACGACTTTAAGGTGAATTCCCCGTGGACTGTCTGCTTTTAAAAAAAAAAAAAAAAAATCAAGAACAGGGAAAATTTAACTTGTTCTTGCCAAGTAAACTTCAGAACCAAGATTGCCCCGGCCCTTGACTTATCGGCATCGGGTTCCTCGGTATGGCCCGCGACATTTGATTGTCCAAGGTTGTACAGGGAGATAAAAAGATTTGAAAATCAGCACTGGAACACTAAGCTTGGCATCTAGACATAGTTTAGTTTGACTAAGTACAGCAATAGTGGATCTACACTACATGGAAGGGCAACATGCACAGAAATTCAACTTTGACATCCCCTCTCCTCAACAAGGTCAATTCTTCCACAATACGCATTGAGGACTCAGCCAAGTCTTGAAGGGCAAGGAAGAGACAGCTCCTACCTGTACTATAACGATGGCCACGACTCCCAGTCACAGTGAGGACAAGCAATGCCAATATAAACCAGCCAGTTGCGACCCAGTGTTTTCCCAAGTTATAGCAAGAATGTTATTTGGTGATTGTGTTTTAAAAATATTTTTTTATTAATTTTCTTTTTTAGTAGATGTGGCAATTTGTGATGGGAAACGAGAACGTAACTCGGACACGACACAAGTTTACTCAGAGAGAAGTCCAACTGGACATGATAGAGCACAACCCGTCTTAACTCGGAATTAACACATTTACATGTTTTAATCCATTTTTCATGAAAAAACATTTCGTAATCACACTGAAACATTATGTAATTACGTGAAAGGACATAAATAACGGATGCAAATATGAGACGAGAACGCAAATCGTCATCCTTACTATTAAGCTCGGAAGAAATAATATGGTGGGTAGCACTTTCAATTTGCTTTCTTACTGATTAATTCCAAAGTCCATGTCTCAGTACAGTGTTCCCATTGTCGTTACCATACTATTACCATGTGAATGAGAGATGTATGTTTTTATGTTTATGACCGGGAACATTAGCGGTTGAAATTGCTAAGATACTAATGATTACATGATGTGGGGATAGAGGATCGTTAGCCAATTTCAAGTGGTCTGCACTTGTTTAAAATGTGATCTTTGGACATGTTCTCTGTTGTACTTTTGGGCTTTGTCAAATTCTAAGTGGCCAAACTTCAGGTGTCTGAAATTTTATGTGGTCAAATAGCTGCATCACCGTCCATCCCTGGAGTCCAGTTCATGGACAATCCTACTCATTTTCTCAATCTGAACGGAGAACTCGCCGGGTTAGATTCCTCTAAATCCACATGCTCCCCATGTGGAAAGAAGAGCGGCGAGACATAGTGAGAAAGAGAATTTGCTTTCAGAAACAAACCTGACCCTTGAGAGTTGCCGCCGTCTCAATACCGACAACAATAGGGTCTTGCGCGGTCTAGAATGTGGAAATGAAAACTCTACTCGTGTTTATAAGCCAATAGTGGAGGGCAAGCATCCTGCTCATAACGAAGAGTCGAAGACTCGGAGTCGGGAGAGGAAGAAGTGATTGTCAAGCTTAAAATGAGTAGACTTTGCCTCTATTGCAGATGCTCCAATCACTGCATATACTTCTGCTACCATATTTCCTGTAGCCCATGTCCGAACGCATAGCACCCTGTTCAAAGAAGTTCATCAAACTCAATATCAAGTCCTATCTGAAGGTTTTAACTTTGAGGATATGATTTAGTATCTTGTTTACATCAATGGCTTGATCAGTCTCGTCTGATTCCATCGTCCGCTTTCCAAGATCTGTTAGCTGTCGATTAGTCATAGCTGCAAGAATTAACAAAATAGTTCTCATATGGACTTGTATGACAACTTTAAATCATTTCAATACCAAAGACGAAGGAAAATGATTTGCAGTTTTGGAACTTATTCTGAGTTCTCAAACCAGCAAGTAAACCGAAGGACTAGGAATTTAGGGTAGCACAAATGATGCTTTTGAGTTTTGAGCCAAATAGTCTCATGAAAATGTCCAAGGTCAAAGGATTGCGCCATAGAAGAGCAAAGCTAGTAAATTAAGGATGGGCAAACCAACGTTACTGGAGCGTCATTGCTTCGGTAGATTGAACGAAATCGGGAAAATGGAAGTGGAACTTCCCTGACTAAAAGGGGATATGACATGGGTACTAGGGAAAAAATTGATTATCTGTTGTTCTTAGGACGACCTATACAGCTCATATTTGGGCAAACCAACATATCTGGCACATTGGTCGCTGCAGTACATAGAACGAACATGAAACTAGAATTTCACTAATCTAAAATGTGATATGATAAGGGTAGGCCGTTTCAGATTGTGTAGCAAGGAAAAATTAATTGGTAACAATGAACGCATCGATTGTTTGATGCACCTCTAGAAGACCATATATTTAAAGCTTCAGGACCCCTTCCTCTAGGACCAGGACCTCCTTCTTTTTTCCTTTTTTCCCTTAAAATCCTGATTCAGGACTTGTGATCATCAGTGTCTAATGCCAAGTTCCTTGAGTACTCGCTAACACCCAGATTCCAAATGCAAAAACTTAGCATTCAAGTAGTTAGCAAAATATGTTCTGGTGACTGTTGTGCTAACGAAGATTACTTGTCATGGCAAAACAAATTGAATGAGCTGGTCAAGAATTTTGTCCCTGGCTCCATGAAGGATTCGGAACGCTCGAAATGCCATCACAAACTTTACAGGTTGAATGACTAGATGAAACAAAGTCAAAACAGCATACAGCAAGATCACAAGATCACATTGCACTTAATATATCCCAAAGAAAACATTTCATTAGGCACCGCGCAATACTCGTTTAGAGGATAGATCATCAATATGAGAGGTGAATGCACAATGACAGCAGACTTTCCTAAGCAAAAAAGTTGCATTAAACATTATCTGTCACGTTGAACTGGTGCACTGCCCTCCAAATTGAAAGCGCAATTGGTATTAAACCCATGCTATTTCCAAATAAACCCATATATGTCAACAGGAACGTGATGTGACATACTAAAAATAAACAAAGTTAACCGCTGTGATCGACGGTGTGCGATTCAATACCATGAGTTTACACATACAAGGCAGCCAAAGTCGAAACTCTGTATGCAAGCATAAAGATTTTGTAGCGTAGTAGAGCAAGAAAGTAGATGAGAACCACACTAAGATGGGGACGGGGTCGCCTTTGCTTGAACGGAGTTAGCAACCCATTATCTTCCCCAAACCCTTCATCGTGCCCATCGTTTAGATTAATTCGTTAAGATCGGTTGGGTATCCGCATCAAACAAAAACGACGCGAGCAGGTTAAAGAGAAAGGATGTAAGAGCACATCGCTTGTGATATGAGAAGGCAAGTACTAGACAATAAGACGCGCTAATGTTATGCTGTCAGCAATCTATAAGATGCCAGTTGCACAATTATCATTAGCAACAGCTTGGTATCATTAGGAGGGAATACACGATGAGAGTAAAAACTTCAAACTACCCGAATGCACATTGGAAGAGCAACAGAAAATATTTTTGTTAACAGAAACTTTCTCATTGATAATACCTATTGCTTCTTCAGAGCGACGTAAGAATCGAGCTGTTTTATCTGGAAACAAGGTGTGCAAGTATTAGCAAATTGACTGTCATTTACAGAAACTGAGCAGCAGTAAGAAGCGATTTTGGCATCAGAATTCAAGAGCTGAAAGCCAACCATTGATTGCTTTTTTCCATCGGGCATCTTTCGGGTGTCTGAATCATTTGCGTCATCCAACTCCTTCACTTGCTCGTCGAACTCCTCGACAAGCCTGACCAGGCAAGAGATGGCATCTTCTTTATGATGCGCAGAGAATGAGAATTCGACAAAGTTATGAAGAACTCCTAAGGCCCACGACTAAAACTACATTTGAGTCTGTTAGGTCGCACAACATCCAACGAAGCACGGGCTGTTAAGCAAATACGTGGAAATCTTTTGCTGATAAATCAATTCAAAACGCTAGAGTTCCAAGTACTGATCCTAGAGAACATGAACTCCTCCATACTAGATCACTACATTAACTATGCTCAACCAGTCCAGACATTTGTAGGCATTCAGGATGCATCAATTTCCATAGTGAATGACAGCAACTCCTTTTCCTAATCCAAATCTGAAATGCAACTTTACAGAGGAAGTAATTCCAGGGAATATCACAAATGCATTTGACAGCAACTGTTTGATCTGCATTTCAACTTGACTGGTCGTGATATGATAATGAACAATAGCATCAGCTCGTGAGGAAAACAGCTAATTCCTATGGAATTAATATATTGTAACCATCAATAGATGTCCTACTTCTAAGAGATATTCAATATATTTTTCCTCCCCAAATATCTTCAATTACTTAATCTACAAATACTGTGACCATCAACAGATACATAAATTCATGATTATACTCTATTTATCGTTTATTTCTCAAATAAAATATGAATTTTCTTTTTACCTTACGGAAACATTCCTAGAAAAAGTTCGAATCTAGAACGTTTCTCTCTTTTCCCATGTGTGTATATATATATATATACACACACAATTTCTTTGTCTTATGTATTTGTATCGACAAATTCCATCAATTACGTAAAGCCCTAATATTTCGTAATAAAGTGATTCTTTTTAAATCTTCAAAGGTCAATTTGTCTCTTTCATTGGTGGGAAAAGAGGAAAGGAAAATTGATGGATGATGTCCATAAATGGAAGAAAGTCTCTTTTATTGAGCCGAGGAAAAATAGGAAAAGAAAATTGATGTCTGACCACTGCATAGCCTCTCTGTCTTGAAGTTGAAGATAAAGCAAGAACCTAACATGTTGACTGCCATTCCTCATGCATTCATGAGCTTGACCCCTTTTAAGCTCTCCACATGGAACGGGAAAGAACCCGATACACACGAGCGCCCTTAAGGCACTTGTTAAGTAAACTCTATTTAGAATAATTCAGTTTTCGAGATATTGATCGTGTACCATATGACAGCAATCAATGCGATGAAAACTATAAGATTTTCTTAATTTGGCGCTTAACAAATGTTCCGGGATGCTCTTAAACAAAATCATCCGCTATAAACACGCGTCACTAGTCACTCTATATACTAAGAATACCCTGTTCTGGAGCAAGTGTCAACGTGAATCAAGAACCCAGAATAAGCAAATGGTCACTTTCACAGCTGCAAAAGCGCACACTCCTCCGTGTTCAAGGCCGAGGAATGGACTCATGCCGAGTCAAAAGAGATCTTTGCCAGCAATAATAAACAGATCACCTATCTGATGAACGGAGAACAATTAGAACTAAGAGACTCCCAATCTAACTCTGGCCAAATGTGTGCGCGTCGAGAGGGAGAGAGAGCAGATGCACAGTCTAAGATGGCAACGGCGAATCACTGCACGTGACAGTCCTCAATCTTCAGCGAAATACTTCTCCTCGGCATTGTCGTCGGCCTCCCTAAGCCGGTGATCATCCAGGCTCTCGTCCTCGTCCTCATCTAGTTTGGAGCAATCCAGGTGCTGGTGATCTTCCCCTGACAAACAATTCTGCTGCATAATGTAAGTGAACCGATCCATCCGGTCTTGAACTTCCATAGCGGACAGAGTTTTGCCCTCCATCTGCCCTGCAGAGGCAGTCTGCATAACACCATCCGCCTGTCTAAGTGGTAGCGTACAAAATAAACCCAAAATCATCATAAACAACCTTGGTTGTGCATGAAACATGGAGGGTCCTCCTCCTCCTCCTCTTCCTCCTCTTCATCAGATGAAGATGTGAAGTCCAGCTGAGCTGCTGAGCAATGGTAAGTAGCCCTAAAGATACGGTGCCCTGAAGAAAGGGACCACGGAGAATAGCTTGTTTCATGTATACAGAGTTACATAAGCTATCGACCGGCATTAGCAGATCTTCATGATTCCTTTCCCTCTGCAATAAGGTTCTCCATGTACTCAGATCCCTTTTAGAATCCTGATTTCTCTGTGTTTAGCACGGTTTGCGAATTAGGCCCTACGCAAGCTATTGAGGTTATAGGATCTTCCGATTTTGCCGCCGTATAGAAGAGTAAAGAGACATAAGTATACTAAGATGGATCGATGTAATCATCTGGCGAGCCTACAATGAATAATCGAAGTAGACAATGCGAAAGATACGTTTGGAAAACATATAAGCACGATTCACAAAATTTGAATCTTGGTGGACCTCATGCCGAGGCCGTGTGAATGCCCTCAGCCAATCGATTCCGATTGCTTATCATATTTTAAACCATCGAACAAGACATTCCTTTCACGAACAAGTCGATAAAGTCTTAAATTTATTTGTGAGCTATACTGTATGACCAAATGGTATTGAATAGTGAGTTCAGATAATGTTTTCCAAGGATGTGGAGCTAATTAAGATGGGTTAATTTCAGTCGAAGAAACATCATAATTGATTTTATTAAAAAATAAATTTTGCCAATTAGAGGTAAGGTGTAATAGTTAAATCTTTTTTGGGCAAATTAATATTATTAAACTCGAAAGATGGACCGTTGACTGTTTGGACTCTTGTAAAGAAACATTAATTACTACCTGCATATTTCTTGAAGAGTCGTCGTGATACTGCTTATTTTATAGCAGGAGGCTAGACCGGAATTCCTATTTATATCGATTGTTCCGAAGATGGTAAATCGGAAAAATCCTAAATTTCCTTTTCTTTTCTTTTCACAAGTGACGTGGGCTCCACGTCCTTTAATGCTCTACGGTAGGGGTAGTTTCGCCATTTCCTTGCCGGGAAAGGACTCCGAGAGACACTCTTCTTGAACTGTTTTTTTTTGGTCGGACGCTTTTCTTAAACTTGACCGCCAGTCAAGGTACGACACCCACTCGAAAGGGTCCATGCCGTTTCCTCTGCCGAACGCTCTTGCATGCACTGTTCGTTCGCGCTCTTTTCCCCCTCTCTATTTCCTTGCCAACTCGCCGCCGGTGTCTGCCCGGCGACTCTCCGCCCGGCGCGTCCGCGCTCTTTCTCGGGAACTCTTCACCCGACTAAGGCATTGAATTTCTCTGTTCTACCTTTTTCCCGGTTGCCTTTTGAGAATCGTCAGTCTAGATGATAATGTGGTTGTGCTTCTTGATTTTTTTTGTGCTGATAGATTGATGGTTCGCTGTGTTGCTTTCGTAGATGAGGTATAGCGTGCCGGTTGCGAAGAGAACTCGGGCTCAAACTCGTTCAAGCCATCGTGATCGTCATCGTAGGGAGGAAGTAATCGTGGTAGAAGTTGATGAGGATGTGGAATTTTTAGGGGAAGCGGATTTGATGTTGGAGAAGGGGCGGAATTCAAGTAAGGGTTTGGTGGAAGCGGAGGATGTGATATCGATTGACTTGGTTGATTCTGCTGATTTGGGCAATGGTGATGGGGTGCCTGGGGTTGGGGAGAGCGGATTTCTTGATTCTCTGCAATCGAGTTCTTGCGGTGTGAAATTAGGTAGGAGGCGGAAGGATTCTTCTCATGTTGATAGTGATGAAGGGAATGCTTCTACTGATAAGCCACTTGGTGAAAGTAGTGGCTCCAAATGTGACAGTGGAAAGAAGGAACATTTGATGTCCTCTCCTGGTGGAGAAACGGTAGAAACCAGTGCCTTGAAGGTTGATGAGGAACAGAGCTATATTGAAATTATTGATGTGTCAGATGAGATGGAGACGTCGTCTAGTGAGGATGAGATGGAGACGTCGTCTAGTGAGGATGACAAAACAGATGCTGAGGATGAGGATTACGTGGGCGAGAAATCCACAAGTTCTGTTAGCACGGATAACTCAAGTTCTTCTAGTGAGGAGGAAGTAGGAGATGGGAAAGATGCAAGCGAATGTGATATTATAGAAGAAGAAAGTGCTTTTGATGGACCTCGAGATGGGAAACCCGTGCCTGATTTGAAAAAGAGGAGTGCAAGTCAATATGACATTACAAAAGAAGAAAGTGCTGTTAATGTCAGTGAAGAGCGCAATTGTGTGGCACTACGAACTCGATCACGTTTTGGGAGGCAAGGGAGGGATATGATGAAGGTTGGCACATTCAGCCATCCACTCTGTCTTGATGATGATCACGATCTTGGCTTATCTCAAAAGTCATGTGTCAAAGATGAAATTCTCATTAATCAGGACAGTCACCAGGTAAGTGACAAAATTTATTTTGCTGCAATGTCGAACTCTAGAAAAGCTAGATCAAAGTCAGGTATAGATCAATCCATGGATGATAAAGTGGACGACGTCTCTGATAGTGAAAAGTCCAATCCAGAAAACTTTTCATGCAAATCCAATAAGAGAAAAGCTGGTTCGAACATCGATAATGGTGCTGAATGTCCGCAAAAGGAATGTGGGAAAGGTGAAGATTTTCCATATCTATCCAAGAGAAAGCGCGTTCGTTCTCCCCAAGATTACGATGTCATCAAAATTCTGGTGGATTCTATTTGGGATAAGGGGGAGATAACCCCCAAAGTTGCAGATGCTTTTAGAGATGCAATTTGTGAAGGAGAGACCAATAGGCAAAGCAGTGAATGGATTCTTCCATTAAAATTTACTTTTGGAGAAGAGGAACCAGAGCAGCTGGAGGAATCAGATTACGAGAAAGAACTGGACAAGCTGTGGGATGAGCTTGACTTTTGTCTCCGGACTTCTGAGATCGACTCTTATAATGCCGATCTGGTAGGTGGAGACCGAAATATCTCTCTTCCTGTTAATTTAAGTATGCAGTAATTAATATTGTTGTTGTCATTTTAAGACCATTTTGCTTGGTTTAGAGTAACTTCAGTTATTTTTTCTCACATTATACTGGAGCCACTTTATGAATTAGGTTGTCATGCTTACTGAATTGGTCTAATTTCACATGGAGATCCTGTTAGATTTCCTTCTGAACTGGGATGTTGTCAAATTTCAGCATTCAGTTGAAATGTGCTAAATCCCTGGCAATTATTATAATGGTTGTCATGCCCTAAACAAATGCATGCAATTCTCAATGAAACTTAGGCTTGTGTGTTTGCATACCGGGATGACTAAGCCGCCTCAAGTGCATACTTCCTTCTAGCTCTGATACACCGGACCTCCAATGTTCTTTTGACACATATTTTGAAGACGTCATTTTAAGTTGGAACATATTTGATTCATTGCATCAGCAGTTGCTAATTTTTCTGTGCTCTGGGTTGCCTTTTATTTTGCATGATTTAGTGAAACATCGTGTCTGTTTGCACAAAACTGGTGTTTAAACATCTGTATTGCTCTCTCCATATGTGAATACAAGGAGCAATTTTCTTGTGCATGTGCTAAAAGTTCAACATAAGTTGGCGGTGTCAGAATGACAGTATCCTAGCCTGGTTGTTTGATATACCTCAGCATCTAGAAATCTGCATTTAATGTGAAATATGTTAATTTATTAGCTTACATATACTGTCACGTGAGCTTTTTTGATGCCATAAATTTGACTGGAATGTTAATATAGCTCATCTTTGCTCCCAGGTTGAAAGCGAAGATGTTGACCCTGAGCCTGACTTTGGCAGAGTGACCCTTTGTAGTCAGGGGAATCATGAGTTTATTCTCGATGAAGAAATTGGAATCAGATGCAAACATTGCTTCTTTGTGCAGCTGGAGATCAAATATATTGTACCATCATTAGTAAGCCCTTAAATCCTTTTCTGCTTATGTCCTGGTTGTTTTGATTCCTCTGTTTTGGCTACCCTGGTTGTCGGCGGCTCAAGAGAACATACTCGTTTGATCTGTAATACTGTCCCACTTAAATCGACATAGATTTTGAAGTTTGGACACATGTTCAGTGGATTTGGAGAGAATTTCATATTTCCATTTGATTGCACTCTGTAAATTTCACTCTTAAAGAATTTAGTAAGGGATCAAATGAATCCAGTTGAGATGATGTAGCTGAAATTCTAAGGAAAGATACTTTCCCAACTTGCTCCATATTTTCTTGGGTTCGGTCGTTAATTAATTAACTGATGATTAAAGCAATAAAATTTGAGATTACTTTCTCTCCATGTGCTTTATAATTTAGAAACTTTATTGATTTCTACCTTGATGCCTACGCTTTTCAGAGTACTGATCCTTTGGAAAAATCAGGGCGAAGAGTCTTTGGTAGATATGACTATGAGGACTATTTGCTTGAAAAACTTCGCTCTCAAGACTCCAGTTGCGATCTCCAAGCTGGCCTTCCTGCGGCCAATGGGCATGGTACAGTTTGGGACTTAATTCCTGGTGTAAGAAGTGACTTGTATCCACATCAACGTGAAGGCTTTGAGTTCATTTGGAAGAATGTAGCGGGAGGAATTCAGCTTGATGAGCTGAGAAGTCAAACAACTGTTGGCTGTGATGGTGGATGTATCATATCACATGCTCCTGGAACTGGAAAATCTCGGCTGACTATCGTTTTTCTTCAAACGTATATGAAACTGTTTCCAAGTTGCAGGCCCGTGATCATTGCTCCTCGGAGCATGCTCCTCACGTGGGAAGAAGAGTTTCAAAAGTGGAACGAGGATATACCATTTCATAATCTCAACAATCCTGAGCTTTCTGGGAAGGAAAGTAAGACAGCTTTGAGTCTTCTAAGGCAACTTAAACATGGGCACCAGAGTCAAAAATATGTTCGTATGGTGAAGCTGTATTCATGGACGAAAGAAAGCAGCATCCTGGGAATAAGTTACACACTCTTCAAGTCCCTTACGGGGCAAAATAGGAAAGACAGTACACCTCGACATAAAACTGAAGATGAGCAATGGAAAATACTTCTAGAGCTTCCTGGTCTTTTGGTCCTTGATGAAGGGCATACTCCTCGCAATGACCAGAGCCTGATCTGGAAGGCTTTGTGTAAAGTGGAAACGCAAAGACGCATCATTCTGTCTGGAACTCCTTTCCAGAACAATTTTGACGAGCTCTTTAATACTCTCTGCTTGGTGAGGCCAAAATTTGCCGAAAGAATTTCATTCAGACGCTATGGTAATTTCCCTAGAAAGCGTGGACGCAAAAGAAGCAAGGAGAGAGGGGAATGGGATGTGATGGCTCAATCCATAGTAAAAAATGACAACAGCGAACTAGAAAAGCTCAAAGCTATGATCGACCCATTCGTGCATGTACACAAAGGTACCATACTTCAAGAAAGACTTCCTGGGTTGCGGGACTCTGTGATTGTTCTTCGGCCAGGAAAATTACAGAAGAGCCTCCTTGATTATGTGCAAAGCGTGAAGAACCCACTTTCAATGGCTCACCTTGTCTCCTTAGTATCCGTTCATCCATCTCTCTTCTCTCAGAGCTCTGTACCTGAGAGTGAAGGATTAACAGTTGACAGAAGTAACTTAGAAAGCCTAAAAAAGAAACCGGAAGCTGGGGTCAAAACCAGATTTCTAATGGAACTCATCCGTCTTAGTGAGGCAATGCATGAAAAGGTCCTGGTTTTTAGCCAATTCATTGATCCCTTGAGCTTCATGAGGGACCTGCTCAAGTCCAATTTTTGCTGGACAGATGGCAAGGAACTGCTGTACATGGATGGACAGGCTGACATCAAGCAGCGCCAATCCTCCATTAATGCCTTCAACGACCCAACGAGTGAAGTGAGGGTGTTGCTTGCTTCTACAAAAGCATGTTCCGAAGGGATAAATCTGGTGGGCGCATCGAGGGTCGTGTTACTGGATGTTGTGTGGAATCCGTCAGTTGAGAGGCAGGCCATAAGCCGTGCCTACAGACTCGGACAGGAGAATGTGGTCTATATTTATCACTTGATTACGTCCGGGACAATGGAGGCTGAGAAATACTGTCGACAAGTGGAGAAAGACAGATTGTCCGAGTTAGTGTTCGCTTCATCAGATAGGACTGACAATCCTGAGCAAAAAGTCACATCGATGGGACCGGATGATAAAATTCTGGAAGAGCTGATACATCATCCTAACCTCAGTGATATGTTCGAAAGGATAATTCACCAGCCCAAGGAGTCTAACTTGATCGAGACATTTAATTTGTTGGACATTTCACAGACATTTGTTTAGGCTGTCTTTGTACAGATTTTGCCAGTTTAGGGGAAGGAGAAAAGCTTACAAACTATGGTCTTTTACTTATAGCTTATAGTTCCCTTCTGTTTTGGGTTGGGGCTCTAAAGACATTTTGGTGGACCATTCACAGACATCTGTTGGGGATGTCCTTGTACAGATTCTGCCGCTTTAGGGGGAGGAAAAAAGCTACAAACTTTGGTCTTTTACTTAAAACTTATAGTTCTCTTCTGTTTTGGCTTGGGGTTCCAAAGACATTATGGTTGTGAGGTCCCTGGCCATTCTTTTGTAGATATATAGATGTTTAGATGACACCCCAATGTGGCGTGGCATGCCATGTTGCTCCTTTTGAGAAATGAAATTTCTGCTGTCCATCTGATTTAATGTCTGTGAACCTGTGATGCAGATAGTGTATGTTGTCTGGATTTACGACAGAATAGAAGTCATAGACGAGGTGAAAGCCGTGCTAAAGTGCTATCATTTGGGTCAAATTCAATTCGGAAAGTGAACCCTGATCATTTTACTCCAATTGGGAGTTTTCACAGGTTCATTGTGCTTTCTTGAAACTAGAAGTATTGTTGCTCTCTCGACCGATGAAGGACATTTGCCAATGGGACAAATCCAGTAATAAGTTTGTGATTGTTGATTCTTCGTTTCGTACTTGGACAATTCGCTCTTGAGCATTTGAATTTTTTATTAAATCATTAGCGATTTCGAAACGATTTTGTCCTTGCCGTTTAACTTTGGCAATGCGTGCGAGAGTAAGGATGCCACGACCTCAATTCTCGATCCGATCTCCCCGCTCGAATTGTGATCAATTTGGACTCGATCGAGACAGTTTCCTAGAGTTGATGCGCAGGAAAAGTAAGAGCAGGGCGTCGATTGAGAACGGGCCAAAAACTTCAGGGGCCATATTCGAAATTTCCCAATTTATGTCGTTGGTAAATAGTTTGCGACTACATTATTTACGTATAAAACCGAAACAAAGCGGTTTCAGCCAAACTCTAACAGTCTGCTCTGGTCCGCTCCGATTGCCGCCTCCACTCGTTTTCTGCTCTCTCTCGCACACCAGCCATGGTTCTCTCTCTCTCTCTCTCTCCCTCTCTCTCTCTCTCTCTCTCTGGATTGTGTATATGCATTGTGTGCGTGCCCGCGACAGTGTCTCTTAGTTTCGAAAAACTCAATGCATTTCGCGCCATTTGCTTTGCTTGCAGACCAAAAGAACGAAGAAGGCAGGCATTGTCGGCAAGTACGGTAAGGATTGTGACGATCTTATAGGCGATTCCTAGGTGCAAACAGCTAATTGTTCGGTCGCGAATTATGGGCATTGATGTCTGAAAAGGAAGATGTGGATTGAATTGAATTGAGGAATTCTGTGGATGAACTTGGATATGATGAGACAGTGCAGAGGCCGATTAGCACTGCTTTCGTTCTGATATAACTCTGTCGTGGTATTAGGCAATCTGGCAATCTTTATGTCGCGTATTTGTGAGGGTGATTAGATTTGTGGCCTCAAGATTGGGGATAGGACTTGGGTCTAGTGGAAATATATTTTGAAGTCCAATGGCAAAGTCATTTGCTTTACAGCAAATTGCTGAATGGATCGAATTGTTCCGGATTGCAGGCACCCGCTATGGGGCGAGTCTGCGTAAGCAGATTAAGAAAATGGAGGTCAGCCAACATAGCAAATATTTCTGTGAGTTTTGCGGGAAGGTGAATCTCTTGCTAACTATTTTGTAATGTCGCTTCGTCGTTGTTGTTTCTGACTCGGGCCTTCACAGTATGCTGTCAAGAGGAAGGTTGTAGGGATCTGGGGATGCAAGGACTGTGGTAAAGTCAAGGCGGGCGGAGCTTACACCTTGAAGTAAGATGTCTTTTTTCGATGCCTTTGCTTTTGTGCTTCGCGTTCTCCATGTTAGGAAGAGTGACTGAACAACTCTTTTCTCATCTATCTTTTCCTATGCTACAGCACTGCGAGTGCTGTGACGGTGAGGAGTACAATCCGGAGGCTGAGGGAGCAAACCGAAAGTTGAATGGCTATTCACCACTTTAACCATTTTTTGTTAGCAGCTTATAGCTTAGATAGACAAACACTATTTTCTATGAAAGCAACTTCTATTTCGGTTGTTGTTTCGCTTTCATTCCAATTTTCTAATTGAAGAGCTTGATGATCATAACTAAATAGAGCAAACTGTTCTATCTCCTGCCTTTCGTCTAATCGGCAGAATGTCGTCGTCTTTGGATTGCCTCTTGTCGAGCATGTTGAATTGGTTGTCAATTTGAAAGTTCTATTGGAAACTTTCGATTCTTTGTGGATGTTGGGTCCTGTTGATAGACTGTATGCCTGTATGCAGGCCATGCAGATTCCTAATTGCTCCCAGCATATAATATCTTCCGCCTGTCTTGCCAATTCTGCCAGAGGCAGATGCTGTGTCCGTGTATCGAATTTATTTAGAAGTCATGCAAGTTTTGACGCATGAATTAGATGAAGAAGTCGTGTACTTTGCCTAAGGTCGTGGAAATAGCAAACATCATTTAGCGAGAATTCTTTAGTGACACTTTTAGTTTTTCTAATAGTACTGTTGACAAAATGGCTTTATGGCTTAATCACTGACTAATGTAATCAATACTCCCTCTACAAGGTGAGCATAAGCAGTGTCTTTTCACTGGCGGTCCATTCAAAAGAGGGTATGGTACTAAGCATTTTTTTTTGTACTAAGCATTTGAGGTGGCAATTTTTCTCAATTAACTTAGGCCGATGAACGAAGCAATCGGACCAAGTTGTAATGTGCGATCGAGTTTTACTTTTAGATTCCTCTAACATCGTCTCTATATCATTAATGTTTTTCTTTCTAATTCACGACAAGATTTTACCAAGAAGAAACAGGCTTTGTTATTAAAGTAATATCAGCGCGACCATCCGGCAACATCTTGAGGTAATAAACAACAAAAATCCTTGCGACCAAAAACAAATAGATGACCTATTCGGTGATACACGTTTGATTGAATGAGAATCATTGCAACTAAGAGATTCCCATCCAACTCTGGCCAGATGAGTAGGCAGAGAGAGAGAGAGGGAGAGAATTCCTTCCCAGCGTACAAGCTGTACACAATCGACCAGATTCATCATCAAAATGTCAATAACATCATCTACACAAAATGAAGAAAACAAAACTAAACCCACGGATGGATGCTTGCTACAATCAGGCAACCAGAAAAGGAGCATATGCATAGTTTAAGATGGCAATGATGAATCACTGCACATGACATCCTTAATCTTGAGCAAAATACTTCTCCTCGGCATCGTCATTGGCCTCCCTAAGCCAGTGATCATCCAGGCTCTCATCCTCATCTATTTTGGAGTAATCCAAGTGCTGGTGATCTTCACCTGACAAAAACTTCTGCTGCATAATGTAAGTGAACTGATCCATCTGGTCTTGAATTTCCATAGCAGATAAAGTTTCACTCTCCATCTGCCCTGCAGCGGCAGTCTGCATACCACCATCCGAAAATGCAAGTGGTTACTATTTTAGGGTACATAATAAACTCAAAAACATAATAAACAACCTTTGTTGGGCATGAAAGAGAAGGGTCTTCACGACAGTTGGAATTCTGATTTGTTTGGTATATTATCTATCTTCATGAAAATAGCTAATCTGTCCATACCACCAGTATCATCTTTCAGTTCTTCAAATTAATTGATATTAATGAAAATACTGCTTCAGGTCTCACACCGAGGGTCAGTATTGTATTGAAAAGGACAACCAATAAGGAACCTATAGTCCTTAGGAGGAGTTTTAAGGGCGAAAGAGGATTACAATTTTCACAAATTACCTCCACATGATTTGAAGGGGCGGCAGATCCATTGGCCTTCGTGCTGTGTTCTCCTTTTGCTGGCTCCAAATCCTCCTCCTCCTCCTCCTCCTCCTCCTCCTCTTCCTCTTCTTCTTCCTCTTCCTCTTCCTCTTCCTCCTCTTCTTCCTCTTCCACTTGTTTTCTTTCATTACCAACCCAGTCCCTCTCAGCAACACCTAACCTTTGCTGCTCCCTCCGAATCTCTGCCACCAAAAAAACTTCTTCTGACCTCCTCATCAATGTATCTGACCACCTCTCCCCTGGCCTAGCCATACTCCTCCCACTAGGATCCTGGAACTTCCCCACATACTCATGGTGCAAATATGGCTCTCTCTCCCTCATAGCATCCTCCGAAAAGTATTGCCCATCAGATACTAGCTTATTAAGGTAAGCTCTCCTGCGATTTTTCACAGTGATTGATCTCGATCGTAACTCATCCGAAGTTGGACTCATGATGGTCCTCAAGTGATTTAGATGCCAGTTTATTTCGTAGTCATCCTTGAGTGCATCGAATTCTCGAAGCTCAACGTTCGTCAATTGAGTTCCATAACGTTCTGTATATCAACAAATGAGGAAACAGCGGTTATTTAGATCACTAAATCTCTCATTTACCATCTAGCCCTAGAAAGGCCTATAAGGCAGGACTCTGATTGGCTAGGTTTGAACCTCTTGTGCTAGAACAAACAGAGTCATACAAAAGCTATAAGAACATTACATCGAATTCGATCCTCGTCATACGGAGGATCTCAAAACAAGAGAAATCAATGTCATCTGAAACAAGCTTATAGAGAATTATATCGAATCCAACTGTTCATTATTACGAGAACACAAAAAAGAAAAGCAATCAACTCACAAAAAAAAGAACGGAGATCTAATTGAGGATGGCAGATTCAGCAATCAATCAACGTAACCATGGAGGATGGGCGCACTGATGAACAGAAAAGAGTGCGAACACGATGAAAGGTGAGTTAAAGCCACTGCATCAAGTCCCTCAACCCGAACAAACTGGACTACGACTACAGAAGGATGATGAGATCACCGCTAGTCCCAATATACAAATTAAGCATCAACAAAACCGAGCGACCATAATATTTCCCAATTCCACCAAAACTACATCCCAAGTGCTCAATCATAACATCCAGCTTGTTCTTCTTGAGGCCCACAAAATTCAATTAAAGCAAAATGATGGCTGTCATAAAATTGAAAGCATCCAAAACACGCCCAAGATAAACTTAAGCTGCCCCAGATTTTTCCTTCCATTATCACACTGACACACATCGCTTAACATCTCCGGAACTAATTCGTCAATCAGTCACTGGAAGCAGGGGAATTTTCAATTCTCTGCTCACAATCACATAGAAATTTGAAAACGTATCTCTCCTTCACCTTCCAAATTGAACTAATTCCGCCAGAATAAGAACATACAATCAGACCACACGAAATCATCCAGAAA
>BCNH02000003.1:5747754-5772300 GCA_001662345.2 Metrosideros polymorpha var. glaberrima
CCTAAGAAAACGGCGATGTCGCGAGAGAGGAGGTCGAGGAAGATGGACTTGCGCTGAGAGGAATCGGAGGCTCGAGGTTGGACAGCGCGAGGGAAGTAGAGGTTCTCGAGGGACGATAACCTCTCTGCAATCCTCTCCTTTGCCTCGCCATTGATCTCTCCGCTGCTTCTGCTCGTGCTCGTGCTCGGGCTCGTCTCTGCCATCGTCTCTCTCGTCGCGAGCGTCTGCGTGGACGGGTTTTGGTGTTTGGGGGGTTGGGTTTAGGCTCGAATAGACACTGTTCTTTGATGCTCCATAGTCGGTGGCTTTCCAAGCTTCATAAGCTTTGTGCAGTCACGTTGATGTCACGTGAGCGACGCCACTTTATGGGAAAATTTTTAATAAAAACTTGAAGAAATGCTACCATTTTCTCAAATAATGATATAAAGTGAATCTTATTTTTAAAAAAATAGTTTGAAATAGCTATGACAGTTTTAAATATGGACCTCACCTTGCTGGCCAGCTGAATATTCCGACTGATCAAGAGCTTTTTCGTCAAAAGATAATTTTAACCTAAATTTTAGTTAAATTAGATTAAAAATTACACAAGTTAAAAGTTTCTAAAAAATAAATAAGAAAGTAAAATTCAGCATCGCAATGGGGTCTAGCCGAGGGCAGGCGATCCTTACCTACGTTTGGGAGAGGGTCGCAAGGCCAAGCGAGAGCCACGAAGCCCTTGTTGGACATAGAGGAAAGTACAATTAAAGAAACCAAATTAAAAGAAAATTTTAAAAAGTAATAAAAAATTATTAAAAATTATTCAAGTCAGTGCCGACCGACCAAATGAACTAAATTGGCACAATTACAATAAAATTAGGACTTTCTAGTAATTTACCCCAAGATATCACAAGAGCATTTAAAGACGACTCGACGACAATGTCAACATTTCAATACATGATTTTAATGGAAGAACCAACTTAGATAAAATAAATGGATGATTTGGGGATCTAATTGCAAAAAACAATAAACAGAAACAGTTCAAAAACCTAATTGAACAATTTGAAAAGTTCAGAAATCTCATAATGCCCTTTTCTCAATCTGATTATCGTGCAGCGCGGGGGGTTCAAAGACTTGTTTGTCATTTGACAAGCTCGACTTCTCATCACTGTTACACTCTCGCAATTCTCACTTGATATGTGGACAGAGGATAAGCCTCTTATTCCTGCGTGTACAACCCAAATGTTCTGGAAATCAAACCGACTGCCGAACCGGAAATTGATTACTAACCCGATCCTGTCAAAACCACAAAAAAATAAAAAGGAAAAAAAAAACTTAATGCTATTACCTATTAGCAACAAAGGAATTCTACTTTTATTTTTATTTTTGGGCCTGGTGCCACAGAGGAAGCTAACGTTGTCGTCCTGCGAACCAAGACCGGAACCAGACACAAATCCATATCAATCAAACAAACGCAACTCTGATCTTGATGCCTCCACAAGGCATGTCATCATTGAAATGCTCTCAATGTAGCACGCACCTGCGCCGTGACAGTCACTTGGAGACTACTATAGACATAACAAACAATGACTACAAAGTACCAATCCCATCAATGATGCTTTACAATTGCTGAAGACCTCCGAGATATAATCCGCTCGCCATCAGCAAATCGATACAGGGAGAAGAAAAAAACCTTGTCGACCCTGAAACTCCGTTTATCTCCATCTTTTCTAAATGAAGGAATCTCTTGTGCTAATGCCTAGGGGCACGGAGCATCCTGCACTATGGCTTCCTCTATGTAGCAATCTCGTCGACTTCAGAGTTGAACACAAAACTAGGAAAAGTAGTTGTTATGTCCCTGAAGTTCAAGAGGAGAGCAAAATAAATATATCGAAGATGACCGCGTATGGATGGACGAGCGCGTATGGGAAAAAGGGAATCACCTCAAATAAGGGAGGGTCATGATTTTTAACAAGGATGGATTCTTGGAAACAAAGTTCTGCCATTCAGACTTGTCAATTTTCCCATCCTGGTTCACATCAGCTTCCAAGAAAGTCTGCAAACATTGAAAAGATTAGGTATCCACAAAGACATGGATTGGGACACATTTTCTGCACAACAGGAAGGACAAACATGCCTTCCTGGAAAAATGTACAATGCCCCGCTTAAATTGGTGACACAGTTGCCCATCACTAAGCTTCATCTTTTATTACTTCAAAATGTATAACCACTCAAATAAGATTACTTCAGTAGTACAAGGACAAATTTACTGTCTCAACCTAATAAGTGGCCAGAAACTACAAAAGCATCAAATTCCTGGAAATAATTGGTCCTTTTCAATCCTTCCGACACAGTAAGATTTCCTATCTGATGCCACTCCTATCCAAGTAAAGGTGACTTACCTTATCGAGTATTATCTCAATCGTGTCATCAGCCAATTTCATGTCTGATTCGCATAGAAGAGCAATCAACATTTGCTTGACCTGCCAAATCAAGCCCCGAATGAGAATCCTGTATTAGAATTGGTAATCCATATATCAATCAGCGAGACATTCTTTTCTTCAAATTACTTAATGCTTGCACATTGAGTCAAGCATTTAAATTCAAAATTGAATCGCTTGCTCTACAAAACCCTATAAATTGGAGGTAGAAAGTCAACTGAATAGGGTATTTTGACCTTAGGTATAATAGACACACAGAACGTAAACACCAAGTACAGTTATTCAGGATGGTTCCCATTGAATTGAGATGATTCGAGTGTAATTCTCATCCTTCAATTCTGTACTCTGACATAGGTTCTTATTGGAGAGAAAGCAGTTGAGGTATTGCTAACAAATAGCAACCGTAACTATTGCTTGATGAACTTTGCCTCTCACTTACCTCTTGACGTTCAATAAATCCAGTATTTTCCAAATCATATAGCGTGAAGGAGACTGCAATTGAACAATAAACGTGTCAAAATTGAAGGACAATATGTATAAAAAAAAAAAAGCAAGGAACGGGTGAAGGGTGGCACTTGAAACCGAATTCTACGGCAGCCAGCACAAAATCTGCACTTATTGAACTTACAATCAATCTTATCTTCTTGAGGAGCATTAGGATGGAAGACATTAAGAGATCTAACAAAGTCACCAAAGTCAATGGATCCCTTATGCTTAACATCAAAAAGATCAAAGATCTGCACGCAAGGGAACAAAAATTAGGAGCCCAATTCGCTAATTACTCAACAAAAGGCATTATGCTTAATGGGCACGGAGTAACTGAATTGGTGAATTGAGTTACTTAATGGTAAAACCAATTTAGAGGCAGATTTATTCCATTGCAGAATATTTACTTGTAAAGGTGAAAACTTAATAACCAGGATTTTAAAATTTATCCAAATCAACATCATATCTGGAGGATTTTATAACAGCAAAGTGGAAACGCACGGATAATTCATGGACAGATATGACATGTAAAGGCATGGGCATCATAAGAGAAGAAACAAGCAAAACAAGTCAATTACCCGATTGGCAAAGAGATTCTCTTTCTTCCTGTTCTTGAATAAAGCCAACTGAAACTCTTCCTGGAATACACGGTAAGCAAATTCATCGTCACAGATGAACCGGAATATGCGAACAAGAACAAATCAAACACACATTGGAAACAAAGGAAAAATGAATAGGTTGAACATATTATCTTAAAATGGCGACTTTTCCTACCATCATCCCACACCCCTCCCTCACCCCCAATCAACAGTACAATATAAGTTGCTTCCAACAATGCTTTGGATCCACGTGTATGGGAAAAAAAGAACTAAGAGAAGGGGACATGCAGGAGAGTAGATGGCATGCATGTCCTCCCTACCATTGTATCTCCGTTTTACTTTAACTGATAATTTTAGCAGAACATGCAGAAAAACAAAATCTGTGCTAGCGAACTAATCATGAGATTACCAGTCTTCTTACAGATCATTATGAATTTCTGAGGTTAACTATTGACTGATAAGATGACCATGCAATTATTAACTGATATAAAAGTAAGTGTCGTCTAATTTTTCAGAAAATTGGCCAATGGAAATTTGTAAAGGGAAAGGGGGAAAGTGCTTTTAGCTGACAGGCTTATTAGTCACAAAACCCTGAGACATGATACCAAAAGTGCATAGTTTACACATTATCGAGTCTTCTCCTCAAAGAAGGGACTCTAAAAGCAGGCAAAATGGCACTCCCAGAGAGTTCCGCTAGGTCAACAAAGCAAGAAAAGTTTGCTGAGTCTGGCTGAAGAATGCACATTTCCTTACCCTTGGTAAATTCTTCCTCTAAATATTCAAGATTTTCGAGGAGGAAGACATCAAAGGTGAGAAAACAAAATAAAAGCACACAGTGCAATGACACAAAGAAAAAAAATTAACCATTCCTTACCAATTAGAGGTGCATCTTACCTTATTTATCAACCCATCATCAACTACAGAGCTGCTGATGCTCTTGTATAGCTCAAATAGTGCTTCAACTTCACTGACACTGACTGAGAAACACAAATTGATAGGAGTCAATGTATTTAAAGGAAAAAAAACGATGAGCAGACAAGCATGAGTCTCGCCCATACCCTTCATGATCATTCGAGGATGATAAAGCATGTATTCAGATTTCTCACCAAGAAATTTTTGAACAGATCACGGTTGCAATATTCCTATTGTATCTCAAACCTAACCAGAAAGTTACATTCTTCCTACGGTCGAATGCAGGCACACTAGTAAACTTCCTCGAATTAGTGCAAGACAAAAGCTGATTGATTTGGAATAGAGTCAGGTTCCAAGAGTTAAAATTTCCCATTCACTCTGAATTATCACTATTGAGAAACTAAAGCAGAATTAAGAAAGCACCAGAATGCGACAGAAATTGTTTGCGACTGGTGAATTCTGAGAGATACTCACAAGCTGTCTGTGAGGCAAGAGTCACAGGGTCCTCATAACCAGGGAATTGTCTTCTTTGTGTAGAATGGAAGCAGCCCATTTACTGAAAAAGTAGCAGAGAAACAGCCACAACTGGACTGGGCGCCTAGGCCTCAACACAAAGTACTCGCCGACGCCATCTTACTCTTAAACTGGAAAATCACAAACCAAATCCAAAACCGACCATGCGAATCAGTTAGAGACTAAGTCGATGCCACCTGATTTGCAACCAAACAAGAAAAAGAAAACGCAATGACCAAACCAGAAGATAAATTCTTGGTATGATCTCAAACACCAAGGCATTCTCTTCTGGCCTCCCAATTAACAAACCGTAAGATTTGCAGGCACACCACAAGTGGGGACAAGAAAAAAAGAGCGCTGATCAAACAAAGCCTTGATTATTCCACCACTAAATTAGCTACTTGACAAATACAGCTAACCACAGAATCCATACCATTGCATCCAGCCAGTTACTTTTGACATTTTTCATCTGGGACATGATGATAAAACCAAGAAGAGAAATTCAAGAACAATCAAGAAGGGTCCAATCTCTTATCAACTAGACATAAAGCTAGAACCGGCACGCGAAACACTCGAAAGAAATCGAGAACAAGCCCCCTTAAACCATAGCTAAAGCACGTCACATCAAAGGCCCAACACATTCGAGACAAACGGATCCCACCAATCAACCCAAAGAGTAATATCCCAGAACAATCGCTGGAAAGAGCAATAATCAAGCAAAGACCCGAGATTACTTACTCTGCTCGGCAATCAAGCCCTGGTCGGACAGTGCCCTTTTCCTCTGAGCACGAAAGAGAGAGTGTCTAGAGAGAGAGAGAGAGAGAGATCTGCGGTAAGCTGCTTTGTTGTGTTAATGGTGGCAAAATTTTCCTTTTCGAAGGTGCAGGGAAAAAGTAACCAGAAGCGCGTATTCTACCGGGGACGGAGAGGTTGGAAGGCGAAATCGGAGGGCTGAGGATCTTTCAATCGGACGGACGGGAATCCGCGCGAGGGATTTGACCGTGTGGAAATCAAGTTGGATCCGTTTTTTGAACGGGGAGGTCGGAAATGTTAGGAGGAGAATTGAAGAAGCCACTAGATAAGAGACCGGAGATGTTGAACAACTTGGACTTGAGTCCTATGAGCTCATCTATGCCCTAATTTTTTCAAATTAATATTTATGAAATTTCCTTAATCTTGATGCGGATGGCCCCGCAATTAATCAGATAACAAAATTATTGAAAGAGAAAATTTCAAATAATGACTTAAAATGATTTTATTTTCTCAAATAATAACTTGAAGTGAATTTTTTTTTAAATAAGGACTTGAACTAGCCTTATCAGTCTTAAAGAATGGCCTCACCTTGCCAATTGAAAGGTATTTTCGCCCTTTATCTCTTTTTTTCCCTTTTCTTTTTCCCTCTTCCCTTTACCAGCCATCGCTAGGCCTCGTCAATGGTCGGTAGAGATTGCTGGACTCAGGTGAGGGTGGCCCTTTCATGAGGCCGACGGAGGTCGCTGGCCATTGACAAGGTCCAACGATGGCTGGGGAAGGGAAGAGGAAAAAGGAAAAAAGAAAAGGAAAAGTAAAAAAGTATATTTATAATTTTTTTGACTAAAATAACCCTTTTTCGATGGTTGAAATAGTCGCTGGCCAACTAAATATCCTTATTTGAGATGATTTAGCCATTTTATGCCTTTATTTAAGACTAATATGGCCACTTCGAACTTTTATATAAAACAAAGTCCACTTTAGGTCATTATTTAAGAAAATAATTGCACTTCATGCATTTATTTGAAATTTTTTTCAAATTCAAATTATTTTTGTGCTGATGTTGGATATCAAGAAACCACTATACTATACAATAAAATAAAAATCAGGATTGCAAAATGGATATAAAGATAACAATGGACCTTAATTAGGTGAGTATCGTCCAATATCTCTGCTGTGCGAGAATGAAATGACAGAATCATGAAGATAACAGTTTTTATTTCTTTTCTACCAGGATATGGTAGTTTACCGACACTTTTGAATTTTTTTGGTAAGAACACTTTCGATACTTCTATAAACGACAACTTAAGTTCGGCTAGTCTAATTTGTTCCCTAAAGTGCTCCCAAATTGTAGTCGTACAAATTATTAATTTACGCGTGCAATAACAATGATGAATTTTATTTCCTATTTAATTAATAATTTGAGAGGATCAATAACTTCTATTTATAATCATATCTGTGTATATTATTTTCTTTAAATCTCAGAAAAAAGTAATCCTCCATATCTCATCAAAACTTCAGGATTAGATTTTTTGTTTTAATGATGCATAATGTGTTTAATCAGGAAAATTACAAAAGAAGTCTTAAACCTATTGCAATTATGTCAATTTAATGCTAAACATTTTAATTTGATCAATTTAGTCTTCAAACTATTGGCAATTTGCTAATGTAGTCAATCTAGCCAATTTTGATAAAAAAAAAATCGTTAATGTGGACGCCAGCTATATTACATGGAACAACCGACGCTAACGTAGATAAATTTTTTATTTTTAAATATTTATCAAATTATTTTTTTTTCATTTTTTTTTCTCTTTTCCTTCTTTCCATTTTTTTTTCACTATGACCAACGAGGGTCATCAGAGTTCATCGGCCACTGGGTGAGGGTCGCGAATCCCTCACCTAGCGTTGCCCAGATCTAGGCAAGACGATTGCAGCTGCAGGTGTGGTCACCTTGCCCAGATGTACGCGAGGCCAGCCTCGCCATGGCTTAGCCAACCGCGGGAGAGGTTGCTTTCCTGCGCGGCAAGCAAGGTTGGCCTCGCACAGGTCTAGGTGAGGGCCGATGAGCTTTGGCGACCCTCATCGGCCATAATGAAAAAAAGAAAAGAAGGAAAAGAGAAGAAAAGGAAAACTAAAATAAATTTTTTTAATAAATTGGAAAAAATTTAAAAAATTGTGCACATTAGTGCTGGCCATATTAAGTAGGCTAGCCGGTGTCCACATTAACGATTTCCAGCTAAAGTTGACCGAATTGATGGCATTAGCAAATTGTTAAAACATTTAAAACTAAATTGATAAAATTAAATAGTGTATGATTGAATAGATACAAATGCAATAGGTTTATGAAATTTTCAATAATTTTCCTGTATTTGATATGAATTTTCTTATAAGATTTCGTTATACAACACCGTAAGAAGTTTAGTGTTGGAAAGCATAGATTCATCTACCCACTAATTTTGGCCAGAATCGTTGACATGTGTTGGGAAACACGTATGAATTGTGCAAAACAAAGTCATACATCGGAAAATTAGTGTAGTGCAAAGTAATTAATATATTATAGTTAGCTCATAACTTATTGGCTTAAGTTTATGAATAAATGTGAGTGTAACTGGATATGTTGAGGGTCTCGGACTTTAGCTCTCTTTTGGTGATCTCCCGAAATGAAGGTATTGGGCTTCTATTGGCTCTCTCAACAATATGGATATTGACCATCCTACATAGCACAATTAGTGCTGATGTGGACGTTCTTTTTCATATTTTTTAAAAATATTTGATCCGCAAGACACATGTTGATGTTGTCTGTTTCAAAACAGGTCGTGGGTGCAATTTACAGATCTAGCAAACAAAACGCACGAGGATCTTAAGTTGTACGGATGTTCTCTAAAGAACGCGTGCATGCAAACAAATGCATCGGACGCTTTTGCTGGAAAATACACTAGTAAATGACAACAACGACACGCAAACCATACGAATTTCACTGATCCTCTGGTTTCCAATTTGCTGAAGTACACGCATGAATTCCAAATTAAATTCCAATTAGCAGGATCCACATACTCATTTATTCTTGATCGCGTCGGATTATCTAAATGTTGCTCATGGATTCTACGAATTGGCAAAATCGACAGTCGAATGCGATTACTAAAAGTAATTTTCGATTATTACAAATTTAAGAGAATTTACTGCGGAAATGATCAAAAATCGATCCACGATTAAATGACCTTTTCAATGGGACGTTGCTTGGCTCTTTCTTATTCGCCTTGTAGCGCCCATCCTATGTTCTTTCGGCGGATGTGTCTAAACCGAAGCGTCTACGTGGCGGACGACGAACGAGGCCACGTCAAAGCTCATGGCCGATCAAATCGATCTGGTTCTCTCCCAATAATTCGCGCAGATAGCAACAATTGTATTTTTATTCTGGGTTTTCAACTCCGGAAGGATTGGCGGGCCCACCACATCTTTGTTCTTAAAAGAAATAATTGCAGAAGAGCAAGACGGTTAGCTCGTGGACGTGTTGGAGAGTCGACACACAATCGAATTTTGACTTTGGAGGCTCTGAATTCGTTGACCAAAGCATTGACGAATAAGGCATCTCGTGTTACCAATAATTTCATATAATGGACGATGCCCGGTGATTGCTTCAGCAAATCCTTCGCCATATATATACATATCTATGTTTGATTAGTACTAATGTGCGTGTGCCTCCTCTCGAGATAAAATTGGAGCTATCTTGTCCGGGATCCATCGCTTGACAGTATCGGGGCTAGACGGTATGCCCGACTTAATTTACAGTCGTTTTTCCGTACATTGTCGACGACAATATCGTGCAATTGGTGCCGAGTATTTTCGTCCATTGTCATATGCTTAAAGAACTTAATGAGACGTATATTTCTCTGGATTTCAAAGCGATAGAAATGCTTAAAAAGTCGAAGAATGATGGCTATTGGGTTTTGTAACGTCACTTATAGATGGATCTCGAAACTTTTTGCCAATCGTGTCAAACCTCTCTTATTTGAGTTTAGTGTCTAAGAATCAAGTCGCTTTTGTTCTTATCCACCGGATAACGAAGAATGCCGGCGTCGCTTTAGAGGTATTTCACAGAATGAATTACCATCGTGACAATGGTGGCAAGGCCGGATGCCAAGAGTCAAATTGGATATGCATGAAGCTTATGAACGGAACGAACGGAACTTCCTGGTGGGCTGCTAGCTTTGGTCGGAGAATGGTGGATCCCGTCGACGGTTTCGTGTACGGTGCTGATCAACGGTTCCTTTGCTGATTCAACGGATTCTTTTGTCATCATCTTCTTATCTAACAATCACGCGTTAGCTTTGACCTGCCGACCGTGCCCGATCCAATGACTTGGAAAGTGGGGGGCTAATTGGCGCAGCTGCTATATAATTAATAATTCTCATCCAGCAGTATATTCCCTTGGTGGGCCACTTTTTATTCTGCTTTTTGAAAAGAAGAGAAGGCATAGAGTTTGTTGCTCATTTTTTTTGGGTGGTGCCCTTGATTTTCTAAAGTCGGCGACACGATAATGATTGTCGGGTTCTAACAAAAGATTTTGCAATTCATGAGGGTTCCGATCAGAAGGGGGAGAAGACTTGACAGGCTATCGATTTTAAGTTTGGTACAAGAGGATTTTATTTTCCCGACACGGAGGATGACCTTACTGCCTTGTACAAGCAAGTTCATATGACTTGTTAGATGATGCCTTATGCGTTAATAATATCGAGTGTCTTGTTATGTGTGGCGTCACAAAACATTTCACTAAAATAATTGAGGATACCAAATTTTAATAGTTCGAAAGTCAAGTGGTTACAGATAGATGTGCAAGAAGAATTGAGATGAATCCGATTTCGACGATAAAACATTAAGAGGACACAAAGCAATAAATTTCATCTACGAATGAGAAACTTTTCTTTTGTTAACGCATGAGATACGTTGCTTGTGTTCATCCGCGGAGTGGTTGGTTCACTATTCTTTTACCTTCTTAGCCTTTTTGACAAACAAGCAAGGAACCATCTCAACATATGTGTGTGCGTCATGCGTTCCCCACTATTCCTCCTAATGTACCCAAATTTATACTAGAGATAAGCGATAAAATTCAGACTTAGCAAAAACATGGCATTTAGCTCCTTTTGAGATGTGTGGAACAAATGGAACATCCAAGGTTTCGTCATATTTTGAATCTTTTGCTTCGGGTATTTCTCATTCTATTTGCAACTCTTAGAAAGAAAACAACGAATCACCGCATCATTTTCCTCTTATGATTGGCCTATTAGATGGCTGATAGGGTGGTCGCATTTGCCATTGGGTTCATCTTGCACAACCAAGGCAATTCGTCCACTCGTAAAACTAAAATAGATGGAGCACTTCGGGCATTTTGGGCTTCATTTCTCTTATTATATCTTGGCAATCTAAACTCCATCACCGCTTTCTCTCTAGAAGATAGTTCGCTTTGGCGATGGCACCTGCTCAATCTCATCTTCTGAGTCGGCGTCGCTATCTATGTCTTTGTGCATATATTTTCAGCTACAAGTTGCTAGTGATCCCAACGATGCTAGTGTTTCTTGCCACGGTCATAAAAATGCAGAGAGAACAATGGCACTAAATCTCTCGAGCCTCTCAATGCTCAGGGAATCGATGCTCCCATGGTAGGTTGACGAGTTTCCAGAGATCTCAATATCCTAGGGGATGACTTTCTGATGAAGCAAAACTTGCCAAGAGCATTGTGGCAAAGCATGCTTGCAACTTTCAAATCTTTAAGGTCTTTCTCGCATATTTCATATTGATACATCAAGAGTGCAAAGAGGTGCTCCACACAAAAGTGTTGGCACTTTCCCAATGGACCTACATTTCCCCCTTCATAGCCTTCACTAACGTCGCGGTGGCTTTTGTCCTATTCAATCGCTTGAAGAAATATTGACACCCTGAACTTGATGTGGAAATTACTTATATTGTTCTTTTCAGAGGGATTGCTCTTGATGTGATAACTTTATTTATACTCATTTTCTCCGATTAGGCTGTTCTTGCAATTAAGTGCTACAACTTAGGAGCATCTAAACTATATTCATTTCTCCACAAGTTGGTATTCGCCACTGGAGACACGAGGAAGCCCCAATTTGCCACATGCAAAGCAAAGCCTAACGACAATGTTATTTATGTGGGTCTTAAATACACCATTGATAATTCAAAGGTGGTCAGAATCCCATCTCTATTTGTGACCTTCTCTCTAATAGCTTTAAGGAGAGTCCGAGAAAGATGTATAAGCGCGATTGGCGTTGGGAAATCATTGCCTTTTCTAATATGTGTAGTTTATCATTCCATATGGCCGTGAAGATCGTCTCTTGTTTTCGTCAAGCTAGCTAGACAATCGCCAGACTCTGTGGTCGCAGCAACGTGGAATAGATGATTGTGAATACAAAGTGGCGTGTTCATGAATTCTTTATTAAGAAGATATGTATTTTTATCTTTAAGGAGGTGAGACGTAAATCAATGAATGTGGATGATCTAACAAAGGGGAGGAAGATATTTAAGGATAAAGAAGATCTTTTTCTGTAGAGTAGACCGAGGGGAACAATTGCAGCAATCTTTTAGTGTATGCCACTTAGGCTAATTACGACGGTAGTATTATAACTTGGCATCTTGCTACTATAATCTGCTACAACATAGAGAAAAGATTATGTGCCTCGAGATAGAATTTTGGCCGACAAAAGGGAATTCAGAAAGATGTTCTCCGACAACATATTGTATTCTTTTAGTTAATCGGCGTAGTGTCTGGTTCATTGTAACAAGCTCATTGTGGTGGGCATTGCCTCAATATGATCGGCAAGGACATTACGTAACCTATGGCACCATACATGTGTTGCAGCCAAGGGTGTGGAGGGACTATGCATGACATTGTTCGAGGACGTATCGAATTTATTATATTGTGCCATATACTCGAAATCTGCGCTATGCAAAGGAAACAATTTGGCCTAAGAGATGGAAAGGCTTAGGGAAAGGAAGTGGAAGGAGATGACCAGAGTGTAGTTGAGTTGTTATATGCAGCAATTTCCATTATGGGAGAGGCATATGTCCAAGTGCTGAGCAAAGGTGGAGAGTCTCTAGCCTTTGCCTACCTGTTGATGGCCCTCATTTCGATTTGTATCCACAAACCTATTGACACCCAATTATGTCAATCGGGCAAGTTCTTCTTTAGAAAAATATTTTTAAAAAAGTCAAAGTACCATAGGCACCAAAAGATAGGCAAAAATAGATAAATAGGCAACTTCTTAAAATATATTATTTATTACTAATATTAATTATTATCGATTAATTATAAATAAATAAATAAAAAGAAGAAGAAGAGGAAGCTCATGGATCGGCTAGCTCATGGGCCGGCCCACGTGAAGCCGAGACGGGCTTTCCTTTCTTCTCAGCCGACACGGGCCTACTTTTGGCCTGGCCCCCCTTTCCCCCTCCTTCCTTCTTTCCCGCACACGGCCCCTTTCTCTCCCTCCCACCATTTGCACACTTCTCATCTACTCACTCCATCTACACATTACATGCAACACAGAGAAGACAATATTCACACACGCAAGAGAGAGCAAAATAGAGAGAGGAATGGTTTTGTACCCTCCCGAGACTCGATGGCTAAAGGCAACTGGCGAAGGCGAGTGACGTTCGACCGCAGTGAGGAAAAAGGACTGAGACAACCTCGATAGGGAGTTCGACTTCGCCCTCTCTTCTAGGTCGTCCGACTAGAGCCATGAATGCACAGACGCAAACATTTCGTCGTCTGTCTCTCCCTCCGATGACCTCTTCTTCATAGGGAAGCTCGTGCCATTGAGCCCTCCTACCCTGACTCAACCAAGTTTCCGTCATCTAGCAGCAGAGAGAGAGAGTGTGTCTGACGGCGGTGTTCTGCAGGTGGTCGGTGTGAAGTATTTGCTATGAAAATTTGAAATGGAGAGAGAGAGAGAGAGAGAGAGAGAGAGGTAGGTGGAGAAGACACAGCAGAAAGGAGAGAGGGAGAGGGCGTAATCAATGAGGAGAGAGAGGACCCTGACAAGTCTGCAAAGTTTCTTCTTTTTGATTTTTTTATTTCCACATCACTCGAACACTTGTCAAGTTTTTAATGGATTTTGCATGCAATGTAGACTGATGACCTGTTAGTATGAAATCACTGAATAATTTCTCCCCTACCACCCACTATTTGCACACTTCTCATCTACTCACTCCATCTACACATTACACGCAACACAGAGAAGACACAATACTCACGCACGCAAGAGAGAGCAAAACAGAGAGAGGGAAGCCAAGAGTGAGAGGAGAAGAAGTGGAAGGAAGCCGAGTTGTCTTTCGAAACCCATGGCCTCATGCACGTCAACCTAGCCTTCTACGGCGCCCGTTTTCCCCCCGACTTGCCAAGCAACTCCCGGCTAGTCACCCTTCAGAACCAGGTAAACACGTTGCGGTTTCGGCCCTGTTTCGGCCAAATCGAACCGGTGTTCCCCGATTTGTGTGTGTTTCGAGCTTGGCCTTGCGGCTTCCTGTTGATCTCTAGTCGTGTTTGCTGATTTTTGTGTATCTTAGTGCGAGCCTGAGACTGGAATCGAGTCGGTTCTCTCTCTAGTTGACGCCCACCATGTGTTTGATAAAATGCCCAATCCTTTTTCTGCCTTGTTTTGCTGGAACTGACGACCGAAAAATAACTCCTACAAGAATAGGTTAGGATTAGTCTAGATGTTTATGAAAAATAACTCCTACAAGAACATTTGCATGATTATTAGTGACTTTGTTACCTTTATAATTAATTGGTAATCAAGATTGCATGACCCTTTAGTTAAACAACGAACTAGTTAGGTATCGAAATGGCTTCAAGTCTCCGTGCTTAGAATTTTTGGCTATATAGGAATCCATACGACACTCTCGCGTTTCGGTTTGTTTCAAGTCGATCATAATAAGCTAGTGACGACTCTTAATTAATTACTTAGAATTGTTAAGAAAATTTAAAACAAAATCCAATGTTACGCGAGGTATGACTTTGAGAGAGACCACGCCTAAACTGATGGGCCATCGGCCTGCCTTTTAGGCAATACCCATAAACCTATTCCCCTTCCTAACCGCGGCAAGAAAATTAGATTACAACAAAACCCGAATGGGGCATGTATTATGAAGAGTACAATTATGTATTTCATCCACATCAATTGTCTTATAATTTACAATCCTCATGATATTTCTACAAATGTTCGTTTGAATATAATTTACTAGTTTGTGTATCTTCATGATTTATGTCGAGAATTGGTGGATTTTCATTCCTCATAGTAAGCCTTGCATGTGTCTACTTGTCTGATTGTTAATAATCGGTTTATACTTATAATTCTATAAAAGATAAATCTAACAAGTTGTGCTTCTTAAGGTAAAATGACATATTTTAAATTTACACAAGGGATGGAACTTCTCTCCTAGACGAGCTGTAAATTTAGGAATATTGGGATCTTTATTCATATTTAGAGACAAATGTGTAAAAGAGGCAAACAAATACGTGAGTGCTGAGGAAAAAATTGGGGGAGAGAGAGAGAGAGAGCGAGAGCGAGCTGATGGGAGGTATTAGAGCAAGTTGATCGTGTTAAATTATTGTATCGACTTAGAGAAAATCTGTAACAGTTTGGTGGAGAAATTTGACAACGAAAACCAATTTGAATATTTTCTTTTTAACTAATAGGAGGATTGTGTATGAAAGCAGTTAAAACATTTTTATAGGGGTGAAATCGAGTCGAGTAGAGTGGTTACATTGCCAAATTCGAGCTCCACTCGACTCTCGTACTTAATGCTCGAGCTCTTCCAAATGTTAATTTTGTTGCTCAAATTCGACTCAATTAGTGTATTTGATTACGATTGAACTTACAAACAAAATTGTTGATTACGATCAAACTCACAAACATCAAGTTTTGTAAGCTCGAATATTATATCTTCGTATATATTGTTATAGTCATTAAATATTTCTTATAATGAAGGCTCGATCCGGTATCGAATCAAAAAGCTCAAACTCGACTCGATAAGAAACTCGAGGAATTCGAACTCGAGCTCGACTCAAAATTAAGCGAGTTGATCTCGAGCTACTTCCGAGTAACTTCAATTGGTTATAGCCATATTAGGACATGGGCTCCAATTGGAGCATCTCTTTCGGCCCATCTCTACGTCCAGCCCGGTGGGCAAAAGTGACTTACTTTGGGAGAGCACTTGCAATTTGCAGACAGGCCCGACGATGTACTCTCAGTCTCACTCTCAGCGTGTGAGGAGTAAACTTCTGCGGACTCATCTCGCCCAACGTTGTCACGACTTTATTAAGCATGTCCGAGGAGCATTACCCACCTACCCCCGGGCCCATTCTGAATTGTCTCCACTTCTTTTTGAATTGTCTGGTCTAATGCCGCCTCTTAGTCCAAATAGGGATTTTTCTTCAGCTCATGATACCTTTTTTTTATAATTTCCCCCGACTTTATCATGCTTGTCCGAGGAGCATTACACCACCTAACCCCTGTCGAACTACTCACTTCCGTTTGGTAGGCCTCGTGCAATGCTTGCTAGTAGTTGTCTCCTGTCCTCCAAGTGCTCTTTCGCATTCTTTTTGAATGGTCTTGTCTAATACGGCCTCAAAGTCTATGGAGTGCATATATGTAGCTACTGCTAGAAATTCTGTTAAAAAATAAAAATAGCCCCGATGTATTTTGCCAAGAAATATTAACTACTTTTTCAACATTGTTTGTTCGTGATAATATCCTAAAAAGGGATTCTTCTTTGGCTTATAATACATTTTAATGTGCGTATAATTATGTCCGTGCTATTCACAAGGTTCTTAATAGTTATGTTCATTGGCTAATTATTTTCCCTCGGGCCATCATGGCCTAAATGACCAATACATAATTGTTTTTACCATTTCCCACATTTTCTTTTCACGTCGTTGCAAATCTTTCAATATTTAGGTGTTAATAGTTGAATGAACATTTCGGAGACTATTTAGCAAATTAAAAAGGCGGCTAAGAATCTGCTTATATCAATATAAAAAAGAAAATATCAAGGAGTGCCCTTTTGGAATCTTGTTAAGCCTTACTAAATATGATTTGAAAATATAAAGTTCACTATTTGAAGTAAGCGATTTTATTATAATGTGTAATTATTTCTTAAAATTATATTTCCAAATGTTATGATCACTTTTACTAATATTCTTTTTTATAAAAATTAAGTGTTTTTACACCAATTGTTCAATACCTTAGGAAGTTCCAGCATGTTTAATGCTTCAAAGGCTTTCGGGAGATGGAAAAGAAGAACAAATGCAAACACGACTACCTACACCTGTCGAACATAATGAATTGTTGACTGGGTCCGCAGCCTATGTGGGGTCCAGCTAACATCAAAAGAAAGAAAAAAGGAAAAGCCAAAAAGCAAGAAGAAAGAAAAGTAAGAGGCTGCCTTTCATGAGTGAGAATTCAAAGAGGAGACAGAAAAGAGAGGGAGAGAGACTTTGACTTTGCAGTCCAAATTCCAAGGCTAAACGACAATGGAATTAGCTCAAATTTGAATATGTTGTTCGCAAGGGCTACGAGTTGATTAGTTTTATTCATTGAGATCGTTATCCGAATTCTCAAATCACCGTTAGGATTTTCTCCTTCATTTGTAGCAATTCACCTTCATGATGATGGAAATATTATTGTATTGTTAATATTGTGCTTCTAGTGTGACTAAAGAGAGCCTTTTGTGTATGCTACTATTCTTAGTGATTAATGGAAGTTTTTTTTTATTGTTCATGGTTTTTCTTATTTTGGGTTTTTCACGTAAAAACTTGGTATCTTATCTCTTTATCATTTTTGCATTATATTTTTATATTGCAAGGTTGTATTGCTAGAATATATTGCTTATTGTTGCTAGGGTTAAGTTGATTTCAATTGGTTTAATTTTGGGGGAAATATTGATCCTAGATTAGGTTAGTTCTTGGCGAATTGTTACCCGGTTTCCACCAACATGACCCTGGACATTTTCATAAACCATATTCCTAGTTACTTTTAATAAGTTCAATTTAAAGAATCCTTTTATTAAATCAGGCAGATACTGTTGCAAAAAGTAAATTTACATGGTTGTCATTACATAGATGGTAAGTGGAAAAGTACAATTGAAATTACACAAGCTGCCTGTTCAACAGTGACCATGCAATATTTTCATATTTTTATAAAAGATTCATACCTTTTGTTCCCATACTTCACTACTTTTCTAATAAATTCCCTCTACTTTCAATTAATTTGAAGTCCTTTTATTTATACAAAATATCTAATCAAGTTTTTCCAGCATCAAATCCGATTTAAGCCACTGTTGAAAGACGTCGGAAAGTGACATTGATCAAAATGCCTACATGAATACCCACTATGGATATATATAAAAAATACTTGATTAGAATAATTACGAAGAACGAAGCTTTGGATAGAGTTTTCGACAATCACCATGGGTTTTCACGCAGGTAGTATGATCCACGCCACATTTCGGCATCATTTGACAGACATGTTACTTGGACTTGGCCGAATTAGATACCGGAGAAATTGATTAGGCATGTAGTGCGAATAGAATCACTCAACTAGAAAAATTAAAAGTAAAGACACTCAGATTAAAAAAAAGTAGTGAAGGTACAGTGATCAATATGACTTTAAATACTTAATGTGTCCTTGAAAATCTCCTCATAATTGAAACTTGGGGTTCACTTAGCAAATTTTCTTTCTTTAGCGAGCAATGATTGACTTTCTGTTTTGAGTTGATTAAAGATAAACTTAAAAATTACAAGATTAAATGGATTTATGAATACCTCAGAATATTGGATTGATGTGAATGTTTTAAGCACTCGTGGAGGCATGGAACCGACGAGAAGAATGAAAGGCGAAATTGCACGATGAACCTCGACAATTTCTCGAACCAAATTCCCATCTCTAAGCCCGACCATTTGCGGATGGTGGAGTGAACAAATGAATTCGAATTATGTATTTCTCGAACCAAATTCCCATCTCCTACCGACAGTGGGCGTGACTTCTTGATCCGTGAAATATCTCGCCAACTTTAAAAATCCAGTAAAAATGCAATTTTCAATTCAAATCAACGTTCCAAACTTAAAAACCTCTACATTTAATGATAAAAACATTATCGTGTTATGTGCCTAATTTTCTTACATCATGCTCGTGGTAATTGTAATCGTGTAATACTCGATTGAGAACTAAAATCATAATATAAAATTAATTCAAGTCTCTCACACTTCAAAATTATGCGATTACTTAAATCTGTAGCATCATTTAGGCTTCGTTTGTTTTACGAAAAATGAATGATTTAAAAAATATATTTTTTAAAATAATATTTTGTACCGCTTGAAATAATTAACTAATGAAAAATGTTTTCATTATTGACAACAATTCATAACTAAATATTTGTGTGGATGATGAGAATACTTATTGTTTATTTATTTTTATAAACAATATAAATGATCATTCTCAGAAAAATGTTTTCCAAATCATTTATTTTTCGCTAAATAAACGGAATCTTAAATTTATATTTTCTTATTTTGGCTTATTTCAGCTTATTTCACACATATTTGATTTTCTTCTGTTTATTTCCCACTTTCCATGTACCCTTTTTCCAGTGAAGGATGTTAAAAACCAAGAAAAATAATTTTCTCTGAAAAGACGATTATGCCCTTCTGGGATCACCATAAATTGACGCTCCATTATGAAGACGAGAACCCCGCCCGCCTTTTAGCGCTCACTCTCCAGTTGCAGTTGAGTCACTTCAGAGACCGATCAAGTTCGGCGGCGAAAAACCACGCCTCCACCGTGAGAGCTCTCCGATGGCCGAGAAGAGCAAAGTCCTGGTGATCGGAGGCACTGGATACATCGGGAAGTTCATCGTGGAAGCGAGTGCTAAGTCGGGTCACCCTACCTTCGCTCTCGTGAGGGAATCCACTCTCTCCAACCCCGCCAAGGCCCCAGTCGTCGAAGGTTTCAAGAGCTTAGGCGTCAATCTAGTTCACGTGAGTAGCTATTCCCGTGCGATTGCGTTCGTTTCCCACATTTGGTTCTGCTTCGAGGAATCGAAGCGTCACCTGCCGTTGATCTTGTTCGTCGTGCTTCGCATGCTGATACGAACGAGCATATTTTTAGACAAAAGCTCACGAAAACTTCCATATGCTACGTACTGTGTAGATGAATTGTTTTTTTTTATATACAAGTAATTTTCCTGCCATTTAAACTCGTTCCTTGGAGAGCATATATCGACGATCTGCAGTGATCCATGTAGACAAAGAACAGCCTCGGTCAAAACAAAGATACGATGCAGTCCACTCTATACAGCGTTCTTGTAATTCATTTAGCTTAGTCAAGCCCGTATTTCTTTCCAACTCTTGTTCTGAATTGGTGTGCCACTAATGACAATGCGATGAGCAGCTGGTATCTCAAGTAAACTTTTCACTGCGTACTCGGATTTTTTACGAGATGTCCCTGGAGTTGTCGACAGTATGTTAGCGGTTGTTTCCCAGCTTAATGCTGATTTGATTGGTGAGTTTATTGATGTGTTTGTCCATGCTATTTGGTTATTTGATTCTCAGGGAGACCTATACGACCAAGAGAGTCTACTGAATGCGATTAAGCAGGTTGATGTTGTAATCTCTGCTGTGGGGCGAGAACAACTAGTGGACCAAGACAGGATCATTGCTGCCATCAAAGCAGCCGGGAATATCAAGGTCGTGCTGTTTCTAATTAATTTCGTCTGAGTTACTATGTCGTTCGCTTAGCAATTTGACTGATGATATAGGTTGGTGTTAGCTTTAATTCTTTTCTTCTGGTATAAGCGCGTCGCGTTCTCCTCACGAGCTTCGCTTCGATGAAAGGGGATGGATTGACTTATTTATCTGTAGATTTCTTCTTTCTGTTAGTGGATAGTTTAGTAGTCGTTGCTTTGGGGGATTGACGGTCCATAATGAGTGGAGTTCAGCATGCTCACAAAAGGCAATGGACTTACCTGATGCTTTATTACTTGTGAAAGTGTCCAAGCAAAGGGGAATGACATTTGCATGTCTTCTGATTCAATTGATTTTCTTCTCAGAGATTCGTGCCTTCAGAGTTTGGAAATGATGTGGATCGCACCCATGGCGTGGAGCCAGCAAAAACTGGATTTGCTAAGAAGGCCAAGATCCGCCGCCTTGTGGAGGCCGAGGGAATCCCTTATACCTATGTGTCTGCCAACTTTTATGCTGGTTACTTCCTTCCGACATTGGCACAGCCCGGGGCTACAGCTCCCCCTAGAGATAGAGCTGTTATCTTAGGGGATGGAAATGCAAAAGGTAAGAAGCGATTTCTGGAAATGTGCATTTTAATTCGTTAAGATTCATCTGTACATATTTCGCAACTTAATTACGGTAGCGATCAGAGTGAGGGGCAGTTCTTGAAGCTTGAGAATTCCAGGCAACTTCCCTGTCTGGAGATGTTGGGCCTTTTACGTCCATTAGTCTTCACTTTCAGAAACTAATAGATGATATGGAAGTTATTTGGTTTATCTTGGCACAATACCGCCTAGGCGGTAGATCACGAAGGTTATCTTTATGTATTTGGTTGAGAGAAAAACATATGGATGCATTTGTCTGCTAGTTGTCTGATGAATCTGTTTACCGAAAGAATCCTTCTTCGATGCGAGCCAAAAGTAACTCTAGGGAGATCGATGGCTCTGTGATTCATTTACTAGCCAAATTCTAAAACTCTCCCCATCAATATGCAGCGGTGTTTAACAAGGAGGATGACACCGGCACCTATACCATCAAAGCTGTGCATGATCCAAGGACCTTGAACAAAATTCTGTACATCAGACCTCCTGGCAACACCTACTCGATGAATGATCTCGTGTCTCTGTGGGAGAGAAAGATCGGCAAGACCCTGGAGAGGGTGTATGTTCCAGAGGAGCAGGTTCTGAAGAAAATTCAAGGTTAGGGATGCATTTCTATTTGATTTAAGCACGTGAAATCTTCTCCATTCTCTCCGAGATTTAAAGTTTCGATTGGTCTACTTGTCCGGTCATATCGCAGAGGCACGCTTGTCTGGTCAGATCGCAGTGGCGGACGTCCCACTCAGTGTGATATTGTCCGTATGCCATTCTGTTTTCGTGAAAGGAGACCAAACCAACTTCGACATTGAGCCGTCGTTCGGAGTGGAAGCTTCGGCGCTCTACCCTGACGTCAAATACACGACCGTGGATCAGTACCTTGATCAGTTTGTCTGATTATCGAAACCAGACTGTGCTCTGTAAACTTCTCACATCAGCTTGAATCATGAATAATACAGGATTCTGCTTCTCAGGATCCTAGCGTGAAATGTCGCTCCTGATCATCTCATGGCATGTACAACCTCTATGTCTTACGACGTACTATGGTGTATGAATATTCACAAAGATCGTTCTGCGTTAGAGTTGCAATAGTTTTTCACGTCTAAATGGTTCGCGGACAACCATGGTACTGAAATCAAATACTTCACGTGTCAGTAAGGATGAAATTTCTATCGTGGGTCGTGAGCTGATTCACGATAAACTTAAAGAATGGCAAGTCTAAACAAGCGCAAACCAACTGACGAAATCCTCACATTATTGAATCATCGTTAATGTTTCGGGGACTGTTATAGGCTGCGTGGAACAAACACGAAGAAAAAGAGGCGTGCAACGATGAATCTGGACGACTCTTGAACCAAATTCTTGTCCTAGAGCCCGACATTTTGTGGACTGTGGTCCGACTAAATGAAGTGCCCTACCAATACCGCGTGAACCAGAAAGTCCAACAAGGTGGCGTACTAGTAACGGGGTTAATACCATGATACATTTATAATAAATTTATCAAAAATTAATTTTTTGATTATGAAAAATCCTAAATTGGTATACTTGTGACAAATATACTCTAAACCAATTTTTTTCACCATAAAAAACCTCAAATTGATACACATGTAACAAATTTACCCCAATTAAAAATAATAACTTAGATGGCATTTCTTCAATTGGCTCATTTTCTAGTTATAGAGATCAGTTCATTTTCTCTGACAAACCCTAAAATTTGAGGTAAATTTATTACAAGTGTATTAGTTTGGAGTTTTCGATAGTCAAAAAATGGGTTTATGGCATATTTGTCATAGGTGTAATAATTTGAGGTTTTTGGTGGTCAAAAAAATTAGTTTTGGATAAATTTTTCATGGATGTACCAATTTGAAATTTTTCGTGGTAATAACCCATAGTAATACCGCATTAAACTCACCATATTAAGTAAAATACAATTTCAAATTCCAACAAAGTTAAAACACTAATCTCGTGATTGAGCCCAGTCGGAAAAGGAATTAATTGCACCCCAAACAATGGTATGGCCACTATGAAACTCCATGATATCATGCAAGCATATGCAGGTAGAGTAGCTCGTTGCCATTTTGTACCATTTTTACTCTTTTTTATTATTATTATAAAGTAAGCCCCAAATTTGGTTTCAATTTCTTCCTTCTCAATTGCATGACAAACTATTGTAATGATTATAATAGTACAATATCGAACGAGAAATAAAATAAAATCACAGCATAAAATTTAATGAAATCTCTAATACTTCAATATAATGATAACTTAAATCTCTAGCACCATCCAAATTGATCTTTAATTTTTCGAATGAATCTGTCTTTAATGGTTTCATCCAAATTTGTGAAATGTGACCTTCTAATATAAAGAAATTAAGCTTAATCTCACCATCTTTGACTTGCCCACGGATATAATGATACTTGATGTTCATGCGTTTGCTCTTGGCCCAAAAAATAGGACTCTTGGCTAATGCAATAGCCAACTTATTGTCACACATTATTTTAGTTTATGTTGTTGGAGAAACATCTCCAAGTAATTTTAATGATTCCCAAACTATCCCTTATATGATGTACAGATGTTTGAGATGATATATGTGGACTAGATGAAACCCATGGTGTGATTCATTAGGTGAAATATCATGAAGAGTCCAAGTGCAGAAATGAAAACAGAACCACCAAGTAATATAGCATATAGAGCGGCAGTTTATCGAAGGTAATGCAGAACGTGGTTTCTAATATTTGCAAGCGCAACATGAAGATGCTTGTCCAGAAATATGACAATTGAAGACAAGAGCTGCACAATGAAAAATTGGAGGATCAATTGAAAAACAGACATTAGGCGACTAGCAGCAGTATTAGAAGCAATCGATGTAGGGAAGCAATGACAGTGGCTATTTTTTGCAAAACTATAGAAGTCCAGGAGAAATGCTGTATGGGCAGCTTTATCTTAGAACAACAGGACCTACGGATCTCCAACGGCTATAAGACCCTTTGGAGCATGTCCAATAGCTATATTGAAAATGTTTATAAATAGAGTTGGTTATCCTCAAGCCAATGGGAGACTTATATACAGTGAGTCAAAATAGTCGCTTAAACTGCTCTTCCTGTTGATAGTACTCTCTATTCATACTCGAAAGATTCTATGTGTAATCTTTACATAAAGAGAGTTTGTGAGAGAACAATTGTACATGAGAGTGCAGCGATCAAATTCTGATAGTGTGATCTATTGAGTATATAGAATCAGCACTTACTGTTTGTAACTTGTTGAGCAAATTTCTAGTATAGTCTAACTTGTCTTGCGACTGTTAGTCTTGACGGTGAACATAGGCTTGGTTATAAACCGAACCAATCTCTTGTGTGTTACTGTTTCTCTCTTGCGTTTTGCTTCATACAGCGCGTACTTTGCTTACAGTACCTAAAACAGCTACTTAACCTGATCTTTATTTACAGCACGTTATTTTCACAAGAAAATTAAAAAATTTTCAA
>BCNH02000003.1:5793697-5831149 GCA_001662345.2 Metrosideros polymorpha var. glaberrima
AAATTGAAAAAAAAATATTATATCGTCGACCGGCCAAAATTCGCTAGCTGGATTAAACTGGAACAATTGCAAAGGATTTAAAGATTGAACTAACCAGAAAAAAGTTTAGGATTGAATTGGCATGATTATAATAAGTTTAGGATTTTTTTTGTTAATTTTCCCATTAATCTCGTGATAAACCCTCCTTGGAAAAAGAATATATTGCTCCTCAAAACAATCGTATAGTGGCTATGAAGCTCTATGATGTCATGCTAGCATATGGATGTAGAGTAGCTCATTGCCCACTTCATACCATGTTTCGTCAATTTTTCTCATATGATAAAGTCAACTTATAAAAGCAGTTTCAACTACTTCCTTATCAATTACGTGAAAAGATCATTGTAAATTATAATAGTATAATATTAATCGATAAATAAAAACCTTGCATATTTAATTGAATAGGATCTGTCTTGTAAATTGTAATAGTATAATATTAATCGAGAAATAAAAACACAACATTTAATTGAATGGAATCTCTGACGCCTCACAATTTCGATTACTTAAGTTTATAGCACCGTCAAAACTGAATTTTCTTATTTTTTGGTAAGTTCAATTGTTAAATCATCTCTCTGAAGCTAGAAAAACTCGTTATCTTCTGTTCATTTTCCCACTTTCCATCTACCCTTTTTCCAGATGAAGGATGATATCAACATGAAAAATTATTTCCTGGAAAAGACAATTATGCCCTTCTGGAATCAAAATCCAACGACGCTCCGTCATGAAGATGAGAGCCCCGCTTTTTAGCGCGCGCTCTCTCTCTCTCTCTCCCTGCAGTTACACGAGAAAAATCATTTCACCGAAAAGACGATTATGCCCTTCTAGAATCAAAATAATAAAATGGCGCTCCATCATGTAGACAGGAACCCCGCTTTTTGGCTCCCTCCCTCTCTCTCTCTCTCTCTCTCTCTCGACAATTAACAGCACAGTCGAGTCACTTCAGAGACCGATCAAGTTCGCCGGGAGCAACCACGCCTCCGCCGTGAAAACTCTCCGATGGCCGAGAAGAGCAAAGTCCTGGTGATCGGAGGCACTGGATGCATCGGAAAGTTCGTCGTGGAAGCGAGTGCTAAGTCGGGTCACCCTACCTTCGCTCTCGTGAGGGAGTCCACACTCTCCAACCCCGCCAAGGCCGAAATCGTCCAAGGTTTCAAGAGCTTAGGCGTGAATTTCGTTCACGTGAGTAGTTCTTCCCGTGCAATTGTGATCGCTTCCCACATTTGGCGCTGCTTCGAGGAATCGAAGCGTCACCTGCCGTCAATCTCGTTCGGGATTCCGGGAAATGTCTTTAGCTGTAGAATCGGAGTTGATGTTTATCTCATTCTTTCACATTTGGTCCTTGTGAGTTGGTGAAATCAGAAATCGCGTCCCTCTCCTTTTTCAAATGCCTGACGACATCTCAGCTTCGCATGATGATACGAACGTGCCCATTTTCAGACAAATCATGTGGAAACTTCCATATGCTTCAGCTGTTCATGAGACATCTATAGCTACGTAGCTGCACTTTTGCCTGTGCAGACCAAAATCTTATTGACAATTGCTGACTTTGTTAATTGCTTATCGAGGCTCTTGGTTATTTGATTCTCAGGGAGACATATACGATCAGCAGAGTCTGTTGAATGCGATTAAGAAAGTGGATGTGGTAATCTCTGCTGTTGGGCGAGCACAGCTAGGGGACCAAGACAAGATTGTTGCTGCCATTAAAGCGGCCGGGAATATCAAGGTTGCGCTGTTTCTAATAATTTCGTCCGAGTTACTATGTTGTTCGCTTAGCATTTGACCGATGATATGGGTTGGTGTTAGCTCAATTCTTCTCTTCTGGTATAAGTGCATCGCGCTCTCATCGTGAGCTTCGCTTTGATGGAAATGGGATGGATTCGCTTATTGATCTGTAGACTTCACTTCATTCTTTTTTAAACGGTCATGACTCTGTGTAGAAGTCATCAGTGAAATTCGAGGATAGCTATTTCAAATCCAAATATAGGACGGCGTGGGCTACTCTAAATCCACACTATTGCCTTTCGACGTATCCAATCGGGTAGGAAATTCTGTCATCATGGATGCACGGTGTACCATCTACTTGAATTCATACGTATTCGTACGTATTTACTCAGAAGAATTACATCTTTACACAACCAAAAAGGTGCTTTGACGCCAAACTCGCACCCCTCCATTCTCAATCCTTGTCTGGATAGTGGTCTACCCACATACTCCAGGGGGGATTTCTTTATCCACAACCTGTGTGGTTGGGTTTCGTCTAGGTCAGCGGAAAAAATAAAGAGTTTGTAGCACTCAATATGGATTATGGTCATCTACCCAGATCTTAGAATTAAATCTTGTGGAAAGTGTCTAAGCAAGCAGCATCTTGGCATAATTTATACTTGACAGAGTCATCTGGCTATAGCCCTAACAATTAAATCTTCACTTTTCTTTTCGTCTACTTTTCTAAAAGAACTTAATTGCTTGTATTGATTCACTTATAATCGTTTTTACTCTGTTATAGTCACATATTGGAAAAAAAAAGAAGTGAAATTCGGTCTCATATGAGTTTGGTTTCTTTTTTTTGCCTGAACTCATGAAAGTTTGTCGGATGAGGGGAATATACTCTAGTATTTTTGTTGCTTTCTAATAAAAATGTTTCTTATTATCAAATTAATTTTCTTTTTAGAGATTCTTGCCCTCAGAGTTTGGAAATGATGTGGATCGTGTCCATGCTGTGGAGCCAGCAAAAACTGGATTTGCTAACAAGGCCAAGATCCGCCGCCTTGTGGAGGCCGAGGGAATCCCTTATACCTATGTGTCTTCAAACTGTTTTGCAGGTTACTACCTTCCGACATTGTCACAGCCCGGGGCTACAGCTCCCCCTAGAGATAAAGTTGTTATCTTTGGGGATGGAAATGCAAGAGGTGAGAAGCGATTTCTTGAAATGCGCATTTTAATTCATTAAGATTTGTCTGTACATTTTTCACAACTTGATTACGGTAGTGATCAGAGTGAGGGGCAGTTCTTGAAGCTTGAGAGTTCCAGGCAACTTCCCAATTTGTCTGCCAGTTGTCTGGTGAATCTGTTTACCGAGAGAATTCTTCTTTGAATGCGAGCCGAAAGTAACTCTAGGAATATCAATGGCTTTGTGATATATTTATTAACCAAACTGAAATTCTCCCCGTCCATCTACAGCGGTGTTTAACAAGGAGGATGACATCGGCACTTATACCATCAAAGCCGTGGATGATCCGAGGACATTGAACAAAATTCTGTACATCAGACCTCCTGCCAACACCTACTCGTTTAATGATCTCGTATCTTTGTGGGAGAGAAAGATTGGCAAGACCCTGGAGAGGGTTTACGTTCCAGAGGAGCAAGTTCTGAAGAACATTCAAGGTCAGGGATGCGTTATATTAGATACAAGCATGTGAAATTGCCTATCCTCTCTGAGATTTAAATATTCTGACGTCAATCGGTCTACTTGTCCGGTCATATTGCAGAGGCGGTAGTTCCACTCAATGTGATATTGGCCTTATCCCATTCTGTTTTCGTGAAAGGAGACCAAACCAACTTTGAGATTGAGCCATCGTTCGGAGTGGAAGCTTCAGAGCTCTACCCCGACGTCAAATACACTACCGTGGATCAATATCTTGATCTGTTCGTCTGATTGTCGAAAATGAGTGTGCTTGGTAGACTTCTCACTTCAGCTTGAATCATAAATAATACAGGATTCTGCTTCTCGAGTGCAACTTTTTCCCATCTAGAATTATAAGTTTAAATGTAAGATTTTGTGATACCACAGTTAACTGTTGTGAAAGTTTAAGCTGTTAAATGTGTGAAAACATTTTATTGAGAAAGCAAACAGGGATCTGAAAAGATTTGAACTCAATATCTCCTCCTCTGATACCATGTAAGATTTTGTGGGATCACAATTAATTATTTTAAAATTTTAAACTGTTAAATGAAGGAGTGGCTTAATATTTAATTACTCAAACATTAAACAAGCGCAAAACTAAGTGACGAATTCCTCACGATATTGAATTATCGTTAATGTTTCGAGGACTGATTATAGGCTGCAGGGAACAAACACAAAGAAAAAGAGGCGAGCGCGATGAATGTGGACGGCTCTCAAACCAAATTCTTGTCCCAAAGCCCGACATTTTGTGGATTGTGGTTCGACGAAATGAATCATTTCGTACCCTACCAAATGCCGCGTTAACGAGAAAGTCCAATAAGGCGGCATAATAGTAGCACCGTGTTAAACTCACCGTATTAAGTAAAATGCAATTTCGAATTCCAAGAAAGTGAAAACATTAATCCCGTGATGGACCCCCGTCGGAAAAGGAATTTAGTACATTCTAAATTAGGGATGTGCATGGTTCGGATTGATCCGGTCCCCGTATGGAATCAGAAACCGGATCGGTAGTCCCGGTCCTCAAATTTTCAAGATCGAATCGGACTGGACTGGGACCGAGACCAATGGTCCGATTTGGCCCGATCCGGTTCCAATGGGACCGGTAAACAATTGGAACCCATGTTGGTTGCCCACACGCTGCCAAAATATGCAGCCCACGTGATGCCGCTTCAGGCCGAGGAAGCTCCGGCGGAACTCCTCTAGAGTGAGGTTAGAGAACTTGGTGACGCCGTGCACCGCAGAGGGTTGAGCTTCTGGTGGAGCCTCGTGCGACAGAGGTTGGCCTTGAAGACTCTGAACCAATGGTCGTGCTCCTCCGGCATGGTGTAGGCCTTGCCGAACCAAAGCTTGAAGTCGGAGAAGTGGCACTCCGCGCCAAGGACAAGATCGTCCTCGCCACCAACGACAAGACTTGCCTGATCAGCGGATTGTCTTGCTCAATAGGCTTCACTGGAGTAATCCCAACTGTCGTCGCGACAACTATGACGAAAAGGATGAAAGGGAGACGAGACATGGCTGTAAAACTAGAGGGAGCAAGGGAAGGGAAGCAATGGAGACTGGAGAAAGAGCATGAGTTAATGGAGATTGAAGAGAGAGAGAGATAGATAGGAGTAGGTGGTAGATGGTAGATGGGATGGGACAAGGCTTGGGGGGAGGGGCGGCAGGAAGTCAGGAGACAGGAGTAGGGAGGCAATAGGAAAAGAGACTAAGAAGAGACAGGAATAGGAGTAGGGGGGAGCTAGAAACGAGACCAAGAAGAGACAGGAGCAGGGGAGAGAATTAAAGGAAAATCATGACCGATCCGGTTTGGGTGGTCCGATCCGATCCCATTACATTAAGAACCGGGAACCGGACTAGATTAGTCACCAGTTCCACTTATAGGAACCGGGGACCGAATCGAGAACCTTTAGGATTGGACCAAACCAGATGGTCCGGTCCCGGTTCAGTCCGGTTCTTTTTGCTCACCCCTACCCAAACGATGGTATAATGAAACTCCATGATATCATGCAAGCATATGCATGTGGAGTAGCCCGTTGCCATTTCATACCATTTTTTACTCATTTTTTCGTATTATAAAGTAAGCCCAAAAAGTAGTTTTTCTTCCTTCTCAATTGCATGGAAAAAACCATTGTAATGATTATAATAGTACAATTTCGGTCGACAAATAAAATGAAATTATAGTATAAAATTTGATAGAATCTCTAACCCCTTCAAGATAACTATAACTTAAATCTCTAGCACCATCCAAACTTTGTTGGAGCCAAAAGAATAATAATATGAACTTTAAAAGTTTGGAATAAGAGCTACAAGTGTGCAAAGAAATCGGAAACCGCCCAGAATCGGACCGGACCGGCCCAAAACTAGCGATTCCTAAGGAAACCGATCTCGGTTCCAAGTGTGGAACCACTCAACCGCCCACCTGGACTAACCGGTAATATATGTGTGTGTATGTATGTATAATTTATAATCTAAAAAATGAAAGATCTTAATTTGCAATAATCACCACACCACTCACAAACAAAGGAAAGAGGGAAAAACAGAGAAAAACCACCACATACTCAATACTAGAGAGAGAGAGAGAGAGAGGTGCACTTTTCATCGTCAATTGGCCATCTTGATGAAGATTGTGAGAAACACTTGATTCAGGAAACAACCTGAGGAATAACTGTTTTATGAGAGTGCTCTTTGATTGATCTTCAAATCAATCTTCCTTTCTTTTTCAACATCTTAAGATTTGGGCTCTGGCATTACAAATGAAAAAGATCAGCTCCGTGGACCTACTCAGGAATCGAATCGGACCAACTATCTGGTTCCCAAGTAGATCAATGAAATCAATAGGCAATTCTCGGTTCCAATTTTTTGGAATCGGTCGTTAGTAAGCGGTTCTCAATTCTAAAGTGGGAACCGTCCACCTGGATCGTGCTCACCCCTAAGAGAGCACCAAAAAATGGAGGGAGAACTTTTTTTATTGAGAATGCTTTCTTTCTCTTTGGCTTAGTACTGCAACTCTCAAACTAAGAACAAATGTCAATGATATTTGATGATGAAAACAGCCCACACACAAAGAACATGTGGGGTAACCAAGATCCAACTTCACAGCCAAGACAAAGGTCATAAGGATGAGATTGGTTAACCAAGGTTGAAGTACTAAATGTCCATGGAATAAAAACATTAGGTGTAAAAGTAGAAGGATATGTGTTCCAATACAAATGCTTCATGTGGCCCTAAATGAGTAGTTAGGGTACAAGTGGCCTAATAAGTTTAGCTACAAGGAGATATTTTGATTGTAATGAGAGAGGGAGTTCTCCTTTGGCCAAGTAAGGTGGCTGAGTCATCAAGGTATTAATGGGCTAAGGTTAACATATATGATATAATGCATGATACCAAGGCTAAGCTAAGTTTAATGTTACTAAGAATATGTAGGTTAAAACTATTGGCAAAACTAAAAAGAGGTTGTACAAATTAAAGATCTACAAATGGCTCAACTATATGGTTTCCAAAGTAGACATTTTGTTAAGTTACCAAGATATCTAGTAAATTAGTATGTAAATAAGGAAATCAACATTAAGCACTGATAAATAAAAAAATATATTTTAAAATCCCTAAAATTATTAGTGAAAGATATCAGATGCTAGAAAAATCCCAATTCATTAAATTTAAAGCTTGAAAGTCATCAAATAGGTAATTCAGAGCATATCAGTCCCATTCTACAACTAATATGACGGTAAATCAACTACCGTCACTCTACATCATCAACGTACATGTCAACATCTATCAATTTAAATTTAACATATTGAATTCCGAGCGATTATTGTCGCGGAAGAATCATCCATCGCAACATCCAAACCTCACAAAATCCATGATCCGCTTAAGATTCCATATGACTCATCTAATACTCTAAGCTACTTAATTTTATGTTTTATATATAATTAGCAAATCTCAAAAACTTCGGATGTTACATATATGGATCAGTTGTTGCAATACCTTTTGTTCAACTTTGAAAGTTGCAATTGGACAAAATTGGTGAATGACATTGCTAGTTCAAATACCAAATGTTGGAAACAAAAAAAATAATAATATAAAGTTTAGAAAATTGGAATGAGAGCACCAAAAAAAAGGAGGGAGAGCTTTCTTATTAAGAATGCTTTCTCCTTGACTTCCTACTAGAACTCTCAATCTCACGGCCTTGTATGAAAGATGAACACGTCCACAACCTACGCCCAAATGTCAGCAAAATTTAATGAGGAAAGATCAAATAGCTGATTTTATAACAACCAACTTCTGTCTTGAGTTCTTACCAAAAAAAAAAAACTTCTGTGTTGAGTAGAGAAGTTTACATTCTTGAATTTCGAGGAGAACATGCGGCTCACCATAAATCAGGACCGTTGATTTCTTCATTATTTTCATGACGGTTTTGCCAACACAACAATCACTTTTATATTATTATAATAAACTTAATTTTAGAATTTCTTATTTTTGGTAAGTTAAGTTGATCTTATTTTTAAAAAATTCACATCATCGGTCAAATTAGACCAAATCGATAGAAAAGTGTACCTTTTGTATCTAAGGCTCCATTTGTTTCACATAAAACATTTTTCTTATTTTCTAATGTTTAGGGGGCGAAAAATAAGCTAGTTATGGAAAATATTTTCTACCCTTAAAAAAAATACCCTCAAAAGTGAGAAAAATGATTTTCTCTTTTAAAAAGAGGAAATTATTTTCTCCCATCTTTTCTCCCTTCACTTCTTCACATTCCTTTTCTTTTTAGTTCTTTTTCTTTTTAATTTTCAAATTTTTTTAATTTTTTTCTCTTTTTATTTTTTCTTCTTCTTTACCAGTCGCCAGCCACAACAACGGCCGATGACCAAGGCCACAGGTGAGGTTAGGCCTTGCCCCAGGTGGCGAGGTCAAGCCTTGCCGGCGTCAAGCGAGGCCAAGCCTCGCTGGATCTAGTGAGGTGAGGCTCGGCCTTGCCCTAGGCCGACGAGCTCGAGGCTCACCTCGCCGAATTTGGCAAGGGCGAGGCTTAGGCGAGGCCGAGGCTCATCTCACCGGTCCCCCGAGGCCAACAAGCTGGAGCTCACTGGAATTTGGTGAGTCTCGAGCTCACTAGCCTCAGCTATAACCAGTGTCCGGCAGAGGATGAGGAAGAAGCAAAAAAAAAAAAAAAAAAGAATAAAAAAGAATGTAAAAAAATTCAATTTTTTTGATAATTTTCATCAAGAAAGTCAAATCCAATTTTCCATACTGAACGGCAGAAAATATTTTCTAGTTTATTTTCAGGTTTCAGCCAAACATCAAAAAATAATGTCACTTAAAAAATATTTTCTAAAAACACCGTATTTTTCGTAAAATAAATACAGCCTAATTTTCTTCGGTCCTTCCTGGTCCACTTTGGATGTACTCATTTTCCAAGTGGATGACAGGGTGGAAAGTCAAATCGCTGAAAAGACAATTATGCCCTTTTGGAATCAAAATAAAACGACGATTCACCATTTCGATGCCCGCCAATAGTTACAGGCACGAGACCGAGCAAGTTCGCCGGGAAAAACCACGCCTCCGCCGCGAAAAGCCTCCGATGGCCGAGAAGAGCAAAGTCCTGGTGATCGGAATTACTGGATACATCGGGAAGTTCATCGTGGAAGCGAGTGCTAAGTCCGGTCACCCTACCCTCGCTCTCGTGGGGGAGTCCACTCTCTCCAACCCCGCTAAGGCCGAAATCGTCGAAGGTTTCAAGAGCTTAGGCGTCAATTTAGTCCATGTGAGTAGTTATTTCCGTGCGATGGTGTTCGTTGCCGGCATCTGGTTCTGCTTTGAGGAATCGAAGCGCCACGTGCCGTTAATCTTGTTCGCCGTTCTGAAAAATGTCTTTAGCAGTAGAATCGGAGTTCAATCTTTCACTTGATCGAGTTGATGGATTCGCGTTACGCTTTTGGTGTTGATCTTTGAAATGCCTGACGAAATATCGGCTTCGCATGATGATACGAACGTGCACATTTTCAGACAACTTGTGGAAAATTCCATATGCTTCAGCTGTTTATGAGACAGCTATAGCTACGTAGCTGCACTTTCCTGTGCAGACAAATCTTGTTGATGATTGCTGACTTTTATAAATTGCTTATTTGAGGCTCTTGGTTATTTGATTCTCAGGGAGACATATATACGATCAAGAGAATCTACTGAAAGCGATTAAACAGGTTGATGTGGTAATCTCTGTTGTTGGGAACGAACAGCTAGACGACCAGGACAAGATTGTTGCTGCCATTAAAGCAGCAGGGAATGTCAAGGTGGCGCTGTTTCTAATTATTTTGTCCTTGTTACTATTGTTCGTTTACAATTTGACTGATGATATGGGTTGTGTTAGCTTGTTCTTTCTTGTGGTATATGCGCACCACGTTCTGCTTGTGAGGTTCGCTTCGATGAAATGGGATGGATTGACTTATTTATCATCAGACTTCAACTTCTTTTTTCTTAAATGGTCATGTCTTTGTGTAGAAGTGATCAGTGAAATTAGAGGATAACTATTTCAAACCCGAGTATGGGACAGTGTGGGCTTCTAAGTGGGCTACTCTGAATTTATGCTACTGCTATTTGATGTATTTAACTGGGTAGGGAATTCTGTCGTCATGGATGCACGATGTACCATCTACATGAAATCATTAACATGCGTATATATTTACTCAGAGATTTACATCTTCACACACACAAAGGATCTTTGACCTCAAACTCGTGCCCTCCTCTGTCTCCATCCTTGTTTGGAGATTAGGCTGGCCACATACTCCAGGAGGCTTTATCTATCCGGAACCTGTGTGGTCGGGTTTCCTCTAGGTCAACCAAAACTGTATGAAGTTTTGAGCACTTGATACGGATTATGGTCATCTAGCCCAGCTCTTTGATCATGAATTCGTGGGAAAGACGAGCTAGTTAATCCTTGAAATGGTCTTTCAGTAGTATTATCATTGTTGCGAATATGTTACTCAATCCCACTTGCTGGGATAGTACTTAGTAGTTGTCGTTGCTTTGGGTGGTTGACGGTCAATAATGAGTGGAACTCAGCATGCTCACTAAAGGCAATGGACTTACCTGATATCTTATTGCTTGTGAAAGTGTCCAAGCAAGTAGCTTGTTTGCCTATTTTATACTTGACAGAGTTATCTGGCTGCTGCCCTGTTTTTTCTATGTTTCTACTAGCACTTGTGGTCGAATTTGCGTAATTGCTGAATTTATTGATTCACTTATAATCACTTTTTACTCTGTTATAGTAAGTTATTGAAACAACGCAAGTCATATAAGTTTGTCTTCGTTTCTTCTTTTTTTTGGTTGCCAAAACTCAAATAAGTTCGTTGGTTAAGGGGAATATGCTCTAAATTTTTGTTGCTTTCTAATAAAGATGTTTCTTTTGATTGCATATGTTTCTTTTTAGAGATTCTTGCCTTCAGAGTTTGGAAATGATGTGAATTGTGTCCATGCTGTGGAGCCAGTAAAAGCTGGATTCGTAATCAAGGCCAAGATCCGCCGCCTTGTTGAGGCTGAAGGAATACCTTATTCCTATGTATGTTGTAACTGCTTTGCGGGTTACTTCCTTCCGACATTGTCACAGCCCAGGGCTACAGCTCCCCCTAGAGATAAAGTTGTCATCTTTGGGGATGGAAATGCAAAAGGTAAGAAGCAATTTGTTGAAATGTGCATTTTAAGCCATTGAGATTTTCCTGTACATCTTTCACAACTTAATTACGGTAGTGATCAGAGTGAGGGGCAGTTCTTGAAGCTTGAGAATTCCAGGCAACTTCCTTGTTTGGAGAAGTTGGGCCTTTTGCATCCATTAGTCTTCTGATATGAATGTCATGTGGGTGATCCACATGTCCGTTATCTTGGCACAGTACCACCTGTTCAGCATATAAAGAAGGTTATCTTGATGGATTTGGTCGAGAAAAGAACATATGGATGCCAGTCTATTTGCAGAGAGAATTCTGTATTAAATATGAGCCGAAAGTAACTCTAGGGAGATCGATTGCTGTGTGATTTATTTATTAGCCAAATTCTAAAACTCTCTCTGTCAATATACAGCAGTGTTTAACAAGGAGGATGACATTGGCACCTATACCATCAAAGTTGTGGATGATCCGAGGACCTCGAACAAAATTCTGTACAACAGACCTCCTGCCAACACCTACTCGTTTAATGATCTTGTGTCTTTGTGGGAGAGAAAGATCAGCACGGCCCTGGAGAGGGTGTGTGTTCCAGAGGAGCAGATTCTGAAGAACATTCAAGGTTAGGGATGCTTTTCTATTAGATTTAAGCACGTGAAATTATCTCTATTCTCAAGCTTCGATTGGTCTACTTTTCCGGTCATATGCAGAGGCGGCAGTTCCACTTGAAGCCTGGTTGGCCATATATCATTCCGTTTTCATGAAAGGAGACCAAACCAACTTCGAGATTGAGCCATCGTTTGGAGGGGAAGCTTTGGAGCTCTACCCTGATGTCAAATACATGACCGTGGATCAATACCTTGATCAGTTTGTCTGATCGTCGAAAACAACTGTGCTCGGTAAGTTTCTCACATCAGCTTGAATCATAAATATTATAGGATGATGCTTCACGGGATCCAAGTGTGAAATGTCGCTCCCGCTGATCATCTCATGGCTTGTACAACCTCCAAATATAAGGACATACTATGAAGTGAACATTCAATATGTGTGCATCTATGCAGTGCTTGGAGAAGTGGCTTCTGCTTAGGAGTTGATATAGGTTAATGGGCCAAGCTAAAAGAAAGACATGGATTTTTGTGGCATGTCATGCTATGTTGCTCCTTCCTTAAGAAACGAAATTTTTGCTGTCCATCTTATCAAATGGTCTGCAATGCCAATAGTATATGTCTGGAATTGCGACCGAATAGAAGCTGTGAACGGGGTGAAAACCGTGCTAAATTGCTATCTTTTGGGTCCAATTAAATTCGGAAAGTGAATCCTAATTACAAATCTTAGAATTTACTCCAACCAGGAGTTTTCATAGATTCATTGTGCTTCTTGAAATTGGAAGATGCGTTGCTCTCTAGACCGATAAAGGACATTTGAGAGTTGTGATAAGGGTGTCAGACAAATTCAGTAATTACTATGTGATTGTTGATTCTCCGTCTCAAACTTTGATAATACGCTTTCACATGTTTAAATTCTAAGCAAGCTGTTAACAAATTTAAAATGGTTTTATCCTTGCCAATTAACTTCGCAATGCACATGAAAGTAAGGACATCGTGACCTCAATTCGATCCAACCTCCCCACTCGAATAGTGATCAATTTGGACTTGATTGTGACAGATTTCTAGAGTTGATGCACAGAAAAGTAAGAGCAGGGGGTCCATTAGGATTAGGTCAAAACTTCAAGAGCCACATTCCGAATTTATGTTGTTGGTATGAGTTTTGCGACTACATCTACATTTACGTATAACAACAAAACAAAGCAGTTTTAGTCAAAGAAAGCAGTCTGCTATATTCCAACTGCTGCCTCCACTCGTTTGCTGCTCTCTCTCGCACACCAACCATGGTTCTCTGTGGTTTGATAGAGATGCAGTGTAGCTTCATGCTCTTGTTCTCTAGCACACTTATTCTTTTGGTGCAAGGACGAGTGTTCCTCCACAGTCGTGTAATTTTCTGTAATCGTGTGATGCGATTCAGAGGAATGACATGTGTATATATAATGTCGAACATTAACCACACTGGATTGTGCATATGCATTGTGCGCGCTCGCAACAGTCTCTTTTAGTTTTGAAAAAGTCGATTGAATTTCGCCCCATTGGCTTTGTTTGTGAACCAAAAGAACGAAGAAGGCAGGCATTGTCAAGTACAGCAAGGATCTTGACGATCTTATAAGCAATTTCTGGGTGCAAATAGCTGATTATCGAATGAATACATGGCATCGACCATGGCTCGCGAATTATGGGCATCAGTTTTGGAAAGATGTGGATATGAGAATGACTTCTGTTAGCACTGCTTTCTTTCTGATTTAACTCTCTGGTGTATTAGGCAATCTGGCAATCTTTATGTCGCATACTTGTGAAGATGATTAGATGTGTGGCCTCAAAATTAGAGATCGGACTTGCGTCCGGTGGAGATTATTTTAAAAGTCCAATGCCAAAGTCATTTGCCTTACGGTGCATTGCTGAATGGATTGACTTGCTCCAGATTGCAGGCACCCGTTAGGGGGCGAGTCTGCATAAACAGATTAAGAAAACAGAGGTCTGCCAACATTGCAAATGTATCTGCGAGTTTTGTGGGAAGGTAAATCTTTTGCTGCTCTTTTGTAATATTCCTTCTTCATTATTTTTCGAACTTTGTTCCTCGCAGTATGCTGTGAAGAGGAAGGCTGTAGGAATCTGGGGATGCAAAGGACTATGGCAAACTCGAGGCAAGCGGAGCGTACACTTTAAAGTATGATATCTATATATGATACCTTTTCTTTTGTGCTTCGCGTTCTCCATGTGAGGACGAATGATCTAATAACTCTTTTCTCATCTTTCGTTTCTGTGCCGCAGCACTGCTAGTGCTGTGATGGTAAGGCGTACAGTCCGGAGGCTGAAGGAGCAAACTGAAAGTTGAGTGGCCATTCACCTCTTCAACCGTTCTTGTTAGCAGCTTAGCTTAGGGAGAAAAACGATACTATTATTTGAACACATGCTCTATCTCTTCTGTCTTTTCTCTGTGATCGGCATAATGTCGTCATCTTTGGATTTTCTCTTGACGAGCAGATTGAAGTGGTTGTCGTTTTTTAATATTCTATTGGAAAATTTCGATTTCTTCATTGATTTTTAAATCCTGATCCTGTCGATAGTTTGTATTTCCTGCATGCAGGCGATGCAGGTTAACTATATATGCTCCCTGCATGTAGTATCTTCCACCCTGTCTGTTGCCACTTTTTATGAATTGGTCAAAGGGAGGTGCTGTGTCCGTGTATCGGAATCTATTTAGAAGTAAGGCAAGTTTTGATGGGCATGAATTAAATAACCATTGAGCGAGAACTCTTGGGTGACACTTTTAGTAACTCCAGTAGTACTTTTGACAAAATGTGCACTAATAATTGGTCACGTTGTTGTATTATTAGTGTGTGCACCAATACTTGGTCATGTTGTTGTGTTATTAGTGTGTGTACCAATAATTGGTCGTATTGTTGTATTATTGGCATGTGTACCGATAATTGGTCAAGTTGCACTAATAATTGGTCACGTTGTTATATTATTGGTGACTTGTTTGCCTTTATAAGGCATAAGTTGTATCGTTTGAAGGGCAGAGTTCTCTCAGCAATAAAAACTTGTGTTGTGTGTGAAAATCATGCAAGGCTAAATGTTCTCCCTCCTTCTCTTCAAATATCTATTTGGTATTAAGAATTTTGGAATGGTAAGATGACACTTTATCTTGGTAAGTGAGGCCAGAAGGCTTTATGTTCAGAATAATAATTTAGCTGGATACTAAAAGTCAGTCTCAATAGAAAAGAATTTAGCTAAATGCTAAAAGTTTTTCCCCACAGGGTAATTCCTGTAAAAGGCACTGCAAAGGAACTGAATACCTGCCAAAAGTTGATCTCAATAGGATAAGGATAGTGGAAGGCACAGCAAGGGACTACATATCTGCATTTGCTAAGTTCTGTTTTGAACATAGACACTTTTATGGCTTTTATAAAAGTTGAACGTGGACAAACTAAGCCAAATGTCAACGATGTTTAATGAAGAAAGATCAAATAACTTATTTTTTCAGAAAGTAACAACCAAATTTGTCTTCAACAGAGAAGTCTTCATTCTTGAATTCAGTGGAGAACATGTAGCCCACCATAAATAAGAGCTGTTGATTTCTTTTCTTTTTTGTATCTTCATGGAGGTTTCGTCAACCCAACAATCAATTTTATATTATTTTAATAAGCTTAAATTTAGAATTTCTTATTTTTGGTAAGTTAAGTTGTTCTTATTTATAATTAAAAAAAAATCACATCATCGGTCAAATTAGAGAAAATCGATGGATTAGTACTTTGTATCTAATTTTCTTCTTTCTTGGTCCACTTTGCATGTACTCATTTTCCAAGGGAAGAATGGATAGGGTGGAAAAGTCAATTCACCGAAAAGACAATTATGCCCTTTTGGAACCAAATAAAATGACGATTCATCTCGATGCCCGCCAACTGCGACAGCACGAGACCGAGCAAGTTCGCCGGGTAAAACGACGCCTCCGCCGTGAAAACCTCCGATGGCCGAGAAGAGCAAAGTCCTGGTGATCGGAGGCACTGGATACCTAGGAAAGCTCATCGTGGAAGCGACTGCTAAGTCGGGTCACCCTACCTTCGCTCTCGTGAGGGAGTCCGCTCTCTCCAGCCCCACCAAGGCCCAAATCGTCGAAGTTTTCGAGAGCTTAGGCGTCAATTTAGTTCATGTGAGTCGTTATGCCCGCGCGATTGCCTTCGTTGCCGGCATTTGGTTCTGCTTTGAGGAATCGAAGCGTCGCGTGCCTTTAATCGGAGTTCAATCATTCACTCGATCGAGTTGATGGAGTCGCGTTACGATTGGGCGTTGAAATCAGAACTCACTGTCCCTCTCCTTTTTCAAATGCCTGGCGAAATCTCAGCTTCGCATGATGATACGAGCGTGCCCATTTTCAGACAAACCTTGTGGAAACTTCCGTATGCTTCAGCTGTTCATGAGACAGCTACAGCTAAGTAGCTGCACTTTTGCCGGTGGAGACAGATCTTGTCGACGATTGCTGGCTTTAATCGATTGCTTATCGAGGCTCATGGTTGTCTGATTCTCAGGGAGACATATACGATCAGGAGAGTCTACTGAATGCGATTAAGCAGGTCGATGTGGTAATCTCTGCTGTTGGGACAGAACAACTAGAGGACCAAGGCATGATTGTTGCTGCCATTAAAGCGGCCGGGAATGTCAAGGTGGTGCTGTTTCCAACAATTTCATCCTCGTTACTATTGTTCGTCTACCATTTGACTGATGATAGAGGTTGCTGTTAGCTTATTCTATCTTCTGGTATAAGTGCACCACTTTCTCCTTGTCAGCTTTGCTTTGATGAAATGGGATGGATTGACTTGTTTATCTGCAGACTTCAACTTGTGTCTTTGTGTAGAACAGTAGAAGTGATCAGTGAAATTCAAGGATAACTATTTCAAACCTAAGTGGGCTACACTGAATCCACACTGCTGCTCACAGAAAGCAATGGACTTACCTGATATCCTATTATTACTTGTGAAAGTGTCCGCGTAATTTATACTTGACAGAGTTGTCTGGCTGCTGCCCTGTTTCTCTTGTTTCTCTAATAGCACTTGGGGTTGAATTTGCGTAATTGCTGAATTTATTGATTCAGTTATAATCACTTTTTACTCTGTTATAGTAACATATCGGAACAACACGAAATTCAGTCTCATAGAAGTTTGTCCTTTTTTTTTTGGTTGCCAGAACTCATATAAGTTCGTTGGTTAAGGGGAATATGCTCTAAATTTTTGTTGCTTTCTAATAAAGATGTGTCTCGTGATTTGATTATGTTTCATTTTAGAGATTCTTGCCTTCAGAGTTTGGAAGTGATGTGGATCGTGCCCATGCTGTGGAGCCAGTGAAGGCTTTACTTGCCATCAAGGCTAAGATCCGCCGCCTTGTTGAGGCCGGGGGAATCCCTTATACCTATGTATGTTCTAACTGTTTTGCGGGTTACTTCCTTCCGACATTGTCACAGCCCGGGGCTACAGCTCTCCCTAGAGACAAAGTTGTCATCTTAGGGGATGGAAATGCAAGAGGTAAGAAGCGATTCGTTGAAATGCGCATTTTAAGCTGTTGAGATTTTTCAATACATCTTTCACGTTTTAATTACAGTGGTTGATCAGAGTGAGGGGCAGTTCTTGAAGCTTGAGAATGCCAGGCAACTTCCTTGTCTGGAGATCTTGGGCCTTTTGCATCCATTAGTCTTCAATTTTGGGGACTAATAGATGATATGAATGTCATGTGGGTTATCTTGGCACAGTACCGCCTGTCCAGCATATTAAGAAGGTTATCTTGATGTATTTGGTTGAGAAAAAAACGTATGGATGCCAGGTTTCTGGTGAATCTATTTACGGAGAGAATTCTTGATTAAATACGAGCCGAAAGTAACTCTAGGGAGATTGATGGCTCTGTGATTTATTTATTAGCCAAATTCTAAACTCTCCCAGTCAATATATAGCGGTGTTTAACAAGGAGGACGACATCGGCACCTATACAATCAAAGCTGTGGATGATCCAAGAACCTTGAACAAAATTCTGTACATAAGACCTCCTGCCAATACCTACTCGTTTAATGATCTCGTGTCTTTGTGGGAGAGAAAAATCGGCAAGGACCTGGAGAGGGTGAATCTTCCAGAGGAGCAGGTTCTGAAGAACATTCAAGGTTAGGAATACTTTTCTATTAGGTTTAAGCACGTGAAATTATCTTTATTCTCAAGCTTCGATTGGTCTACTTTTCCGGTCATATTGCAGAGGCGGCAGTTCCACTCAATGCCATGTTGGCCATATTCCATTCTTATTTCGTGAAAGGAGACCAAACGAACTTCGAGATCGAGCTGTCGTTCGGAGTGGAAGCTTCCGAGCTCTACCCCGATGTCAAATACACGACCGTGGATCAGTATCTTGATCAGTTTGTCCGATTGTCGAGACATCACATCAGCTCGAATCATAAATAATAGAGGATGCTGCTTGTCGCGATCCTAGTGTGAAATGATGCTCCCACTGATCATCTCATGGCTTGTACAACCTCCACATATAAGGACATACTATGAACATTCAATATGTGCGCATCTATGCAGTGCTTGGAGAAGTTACTTCTGTTTTGGAGTTGATACGGGTTTATGGGCCAAGCTAAAAGAAAGACATGGGTTTCTCTATTTTTGCGGCATGTCATGATTGTTAACAGTCAAAAAACGACACCCAAAATTTTCATATCAAGAATCTAGAACAGATACGTTATGAGAAAAAGGATTTACACACCTGATTTGGAATCTATCGTTCTTGATTCGGAATGTTGATGATCCCACCTAAGTTCTCCTCTATTGCCCCTTTAATCACTGGCTTAATGAGACTGCTTCTCTCACGGTTTTCTTAACGTGAGGAATTATGTACGCGTTAGGGTTAGAAGAAAGACTTACACACTTTTATAGAGTTTTAGAGCCAAACCCTCTCATTACGGGCCGGGCTCAACTTGACCCACATTAGCCAGTCCCATATTAGACTAATTAAGAATATTTATATCTAACTTTATTAGATCAATTAAATTACAATATTAATTAATATAACCCATAATTAGAAAAACTCTTACAATGATATGTTGCTCCTTCTTTAAGAAACGAAATTTCTGCTATCCATCTTATCAAATTGTCTGCAATGCCAATAGTGTATGTCTGGAATTGCGACCGAATAGAAATTGTGAACGGGGTAAAAACCGTGCTAAATTGTCGTCTTTTGGGTCCAATTAAATTCAGAAAGTGAATCCTAATTACAAATCTTAGTATTTACTCCAACCAGGAGTTTTCATGGATTCATTGTGCTTCTTGAAATTGGAAGATGCGTTGCTCTCCCGACCAATAAAGGACATTTGCCAATTTGGTAGGAGAGTTGTGATAAGGGTATGGGATAAATTCAGTAACGACTACGTGATTGTTGATTCTCCGTCTCAAACTTTGATAATTCACTTTCACGTGTTTAAATTCTAAGCAAGTTGTTAACAAATAAAAAATGGTTTTATCCTTGCCATTTAGCATCACAATGCAAATGAAAGTAAGGACATCGTGACCTTAATTCGATCTGATCTCCCTGCTCGAATGGTGATCAATTTGGACTCGATTGTGACAGATTTCTAGAGTTGATGCACAGAAAAGTAAGAGCAGGGGGTCGATTAGGACTAGGTCAAAACTTGGAAAATTTGGCCAAAAAATTCTAAACCTATTGCATTTTTATTAATTCAATCCTAATCCTTTTAAATTTACCAATTCAGTCCTAAACCTTTTAAGTTTGTGCCAATTCGATCCTAAAAATCTAAATGAGGACTTAAAAGATTTAGGATTGAATTAGCAAATTTAAAAGGTTTAAGACTGAATTGGTAAAAGTGCAATACGTTTAAGACTTTTTTGACAATTTTCTCATCAATGTGATCCCTGAACTTTTAGAACATGTTCACACTAGTCTCTAGACTATATGAAAATATTTAATATTGTATTTCCAATAATTTAAATTCAAAGACAATATTGAACATTTTATATACTTTGAGGATTAATTTGAACGTGTGCCAAAAGTTCAGGGACCACATTGCATATTGGGCTATAATTTAGGGATTACATTGAACAAATTAAAAGTTTAGAGATCTCATTGCATATTTGGTTAAAGTTCATAGATCATTTATGTCATTATCCCTAGTACAATAATATTAGTGGAGACATAAAATCACGATATTTAATTGAATGGAATCTCTGGCTCTTTACAAATTTTACGATCACTTAAATTTCTAGGTTCTATCAAAATTAAATTTTCGCGTTTTCGGTAAGTTAGATTTATCTTATTTCGCAAGAATTAAAATCATCTCTGAAAGTAGACATAATCGTCTTTCCAGGGGAGGATGACATCAACAAGAAAAACCATTTCACTGAAAAGACGATTATGCCCTTCTGGAATCAAAATAAATCATTAAGACAAGAACCCGCTTTTTAGCTCTCTCTCTCTCTCTATAATTAACTGCAGTCACTTCAGAGAACGATCGAGTTCGCCGGGAAAGACCACGCCTCCGCCGTGACAACTCTCCGATGGCCGAGAAGAGCAAAGTCCTGGTGATCGGAGGCACTGCATACATCGGAAAGGTCATCGTGGAAGCGAGTGCTAAGTCGGGTCACCCCACTCTCTCCAACCCCGCCAAGGGCCAAATCGTCGAAGGTTTGGAGACCTTAGGCGTCAGTTTAGTTCTTGTGAGTAGTTTACTCCCGTGCAATCGCGTTCGTTTCCACGTTATGTTCTGCTTCGAGGAATCGAAGCGTCACCTGCCGTTTAGTCTTGTTCTGTCGTTCTGAGAAGTGTTTTTTAGCAGTAGAATCGGAGTTTCATCTCAATCTTTCACTTGACCAAGTTGATGGAGTCACGTCACAATTTGGTGTTGCTCTTTCTATTCTCTGATATTTTGTCTTTGTATATTTGCTGAAATCAGAAAATCACGTTCCCTCTCATTTGTCACACTGCCCGACGAGTGGAGCAAGCACCGACACTTCCTCTTAACCAGGGGCACCAGACTGACCTTCCGGTTAAGAGAAAGTGTCGCAGACATGTCAGCAGCAGTAACCCAATAACCTAGAGCCCAGTCTCAATGCATTCTTTATTTTAAAGTGTTGGTGTCCACACGCCCTGCACCCCTTGTTCCCTTGTCGATATTTTTCATCCCGACAAAAGAGAAATTACGCAAGACTCTCCAAGAGCTTGCCACCGGTGAATGGTCCGCTCCCGAGTTTTCTCGCCTGGGCTTTTCAAGGATCTGCTCAGGACTGACCGGAGGAGAATTTATTGAAGTGCAAATGCTTTTTGCTTTTGGTGTATTTACTACTCTGAACTTCACAGCATTTTATACTGGCTGGTCGCACACAAGGAAGAAAATATTAAATGAGGAAAAACAAGAAAGTCCCTCAAAGTAAACAAGTCACACCAACAAAGTCAAATGAAAGACACACTCGATAAATGCACTTGGAGACAAGCATAGCAATCGATGGAGAAATCTTCGATGACTTTTGTGGGCCTTCTTGTTCTTCATGCTTCAGTAGTTGTTCTTCGTCAAATGCTTGCAGCTTTTTCATCTTCAATCTCCATTCGCCTACCGTGAATCATGCTTCACCGATTCGTTTTTGACTCTTCTTCGGACACCCACCACAAATCAAGGGATTCTTTGAAAACGACCAAAGCGCTCAAATCCAACAATCAATTTTATATATTATTCAAACAAAATTATCTCAGCTTCGCATGTTGATAGTTGCAAGCACATTTTCAGAGTAAATATCATAGAAACTTCCATATGCTCTAGCTGTTTATGAAACAGCTGTACTACGTAGCTGCAGTTTGCTGGGTGGATGAATTTCTATATATGGAAGCAAATGTGACCGCCCGTTATTCAGATACCATGTTAAGATTCCTCGTTATAACCTTTCGAAAGATCGTTAGGCAATGTACGGACGAGAGTTCTGTGGAAAGTAGCTTGTTGTTTTATTTCTCATAATACCTTTCTCGTCTGATCAAGGTATTGACGTCTTATCCGCATCGGATTATACATTTCTCCTTTTCTTAGTCTTCCTCCTGCCAAAACAGGATTTGTTGATGATTGCAGACTCTTTTTTTGTTGTTGTTTATCCATGCTCTTGGTTATTTGGTTCTCAGGGAGACATTTACGATCGACAGAGTCTGTTGAATGCGATTAACTAGGTTGATGTGGTAATCTCTGCTGTCGGGCGAGCACAAATAGATGACCAAGACAAGATTGTTGCTGCCATTAAAGCACCTGGGAATATCAAGTCGTGCTGTTTCTAATAATTCTGTCCGAGCTACTATTGTTTGTTTGAGTATTTGACTGATGATATAGGTTGATGTTAGCTTATTTCTTTTCTTCTGTTATAAGTGCATCGAGTTCTCTTCACGAGCTTCGCTTCGATGAAGTGGGATGGATTCGCTTATTTTCTTTTTAGAGATTCTTGCCTTCAGAGTTTGAAAATGATGTGGATCGTGTCCATGCTTTGGAGCCAGCAAAAACTGGATTTGTTATCAAAGCCAAGATCCTCCGCCTTGTGGAGGCTGAGGGAATCCCTTATACCTATGTGTCTTCTAACTGTTTTGCAGGTTACTACCTTCCGACATTGTCACAGCCCGGGGCAGTTCTTGAAGGTTGAGACTTCTAGGCAACTTTCCTGTCTGGAGATGCATGGCCTTTTACATCCATTAGTGTTCACTTTCAGAGACTAATAACTGATATGAAAGTGATGTGGTTTGTCTTGGCACAATACCGCCTAGGCGCTAGATCACGAAGGTTATCTTCATGTATTTGGTTGAGAAAAGAACATATGGAGGCATTTGTCTGCCAGTTGTCTGATGAATCTGTTTACTGAGAGAATTTTTCTTTAAATGCGAGCTGAAAGCAACTCTAGGAAGATCGATGGCTCTGTGATTTATTTATTAGCCAAATTCTAAAACTTTCTTTAACGTTGAAACGCAATAAAAATTGGCTAAACAAAAAAATCGAAATAAAAAATGAGAACAATTTGTTCTCTCAAGTTCAATTATCAAAATCAATAAAATATATCAAAGTCTGCCTCCACTAGGAATCTTAACACCATTTTATACGGTGTTAATTCCAATTAACATAGAAAGTGTAAAATTACGAAAACGCCACTAGAATTACAAAAATGACTAAAAAATCCAACAAAATGACTCCGAACGCAAATAAAATAACGTCGATCATGGCATAACAGTGAGTTTTGACCGGCAGCCCATTTTCATACTGCCGACTAAATTTCAATCCATTCCGAGTTCGCCAACTCTAAGTGCATGACTCCCCATCAATATACATCGGTGTTTAACAAGGAAAGGATGACATCGGCACCTATACTATCAAAGCTGTGGAGATCCGAGGACCTTGAACAAAATTCTGTACATCCGACCTCTTGCCAACACCTACTTGATGAATGATCTCGTGCCTTTGTGGGAGAGAGAGATCGGCAAGACCCGGGAGAGGGTTTATGTTCCAAATGAGCAAGTTCTGAAGAACATTCAAGGTCAAGGATGCACTGCTATTAGATTTAAGCACGTGATATATTCTCTTCCCTCCAAGATTTAAAGCTTCTGACGTTGTTCTACTCGTCCGGTGATATGGCAGAGGCGACGGTTCCAGTCAATGTGATATTGGCCATTTCCCATTCTGCTTTCATGTAAGGAGACCAAACCAACTTCGAGATTGAGCCATCGTTCGAAGCGGAAGCTTCAGAGCTCTACCCCAATGCCAAATACACACTGATCAGTTTGTCTGATAGTTGAAACTGAAAGTGCTTGGTAGATTTCTCACATCAGTTTGAATCATGAATAATTTGTCAGGATTCTAGTGTGATATGTAGCTCCTGCAGATCATCTCATGGCATGTACAATCTCCAAATATAAGGACATACCTTGAACATTCGCTATGTGCGCATCTATGCAGTGCTTTTTTTTTTTTGGGTCGAAATCTATGCAGTGCTTGGAGAAGTTATTTCTGTAGATTATACGATTTACGTTGGCGGTCAGTGTGGATATTGAATTGGAGCTGCTAATGATGTTCGATAATCCACATGATTTCCGAGTATTACGCTAAAAGATTGTTGTGCGTTAGGAGTTTAAGTAGTTTTCCATGTCTAAATGGTCCGTAGGCGACCGTTGTTGTGAAACCAAACACTTTATTATGTCCTTGAATATCTCCTCGTAATTGAAACTTTGGGTTTACTTAGCAGATCTTTTCCCAAGTGAGCAAGGATGAAGTCTCTGTTGTGAGTTGATTAAGTATAAACTTAAAAAATAACAAGTTTAATCCGAGTGATGGATGGATATCCCACCATATTGGGTCATTGTTAATGTTTAAGGACTTTCTTGTAATATCAATTAATAATAAAAGTAAACCTAAAAAGCGGTTCCAACTTCTTTATTATCAATTACATGGAAAGTCATGGAATTTTATAATGGTATAATATCAATTGAGAAAACAAGCTATAATTTAAATAAAATAGTATTTCTAACTCTTCAAAATTAGGATTACTTAAATTCTTTGCACCATCTAAAGTTTAAATTTGAATTTTCTTGTTTTTTTGTAAGTTAAGTTTTTCTCATTTCATAAAAATATGAATTATCTCTCGTATCATGCAACATCATTTGATTTTCTCCTTCTTCTATTCAGGACTAACTGTACAAAAAATCTCAAACCGGTATATTTATGTAATATTTATCCAAAACCAATTTTTGTATCATAGACAATCCTACATTGTTACGTCCATGTCACATTTATCCAAATTTTGCCCTAACATTTTTGGTAAAATTTTTTATAAGTATACCGATTTGGAATTTTTTTGACATTGATAATTAGTTTGGAGTAAATGTAGTAGGGCATACCAATTTGAGATTTTTTGGGAAAAAAAACTAATTTAGGATAAATGTAATAGAAAAATAATTTCACTTACTCTTTTTCCAATGAAGGATGAGATTAAGAAAAATCAATTCGCTGAAAAGACAATGATGCCCTTCTAGAACCAATATAAAAAAAGGCTCCATGTGGAACCCCGCATTTTAGCGCGCTCTCTAGTCCCTCCCTTTCACACAAACGGTTAGAGCAGAGCCACCACAGAGACCGAGCAAGCTCGCCGGGAAAAACCACCACTCCGCCGTGAAAACCCTTCGAGATGGCCGCGAAGAGCAAAGTCCTGGTGATCGGAGTCACTGCACTCATCGGAAAGTTCGTCGTGGAAGCGAGTGTTAAGTCCGGTTACCCTACCTTCGCTCTCGTGGGAAAGTCCACTCCGTCCGACCCTGCCGAGGTTGCCGAGGCCAACCTCGTCCGAGGTTTCAAGAGCTTAGGCGTGAATGTAGTTCGTGTGAGTAGTTCTTCCCGTGTGATTGCGTTCGTTTCCGACATCCGGTTCTGCTTCGAGGAATCGAAGCATCACCTGCCGTTGATCTTGTGCGTCGTTCTGAGAAATGTCTTTCGCAGTAGAATCGGAGTTGATTTTCGTCTCAGTCTCTCACTTGATCGAGTTGATGGAGTCACGATACGATTTGGTGTTGCTCTTTCTCTTTTCTGACATTTGGCCTGACGAATCATCTCAGCTTCGCATGTTGATTCGATCGAGCACATTTTTGTACAAATCTTGTAGAAACTTCCATATGCTTTAGCTGTTGAGACTGCTTTAGCTACGTATCTGCACTGACCTGTTGTTCAGATGCCATGTTATTTTTTTTGTTGTGCTATTTTTTCTCGTCTGATAAAGGTATTGAAGTCTTATCTTCATCGGTTATGAATTTCTCCTTTTCTTAGTCTTCATACTGCCAAAACAGGATTTGTTGATGATTGCTGACTTCATTGATTGTTTGTTCATGCTCTTTGTCATTTGATTCTCAGGGAGACATAAACGATCCGGTGACTCTGTTCTATGCGATTAAGCAGGTTGACGTGGTAATCTCTACTGTTGAGACACCACCGCAGGTCCAATTCGTGATTGCTATTGCCATTGCAACACTTGGAAATATAAAGGTGGATTTCTGTTTCTAATAATTTTGTCCTTGTAATCGTTGTTTGCTTAGCACTTGACTGATGATAGTGGTTGTGTTAGCTTAGTTCTTCTCTTCTGGTATAAGCGCATCACCTCCTCCTCACGAGCTTCGCTTTGATGTAAATGGGATGGATTCCCTTATTCATCTGTAAACTTCACTTCTTTTTCCATCTTAAATGGTCATGACTTTGTGTAGAAGTCGTCAATGAAATTCGAGAATTACTACTTCACATCCAAGTATAGCGCAGTGTGGATATTGGACTGCCCACATACTCCAGGAGGCTTTAATTATCCAGAACCTGTGTGTTTGGGTTTCCTCTAGGTCAACATGAGAAGTTTCGAGCACTCGATATGGACTATGGACATGTTTCCCGGCTCTTCGATCATGAATTCGCGGGAAACATGAACTAGTTAATCCTTGAAATGGTCTTTTTGAGGAGAATTATTGCTGCATATAAGTTACCCAACCCCACTTAGTAGTAATTGTTGTTGCTTTGGTTGGTTGATGGTCAACAGTGAGTGGAACTCAGCATGCTCCCAAAAGGCAATGGACTTACCTGATATCTTATCGCTTGTGAAAGTGTCCAAGCAAGCAGCATGTTTGAATATTTTATACTTGACAGAGTTATCTGGCTGCTGCCTAACATTTAAATCTTCACTCTCCATTTCTTCTATTTTTCTAATTGCACTTGGGGTAGGATTTGCTTAACTGCTGAATTTATTGATTCACCTATGATCATTTTTTACTCTGTTATTGCAACATATTGAAAAAACATGAAATTCAGTCTCGTATAAGTTTGTTTTGTTTATTTGCCAGAACTCATATAAGTTTGTTTGATAAGGGGAATGTGCTCTAAATTTTCATCGCTTTCCAATAGAAACTGATTTGATTATTTTTCTTTTTAGAGATTCTTGCCTTCAGTGTTTGGATGTGATGTGGATCGTGCCCATGCTGTGGAGCCAGCAAGAACTTTTTATGCTGCTTACTATACCAACTTCCGCAACCTTGTTGAGAGAGAGGGAATCCCGTATACCTATGTGTCTTGCAACTTTCTTGCAGGCTGGCGCGATCCGACATTGGCACAGCTTGGGGCTACAGCTCCCCCTAGAGATAAAGTTGTCATCTTAGGGGATGGTAATGCAAAAGGTGAGAAGCAATTCGTTGAAACACACATTCTGATGCATTGGGATTTTGCTGTACAATTTTTACCATTTAATTACGAAAGTCATCAGAGTGAGGGCAGTTCTTGAAGCTTGATAATTCCAGGCAACTCCCCTATCTGGAGATGTTGGGCCTTTTACATCATTGGTATTCACTTCCAGAGACTAATAAATGATATGAAAGTGATGTTGGTTATCTTGGCACAGTACCACCTGGTCAGTATATTAAGAAGGTTATCTTTATGTATCTGGTTGAGAAAAGAACATATGGATGCATTTGTCTCTGATGAATCTATATATTGAAAGAGTTCTTTAAATGTGAGCCGAAAGAAACTCTGGGAAGCTCAAAGGTTCTGTGATATATTTTTTAGCCAAATTCTAAAATTCTCCCCGTCAATATGCAGTGGTGTCCAACAGGGAGGATGACATCGCCACCTATACCATCAAAGCTGTGGATGATCCAAGGACCTTGAACAAAATTCTGTACATCAGACCTCCTGGCAACACCTACTCGATGAATGATCTCACGTCTTTGTGGGAGAGAAAGATCGGCAAGACCCTGGAGAGGGTTTATATTCCAGAGGAGCAAGTTCTGAAGAACATTCAAGGTCAGGGATGCGCTACTATTAGATTTAAGCAAGTGGAAATTGTCTCTATTCTCTCCAAGATTTAAAGCTTTTGACGTGGATCGGTCTACTTGTCCGCTCATATTGCAGATGCGGAATCTCCAAATGATCTGGTTTGGGCCATATCCCATTCTGTTTTCGTGAAAGGAGACCAAACTAACTTCGAGATTGAGCCGTCGATCGGAGTGGAAGCTTCGGAGCTCTACCCCGATGTCAAATACACCACCGTGGAGCAGTACCTTGATCAGTTTGTCTGATTGTCCAAACTTACTGTGCTTGGTGATTTGATCTTTCCCGTCAGCTTGGAATCATGAATCGTATAGGATTCTGCTTCTCAGGATACTAGTGGGAAACGTCGCTCCCATTTATCATCTCATGAAACTGTACAACCTCCAGATATATGAACATACTATGAATACTGAAACTTGTGCTCATCCGTGCTGTGCTTGGTGAAGTTACTCCTTGAAAATCTCCTCATAAACTGAAACTCGAGGTTTACTTGGCAGATTTTTATTTTTTTTTTTTAAAGTCAGCAAAGATGATACTTCTGTTGCCAGTTGATTAAGGCCTGAGGGGGTAAGCTTAAAGAATAACAAGTCTAAAATGGTTGATGAATTCCTCACTATGTTGGATTATCCTTAAATGTTTCGTGGACTGTCATAGGCGTGGAACAAGCAAAGAAGGAACAGAAGCGGTGCACGATCAATCTGGACACCTGGCGAGCCAAATTCTTTACCAACCACGGTGGCCACGGACTCTCGTGTCCTTTCCTAAACGAGAAACTCTGATAAGATGATGTATACGTAATACCGTGTTAACTTCACAAATTAAGTAAAATCTAATCTCAAATTTCAAATGGTTGATCTAAGCACGAAATCTTTACCATTTAATGGTAAGGAGACTATCTTATTACGTGCTTAACAAATTTGCGTCAAACGCTCTCTTTAATCATAGAATCGATCTAACAAGGTAAATCTCCTTTTCTTCAAGAACTTATCAATCCGAAAACATAGAAATCTTGCATTGACCAAAAAATTAAAAATGGTAATCTCATGATCAGCCCTCCTTTAAATAGGATTTAGTGCGTCTCAAAAAAAATCATATAGTGACCATGAAACATCACGATACCATGCAAGCACATGCACGTCGAATAGCGCATTGTCTCTTCATACCATTTTCACTTATCTTTTCATGGGCAAATACCACAAATAATCTCAAATTATACTTACTATGACATAAATACCCCAAACTTGCTTTCTATCACCAAAACCCCTAAATTTGCCCACTATGCACAGATACTCATAACTTTTTCTTGTGTCACAAAAAAACCTGAAACTTATACATGTATGACATATATACTCTCTATTTCAGTTTCATCCATAGTATATTTATCACACCGGTATATGATTGTGTTTGTTTCGTGAAAAACTTCATGTTTAATGAAAATGTTTTGTACTGAAATCATTTTCAGCTCTTGTTTGGTTATTAACTTGAAAATGATTTCCTCTCTTGAGGTAGAGAAAAGTTTCCTCTTTTTTTGCTTGGATGTTTTCCTTTACTCTAAAAGAATTTTCGTTAATTCATTCCTTTTCGGTAACTAAATATGTAAAAATATGGAAAACAAATTTCAAGAAAATCTTTTCAGCTAAACAAACACACCTAATGATATGCAATTTCAATTTTGAATGGATGGTCTAAACATTAAATATTTCCCGTTTAATGATAAAGAGATTATCATTATATATGCCTAATTTACTTGCACCATGCTCACTGTTTAATTATTGAAGTAATCTAACACGGTTACTCTCCTTTCTTCAAGAAGCTACGAATTATTTATAAAATAATCTTCTGTTGGCCAAAAAATCAAAAGAGTAACTTATGCGATTGATCCTGCAGAAGAAAAGAATTTGCACCTCACAAACAATCATATAGCGACTATGAAATTCCATGATATCATGTATGCATATGCATGTCGAGTAGCTCATCGTCCTCTCATACCATTTTTTCTTATTCTTTCATATGATAAAGTAAACCTAAAAAGTGGTTTCAGCTTCTTTGTTATCAATTACATGAAAAAAAAAAAATACCCTAGTCTAAATTAAACAATATATCTAACAATTCAAAATTAGGATTACATAAATTTCTAACACCCTCCAAACTTAAATTTGGAATTTCTTATTTCTGGTAAATTAAGTTTTTCTCATTCACTAAAACATGAATCATTTCTCAAATTAGACAACATCGTTGTTAAAGTACTTTATATTCGATTTTCTTCCTTTTTTTTCTAGGTCTAACGGTACAAAAAATCTTCAATTGATATATTTGTGTCATATTTACAAAAACCTAATTTTTTTCACTAAAAATCATATATTATTACGCTCATGTCACATTTATCCAAATTTTCAGTATATTGGTTTTGAATTTTTTGTGACATTAAAAATTAGTTCAGAGTAAGTATATCGATTTAGGATTTTTTGGAAAAAAATTAATTAAGGATAAAGGTAATGGAAAATTAATTTCACTTACTCTTTTTCCAATAAAGGATGAGATCAACAAAAATCAATTCGCTGAAAAGACAATTCATGGAAAAGACAATGATGCCCTTCTAGGACCAAAATTAAAAAAAAAAAAAAAGGCTCCATGTAGAACTTAGGGGTGAGCATAGTTCTCGAGTAAAATCGGGAACCGGGGAACCGGACCGCGGTTCTAGGTTCTAATATGAGAGGGTTCGATTCCGGGTTCCATTTTTTAGGAACCGCCGGAACCGGAACTGGGAACCGAGAACCGGTTAGGAAACGAATACTAAAAAGAAACCTATGTGTTTGCTTATGATAGGTGATAGCCAGAAATCTTCTTTGGTAACAATTGTTTTGTTGATCCCGATGCATTGAAAGCATATGCTGATTCTAAAGGAATCAAGGTGAATTTTTCAATTTTTTGTTTGGTTTTAACCAAGGGAATTTAAAGTGTTTGCAATTGTGAAGTTGGTACTTCTTGCTTGGTTTGTTTGCTTGATAGTGTTCTAAGATGATTAATTGATTTTCTGAATTTGCTCTACTACCAAGTTGATAGCATTTTGTACTGAAACCTATTCTCATTCCCTTTGTATTTTGCTTTCATTGTCGGTAGGTACCACATCCTTGTGATCCATAAAGAGAGTTTTCCTAATGAAGTTCAGGAGGTTTTAGTGTGAACCAAAGATGGAGTAAAATTTAGGGCAACCTGTTGCGTAATTGCCACTTGGCGAATGTAGCGCAAAAACGGAACATACTTTAGGTTTTATAATTTAGGCATATCCATGCACTGAAGTTCTATAATTTAGGTTTTATGTTACGTGTTTTGAACTTTTTCTTGTTTATTTTATCTTCCGTTTTCATATTTAATGGATTGTTGCTACGACAAATGGAGAATTTTCATTTTTGTAGTTGCGTTTACTTTTATTTTTTGCTTAACTAAAAATGAAAAAAAAAGAAAAAAAAAAGAACCTGTAAGAACCTGAAACCTGTGACAGGGTAGGTTCCAGGTTCCAGGTTCTGACGGGTAGGTTTCAGGTTCCACAAAACGAGGAACCTGTAGGGACGGGTAGGTTCCAGGTTCCAGATGGAACCTGTGAGAAACCTGAAACCGCTCACCCCTAGTGGAACCCCTCATTTTAGCGCGCTCTCTCCCTCTCTCACGAACAGTTAGAGCAGAGTCACTTCAGTACAGAGACGGAGCAAGCTCGCCGGGAAAAACCACCACTCCGCCGTGAAAACCCTCCGAGATGGCCGCGAAGAGCAAAGTCCTGGTGATCGGAGTCACTGCACTCATCGGAAAGTTCATCGTGGAAGCGAGTGCTAAGTCCGGTTACCCTACCTTCGCTATCGTGGGGCAGTCCACTCCGCCCGACCCTGCCGAGGCCAACCTCGTCCGAGGTTTCAAGAGCTTGGGCGTCTATGTAGTTCGTGTGAGTAGTTTTTCCCGTGCGATTGGCGTTCGTTTCCGACATCTGGTTCTGCTTCGAGGAATCGAAGCGTCACCTGCCGTTAATCTCGTTCGTCGTTCTGAGAAAAGTCTTTCGCAGTAGAATCGGAGTTGATTTTCGTCTCGATCTCCCACTCGATCGAGTTGATGGAGTCGCGTTACGATTTGGTGTCGGTCTCTCTCTTTTCTGACATTTTGTCTTCGTATATTTGTGAAATTATGAATGACGTCCCTCTCGTTCTTCATACCGCCTGACGAATCATCTCGGCTTCGCATGTTGATTCGAACGATCACATCTTACAGATACTCCCATATGCTCTAGCTGTTCATGAGACAGCTATAGCTACGTGTCTGCACTGACCTGTTGTTCAGATGCCATGTTGTTTTTTTGGTCGTGCTAATCTTTCTTGTCTGATAAAGGTATTGAAGTTTTTATCTTCATCGGATTATGAATTCCTCCTTTTTCTTAGTCTTCCCACTGCCAAAACAGGATCTGTTGATGATTGCTGACTTCATTGATTGCTTATTCATGCTCTTGGTCATTTGATTCTCAGGGAGACGTAAACGATCTATACACTCTGTCGAATGCGATTAAGCAGGTCGATGTGGTAATCTCTACTGTTGAGACACCGGTAGAGGTCCAATGCAAGATTGTTGCTGCCATCAAAACGGTCGGAAATCATATAAAGGTGGCCCTGTTTCTAATAACTTTGTCCTCGTAATCACTGTTCGTCTAGTAATCTCGTCCTTGTTAGCATTCGACTGATGATACAGGTTGTGTCAGCTTAATTCTTTCTTGTGAGCTTGGCTTTGATGAAATGGGATGGATTGACTTATTTATCTGTAGATTTCACTTCCTTTTCCATCTTAGATGGTCATGACTTTGTGTAGAAGCCATCATTGGAATTCGAGGATAACTATTTCACATCCAAGTATATCACAGTGCGGATATTGCGCTGCCCACATACTCCAGGAGGCTTTATTTATCCAGAACCTGCGTTTTTGGATTTCCTCTAGGTCAGCCAAAAAACATAAGAAGTTTCGAGCACTCGATATGGACTATGGACATGTATCCCACCTCTTCGATCATGAATTCACGGGAAACATGAACTAGTTTAACCTTAATATGGTCTTTTTCAGGAGTATTATTGCTGCATATATATTACCCAACCCCACTTATTGGGATAGTATTTAGTTGTAATTGTTGTTGCTTTGGGTGATTGACGGTCAACAGTGAGTGAAACTCGGCATGCTCCCAAAAGGCAATGGACTTACCCGACATCTTATCGCTTGGGAAAGTGTCCAAGCAAGCAGCATGTTTGCATATTTAATACTCGACAGAGTTATCTGGCTGCTGCCTAACATATTAATCTTCACGTTCCATTTCTTCTATTTTTCTAATAGCACTTGGGGTAGAATTTGCTTAATTGCTGAATTTATTCACATATGATCAATTTTTTACTCTGTTATTGCAACATATTGAAAAAACATGAAATTCAGTCTCGTATAAGTTTGTTTTGTTTATTTTGCCAGAACTCATATAAGCTTGTTGGATAAGAGGAATGTGCTCTAAATTTTCATTGCTTTCCAAAAGAAATGTTTTTTTTTTTTTTCTGATTTGATTATTTTTCTTTTTAGAGATTCTTGCCTGCAGTGTTTGGATGTGATGTGGATCGTGCCCAAGCTGTGGAGCCAGCAAGAACTTTTTATGCTGCTTTCTTTACCTTCATCCGCTGCCTTGTTGAGGATCAGGGAATCCCGTATACCTACGTGTCTTGTAACTTTCTTGCAGGTTGGAGCCATCCTACAGCTCCCCCTACCGATAAATTTATCATCTTTGGGGATGGTAATGCAAAAGGTAATAAGCAATTCGTTAATGCTTTGCAATTTTCTGTACAAATTTTACGATCTAATTACGGTAGTGATCAGAGTGAGGGCAGTTCTTAAGCTTGAGAATTCCAGGCAACTCCCCATTTGAAGGTGTTGGGCCTTTTACATCCACTAGTCTTCCACTTCCGGAGACTTATAAATGATATGGAAGTGATGTTGGTTGTCTTGGCACGATACCGCCTGGTCAGCATATTAAGAAGTTTATCTTTATGTATCTGGTTGAGAAAGAACATATGGATGCATTTTTCTTTGGTTAATCTATTTATCAAGAGAGTTCTTTAAATGTGAGCCGAAAGTAACTCTAGGTAGATCAGGAAGATCAAAGGTTCTGTGATATATTTATTAGCCAAATTCTAAAATTCATCCCGTCAATATACAGCGGTGTATAACAGGGAGGATGACATTGGCACTTATACCATCAAAGCTGTGGATGATCCAAGGACCTTAAACAAAACTCTGTACATCAGACCTCCTGCCAACACCTACTCGACGAATGATCTCGCGTCTTTGTGGGAGAGAAAGATTGGCAAGACCCTGGAGAGAGTTTATATTCCAGAGGAGCAAGTTCTGAAGAGCATTCAAGGTCAGGGATGCGTTACTATTAAGATTTAAGCACGTGGAAATCGTCTCTATTCTCTCCGAGATTTAAAGCTTTTGACATTGTCGGTCTACTTGTCTGCTCATATTGTAGATGTGGAATCTCCAAGCGATCTGATGTTGGCCATATACCATTCTATTTTCGTGAAAGGAGACCAAACCAACTTCAAGATTGAACCATCGTTCGGAGTGGAAGCTTCGGAGCTCTACCCTGATGTCAAATACACCACCGTGGAGCAGTACCTTGATCAGTTTGTCTGATTGTCGAAACTGATTGTGCTTTTGGTGATTTGATTTCTCACATCAGCTTGGAATCATTAATCGTATAGGATTCTGCTTCTCACTATACTAACGGGAAACATCGCTGCCGCTGATCATCTTGTGGCGCACTGTACAACCTCCAAATATAAGAACATACTATGAATACTGAATACGTGCTCATCTGTGCTGTGTGCTTGGAGAAGCTACTTCTGTTTTGGAAATGTTATGGGTTTTGGTCTAGCTAATAAAATAAATTAAAAAAAAAGACAAAGGGTTTATGGACCTGTCATGCCAGAAACCTAACCCAAATTTGGGTCATATCTAAAAGACTCGTCAATCCATAAAAGATTTGATATTGACCATAAAAGATTTGATTAGACAAATTAAAAGTATGAAAATTTAATTAGAAAAGCGGTAATAGTACAGGGAGGAAAAGCATAATCTTTCCTTTTGTATTATCGTGGTGGGGCATACAAAACAAGACCAGAGTTGATGCTCATTTGAAAATTCCCCTAGCATGATTTTTCTGAAATCAGATACTTTATATGTCCTTGATAATCTTTTGCTCGGACTCGTCTCCTTTTGTAATCAAGAAAGTCTAATAAGGCGGTGTCTACCTAATATCGTGTTAACTTCACAAATTAAGTAAAATGCAATTTTAAATCTCAAATGGATGATCTAATCATAAAATCTTTTCCATTTAATGGTAAATAGACTATTTTATTACGTGCTGAATATATTTGTATCAAACTTACTCTTTAATCACAAAATCAATCTAATAAGGTAAATCTCCTTTTCTTCAAGAACTTTTGAATCTGAAAACGTAGAAATCTTAGTTTGGCCAAAAAATTAAAGACGGTAATCTCGTCATCAACCCCACTTTAAAAAGAATTAAGTGCATCTCAAAATAATCATATAGTGATCATTCAACGTCAAAATACCATGCAAGCACTTGCAAGTCGAATAACTCATTGCCTTCATACCATTTTCACTTATCTTTTGATATGATAAAAAAAAAATGGTTTGAACTTCTTCCCGAATAATTACATGAAAAATAAAATCATATTATTAAAATTTTCTAACCCTTCAAAATTAGGTCTATTTAAATCTTTAGCACCATCCAAATTAAATGTAGATTTTCTTATTTTTGGTGCGTTAAAATTTTGTTAATTTCACAAGAATTTAAATCATCTCTAAAACTAGACAATTTTTTTTTTTTTATTGAAGTACTTTATATTTGATTTTCTTCTGTTTCTATTTTACCACTTTGCATGTACTTCTTTTCCGGCTAACGATGGTGTCGAGAAAAACCAATTCACGTAAAAAGACAATCACGACCTTCTGAAATCAAAATAAAATGACGATTCATCAAGAACCCCGCCACTAGTTACGGCACGAAACCGAGCAAGTTTGCCGGGAAGAATCTCCGATGGCCAAGAAGAGCAAAAGTCCCGATGATCGAAGGCACCAGATACATCGGAAAGTCCATAGTTGAAGCAAATGCCAAGTCCAGTCACCCTACCTTCGCTCTCGCGAGGGAGTCCACTCTCTTCGATCCTGCCAAGGCAAACATCGTCGAAGGTTTCAAGAGCTTAGGCATCAAACTTTTTCCCGTGAGTATCATGGGGTTATGTACAGATAAAAAGAGATATCGAATTTACGTGATTCGATCCAAATGTTAATATCTATTTCAACGTAAAGAGCAGCACGAAATTTTATCGTGAAACAAGCGATACAGGGAAGATTATAATCATTCAAATACTCAAACACGATTAATATATCTCGGTCTTCATTTACGCTCACAATGTTTAGCCTTTCACATTATCCAGTGGAACCTCGCTAAAAGAATTACACAAATTTTGCTGACTAGAGTTTAACTGGCTCTCTAGTGTAATAACAAGAAGAAAATTTCTTCTCTCTGCGCGAGCTCCTCCGTTTCGATCCAGGGAAGCTCCACGCTTCACTTCCAAGGGTAGTTCCGTCATCATTGCACTTCTTCTCTAATTTCTTCCTTAGTGCGCGGCATTTAATAGGGAAGGATGAGAGAAGTTCGCATGGGCCCCATGCTTCATAATTGCTTGGGGGCTGCTACAATTAATGCACGAATAGAAAGAGACGAACAAAGCCCACATTCCTTTTGTCTTTCCTTCAATTTCTCTCGCACCCTCACATGTCAAATCGACAGCATGAAAGTCTTCCTTCCTGCTCCCCTTCATTTAATGAGGCGTGTCAGAACGCCCAAACCCAGAGTCTTCCCCACTGCCCAAACAGGATTTGTCGAGGATTGCTGACTTCGTTGATTGTTTATCCGTACTCTTGGTCATTGGATTTTCTGAAAACTTTTAGGGTGAGTTTAATTCAATAATTTTATAAAAAAAAAAAATTGACTTTTAAAGTCTTTAGGAGAAATATTAAAATGTTTTGACAAGATTTGTTAAAAAAATTTTAATCAATTTCTAGTCTTAAAAATACTAACAGCCCAACATTAAAAAGATCGATATTAAGCTTTTAATATTTATATTTTCCCGATGCTTATTTATAAAATTGAACCAAACCCACTTTATACAATCAGGAGAGACTATTGAATGCGGCGATCAAATAGGCCAATGTGGCAAATGTATAGGGGGGTGAAAAGTATAACTTTTCCTTTGATGCTCATTTGGATATACTTTAACTTGTGCAAGGCCCGGATTCATATATGCTTTTAACTTGTGCAAGGTTTTTCTGAAATCAAATACTTTATATGTCCTCGAAAATCTCCTCATTTACTGAAACTCGAGGTTTACTTACCGGATTATCTTTCTTTTTTTTCAAAAGTCAGCAAAGATGATATTTCTGTTGCCAGTTGATCAAGGGTAAGCTTAAAGTATAACGAGTTCAAACCGATTGATGAATGCCTCACTATGTTGGATTATCCTTGGATGTTTCGTGGACTGTTGTAGGCGTGGAACAGGCAAGAAGAAAAAGATGCACTGGCCACGGACTCTTGTGTCCTTTCTTAAACGAGAAAGTCCGATAAGGTGGTGTCTGCGTAATATTGTGTTACCTTCATAAATTAAGTAAAATGTAATCTCAAATTTTGAATGATTGATCTAAGTACGAAATCTTTACCATTGGTAAAAAGACTATCTCAATACATGCTTAACGTATTTGCGCCAAACTCTCTCTTTAATCACAGAATCAATCTAACAAGGTAGGTCCCCCCCCCCC
>BCNH02000003.1:5831157-5852134 GCA_001662345.2 Metrosideros polymorpha var. glaberrima
CCCCCCCCCCCCTTTTTTTTTTCAAGAACTCGTGAATTTGAAACTAGAGAAATCTTATGCTAGCCAAAAAATTAAAGATAGTAATCTCGTGATCAACCCTCCTAATGCACCTCAAAACAATCGTGTAGACCACGGAACCTAAAAAGTGGTTCCTTGCGATATGCTTGTCGAGTAGCTCATTGTCCTCTCATACCATTTTTTCTTATCTCTCGTATGATAAAGTAAACATAAAAAGGTGGTCTCAACTTCTTTCTTATTGATTACATGAAAAATTATAACAACATAACATCAATTGAGAAAACAAACTATAATCTAAATTAAACAGTATTTCTAACACTTCAAAATTAGTAATACTTAAATTTCTAACACCATCCAAGCTAATTTGAATTTTCTTATTTTGGTAAGTTAAGTTTTTCTCGTTTCACTTAAATTCATCTCTCAAATTAAACCATGTCGTTATTAAAGTACTTTATGTTTGATTTTCTTCCTTTTTTTTTCCAAGGACTAACACCACAAAAAAAAAATTCTTTATTGTTACTCTTATGTAAAATTTATCTAAATTTTACCCTAACATTTTTTATAAATTTGTCATAGGGATACTTGTTCGAAATTTGTTGTGATATTAAATATTAATTTAGAAAAAACGTGATATGAGTATATTAATTTGAGATTTTTTAAAATAAAAATATTAATTTAGGATAATCGCAACAGAAAATTAATTTCATGTAATCTATTTCCAGTGAAGGATTAGATCAAGAAAAAGCAATCCGCTGGAAAGACAAATCATGAAAAGACAATTATACCCTCCTGGAATCAAAATAAAAATGGCTCCATGTAGGACTCCCCACATCCTCTCGCCCTTTCTGGCAAACAGTTAGAGACCAAGCAAGTTCGCCGGAAAAACCACGAGTCCACCGTGAAAACCCTCCGAGATGGCCGAGAAGAGCAAAGTCCTGGTGATCGGAGTCACTGAATGCATCGGAAAGTTCATCGTGGAAGCGAGTGCTAAGTCCGGTCACCCTACCTTCGCTCTCGTGGGTCTCGTGGGGTCCACTCCGTCCGACCTTGTCCAAGGTTTCAACTTTCAAGAGCTTAGGCGTCTGTTTAGTTCATGTGAGTAGTTTTTCCGGTGCGATTGCGTTCGTTTCCGACATCTGGTTCTGCTTTGAGGAATCGAAGCGTCACCTGCCGTTAATCTTGCTCGTCGTTCGGAGAAATGTCTTTCACAGTAGATTCGGAGTTGATTTTCGTCTCCATCTCCCACTTGATCGAGTTTTGATGGAATCTTGTTACGATTTGGTGTTTCTCTTTCTCTTCTCTGACATTTTGTCTCTGTATATTGGTGAAATCAGAAATCACGTCCCTTTCCTTCTTCACACTGCCTGAAGAATTATCTCAGCTTCGCATGTTGATACTTGCAACACATTTTCAGACAAATCTTATAGAAACTTTGGCTCAATATCCAAAAAAACACCTCACTTTAATTGTTGTCGTAATTATATCTAAAAAAATTTTATCCCGTAAAACATTTTTGACTTCGATTTTTGTCTCAAATTTATCAACGTTATAGTTATATTTATATCTAAAATAGTTTACATTTATATCTAAAATGGTCATTAGTAAATTTACGTGAAAATATTACGTCATTAATAAATTTTACCTTAATATGCTGACTAGGAAAAATCGTTTATAAAATGATATCTTCTTGACGAGCAATTAAGAAAAATGAAGATAAAAGTAAGGACAATTGAAAAGTCAAATTTTAATTTCTCATTAAAAAGAATTTTTGTAAATAATTTATTTCAATCAATTTATTAAGGTAAAATTTATTAATGACATAAGTTTACTGACAATAATTTTAGACGAAAAGGCAACGTTAGTAGATTAAGAACAAAAATAAAAGTTGAATTTTTTATGAGGCAAATTTTTTTTTGGATATAATTGAAATAACGCCTAAAATTTGAGAATATTTTTTTTTGTATTGAACCTAAAAACTTACATATGCTATAGTTGTTTATGAGACAGCTATTGCTACGTAGCTACAGTTTGCTGGGTAGATGAATTTCTTATATAGAAGCTGTTGTGAATTAAAGAGAAGCAAATTAATAAAATAGTTGAAAGAAAGGAAAGGAAATCGGATATCAAATTTATATAGTTCGATCTGAATGTCGATACTTACGTCCACAGGAAGAGCAGTATGGAATTCTATTATAAAAAGATACGATGGAGATTACACTTACTCGAGCACTTAAATACACTTAGGTCCCGTTTGGTTCAGCATTCCAAATGGCCTTTGCGGCTATAAAGTCTCTTGGCAAAATGTAATCCTGTTTAGCAATTGCATTTGACTCACTTTGGACAAATGCAATTGCATCTTTAAAGCTCCCTAAAGTCTCTTAACTCAAGACAGGTCTGGAGGTATTTTGAGAAGTTACATTTTCGAAATGCAAGCTGGCACAATTCATGAATTGGACGAAGGCCAGCAACAATTGTCGGTGGATCGCCTGACGCCGGTGATCGCTGTAGGGGGTCGCCCGAAGCCAACGACAGCCGCCAAAGGGTTGCCTAAAGCCGGTGACCACCGCTGGAGGTTGCCCAATGTCACTAGAGGGTCACTCGATGCCGATGATCGCTGCCAGGGGGTTGCTCGACGCCAGCGACCGTCGCTGGGGGGTCGCCCAACGCCAGTGACCATCGTTGGGGGTTGCGCACGAACCAATTGTCGGCAACTGAGCTAGAAAAAAAGAACAAATAAAAAAGCAAAAGTTCTTTACAAAATGTAAATTTACTAAATAACATTTACGTTAAAGTAACTTTTCATTGTGTTTTTAAAATGTAGTGAACCAAATAGTATTTGCATTTACTCGAACCCTACGTTAAAGTAACTTTTCATTGTGTTTTTAAAATGTAGTGAACCAAATAGTATTTGCATTTACTCAAACCCCTTTAGGCTAAAGGTACTTGTATTTTTTCAAGTACATTTCTCAAATGCTGAATCAAATAGGGCTTTAGTGTTTTCAGCCCTCAATTACATTAAATAACTCATACAATGTTTAGTCCATCACAATTCTTAGTGAAATCTCACTTAAGGAATTGCACAAATTCTACTAACAAGAATTTAAGGGTGTATGGTAATGTTTTCGTTTTTAAGAACAATTTCTTAACAAAAATGTTTTTTTTCGATTCTATTTTCAGAAATAGTTTCTAAACAGAAAAACGCGTTTTGTAATTTCTATTCTCGAAATAGAAAAAGAACAGAAATACATTTAGTGCAACTCTAAAAATTTATATTCTCAATTTTTTTCATTGAATTATAAAAATGTCAATGAATGCGTCAGTGGCGGTGGTCGGCGACGACGGTAGGGAGGCAGTGATGGAACACAGCGGGCGACGGACTCGTGGGCAGAGTGATGGTGGAAAGAGTGGCGAGAAAGAAAAAAAAAAAGTAAGAAATTGCCTCTTTTTTAAGTGAATTTATTTATTTTTCTCATAAATAAAAAGTGATTTTTTTATTTTTATTTTTGTTCTAAATTAATTATCGAGAATAAAAATAATTTTTAAAAATAAAAAGTTATCAAATAGATTTTCGTTTTAATTTTTTTTTCGAAAATAAAAAAATCTCGCGCTTTATTAAACAGGTCGTAACTGGCTAAATCGCTTGAGTGCAAGAACAGCGAGAAAATTTTCCCTCTGCCGGGAGCTCCTACGTTTTGCTAAGCTCTAGGGTTCTGACTTCGATGAGTTTCCTTTAGTCTAGTTCCGTCATCATTGCACTTCTTCTCTATTTCTTCATTTGTGTGCGGGCATTTAATAGGAAGTGACAACATGAAAGTCTTCCTTCCTGCGCCCCTTCATTTAATGAGGCGTGTCACAACACCCAAAGTGAGAGGAGAGTCTTCCCTCTGCCAAAGCAGGATTTGTTGACGATTGCTGAGTTTCATCGATTGTTTGTTCATGCTCTTAGTCATTTGATTTTCCGGACGACTTATAAATGAATTTGATTTAGTATTTTCAATTTTTCGATCCTTAAAATTTCTTAAAGATATATTTTTTAAAAAGCTTTCAATTAAACATTAATTTTAAAAAAGCTGAAAGTTCAATATTGAAGAGATCAGCATTTTGACATTTTCGAAAGGCTGAATTTATGAATTAATGAAATTTAGTTAGTTTCCATTTTTGCTCTCGAATTTTTATTAAAAGTCCAATTTTGCCCTCTTTAAAAGCAAACGTATCTACTTTGCTAATTTCTTCGTTGCAGAGAAATTAATATAAGAAACAAACAATTAAATCAAAAGACTACGGTTGGGCTTAGTTTATTTCGGCCAAGCTCGTTCGCTCGCTTTAATTTGAACCGTGTTGTTTTGACAGGTTCAAACTTGAGACATTTCATGCCCGACCGACGTAGGTATTGAAGTCTTCCAAAACAAGATTTGTTGACGATTGCTAACTTTCATCGATTGTTTAACCATGCTCTTGGTCATTTAATTCTCTGGGAGACATGTACGATCCATACAGACTATTGAATGCGATTAAATAGGTTGATATGGTAATCTCCATTGTTGGGAGAGAACGACTAATCACATCACGTTTTCCTCGCTTTGCTTCGATGGAGCGAAGCGAAGCGAGGTCATCAGTGACATTCAAGGATAACTATTTCACATCCATTGTTGGGCTTCTAAGTTAGGAAGCACGGACAATCTCCAGGAGCTTTCGCGTTGGTATCCTGACACATGGTCAACGTTCCAGACATACCGGTGACACACGAGTCCAGCATCCCGACATGCGATTCCGACACGCATGGGTCACTTTTAAAAATTTTCAATAGATTAGAAGTTCTAAGGGGGCTACTCTGAATCCAGACTCTTGCTTTTTGACGCATTCAATTGTGTATGAAATTCTGTCATCATGGATACCATCTGCATGTATTCATAAATTGAATTTACATCTTCACACACAAAGAGGTTCTTTGACCTTGCCGTCCCCTGTCTCGATCCTTGTTGGGATATTGGGCTGCCCACATACTCCAGTGGGCTTTGTTTATCCAGAACCTTTGCGGTTGGGTTTCCTTTAAGTCAGCCAAAACAACAAGGGATAAATGCGTTGAAAGTCTTGCAACTTGTTATGGATGTGCAATTAAGTCATAAAATTATCAAAAAATGTAACTAAGTCATAAAACTTTTAAAAAGTATAATCAAATTATAAAACTTGTCAAATTAGTTCAATTAAGTCTTTTCGTTGAGTATATTTTTTGAAAGTTTTAAGATTTGATTGTACTTTCATGACAAGTTTAGCACTTGATTGCACTTTTTGAAAGTTTTAAAATTTAATTGTACCTTCATGACAAGTTCTAGAACTTTAAATATACTAGTTGATCCTTAAAATGGTCTTTTTCAATAGTATTATCATTGTTGCAAGTATGGGTGCGTTTGATAACTATCCAGAATTTTTAATTCTGATTTAGAAGTAATTTTGGAGTAGAAATGCGTTTGATAAATAATTACTTCTAGAACAATTTTTTACTTCTAAAGGATAATTGTGTTTGGAAAAAAAAATGATTTTTTAGGGTGAAAAGTGATTCTTTTCCATTTTTACTTATTTTACTTCTCATTTTTCTTTTCCTTTTCTTCTCACGCTTGTCGGCCATCGGCCACCACCGCGGCCCGTCACCATCGATTGCCGATCCCTGCCGCTGCTGCTGGTTGCCCACCGCCGATTGTTGTTTAGTAGGTTGGTCGCTGCCCAATCGTTGATCGTCGGTTGCCGCCAGTCGCCGAACGCAAAGCTTTTTGCCGCCGGTCGCCATTTAGCAACTTGATAGAAGCAGAAGTAGAATGAGGACGCGTTTAGTAACACTAAAAAAAAAAAAATCATTTTCTTTCGGAATCACTTTTGATCAGAATTAATTATTATAAAAAAAATTAAATTCTCAAAGAGAATTGAAAACAAACGCACCCCATGTTACCCAACCCCACTTACTTGGATAGCACTTGTAGTTGCTGCTTTGGGTGATCAGCGGTCAATGATGAGTGGAACTCCGCAAGCAGCATGTGTGCATATTTTGTACTTAGACAGAATTATCTGGCTGCTGCCCTAACATTTAAATCTTCACTTTCCATTTCTTCTGCTCTTCTAATAGCACTTGCGGTCGAATTTGCTTAATTGCTGGAATTTCTTGATTCACTTATAATCCTTTTAAACGCTGTTTTAGTAATATAGTTGAAGATACGTCTCTTTTTTTCTTCTTTATTTTCGCCAGAATTCATGTAAGTTTGTTTAATAAGGGGAACTTGTCGCTTTCAAATAAAAATGTTTCTTCTCATGTAAGTTCGTTTTTTTTTTTTTGTCGGAATGTAATTTTGTTGGATAAGGGGAATATGCTCTAAATTAAATTACTTTATATTTGATTTTCTTCCTTTTTTTTTAAGACTAGCACTAAAAAATCTTAAATCGATACATCTGTGTCATATTTACAAAAAAATAATTTTTTCACAAAAAATCCTATATTGTTATGCTAATGTTACATTTATTCAAATTTTGCGCAAACATTTTTGGTAAAATTTGTCATGATTATTCTGGTTTGGGAATTTTGTGACATAAAAAATCACTTTGAAATAAATGTGGTAGTAGTATAATAGTTTGAGATTTTTTGGGATAAAAAAATTAATTTATAATAAATGTAGTAGAAAATTAATTTTACGAACTCTTCTTCCAATGAAGGATGAGATCAAGAAAAATCAACTCGCTGAAAAGACAATGATGCCCTTCCAGAACCGCTATAAAAAACCCTCGCATTTTAGCGCGCTCTCTCCCTCTTTCACAAACGGCTACAGCAGAGCCACTACAGTACAGAGACCGAGCAAGCTCGCCGGGAAAAACCACCACTCCGCAGTTAAAACCCTCCGAGATGGCCGAGAAGAGCAAAGTCCTGGTGATCGGAGTCACTGCACAGATCGGAAAGTTCATCGTGGAAGCGAGTGCTATGTCCGGTCACCCCACCTTCGCTCTCGTGGGGAAGTCCAATCCGTCCGACCCTGCCGTTGCCGAGGCCAGCCTCGTCCAAGGTTTCGAGAGCTTAGGCGTCTGTGTAATTCATGTGAGTAGTTTTACCCGTGCGATTGCGTTCGTTTCCGACATCTGGTTCTGCTTCGAGGAATCGAAGCGTCACCTGCCGTTAATCTTGCTCGTCGTTCTGAGAAATGTCTTTCGCAGTAGAATCGGAGTTGATTGTCGTCTCAATCTCTAAATCGATCGAGTTGATGGAGTCGAGTTACGATTTGGTGTTGGTCTTTCTCTTTTGTGAAATTGCAAATGACTTCCCTCTCGTTTTTCCCGCTGCCTGACGAATCATTTCAGCTTCGCATGTTGATTCGAACGAGCACATTTCCAGACAAATCTTATAGAAACTTCCATATGCTTTGGCTGTTCATGAGACACCTATAGCTACGTAGCTGCACTGACCCGTCATTCTCAGATGCCGTGTTTAGATACCTCGTTACAACCTCGTGAAGATCGGCAGGCAACGTATGGACCGAACTCTGTGGATAGTAGCCTGTTGTTTTATTTGTCATACTATTTTTTATTGTCTGATAAAGGTAGTGAAGTCTTATCTGCATTGGATTATGAATTTATCCTTTTCATAGTCTTCACTCTGCCAAAACAGGATTTGTTGATGATTGTTGACTTCATTGATTGTTTATTCATGCTCTTGGTCATTTGATTCTCAGGGAGATGTAAACGATCCAGAGAGTCTATTGAATGCGATTAGGCAGGTTGATGTGGTAATCTCTACTGTTGGGGTAGCACTAAAGGTCCAATACAAGATTGTTGCTGCCATTAAAGGAGCCGGAAATATAAAGGTGGCGCTGTTTCTAATGATTTTGTCCTCGTAATTGTTGTTCGTTTAGCATTTGACTGATGACACAGGTTGTGTTAGCTTAATTGTTTTCTTCTGGTATAAGTGCATCGCATTCTCCTTGGGAGCTTCGCTTTGATGAAATGGGATGCATTGGCTTATTTATCTGTAGACTTCACTTGTTTTTTCATCTTTAACAGTCATGACTTTGTGTAGAAGCCATCAATGAAATTCGAGGATAACTATTTCACATCCAAGCATAGCGCAGTGTGGATAACTATTTCAAATCCACACTATTGCTTTTTGACATGTTCAATTGGGTAGGAAATTCTGTCATCATGGATGCATGATGTGCCATCTACAAGTTTTCATAAGTATGCGGGTGGATATTGTGCTGCCCACATACTCCTGGAGGCTTCATTTATCCAGAACCTGTGTGTTTTGGGTTTCCTCTGGTTCAGCCAACAAAATAAGAAGTTTCGAGCACTCACTATGGACTATGGACATGTAGCCCAGCTCTTCGATCATAAATTCGCGGGAAACATGAACTAGTTTATCCTTGAAATGGTCTTTTTCAGGAGTATTATTGTTGCATTTATGTTACCCAACCCCACCACTTACTGGGATAGTACTAGTAGTTGCTGTTGCTTTGGGTGGTTGACTGTCAATGGATATTTTATACTTGCATATTTTGTACTTGACAGAGGGTCCAAGCAAGCAGCATGTCTGCATATTTTATACTTGACGGAGTGATCTGGCTCCTACCCTAACATTTAAATCTTCACTTTCCATTTCTTCAATTTTTCTAATAGCACTTGGTGTTGGATAAGGGGAATATGCTCTAAATTTTCATTGCTTTCTAATGTAGATGTTTCTTCTGATTTGATTATGTTTCTTTTTAGAGATTCTTGCCTTCAGAGTTTGGAAGTAATGTGGATCGTGTCCATGCTGTGGAGCCAGCAAAAAATTTATATGCTGCTCTCTATGCTGAGATCTGCCGCCTTGTTGAGGCCGAGGGAATCCCACATACCTATGTGTCTTTTAACTTCTTTGCAGGTTGGTACCTTCCGACATTGGCACAGCCTGGGGCTACAGCTCCCCCTAGAGATAAAGTTGTCATCTTAGGGGATGGTAATGCAAAAGGTAAGAAGCAGTTTGTTGAAATATGCATTCTGATTTGTTGGGATCTTTCTGTACAATTTTTGCGATATATTAACCGTCGTGATCAGAGCGAGGGCAGTTCTTGAAGCTTGAGAATTCCAGGCAACTCCCCTATCCGGAGATGTTGGGCCTTTTACATCCATTAGTCTTCACTTCTGAAGACTGATAAAAGATATGAAAGTGATGTTGGTTATCTTGGCACAAGGGCAGCGTATTAAGAAGGTTATCTTTATGTATCTGGTTGAGAAAAGAACATATGGATGCATTTGTCTCTGATGAATCTATTTATCAAGAGAGTTTATCTTTAAATGCGAGCTGAAAGTAACTCAGGATGATAAAAGGTTATGTGATATATTCATTAGCCAAATTCTAAAACTCTCCCCCTCGATATACAGTGGTGTTTAACAAGGAGGATGACATCGGCACTTATACCATCAAAGCTGTGGATGATCCAAGGACCTTAAACAAAACTCTGTACATCAGACCTCCTGCCAACACCTACTCGATGAATGATCTTGTGTCTTTGTGGGAGAGAAAGATCGGCAAGACCCTGGAGAGGGTTTATGTTCCAGAGGAGCAAGTTCTGAAGGACATTAAAGGTCAGGGATGCATTACTATTAGATTTAAGCAAGTGGAAATTGTCTCTATTCTCTCCGAGATTTAAAGCTTTCGACGTCGATCAGTCTACTTATCTGCTCATATTGCAGATGAGGGATTTCCAAGAAGTATGCTGATGGGCATATCCCATTCTGTTTTCGTGAAAGGAGACCAAACCAACTTCGAGATTGAGCCATTGTTCGGAGTGGAAGCTTCGGAGCTCTACCCCGAGGTCAAATACACCACTGTGGATCAATACCTTGATCAGTTTGTTTGATTGTCAAAACTCACTGTGCTTGGTTTTTTGATTTCTCACTTCTGCTTGGAATCACAAACAGTATAGTTTTCTGCTTCTTAGGATCAGTATAACATGTCGCTTCTGCTTATCATCTCAGGGTATGTACAACCTCCAAATATAAGGACGTACTAATGAATACTGAATATGTGCTCATCTGTGCTGTGCTTAGGGAAGTTACTTCTATTTCGGAGCTGTGTTATGGATTTAGGGCTAGCTAAGAAAAAGAAAACCAATGAGACTCAGGTTTATGGGCTGTCATGCCAAAAGCCTACCCCAATTGAAAATAAAGGGACTTGATTAGAAAAGCAATAAAACTTTCGGGCTAAAAAGTGTAGTTTTTCCTTTTCTATGCTCGTCGCGGAGCTAAGAAAACCAGACCATAGTTGATGTGCATTTGAAAACTCCCCGCTATTTGTCGCTTGCAAGGTCCTAATTCGTATACAGCTCTCTGACTTGCAAGGTTTTTGTGAAATCAATTACTTTATATGCCCTCGAAAATCTCCTCATAATTGAAATTTGACGTTTGCTTAGCGAATTATTTTTTAAAGTCAGCAAAGATGAAATTTCCATTGCCAGTTAATTAAGGGTAAGCGTAAAGAATAACGAGTTTAAACCGATTGGTGAATACCTCGCAATATTAGATTATTGCTAATTTTTTAAGGACTTTCATCATTGAATCAATTTAACAATGTTGCTCTATTTTTTTTTTCCCAAAAGCTTACGAATTAAAAATATAATAATCTTGTAATCGATCCTACTCGGCAGAAGAATTTGGTGCGCCTCAAAAAAATCATCTAGCGACCGTGAAAATTCTATAATAGGATTCAAGCATTACATGTAGAGTAGCTTATCGCCCTTTCATGCTATTTTTACTTGATTTTTCATATGATGAAGTAAACCTAAAATGTGATTTCAACTTCTTCCTCCTCAGTTACATGAAAAATCATTGTAAATCATAGTAGAGCATTATCAATCGATGAATAAAATCATAAACAAAATTCAATAGAATCTCTAACACTTTAAAACTATGATAACTTACATCTCTAGCACCATTAAAACTTTTTTTTTTTTGTCGAAAGCACCCGTTCATACTTAGTTTTAGATTTTTCTCATTTTTGGTAAATTAAGTTTGTCTTATTTCTCAAAAGTTCACATCATCGGTCAAATTGGACAAAATCGATTGAAAAGTACTTTGTATGTGATTTTCCTTTACTTTTCTTGTTCCACTTTGCATGTTCTCATTTTCCAAGTGAAGGATGGTATTAAGAAAATCAATTCCTTGAAAAGACAATTATGCCCTTCCTGGAATCAAACCAAAACGACGATTTATCGTCTCGAAGCCCGCCAACAGTTTCAGCACAAGACCGAGCGAGTTCGCCGGGAAAAACCAGGCCTCCGCCGTGAAGAACCTCCGATGGCCGAGAAGAGCAAAGTCCTGGTGATCGGAGGCACCGGATACATTGGAAAGTTCATCGTGGAAGCGAGTGCTAAGTCCGGTCACCCTACCTTCGCTCTCGTGAGGGAGCCCAACTCGTCGAAGGTTTCAAGAGCTTAGGCGTTAAATTTGTTCATGTGAGTAGCTATTCCCGTGGAATTGTGTTCGTTTCCCACATTTGGTGCTGCTTCGAGGAATCGAAGCGTCACCTGCCGTTAATCTTGTTCGGGATTCCGAGAAATGTCTTTAGCTGAAGAATCGGAGTTGCTGTTTATCTCATTCTTTCACATTTGGTCCTTGTAAGTTGGTGAAATCAGAACTCACGTCCCTCTCCTTTTTCAAATGCCTGACGAAATCTCAGCTTCGCATGATGATACGAACGTGCCCATTTTCAGACAAATCTTGTGGAAACTTCCATATGCTTCAGCTGTTTACGAGACATCTATAGCTACGTAGCTGCACTTTGCTGTGCAGACCAAAATCTTGTTGACGATTGCGGACATTTATTGATATTTTATCCATGTTCTTGGTTGTCTGATTCTCAGGGAGACGTATACGATCAAGAGAGTCTACTGAATGCGCTTAAGCAGGTTGATGTGGTAATCTCTGCTGTTGGGACAGAACAACTAGAGGGCCAAGACAAGATTGTTGCTGCCATTAAAGCAGCCAGGAATATCAAGGTCGTGCCGTTTCTAATGATTCCGTCCTTGTTTCTATCGTTCGTTTAGCATTTGACTGATGATTAAGGTTGCTGTTAGCTTAATTCTTTTCTTCTCGTGTAAGCCTCGGAACCAACGAAGATAGAAACTTCGGAAATGTAAGGGCACAATTATACACGAAGGAGAAAGGATTAAGGAAAGCGTCGTGCAAACTTTTCCAACACAAGGTAGAATTTGATTTCTCTTCTTTTTCCAACCCAACCAGCAACAAGTCCACGATCGACTCTCCGTTTCTAAGTTTTCTTTTCTGACCAAGTGCACTTGCAGCAATGAAGAAGGTGCTTCCATGTCTGACTAAACTCCTTTCTTCTTTCTTTTCTTTGACAAATTGAATGATCCCCTGTACACAACCGCCATATGCCACCGCCCTCAGTTGGAATAGGAATCAAAATCCAACTAGGATTTTTCTTGGAGATTGAAGGAAAATCAATTTCATTATTTCTAACAGTAAGTGCACTGCGTTCTCCTGGAGAGCTTCGCTTTGGTGAAATGGGATGGATTTCCAGAGGAGCAAGTTTTGAAGAACATTCAAGGTCAGGGATGCGTTGCCATTAGATTTCTCTCCGAGATTTAAAGCTTCTGATGTTGATCAGTCTACTTATCCACTCATGTTGCAGAGGCGGCATTTCCACTCGATTTGATGTTGGCCATATCCCATTCTGTTTTCGTGAAAGGAGACCAAACCGCCGTCGAGATCGAGCCATCATTCGGAGTGGAAGCCACGGAGCTCTACCCCGATGTCAAATACTCCACCATGGATCAGTATCTTGATCAGATCGTCTGATTTTCAAAGCTGCCTGTGCATGGTAATTTCTCACATGAGCTTAGAACATGAATAACATAGGATCCTGCTTCTCAGGATCCTAGTGTGAAATGTGGCTCCCCATGGCATGTACAACCTATGAATAATTTGAGGACATACTATGAATATGCTGCGCTTGGAGAGACATGTCCGTCTTTCTCCATTTTTGTATATTGTACGTTCTACGTCCTCGGCGCATGTATTGAGTTGGAGCACTCCTGATGCCCGATACCATACGCGATTTCCTAGTTTTGGACGAAAGATAAATATGCGGTTTTCAACTTCGATTCAAACAATGAAACAGTTAGTTATTGTCAAGAGGTAAATCGGAAACCTTTTCTGTAGTATTGCCATATATTCGTGCTAAGAAGAGAGACTGATCTCCGTTCGAGAATACGTAACTCATGCGGTCTGTGTAGTGGATTTGTCCGATTTTGTGATTATCATCAGCCGTCGTCGTTTTAAAATAATCGCCCTTAGTTATTGCTATAAGACGTGCTTCCTTATGAAATGTCTGGTTCGAACAATGCCCACCTCAGAAATGGACAAGCTCGTCCATCGTTACGGTTCCATTGACGTGCTAACATTGTGGTCTTCTTGTCCCAACGATGGCGCCGGTGCAGATTATTATGGCAAATAAATTACTTTAGAAAAACTTTTCTTAACTTGATGTGTGTTAAATTATGGCGGAAATTCTTTTGTCTCGACAAAAATCTACTAAAAAAAATTACCTTGGGAAATTAAAATTCGAAAAATAAGAGGGCTTGAAAAGGACTCTAGATTAATTAAAATGAGATATTCCGGAGGTCGAAAAATTCAATGTTGGCATTATCTAGTCCTGTTGACGCAGGCACAGAGGGAGAGCGTAATCAGCGTGCCTCGAATAGTTAATCGAGCTGGCGTCGGCAGGGTATTAAACTTACGAGGCACCTAATGATTGGCCCGTTCTATTTTTCCCCATTAAATATAAATAATTAACTATATGGCTGACTTGGACTATAGAGTCGTTGACAGGGATGCGTACGGCACGTCTTGTTTTTTTTTTGCTTCTCTTACGCAATATTCACATAAGAAATTATTAAATAAAAAAATTAACTCTCGGATTATTCGTAAATGAGTTTATATAATGTCTTTGTTTTCTCTATGTCCGGACAAAAGAAACGCTCCCCAGTCGAACCTATGCAATACGTACGGCGTGTCGTATGACTGAAGTGGACAGAAAATATTGGTCTGTTGTCGGTGTCAGTCCAGTACTATAATGTCATGCTCCTTGATATTGAAGGTTATCTTCATACGTTGAAGACCTCCTCAGCCTCGTTCTTTCCGTCTTTCTCTTCTCTGTTGCGTTTCTTCACGACCCTTTCTTCCCCTCAGAAAATGTCTTGAGCCACCGATTGTGCTCTCCAACCAGTGAAGGTTCTTGGAAGTGGTTTGCGTTTCCTGCACAGTTGAAGGTCCTAGAGACCTCCGAAAGATCTCCTCTTCTTGGGGTCGGCTTGTAAGAATCTCTCTCTTCTTCGTTAAGCTCGTCTCTTGGAGAAATCTTCGTTAACTTCTTGTTGTTTGTTCTCTCACGATCGTGTCGTTCTTGGGCTCTGTTGTTTAGCGTTTCGCTTCTTTGCTGGGACGTTAGACGTGATTACTGTTTGTGATTGATGATCAGTGAAGGTTCAGCTGAGGTGGTGGGTTTGATTTGGTGAGTGAGGGTGCGGAGAATGGAAGAGCGTTATGAGCCGTTGAAGGAGCTCGGCTCCGGGAATTTCGGGGTGGCGAGGTTGGTGAAAGATAGGAAGACAAAGGAGCTTCTTGCTGTCAAGTACTTAGAGAGGGGAAACAAGGTTGAATTTTTTCTCTTCTTCTTGTAGACTGACATTTTCTTGCTCTAATTTATCGTGTGTTAATTCCGCGTCACCGGTTTAAAGGAGATCTCTGGATGGACCGCCGATAATAGTTGTATTGATAGTGAATCTAAGGCACCTGTAGAGAATCATTGTATGCTCAGCTAAGGGTATGCTTTCTCTTTAGGGTGTGGGGGAACCAAGAATTGCTTGCCGATAGATGTGCGCGGCGGTTCAAAATGTTTCGCATCTTTCTTTGGCGTTTTGAATAGAACTTTATTTTTCTGCTTCTATGAGTAGGCTCGGCAACTTTAATCAGCGGTACTCTTATCTTTGTATTATGGCTGGTGAACAGATTACTTCGTACTTCTGTAGCTTTCAAGGCAATTGTGATGTTTGCATCTTAGACTAAACAAGGAGAATCGCAAGTTGGATATTTTATTTGATTAGGAAGTGATTGATCCTTAAGACCTCGGTTTTAGTTACTATTATATTCTTCTCATCAATTTCATTGGAGATACTAGCTTATCACTTGAGTTCCTCAGTATCATTTTACCAGATACATGCCCTGACTAATATTTTTATTATCAGATTGATGAGAATGTCCAGAGGGAAATCATCAATCACAGATCCTTGAGGCATCCAAACATTGTCAGATTCAAGGAGGTAGTGATTTAAGCTTCCATTCTGGTCACGTTGCTGTGTTTAAGTTTATTCATGCAATAATTTGGGTCTTGGAAAAGGCGTGGGCACTAATTTGAGCTCTTCCCAAGCAGCCAAGTGCTTTACGCATACGTTCCCAGCAAAATAGGCTTGGCTGAACTAACTTTAGGAGCCGAATCTAATGAAATTCTGCATGTAAAAAGAGGCTAAAATGTACAAGCACTTAAAATTGTTCAATGCAGGTTATGTTGACCCCTACTCATTTGGCTATTGTCATGGAATATGCGGCTGGCGGAGAACTTTTTGAGAGGATATGCACTGAGGGTCGTTTTAGCGAAGATGAGGTTTGTTTTGCCTGGTCCTTTTGAGCATAAAACGGGCTTCACCCGAATCAATTTGGCGCAAAAGAGGGTTCCATCACTTATGTTTGCATCTTGATGCTTTCATGTGACAGGCAAGATTTTTCTTTCAGCAGCTTATATCCGGAGTCAGCTATTGTCATACCATGGTTTGATTCTGCGTCATTGCTCTTTTCTTTTTCCCTCATTTTTGGGTTGAATTGTCTAATCAAAGCATAGATGCTTCTCTCTTCCAAAGTCACAATGGGTCTCACGTAGTTTCTTTTGCTCATTGCAGGAAATTTGCCACCGGGACCTTAAACTGGAAAACACGCTACTCGATGGAAGTCCAATGCCTCGTCTCAAGATATGTGACTTTGGTTACTCAAAGGTCTGGTAATCTTTTTGCCAACTTCTTGCTAATCTTTGATTCTCCTCCTCATATTCGCCTGTGATTGCTTGTGTGTGTAAACTACAGTCTGGTCTGTTGCATTCGCAACCCAAATCAACAGTTGGAACACCAGCGTACATTGCTCCGGAAGTTCTGTCAAGAAAGCAATATGATGGCAAGGTTTGTATAATGCTATTTTCCCAGGTTCCAATTGTTTCGGGAGGGAAGTGCTTCTCTTATAATCCTGGTATGCACAGAACATGTACTAAGGCATCATTCATCCCGTCAGATTTCCCAGGGATATGTAAAAATAAATGAAGCTACCAATACTAAAGTATTGATTTTACAAGGGTTACAAAGGAGTGTCGTCAGGTAGCTTGTAATTGACTGCTACATAGAGCTCTTACATCGTCAGTAATGTGAACTCCCCCGTTCGATAGGCATTGAATCAGTCAGGTCTGACTCAGAGCCGAATGGTCACAAGTTTATGCATGACTTATTGTAAATAGTTAAGCTCAGTATTGTCCAGGAATTATAATCAAGTTCCTGTCCATAGCTGCCATTGATTAAGTCTAATAATCTCATATTAGTTAGCTGTTTCATCGGGAATGTTCTGTTTCTTCTTGTTTCTCTCGTGTCGTTTCAATTTCTACGCACTACTGTGGCTTCATCATTTTCTACATGGTTTATCGCAATCATACTAAAGTATAGTCTTTCTTACTTGACCGTAGCTGAACATGAGAGACATGTATAACCATACCTGAAAATGGGCCTGCTGAGTCCGTAAAATAATCGAGTCCTCCTCTTTGTGCGATAACACTAACCACTGGGGCTGCCTTTTCAATAGATTGCAGATGTTTGGTCTTGTGGGGTAACACTATATGTCATGCTGATTGGAGCATACCCATTTGAGGATCCCGACGATCCTAGGAATTTCCGGAAGACCATTGATGTGAGTTTGCTCTGCACCTAAGTGAAGTAGAAGGCGTTTTGTTGTCCCATTGGAGAAATAAAACATATCGATTTTCACCAGTATTGACTCTCCACTGTTCATTACAGAGAATATTGACTGTCCAGTACTCCATACCAGACTACGTGCGCGTTTCTGCGGATTGCAGGCACCTGCTTTCTCGCATATTTGTCCCCCATCCTGCCAAGGTAACCCCGTGACTATTGTTCATTTCTTCATATGTGCCAGAGGATGAGTGGTATCTCGGAACTTGCCTAGAAGAGGTAACAAGCAGGGCATTTTACTATGCCCAACTTCCTCGTTTGTGGGTCTCATGTCGGAAACATAACCAATCAAATAATGCCACATGCATTGTCGTCGCATTTAGGTAGACAAGATACAGCCTTACTAGACATTCCATCTAATAAGTACATTGAGTATGGTCTGCTAGGGAACTTTTTTGCTAAAACTAATATTTAGTTTCTCTAGTGTTGCACTCTGAAGGAGAGATTAAGTTCGATTATGAAAAGGAAATATTCATGAGAGTTGTAGAATAGCTCTTATAATTATTAATTGATATTGACACTCCTCTTCCATTTCTTCATTGAAGAGGATCACTCTCCCAGAGATAAAGCAGCACCCTTGGTTCCTGAAGAACTTGCCAAAGGAGTTGATCGAAGGCGAGAAAATGAACTACAAATCAGAACGGGACCAACCTGTTCAGAGTGAGGAAGAAACAATGCAGATCATACAAGAGGCACGGACGCCGGGACAAGGACATAAAGCTGGCGGGCTGGGTGCAGCCTCAGAAACCGACCCTGATGAAGAAGCTGATCTAGAATCTGAAATCGATGTCAGCTGTGATTTTTAGCCCCCGCATGAACGACCGTACTGAATTGATAGTGGAACTTCAAGTATGTAAAAAGCCAAGCCTTGTATAGTAGCAAAAAACAAAGGAAAAAAGAGAAAAGGACATAAAGTATGCTGTTTCTCAAGAGTGAAGAAACTAAGACTCTGAAAAAAGGAGTGAATCTCCAATTATTTGGTGATTATGCCAGCAAGAACTCATATTCAATATGACTTCTTTTCCTGTCTTGTGAAACGTGTTGCTCTCGATTCCATCTCGATCATTGCATCGGCAATAGCACGTATCTCTCTCCGATCGTGAAACTCACGGTGGACATGACAATCTCCCGAATCTCTCTTAGGAGTCGGCCTAGTGCTTATCGGTCGAGAGGTAAAAGAATGTCTCCAACAGCCATGAATCATATCTTGCATCGGAGTGCTAGTTCACACAGCATGCCAGATTACAGAAGCGAAGTGCATTGAGTTTCTGATGGAATTGCTTCAAACCTTGACAAAGACCACTTCAGAAAATGAAGAATCTGGCCTCAACACAGAAGCCTGTGATGGTCCATCTTGGTCAAGCGTCCTTCTGTTACAAATTCTTTGTATGTCCTTGTAAATTTGTCGACGGCAACAATCTAGTCTACTTGAGCGACACGTTTCCACACGATTCATTTTCGTATTTCCCAATCACAATCTGGTTGTGTGTGTTTGCCTCGGAGAAATCGAGGAACTGGAGATTGCATTCTGTGAGATTCGCCTTCTCCAATGTCGCGTTAACTCCTGGAACCGTGGACTGTGAGCAGTTTTCACGAAATCGGATCTGCGAATACCAGCATTAGTGCTACCGCCAGGCACAAGCTGATGCAAAAAATGGTATCATGTCAGAAACTGGGTCTGGGATCTGGGATCGGTATTGAAGTTTCAGAATCTGCGAGATGTCTGTTTATCCTTCTCCATTAATCTTCAGGTTGGTATAATAGAGTCTCTTGACGATCAAGTTTATTCGAGACCCAAACCAGGATTTTTGCTGCCATTAAAGAAGCTGGGAATATCAAGGTTGTTCTCATCCTCTTGAGCTCGTATCACCTGCACCATGTTGACTGGAAGAATCCTGAACTTTTCTTTTCTTCTACTTAGATGACGCTTCGACCTGATATTCGGTTTTCTGCACAATCTACTGATTCACTTACAGATATCCTTTAAAATGCTATCTCATAAAAGTCCACTGGATTAAAATCTTTGGCTAGGAATTTGCTCTGGCTTTTCAAAGTGCTCTTAAAGAAAAAGCTTCTTCTGATTTTGTACCTTGCAGAGATTCTTTCCGTCTGGTTTCGGAAGTTTCGCGTTAGGTGAAAGTTTAACATTGGATGCTAGACATTAGCAACTTAAGCAAGTGTGCATCGAGTGCTGGGCAATTCATAACCCCACATTGCGCAAAATTCCAATTCAATCCAACACTGGATAGAGTTGCCAACATAGGAATTGCTTCCAAGTTTGACACATGCAAACTCCCAACAACGAAGGATCTGGCTTCCTAGTTCCTTCCACAAGCCTGTGACAGTTGAGTTTGGTCACTCCACTTGAGCCTCTTTATGGGGGGTGGTTTCAATTGTCCTGATCTGTTTACACGAGTCCTGGAGAGTTGGTGAAGCCTCTTTTTTATCTTCTTCCCCACTTCAAGATATAAAAATGCTCAGTGGCCATTCCACTAATGAAACCTCACATCCTCTTTCCTTGAGCACATTCTCTTTGGAGCATTATAAATACATGGGTCAATTGTTTTGAGTTGTTCCATAAGGACAATAGGGCCTCAAACAATAGGTAGAGACAGAGAGAGGGAAGTGTTATAACATGAAGGGTAGTGCTAGTGTCTCATGGGCCTTGGTGTTGTTCTTGCTTTGGTTGGTTTCCATAAATGTGGCATGGGGTCAGGAGGTGAGTCCAAGCCAATGCCATGATGAGATAAGACAAGGGATCAGTGCGTGCATGGCTGTCGCGATGGGCCAGCCGCCCTCGGCCTTGTGCTGTGCCCGCGTCCGGGCTGCCCATGTTGAGTGCGTGTGCCCGTTGGTCACGCCGGAGGTGGCCGCAATGATCGACATCGATCGGGCCAAGAAGCTGGTCGAGGGCTGCGGGAGGAAGATTCCTCCCCACTTCAAGTGTGGAAGTAATGACTTCTATCTTTGATCCTCTGATCTAATAGTAATTTCTTTCTTGTCTCACGGTGAACTAATATATCTAGAATAGCTTTTCCCATGTTGTTAGGTCATTTTTAAAAAATTATCATCTTCTCAACTGTTCTTTGTCAACTCAAGGCCCCAAAATTCTCATTATGACAAAGTCAGTCCTAATTCGCCCCAACTTTCGTTAGGATTTCCGCCGGAATTAGGCCGGGGAATTAAGGATGCTGCATAAGCAGGCCCCAATAGGAACTGCAAGAAAATTGGGTGGACCAGCTAATTTTATGAACATGTACGATACAAGGATTTCGATTGAACAAACAAAATAAAAAAAGTTTGAACATATTAAGGGGTCACTTTACAAATCATCCAATTTCAACTGTCTAAAATCAGTGTCCTCTTTTCTCATCGACTGTATCTCCCTTGTATTTTCCTGGTGCATTATCTGATTGCTACCTTGCCAGGCATTACCATTCCATGAAAGATCAACGGATAATACCCTCCACTCTGCATCAGCTGGATTTGGCATGAAGGCTGTAGTGGAGCATAGAGAGAGATGATATGACAGCACAGCAGCGATAAAAAGCAGAAATTATCTGTGGAAAAACCATAGTTTGTGTACTCCATTTGGAACGATTAAATAAATAAAGCTGCTTCACTTACTCTGTAACCTGTCATGAAAGCAATTATATTTGAGAAAAGTGCACTGAAAATACTAAAACTTATCATGAAAGTGTAATTCAGTTCTAAAATTTGTCAAAAAGTGCAATCGAGTCCTAAAACTTATTACCATAATGCAATTTGAAGCTTTTAAAAAGTACAATTAAGTCTTAAAACTTATTACGAAAGTACGATAAATTTTAAAACTTTCAAAATGTGCAATAAAAAAACGATTTGATTGGACT
>BCNH02000003.1:5852322-5935509 GCA_001662345.2 Metrosideros polymorpha var. glaberrima
GGGTGCTGAAACTGACAAAAAAAAAAAGGGAATTTTTTTCCGTCCCCGAGACTCGATCTCTTTGAAGCCATCGGCTTTGGCTGGACGAGACGTGCGATCTGGACCCTACCCAAGCAGCCTAACTTCGTCAGCTTCTCGTACAGACTCTCTTCGCTGCTTCTCTACGTCGGCCGTTGACTTTACCAGCTTCGTTTCCATTTTCGTTCAATCCATCCACGACAAATCGTCCTCCTCAGTTTCGTCATCTCCCCAGTAAAGAAACCTCCCTCCACCTCAGCTCCCTCAACATCCCCTCCCTTCTTACGGTCAACGCCCGCCCAAGTCTGAATCTTGGGATCAGGGGTTCGCTCCGCTGTGCCTAGCTTCAAATGGGTCGCAGGCAAAGCGACGCGGAGCCCGGCCGATACGCCACCCTGATCCTGCTCTTGATCGGAGTGATCTCCTGCGCTCTGGTCTACACTCTGGCGACCGTCGCGTTCGGGCCCGGTTGGGGCGGCTGGAGCTCCGATCCCCTGAGGCTGGTCGAGGAGATCGGTTCGGGCGACAATGCAGAGGGCGAGTTCGGGGTCGAGAGCGGGGAGTGTTGTAGAGGGGTTGACAATTTGGAGCTCTGGGGCCCCGCGGTGAAGTGGGGCTCCGATTTCAAGTTCAATTCTTCGGTGGGGTGTTGCAGGGCTTGCAAGGCGATGTGCGGCGGGAATGATGGGCCGTGCCTGTGCGATACGTGGGTGTATTGCGGTAATAAGGAGGCGTGCGGGTCGAAATTCGGTGAGGTTAGCTGGTTCCGTTTTTGTTTGTCGTCTTGAAACTTGTATTGGTAATTTACTGGATTTTGGTGCTCATTCAGAAGCTATGCTTCATTTTTGGAGTGCATTGTGGTGGGGAGTTTGTAATTGAGAGGCAGAGTAGTCGAATTAATCGGGTGCCCGTGCAAGGTGATGCAAAATGGCGCGTTAGTTTGATTGATGCCGTGTTACTCGCATTGCGATCCGACATGTATGATACAAAACATCAAATTTCTGAAAAGACCAGGAACGGTTGATTTAAGTCTGATAGTGGTTGAAAGGCAGAGGAGTATTCATTTGTGCTGACAACTTGTAAAACCTCATCCATCAATGTATCATTTCGTGTGCCACATAATGTTGGTGGTCTGGCCTGTTAATTAGACCGATGCTAAAAAAACGGAAAAGTAACCTGTCACACATGCTTGAAAACTGGAATATGGTGTTAGATGGATGAATTAGATGATGGCTAATTCTGTTTAAGCAGAGCTCATGTGCTGTATGTGATGCATGAGATGTGTCTAGATAGGCAAATGTTTATCTTGATTAGTTGGTTTTTGCTGAGGCTTCCATTAGATCTCAAATTTTCTCCAGATGATGCACTTCTAGGACTAAAGCAGTTCCTGCGATTATTTCACGTGTTTGATACCCAATTCCATGGCAGAATCTCATGTCTGGCTGTCTCACTTTGCTGTTATTCTCAAGCTCTATAATTAGATGCCATTCCCAATTCTTGCACATGTCTTGAGGTTTCAATCGCTTACTTAAGTTCTGCTGTAGGCATTTTTTTTCCTCCTTTCCATTGCAAAGTATATGTCAGGTTTTACTTGAACATGAGTATTTTGCTCTCCAGTGCTGGTTGAAGAAACAGAGGGACTCCTTGGCTCCTGATCGTCAGGAGGCGGGTCAAACAGTTATCTGGACATCTGGCCTTGTGTACGGGAAAGGAGAGGTGAATGCCCCATCTACAGGATGCTCTTGAGTCTTGGAATAATTTATGTCATTCATCTGCAAAAGATTTACGTTGACCTGAACTTGGCTTAGATTAGCAAGTTAGTGCCTTTCCCTGGCACTATGTCCGTAATTGTCCCATCCACTTTCAGAAAAAGCATATTTGTGTGACAATTGCCCTGCAGCATATGATTTGTCAATGCACTTTAAGATGAAGAGTTTGGCCCTTACGAAGACCCTAGAATTTGGCCTCTATAATTGGTCAATACACCTTAGATTTATCAACCTTGGAGTGTCCTTCATCGCCTTAGACGTTAATGTCTTGAGATTATTCAGATGGAGACTTTTCTCTGCGTCAATTTCCTTTTTTCCTTTCTCAGGGAATAATTGGCTTGGAAACAGAATACGGTACCATGCACATTAAGGTAAGCCTTAATATATTTTCTTTTGGCCATTCCTCTACTTGCTATTTCTTCTTAACACGGTATTAATGATGAGGATTGTTCCTTTGGAGTGAAGCTTTATGGATAACATAGAGCTGAGCTTTCTAACAGTTTAACAATTCCTGCAGCTTTATCCTGATTGTGCCCCGCACTCCGTTTCTTATATTCTTGAGTTTTTGGCATTGCGGCACTGTGCCGGTTGCCAATTTCATCGCGCGGAGAGTAGAGGGCAGTTTTGGGATTTACAAGGCAATCACGTCCCAAATGTAAGGCTCGTTCACTTTCTCCCTCTTCAATCCTTGTAAACTTTAATGCAGTAGGGTGAAGCAGAATACTTCTGTGAATACTATTAGGTCTATGCATGTCTATCATATATATTTTGCAGTCCTTAGAGTTGAGATTCCTTGTCTATCATCCTGAATTAGGATTCCCATTTTCGATTCTGAATATTCACGAAGGTGGTTGCAGATTCTAAATTGTTATCGTTGCTCTGCTATCTGTGTTGTATTGCAAATTTGATTATGAACTGTTAATTTTAGATTGGCCACATCGGCAATAACTAGTTTTGTGATCAAAACTCGCAATATTAGTTCAGTGTCTATGGTCCATCATTCTTCTCCAGTTTTCTGAATTTTGTAGTTTCTGCCTTGGGGGCATTGGTTGTTAATCGATAAATAAATTTGGCGGATGGAAAGGTTACCTTAGAAACAGCTTCTTCTTAGCAGCTTTTAACACCCTCTGAACACTCTGCCTTGGGGGACACGGTTTTCTGATATGAAGCGTTTCTCTGCAGGCCCCATTTGGCCCTCCATTTGCGCTGATTCAAGGAACCCTAGAAGCTCAAGGAACTCCATTTAGGAAGGCCCCGAAGGAAGCTTGTCCGACCATAAAGAGGGGGACCATTGCGTGGGTTGGGTCGGGGCCCGAGTTCTTTATAAGCCTGGCGAAGCATGAAGAGTGGAAAAGGGAGTACACTGCTTTCGGCTCAGTCCTTCCTGAAGACATGAGCATCGCTGAGAGAATCGCTCAACTCCCGACTAAACCGGAGGTTTGGAACAACATCAACGTCTCCGTGCTGGAGAAACCGGTCCCTCTGGTCTTGCGAAGGATCAAGATGAGCAGCGGCAACGTCAGAGGTGAAAGTTGAATCGAAATGAAGTCGGGAACGGTAGAAATGACGTTGTATTACTGGTGGTTGCCATCTTCGGGGGTTGACAAGTTTCTTCTTACAGTGTGACAGTGTACTCAATTGTGGATGTCCTGGTCGGAGAAATAACAATGCCTTATGCTCTCGCGCTCTCTCTCTCTCCCTACCTGCCGGAAAAGGAAAACTATTGTTCCGATCGGAGTTCCCTCTCTCTCACTACCCACCGGAAAGGAAACTATTGTTCTGATCGGAGTTCCCTCTCCCCCGTAACAAAGCTTAGAACCCCACGCAGTTCTGCTAGTGTCTAATCCGCTTATTGTACGTGAAATTTTACTACACGCGCGGAGTCTTTTTTTTTTTAATCTTTTTGTGATGTTACTATATACACATCATGGAATTTTTTACCGATCTTGCTTGTAGTCACAAAATCGGCTTATTCTAATTATCGATCATCCATCATGTTTGGCCAAGAACTTACCTTAAATTGGTAGAACTCTTGTAAAAAGTGAATTATAATCGCCTCAAAAGTAGGAATTTGCGGTCGGCAAAACCAGCGGAAAATGACAAAAGTGGTCTCCGAACTTAGACACAGCGTGCGATATGGTTCATGATCTTTGAATTTGTTTAATGCGGTCATTGAATTTTAGTTCAATGTGCAATATCGTTCTGTAGTTCATAAGCTTTTGGTACATATTCAATTTAATCCATGAATTATATGAAAATATTCATGATTGTCTCTGAACTTGAGTTAATAGAAAAACGACATTGAGCATATTAATATAGTTTGGATACTAAATTGAACATATAATGTAAGAGTCATTTACGTTATTGTCGCAATTACCGAAAGATAACGACTTGTGGGGCCCACTGCAGGCCTCCGCTGCTTTGACTTTGCACTTCTGACTCGCTCCTGATAACCCTTCCCTCCTCCGTCCAACACCAAACACCCTCCGTCTCCGTCTCCTCTCCCTCTCTATCTTCCCGCCATTCTTCCCCCCCAAAAAACCCTAGCACCGCAACCGCCACCGCCACCGCCACCACGTGCATGACAACATGGTCCAGTTCCACGAGCACGTCCTCACCGACCTCCTCGACGACTCCAATGGCGGGCTCGTGATCCTCTCCTCCGGCCTCTCCCTCTCCTCCCTCATCGCCTCCCTCCTCCTCCTCCACTCCCCTCCCCAGGGCTCCCTCCTCCTCCTCTCCCCTGCCCCTCCCCTCAAGCGACGCCTCCTCCGCCAACTCCGCTCCCGCTCCGCCGCCCCCCTCCAGATCCCGGCCGAGATCACCGCCGACCTACCCGCCTCCCACCGCCACTCCCTCTACGCCTCCGGCGGCGCCTTCTTCATCACCCCCAGGATCCTGATCGTCGACCTGCTGACGAGCCGGGTCCCGGCCTCGACCGTGGCCGGGATCGTGATCCCAAATGCGCACGCCATCGCGGAGACCTCCACCGAGGCGTTCATTGTGAGGATTTTGAAGTCGTTGAATAAGAATGCATACGTGAGGGCGTTCTCGGATAAGCCACACGCGATGGTTGCGGGGTTTGCCAAGGCAGAGCGGATCATGAAGTGCTTGTTCATTAGGAGGTTACACCTCTGGCCGAGGTTTCAGGTACTTTAGAGTGGAAGAGAAATCAGCATAGTCACTTCGATATGTGCAATATCAGCCGCATTTTTACTTGATTTGAGAAAAGAAATACTGGAGATTACTTTTGAATATGCACAATTGCACTTCAGCTAGCTCAATTAATAATCTTATGAAATCATCCAGCTGAACTGTAGAGATGGGTTTCGACCCCCCAAAAAAAATATAGAGTGGGCTCTATTGACATATATGTGTGTCTTTAGGTGTATGTATCACAAGAATTGGAGAAGGATCCACCTGTGGTCGTGGATATAAGGGTTCCAATGTCTAAGAACATGGTGGGGATTCAGAAAGCGATAATTGAGGTAATGGATGCGTGTTTGAAGGAGATGAGGAAGACGAATAAGGTGGATGTGGAGGATCTGACCGTGGAGAATGGGTTGTTCAAGTCTTTTGATGAGATTGTGCGGAGGCAATTGGATCCTATTTGGCATACGCTGGGAAAGAAGACAAAGCAGCTAGTTTCGGATTTGAAGACTTTAAGGAAGTTGCTGGATTATCTTGTTAGGTATTGAAATTCTGCAGCTTAAATTGGATTTTCCTTGTCCATAGTTAGTTGATCTTTCAGGATATGAAGAAATGTGCAGGATTGGTTCTTTCTGCTTTTAGTTGTAACTCATGTGCAGAATTGTTTTTAATTACTCGCCATTGGAAGGATTTTCCTGACCAGTGTTGACACACATGGACTCAATGTTAAGCGAATTGATGGATCACTGTTATTGTGATCTGTCATTCGTCCTCATTGACAATTAGGTCTCAAATAATAGAGGAAAAATTTAAATATACAGCCTGATTGTTCCAAGGATTGGTTATTGATTAGATCTAGTATTAAATCTGCATAGGTATGATGCAGTCAGTTATTTGAAGTATTTGGATACACTGCGGGTGTCAGAGAGTTTTCGGTCTGTTTGGATATTTGCAGAGTCCAGCTATAAGATATTTGAGCTTGCAAAGAAGCGTGTCTATCGGTTTGTGAGGTCAGATGGAACTAAACTTGATGGCCCTGGTAAGAGCACAACCAGCGAAAAAAGGAAACTTAGAGGGAAAGACATTCGTGAAGAAACAGGTACAGCTTTACTCAGGCCAACTCTATTGCTGCCTTTTGATCCTGCTTATGAAGAAGATATATTGTTATTACAGAGCTTTCTTTTTCTCCATTTGTTTCATTGACCATCTCTTTATACACATTGAATTCAGAATACTGACTTATTACATAAAGACACTAACCATGAAATAGTAGCAAGCTTTTGGAAAGCATTAGCAAGTTTGGATGATTCGGCGATATTTCTGAAATTCCTTTGTCCCCTTCATATGTGTAGCCTCTGGTGGTTCTTCATCAACGGGTGTTATAGTTTTGGAGGAAGTGTTGGAGGAGGCACCAAAATGGAAGGTTTTACGTGTGAGTGAGGAAGTTCCACTTTCTGTGCAGTTCTTCTACATACGTGCACGCGCGCATACACACACACGCACGTACATACATACGTACATAGTTCAAATACTAGTATGCCAAAATTATATATGGTTGATATTTTGCTTTCATTGATCTTCTTTTTCAGTTTTTGAATTATTTTAGTAAGAAAACAACTAGATGAATTTACGCTAATAGGGAGTTGAAACTGAGGTGTGGTTTTTGTGGCAGGAGGTTCTTGAGGAGATAGAACAGGAAAGACAGAAGGCAATTTTGACTGGCGAGGAATGTCTTGTTGAGGGTGAGGAAAGTGATAGTGGCATTGTGTTGATCACCTGCAAAGATGAACGCTCATGCATGCAGCTAGAAGATGTCTTCATGAACGACCCACAGAAGGTTTAGTGTTTTTTTTTGCCATAAGACATAAGATCCCCCTTTTAGTGCCCACCTCTGGGCTCTCTCCCCAATTTGAAAGTTTTTTGTCTGGCTAGTTGCATCCCACATTGAGCCAAAAAGTTGTTATTAGTTATATAGCACCTATCTTCACATTTCTCCAGATGCATCTAAGTAGCACCTGGAACCCACTGAGTAGTTGCTATTGTCCTTGAAGAAAGTGAAACTGGATATTTTTCTACCATAGTTGGGAAGCATCTTACTGGCACACAAGTGCACATTTTATGGACACATGTTCATGCAATTGTGATAAATAAAAAAAAAACTTTTAGTTGACCAAATTCATGGATATATTCTACCCAGAAAAAACAATCACGTATATATATCTATTCAGAAGGTTGAGGAAGATATTTAATTGTAGAATTGCTTGGAGAGAGAATGCTGCATTCGTGTGACTGGAGAAAACCTTTTTCGAACCTGTTTTAACCTCACGTTCGGTTGTGAATAAGCATTCATTACTTTTATGTCTGTAACTGGTAGTTTTTCTTACATATAAAGGTGATGCGAGAGGAGTGGGAGAAGTACTTGCTCAGCAAAGTTGAACTGCGTGATGCACAAACACGTTACAAGAAGAAACCTAAAGATCCTAAAGGTTTTGGCATTCTTGATGGAACTCTTCATGTAACAACCACACCGACTGCAGAAGTTAGCAGTTCAAGCAAGCAGGAACACGATGCACTTTTGGCTGCAGTATCAGAAATCAGAAACAGAGCTAAGCTGGAAAAGCTTGGGGACTCTATCCAGCCTCATGTTGATGATGAAGGATGTAGCAATGGAACAAAAGATAAAAATAAGAAAGGAAGAGCAAATGCTAAGAGGTCTCAGCATAGAAACAGCAGTGGTAGGAAGAAAGTTGCGACAGATGGTAATAAAACGGTACCTGCTTCTGAAGATGAACATCTAACAGATGGATTGGTATCTGGTGGTTATTGTGAAGGTAACATTTCTGGTCATTCTGGAGACAGAGCGGTTCTCCAGGAGTCTGACCAATCAGAAACCATAAGTGTGAAGCCACTGCCTCCTCTGCATTTTCACGCCTTAGAAAGTGATCAGCCGATATTGGATATCTTGAAGCCATCTGTGATAATTGTGTACCACCCCGACATGACTTTTGTCAGGGAGATTGAAGTATACAAAGCTGAGAATCCCTCCAAAAGGTTAAAAATATACTTTATTTTCTATGAGGAGTCTACTGAAGTTCAGAAATTTGAGGCTAGTATCCGTAGAGAAAATGGAGCATTTGAATCTTTGATCAGGCAGAAATCAATGATGATGATACCAGTTGATCAGGTTTCATAATTTTCATTTCTTACTCATCCTTGATCCATAGGAAATGGTTTATGTCTAATCCTCAATATTTATGAATTTGCAGGTTTAGTAGGATTTGCATTTTTGGAGATCTCCCAAAAATGATTTTTTTTTTGGTCTGACTCCCAAAAATGATTTTATTGTCACTACCTGCTGTTTTGAACCTGATGTATCCATGTTTTCTTAATATGTGGACATTAAGGCTTTTGTTTTAATTGTGGGTTCCCTCAGGATGGTCACTGTGTTGGACTGGCTTCCATAGAGCAACAGGCTTCATCTTCCCAAAATTCTATAACGAGAAAGGCTGGCGGGAGAAAAGAAGCTGAGAGAGAGATGCAGGTTCGATTCTTTCTCTTCTAGCATCTCTGGCGGTTACTCCCTGACGGTTGATTGAAATTGAACTGGGAATATTTCAGGTTATCGTGGATATGAGGGAATTCATGAGCAGCCTGCCAAATGTCCTTCACCAGAAAGGCATGCGTATAATACCTGTTACTTTGGAGGTTGGAGATTATATACTCTCACCTTTGATTTGTGTAGAAAGAAAGAGTATCCAAGATCTCTTTTCTAGCTTCACGTCAGGTCGCCTCTTCCACCAGGTGGAAACAATGTTGCGCTATTATAGAATACCCGTTCTTCTCATTGAATTTTCACAAGACAAGAGCTTCTCTTTTCAGGTAACTTTACTAAAACTATAGGAAGTGTGGTATTTGATATTGGCTGGTTTGACTCATCCTGATTGTTTTGCAGTCTGCAAATGACATTGGTGATGATGTAACTCCCTATAGCATAATATCCAAGCTATCCTTGCTCGCTTTGCATTTCCCACGCTTACGAATAATCTGGTCCCGCAGTCTTCATGCTACTGCCGAAATTTTTTTCTCTTTGAAAGCAAATCAAGATGAACCCGATGAGACCAAGGCAATTAGAGTTGGCATCCCCTCAGAAGAGGGTATTGTGGAAAATGATGTGAGGTATGCGTTTCTAGTTGCTAAGCTCCAAGAAGTCATTAGGTTTCCGACCACAAGACTTGTGTTTCTCCGTCCTCTCTTCTCAAAATAAAGCTGAATCAGCTGGTGTAACTACTGTCCTTTACATTCTTGTATGCAGAGCTGAAAACTACAATACATCTGCTGTGGAATTCTTGAGACGGCTACCGGGTGTAACAGATTCAAATTATAGAGCGATAATGGATGGATGTAAAAGCTTGGCAGAACTTGCCCTTCTTCCTGTAGATCGGTTAGCTGAACTGATGGGCGGGCAGAAAGTTGCTCGGACTCTTAGAGAATTCCTAGATGCCAAGTATCCAACCTTATTGTAGAGTTTTTAATGGTATCGAGCTCTCTACTCAAGCGGCAATAAAAATGCTCACGGTGATTTAATTGTTTCTGTACCATTAGATTTGGGTTCTGTTGTTGTAGAATTAAGGATTAATGAATTGTATTCTTCATTGTTTATTTAATTTCCCTTCTGGCATTCCATTCGGTCAACATTTTCAGGGGAGCCATTGTAAATCTTTGTAATATGAACGTTTGTGAGTGTAATGCTTTCCTTTGAAATTTGTTAAATGAAAAACTGAATTTAAACATTGATTTTCTCGGCAAAACATTCATTTTTTTTTTCTTTTGCACCGTAAGCATTTGAGTTTATTTAGTATAAACAAGAATAGTCGTGGCGAGTGCTACAAGCAAGGCTACTGCAGATCAAAAGACAGCTAATCTAGTGCATTCTCCAGCTTCTGCCCATCTCCAATCACTTAATTTGGATAACACTATCTATTACCAGCCTGCATATTACCAACTCTGTGCAAAACCTCACTTCTAATTCTAGAGAAAAATAGTTCTATAAATTACAACATCAGCCTTGCGAAGTTTGCTATTTCTTGGAGACCAAATGTAATACATGGTTGCAAACCAAGCAAGGTCAAAATTGACACTCTTGGTAGCTTTTCCCCTTCCAAGATGAGCCAAGCCCGTTGCAGATCAGAATCCCAACCTTGCATAGCTCAAGAAACTTCAGCAAATAAGTGATTCCTAGACTCAGGAAAGGAACCACATAGTAAGCTTATGTCTTTTAAAGAAGGATTCCACTTCTTAATCCCGTCCCTAGGAAGCAAACCTGTTCAAGATGGCAAGCCAACAAATTAAACTTATGATAGGGCCAACCATTTGTGCCAACGGACCTTAGGAGTACAGGACCTCATCTTACTCTAAGACTAGTGTAACAGTGGAAGTCCTGGAAAAAGAAGCATTCCAAGCATTCCTAACTTGCTTTGAATTGGTTTGAATTTGAACCATAGCAGCTACTCTAACATTAATAGATATACCAAAAGTCCTAAAAGGATGATCCAGCCACAAGAATGTATCATGTCCACTTTCGATGAACATCTTAGAAATGCATATCGAGATAAGGATTGACATTGATCAATTGCTATGAGTTGAAAAAGAAAATTATGATGTGATCGATATGATAATATTCTATTATAGGAAAAATATACTCGCAAAAACTAAGTAAGCTCCATAAAGGAGCAACATCACAGTGCTTTGATCTTTATGGTGATATCCCTTTCAAAAGTAAACAATATGATAAAAGACTTATGCCTTAGAGCCACTACCATTACGTTGAGAAATTCAAGTGAAAAATGCAAAAAGGGTTAAGGAGGAAGTAACTTGAAATGTGAAAGTCAAAATTGGTAGGTCCCACCGGGAGTCGAACCCAGGTCGCTGGATTCAAAGTCCAGAGTGCTAACCACTACACCATGGAACCAACTTTGTCAACAGTCCACCTAATAAAAAGCATAAAAAAAAAAAATTCTGGCTTCCTCAGTACGGACAATCGAGCTGTCCAAGTGGAAGGACGAGGAAGGTGGGCCTGGCTTTGCTCGTTCTGTAAGCCTTCTGTATTAGTCCATTATACAAAACATCTTTGGACCTTGGCATAGTTCTCGGTCCAATTGCACTATAATTATATGTAGTATAATTAAAGTAGAGATCAAACACCAACAAGGTGGATCCGTGGCGCAATGGTAGCGCGTCTGACTCCAGATCAGAAGGTTGCGTGTTCGATTCACGTCGGGTTCAATTACCCCCCGAAATTGTTGGCTACCACCCCCACAGCGGATCATTTCTTTTTCATTTTCTTTTGCTTTTTCCCATTTCTTTACATTATACTTTGCTGCTTGTTGGATTCATTATTCATGCTTCTGTATAATCATGATGAGTGATTTTGGTGGTCAATTTGAAGTTGGAGGACCGACCACTTTGTTGCCCGATATGTCTATTATCCTTTCTTGCTTTGCTTTTGCAGATTGAAAGAAGTCATCCTGCGTGCTCACGTGCATGGGGACCTCAAAGTTCCAATGCCATGTCTGTTCTGTCTTGGACTCCACAAGTAGGAGCTTGAAAATAGCCTTTTCTAAAACTTGCATGGAATGCCATTATCTACCATTGAGCGAAGACGGGGAATTCGGAAGAGATTTGTCGGCCAACGAGTTTTCAGCTCGAGTGGCATTTCGATCTTTGGTGCTGGACTGCGAGAGACGGGTTCCTGGAGAGGCTAAAAGTAAATTGCCGGAAATGGAAGTGTGGCTTGTTTCGAATATGCCGATGGCGATAGGTGTTTGCTGGATTTGGAGAGTTTGAATTCTGTTATGAAGCTGCTGTGCTGCTACTCTGGACTTTTTTGTTGCTAGGACAATTGGTAGTTGAAGATCACGATTTGTGGAGGGTAGCACTGGGATTCTTGGGACTTTTAGTTGGGCATTTGGGACATCATATACGCCACTTGGGACATTTCTAAGGAACATCTGGGGGTTTTGTACAGTCGGCTGCTTTTGCAGGATGAGGTCTTGTCGAGGATTTTGTCCATCGACAGTTGACTGAGTCATGAGAATACAAGACATTTACTCATCAAATACAAAATTCATTAGATCAACACAATTACACATCTTCTTTTTATTCCAATCAGCATTATATTTAACTTATTGAACACCTGTGTTTGAGGTAGGAATGAGATCTATATAAAAGGAACAGACTGCAGATTATGAACCTCGTCTACAACATATTACTTGTTGGCCTCTACTAGCTCGGATATAATCTGATCATCTGTGTGGAAAGCCTTTGCGAGAATGTCCACGTCGATCCCACTCCCAAACACGCTAGCTGGGATTGAGACCGTCCCTGCGCTCGCGCTCCCGAACACCCCGAGCGCCACGGCCTTGCAGTCGGGCAACGTGTTGACCTGGAAGTGGACCAGCCCCTTGGGGAAGATGAACAAGTCGTGGGCATGGAGGGTCTGCAGGAAGAGCTGGTTCTCCGTGTCGACGAACCCGACCTCCAGCATGCCTTCCAGGACGATCAGGAGCTCGGCTGACCGTGGGTGCGTGTGCGGCAGGTTGATCCCTGAAGGTGGGAAGATGATTTTGGCCATGGAGACGCTCTGCCCGTCGAGGGCTGGGAATTCTTTCCTTGTTACTTTGGCTATGAGGGCCGTGGTTTTTCCTGTCAGATTGGCTTTTGCTTCGAAATACCTGAGATTGGTGTATGTGAAGAATTGCCTAGTGATATTGCTCGCATTGAGGCTCGGAGGGACCAGGAAATCCGTCAGAATGTCGGGATCTCCCGCATTTGCGATGATTGGGTTCTTCGCAATAGCCAAGATCAAGGCACATGCTATCAGGCTAGACAATTTCTCCATGTTTAATTGTTGGGTGTGTAGGTGTGTGTTTTGTGGATTTTCAGTTCTTGCTGCTTTTATAGGGTCGAAAAGCCATCCGTAGTCGCACTGTTAAGATCCAATGCTCATCATGATTTAGTTTCTCTTTGAGATGTTGAGAATATCACAAATTTATAAGCTGTATTGGCTCGTTGTTGAGAGATGTTCTTGATGAGAACCGATTGGATTCTGATGGTTGGTTTATTGCTGAAAAATGGCCCAATAATATGATCCAAGTAAATCCTGAAAGACTGAACTTCTCCTCATCTTTGTTCAGTAGCTGCACAATGTGAGCTTCTGAATGCGAAACGTTCTTGAGACATGGTAACTTCTCCTCATCTTTATGCTCAGGAAGTTACCGTCTTATACTATTGGACGAGAAGCTCTCATCCTCATAACTTTCAATTCCTGTCCTCTTGTAGTTGTCCCTAGCTAAGCTCAAGGGTGCTGCATCCTATATTGACAGTGCCATTTTCGACGTCCGGCGACTGCAAGACACCAGACCAGAACAGAAATCTCAAAACGTGTTTAGACTTCTAATTTCCATTGAGACACGGTAATTTCCACAATTTTCAGCTCACACATTATTTGGATAATCATTTAGATGACAAACTTGTACAAAGCTTAAGCTTGTAATTATTTTGATGAATGGAGAATGAAGAAAATGGTTTATTATTTCGACTTAGAATGGTTCGGATATTTGGTAAATCGTAAGTGCAGGGATGTGACACCGAAAAGAGTTTCTCAATTCAAACGGCGACGTCAATTATCTAAAACCTTAGGCGCAATAGGTATGATCGCGCAGTTTGTTCTATAGTGAAAACCAAAGGAAAATTGTCCATGAGTTCTCATTTGCTGGCTGTGTAGAATCCAAAGTTGCACTAAGAATGCTTCTGCTGAGCATAATTAGCTGGAATTTGGAAGTCATGTGCTCAGTCATTTTTGCCTGAAACTCTTCCTTTACAATCTTATCATCTAAAAAGCCTGTTCTCAGTGTTCATCAATGAAAATGCAGGTTACTGCTCGCAGAATAGTCCTTTCACTTGGTTAATGAACACAGTGTCAGGAACAATTTGCTGGGCAAAAGAATAGAACCACAGTTGAATCTCATATGGAATTTAAGCTATGACGCGAAAAGGGTCGGTTGCATTCACTGGATTACCACAGTGGATGGCGTTGTCAAAATGCGCAGAATTTGTTTGGTCTTATACAGTTGGATCAATCTAATCGGATCGATCACATAAGCGATGAACCAAGTCTAACTAATAACCTATTCAGTAATGACGGTATGAATAGCTTTGGAGCAGTTCTAGTGCCAGAGCCAATGGCTTAAAGTTGAGCTGTTTTTCCAAAAATTCTCACCTCTAGATATGGTCGGTCCCGTATGAAGCTGCCACATATGTACAGCTATTAGTTTTATGGTTTGTATTCATTGGTGAACGGTTCCAAGTTCTGTACAGGTTTCACCTGAAACTACTCGTTGAAACATATTTTTCAATTTTTGGAACCTAGAACCTATCCTACATACTCTGAAACTTGAAACCTATCCTATCAGAGTTCCAGCCTTCTAGGATCGATTCCAAGGTCTAACCAAGTTCCACTCACCTTCCATTTATATTCTTAATTGAACGATTGCAGTGAACCATTACCTTTAGTGACCACCATTTGTTATTATAATCCACTGACCACAACTTATATTTAGACACATAAATAATGAAATATTAACAAAGTAACAGTCTAAGTTATAAATATTGTCGAAAATGAATGCTTAGACTAGTGGTTTTATATTACACACTAATCATCGGATACTATGGAATACCACATGATCGCGCGAAGTCATAGACATAAAAATAAACACAAAAACTTGTTCCGGGTCCATTTATATAAAACCCGGAATCTATCCATTGAAACAGATTCCTCAATTTTTTTTAACTCGAAACTTACCCTGAAACTTGGAATCGAATGGGTTCCTACCGGTCTGATTCTTAGATTTCAGGTTTCACCCTGAAATCATGCGCACCCTTAATCGGTATGTTACATGACATAGGTACAGCTGAATAAGCACACAAAAGAAACAACAAAAAGACCAGCAACAACACCAATTAGAGGGATAGAATATCCGTCATATTTTTTTATTGGTAAAGTGGTGAGGATAGACGACTAGCATTAGCGACCCCCTTTGCAAGGTCCGAAGTTGACAAGCCTGTCTCCCAGTTTTAGTATGATGCCAACAACGGGAAAAGTACAAAAAAAAAAAAAATCATAATATTGCATTGCTACTAATTGAGTTTTAAACCTTTCAATTGGATTAGTCATAAATTTTTTTCGTATTGGTACCAATTCAGTCAATTTTAGCTAAAAATTACTGATGTGGATGACAGCCGTCTTACATGGTGCCACTGACATTGACGTGAATATTCGTTTAATTTTTTTAAAGAAAATTCTTTCTTTTTTTTTTCCCCTTTATTTTGGCCGGCGAGAGCCTCCTTGCCTAGAGCTGGTAGGGCTTCAACCCTAACTAGTGGCCAACGAGGGCTTGTTGGCCCTTGCTCGAGACTAGCAAGGCCACGATTGCTTTGGGCAAGGGTCGCCTCGCCTAGAGATGGCGGGGCCGCAACCCTTGCCAGAGCCGGGGAGGGCTTGCTCACCCTAGCCAACGACCCTCACTGGCCAAAATAAAAGGAAAAAAATAATTAAAAAAGAAAAAAAATTCAAGTTTTCAAAAAAATATTGAAAGTGTCCATGTCAGCGTCACGTAGAACAACTAGTGTTCATATCAGCGATTTCCTGTTAAAAATGGCCGGATAGATTGAATTGGTATAAATGTGAAAATGTTTATGACTAATTTGGTCTAATTAAAAGGTTTATGACTGAATTGGTACCAATATAATATATTTATGACTTTTTTAGTACTTTTCCCTATCAACAACCATGAAATCTCTTCACACGAGATATGCTGCAGTTAGATAAAGCAGCATGAGTTGTTCATAAGCTCTCTCAAGACGTGTATCTAACTCGTGAAACATAAGTAATGTCTTTATCGCTAAGCTAATGATCGTGGTGGCGTTAAACATCACAATATACTTTGGCATGCTTTAGACCAATCATCATAGGCCACGCCACAGCTCAAAAAAATATTTCAATTTGACGAATCACATAGACAAAATGGCAATCAGCCCTTAAAGAAAGTCCAAACAGATTCCATTATTTTCACACATATATGACATTTGAGGGCATTCAGACACAACAAGGTGGATCCGTGGCGCAATGGTAGCGCGTCTGACTCCAGATCAGAAGGTTGCGTGTTCGATTCACGTCGGGTTCAATTCCCCCCCGAAATTATTGGCTACCACCACAGCGGATCATTAATTTTTTTTTTTACTTTTGCTTTTTCCAATTTCTTTACATTATACTTTGCTGCCTGTTGGATTCATCATTCATGCTTCTGTATAATCACAATGAGAGATTTTGGTGGTCAATTAGAAGTTGGAGGACCGACGACTTCGTTGCCCGATACGTCTATTATCCCTTCTTGCTTTGCTTTTGCAGATTGAAAGAGGTCTTCATGCGCGATTACATGCATGAGGACCTTAAAGTTCCAATGCTATGTCTGTTCTTTCGTAACCTTTTCTAAAACTTGCATGGAATGCCATTATCTACCGCTGAGCGAAGACGAGGAATTCGGAAGAGATTTGTTGGTCAGTGAGTTTTCAGCTCGAGTGGCATTTCGATCTTCGGAGCTGGACTGCAAGAGACAGGTTCCTGAAGAGGCCAAAAGTAAATTGCCGGAAATGGAAGTGCGGCTTGTTTCGAATATGCCGATGGCGAGGGGTGTTGCTGGATTTGGAGAGTTTGAATTCTGTTATGAAGCTGCTTTGCTGCTACTTTGGACTTTGTTGTTGCTAAAATAATTGGTAGTTCATAATTTTTACTTGCGGTAGGTGGTACTGGGATTCTTGGGACTTTTTGCTAGGCATTTGGGACATTATATACGCCACTTGGGACATTTTTAAGGAACATTTGGGGGTTTTGTACAGTTGGTTTCCCTGCAGGATGGGGACTTGTCGTGGATTTTGTCCATTCACAGTTGATTGTGTCATGAGAATGCAAGACATTATGAGAATACAAGACATTTACTTATCAAATATAAGAAATCATTAGATCAACACGATTACACATCTTTTTATTCCAATCGGCATGTTATCTAACTTATTGAACCACCTGTGTTTGAGGTAGGAATGAGATCTTTATGAAGGAACAGACTGCAGATTATGAAATATGTTATTTGTTGGCCTCTACTAGCTCGCATATAATCTGATCATCTGTGTGGAAAGCCTTTGCGAGAATGTCCACGTCGATCCCACTCCCAAACACGCTAGCCGGGATCGAGACTGTCCCTGCGCTCGCGCTCCCGAACACCCCGAGCGCCACGGCCTTGCAGTCGGGCAACGTGTTGACCTGGAAGTGGACCAGCCCCTTGGGGAAGATGAACAGGTCGTGGGCATGGAGGGTCTGCAGGAAGAGCTGCTTCTCAGTGTCGATGAACCCAACCTCCAGGATGCCTTCCAGGACGATCAGGAGCTCGGCCGACCGTGGGTGCGTGTGTGGCGGGTTGATCCCTGAAGGCGGGTAGATGATTTTGGCCATGGAGACGCTCTGCCCGTCGAGGGCCGGGAATTCTTTCCTTGTTACTTTGGCTATGAGGGCCGTGGTTTTTCCTGTCAGATTGGCTTTTGCTTCGAAATACCTGAGATTGGTGTATGTGAAGAATTGCCTAGTGATTGTGCTCGCATTGAGGCTCGGAGGGACCAGGAAATCCGTCAGAATGTCGGGATCTCCCGCATTTGCGAAGATTGGGTTCTTCGCAATAGCCAAGATCAAGGCACATACTATCAGGCTAGACAATTTCTCCATGTTAAGTGTTGGGTGTGTAGGTGTGTAGGTGTGTGTTTTGTGAATTTTCAGTTCTTGCTGCTTTTATAGGGTCGAAAAGCGGTCTGTAGTCGCATTGTTAAGACCCAATGCTCATCATGATTTAGTTTTTCTTTGGGATGTTGAGAATATTACAAACTAATAAGTTATATTGGCTCATTGTTGAGCGATGTTGCTGATGAGAACTGATTGGATCTAATGCTTGTTTTATTGCTGAAAAATAGCCAAATAATATTATCAAAGTAATTCCTGAACGTCTGAACTTCTCCTCATCTTTATTCAACAGCTGCACTATGCAAGCTTCTGGAAAAATTACCAAAAAAGTCATAAATCTATTGCAATTATATCAATTCAGTCATAAACTTCTTCTTTTTTGCTAATTGAGTCATAAACCTTTTGCAGTTATGCCAGATCTGGCGAGGGCGGGCTTGCCGACACTCGCCCTTGCTAGCCATGGCCTCTGCCAGCCACCAGGAAGAAGGGAAAAAAGAAAGAAAAAAAGAAGAAAGAAGATTAAGAAAAAATAAAGAAAGGAAAAACACTAAATTAAAAAAATTAAAAAATTGACACGTAAACGTTGGCCGATTGAAATTGGCCCGATAGACTGAATTGACACAATTGCAAAAAGTTTAGGACTCAATTGGCAAAAAAAATAATTTAAGATTGAACTGGCATAATTATAATAAATTTATAACCTTTTTGAAAATTCTCTCTACTTGAAATATGAAAATAAAAAAACAACCGGAGTCGGTTTTGCCTATGCTCAGGGAGTCATTGTCCTATACTTTTGGACGAGAAGCTCTCAACCTCATAATTCTCAATTCCTGTCCTCTTATAATCGTCCCTAGCCTAAGCTCAAGGGGGTGATGCACCGTATATTGACAATGTCATTGTTGAGGTCCCCGCAACTGCGAGAGGCGGCACAGACCAGAACAACAATCTCAAAGTGTTTAGACTTCTGATTTCCATCGAGAAATGGCGACTTCCGTGAGTTTCAACCGACATATTATTTCGATAATCATTTAGGCGACAAACTTATACAAAGCTTAACCTTGTATAATTATTTTGACGAATGGAGAATGAAGAACGTAATTTATTACTTCCACTTAAAACGGCTCGAATATCTGGCAAATCCTAAGTGCAGGAACGCGACATGAATTAAGAGTTCCTCAGTTCAAACGGAGATGTCGATTTATCTAAAACCTTAAGCGCGATCGGTAGGACCGTGCGGTTTGTTCTGATCTCGACAGATGAAAGATAGTTAAAAACCAAAGAGAAATCTCCATGGGTTCTCATTTGCTGGCTATGTAGAAACCAAAGTTGCAATGAAGAATGCTTACGCAGAGCACATCTGAGCAGGAATTTGGGAGTTACGTGCTCAGTCATTCTTGCCTGAGCTTCTTCTTGTACAGTTGCATTCATTGGATTACCAAAGAATCGAGCTGCAGTTGATCTCATATGGAGTTTAACGTGTGATTTGAAAAGGGTCAGTTGCATTCATTGGATTACCAAAGTGGATGGCATTGTCAAAATGCACGGGAACAGTTTTGTTCTCATACAATCGGATCGATCACAAAACCGATGAAGTAAGCCTAACTAATAAGCTATTCCTATTCATTAACGACGGTATGAGTAGCTTTGGGAGCAGTTCTGGTGCTCCATTTGTGCGGCGGGAAAATTGTCCAAAGAGTCATAAATTTATTGCACTTTTGCCAATTCAGTCCTAAACATTTTAATTTTGCCAATTGAATCTTAAACATTTTCACGTTTTACCAATTGAGTTTATTAGGCTAGTTTTGGCTGGAAATCGCTGACGTAGTAGTCCAGTCAGAGCTGATCGTTCTATGTGGCGCAGCTAGCACTGACGTAGATAATTTTAAATATTTATTTAATATATTTTTTGAATTTTTGTTGACTTTTTTTTTTCCTTTTTCTTTCTTTTTGGTTCAAAGTTCGCTGGCCACTGGCCGAGGGCCAACGACCCCCGCCGGTTGGGGGCGAGGGTTGCAGCCCTTGCCAGATTGGCGAGGCGCGCCTGCTGGTCCTTTAAACCAAAAAAGAAAAAAACAAAGAGAGAGAAAAGAATCCAAAAAAATAAAAATAAAAAATTATCCATGTCAGCGTCAATTATGTCACATAGCATGGCTATTCACATCAACAATTTTCACCCAAAATTGGCCGAATGGAGTTTATTGGCAAAACGTAAAAATGTTTAGGATTCAATTAGCAAAATTAAAAGGTTTAGGACAAAATTGGTAAAAGTGCAATAAATTTAGGACTTTTTGGATAATTTTTTCTTTGTATAGGTATTGGTTTTTCTGATTTGTATTCTGCGGTGCATCCGAATAAGCACACAAAAGAATCGGTTAAAAGATCAGCAACAACATCAACTAGAGGGAAATAATATACACCACTTGATATTCCTTTTCTATTGGTAGAATGACGAGGATGGGCGATTAGGACTAGCGAATCCCTTTGAGCAAGGCCTGAAATCTCTCCACTCGAGATATGTCGCATCTAGGTAACACAACTCGAGCCTTTTAGAGAATCTGTCACGACGTGAATGGAATGCATGAAGAGACAAGCGACGCCTTTATCACTAAGCCAATCACCTTGGTAGGGTTAAACATCATAATATACGCCGGCATGATTTAGACAAATTAGCATAGGCCGCCCCACAACTCAAAAGCATATAATAAATAATAATAATAATAAAATCCCTGGAGTTCGTCTAAATCAAACGGCCTCTTCACTTTTTTCTTTAATCTGATGAATCATATACCCATAAAGAAAGCCCAAACAGATTCCATTATTTGCACGTATAGACCGCTAGGAGCAAGTGCATGAGATTTCTTTAATATATGATTTGAGGGCGTTCAGAGACGACAAGGTGGATCCGTGGCGCAATGGTAGCGCGTCTGACTCCAGATCAGAAGGTTGCGTGTTCGATTCTCGTCGGGTTCAATTGCCCCCCGAAATTGTTGGCTACCACCCCCACTGCGGATCATTTCTTTTTTGTTTTTTATAACAATTTTTTTTTTACTAGATTAACAATTTTCTTTCCAATTATCCTTTTGAGGTGAGAAATGTGAAACATGGGCTTTTCGACTCAGCCCAGTAGAAGCTGTATTCTTTTCGCGGCCCACATGTTCGGCCCGGTTCAAGTTATGGGGAGACTTTCATTTTCTCAAGTGCTATATGGACACAATCCTATTAAAACTTCCCTTGGCGCAGTAGTAAAGTGATTCAACACGTACGCAGCGAGTTAAAAAGCTGCTCCACCCAACAAATAAATAAATAACAGAGTTGGGTAGGTCTTGCAAATGCAATCAACTATAGAAAATAAAAAGTTAGACCAATGGTGGGATGATCTCCGAATTGCCCATTTCTCGACTGGCTTATTTCGAGCAAACTGTCACGTGAGATTTTTAAACACAATCGGCATTACAAAAGGATAATATGCAATTTTCAAAGTGTTTCACTTCTTACACTCTTCTAAAACGCGATACTGAACATGACTCGATGAGGGCTGATCTCATTTAGTTTTATTTTGTCCGCTTCAACTTACACAAAAACATGGATCATAATATCGGAGCTATATCATAGTTAAAAATAAAACATGCGAAAGCCCTAGCAAAAAGGGTATTCGTACCCGAAACTGACACAGGCGAACTGAGTTTCTTTCGGGTCTCGATTCCAATATGGCCCCATGCCTCGTCAGCCCATGCCGCTCCTGAAAGAATGCTACAATTTGGGCAAAGTCCTGCTGATATGTTACTGTCAATTGCAAGAACCTGGAACCACATCAAACGCTGGAGGGTTGTCCCCCCTGCCTTGATTGTGCTTAAAGGCCAACCCACAGCTCTTGATGGCCTTCCACGTAAAGCACCAGGTGCACGCAGAGTTGTGGTGTAGTATGACCCTCTAATTCGACATCAACAACGTAGAAACATTTGTCCCCTAATCTGACTCGACCAACCGAAATAACGCCTCTTAACGGTTTCTTATATCCCCTCCCGACATCATGTTATTCGCACGTCCTCTTCGTTACAACTGGACTGGTATGCCCCATCCCGAGCAGTCCACTTCACTCTCATCGCTATAAATTACGTGCAAAAAGAGCTCTGGTCCCAACTAACACATTCCACAAGTTAATGTATCTTTAGTTCTTCGATTTTTGGCTGCTTGTTTAGTCATATGTAGTACCTCTTCATCGATTTTCGGGTCTAGTTTTCTGTGCATTATCAGATTCTTCTTCTCTGTTCGGCTGACATCTCGATGGAGCTTGTGAATCGGTCTCTGGGATTCGATGCGTCGAGCGGCTCGATGGTGAATATGGATCCCAATCTCGCCCTTCACGTTTCATATCATCAATTCGTTGTTTGTCAATGCCGTGCAGACATCGAATACGACCGTAGGTTTTTGTTAAGAAGATCACGACATTCGTGTAACCCGACATCACGTCTATATGAAAAACTTTATAGTACTGTAAAGTTTAATAAAACGATGCACAGAAACTGCAATTTGCGCAATTGTTAGGGAAGTCCAAGAAAAATGTGGGGGGTGTCCGAGTGTATATATTTACTAAGTATATGTTTGCACATTGAACGGCAATTTGTTTTCTTCAGGTTGATCTCGATCGAGGCCCAAAGAAAGCATCTCTAGGAACAGGATTATCGTTATCGGACGAGGAATCTAGGATTCGCGACGAACTTGAGCTCGACGTAGAGCGAGATTTGGAGGAGGAAATCAAGGACGGAATATATCGCCTAGCACTACAACTCCAAAGGCTTTACCGACACAAGAAGGAGAGAACTGCAAGAGCGTCGCAACCCCCGCAAGGGGCAGTGAAAAACCGGCGGCGAATCGAAGAGAAATCGGTCTCAGAGGTGAATATAAGCATCAAAATGGAAGGAGGGACCAAGGTTGAGATTAGAGAAACGAAGAGAGAGGCCACGAGAGATAATCCTCGGCCTCGCATGGCCTCGGCAATGCCAAATTCGAACTCTCACATTAGTAACAGTAAGGTTGTTCGAAGAGGGAAGAAGTTCGACTGGGTGAAATCTCTTCGATCGGGAGGAGGCGTGAGCGCCGTCAGTGAGAAAGGAAGTGAGAATGAATCCGGGAAATCAAGGATGCATCCCCACGATCGTCGCCTTTCCCGTTCGAACCTTCAAAGTGAGGGTTGCAGAAGCAGCAACGTCAATGGCGACTTGGCGAGGCACAAAGTGAATCGGCGCATTGATCCTAAGTTGCTCAACATGGAAATGGGTTGGAAAAGCTGATGGATGGAGGTTTTTGTCGAATCTGGTTGTCGATCGATAAGAGGTGGTTTGTATTAGGTAGAACAATGCATGCATGGAATAAATGTTCGACGTCGGTTGTGTACGTTGAATTGCGATTTGGTTGTGCATCGCCCACTTTAAGATTGAGATTGGAGTTTTAAGAATTACGATGAAATAATAAGATAGTTTAATTATTTTCATGTATAATCCCTATATTTTCATTTATTTGCAATTTATTCACTTTGATTGGAATCTAGCAAAAGTTTTGGTAGATTTGTCAAACGGGTGGATCATGTCAGATAAACAATGATTTTATCTAAATTGACTAATTTAACCCGTTTTGAGCAATTTTCATGCAATTGAAATTCAATGACCTATACCTGGCATGACCCGCATTGTTAATTATATATAAAGTTATAAATCGCGTCGCCGCCACGTCAGCATATTTTTCGTGGAGGGATTAAGCATTTCTCTTGCTGAACCATTTGAAAGGGTTTAAGCACAAGTCTTTGACAGCACATCGTAAAAACCTCTAACCGGCTTGAACCCGGAACCCGTCCTTGACAGCGCGCGCTGAGCTCAGCTGAGAAATGGATGCGGCGGAGAGCGGCGGCTCTGGGGCCGCCGTCGTCAAGTCACTGTCCGACAGCTTCAGACGAATGCCTCCGGCAGCTATCCCGCCTCTGCTCGATTGCATCCTGGCGTCGACCGGGACGCCTTCTTCTTCGCTGCTCAACTCGCTTCTTGATTCTTTTGATGATTTCACCAAGGTATCGTCAAATTTCTCTATATGGAAATAGACTTGTTAGTGGGGTTTGTGAGATTTTGTGGGACCAGGGTTTGAATGTTGTCTTTGTTAACGGAGTTGGAAATTTCTAGTTCATCTGGCGGAGTAGCTGGAGCTGTTTGGTTGCTGATTTTGACTGTCTTCTATGTACGCTTTTGCTTAAATGCTTGATCTTTGAGGTGATAGGTAGCTGTCTTGCGGGAGCTTGGAGTTGCCCGTCTTGCTTGTTCTTTGCAAAAAACCATGGGAGTAGCTGGTTGATCTTGTTATCTGTGATTTCTTTCGTTAGGATGTTATCAAGGATGGTGAAAATCTGGACTCCGAGGGCCGCAATTATATTGCGTCTCTGGTGTGTGCACTGTGTCATCTCCTAAAGAAGCGCGGTGAGTTTGGTCCTGACTTCAATTTTAAGATGTTCTGTACATTTGTCTGATGAAAGAAACATTGCATGATGTTCTAACTTCATGTTGGCTCTTTTAATCCTTTGACACCATATGAATCATTTTTACTTTGTTAAGTGTTCTTGAAGTTATCATAACAGCTGTCAGCGCAAGGCAAATGTCATTCACTACCTACCAGCATCTATTTTTGCATAAATCTTGTTGATGGGTCTGTTACTTGTAACCTTGCTTGTATTCGTTCACTTGGAAATGAAGTGGGGCTAGACTTGCTTTCCTGTCAATCTTCTGCATTTCATGCTCCATAATTACAATGGATCCTTGAAATTCTGATAAATTTACAAAGTAACCTGAATAAGCACTCTTTCAATGTTGGCTAGGTGCTGTTACAATCTGTGTAAGTAAAATATACCATAAAAAAGCCGTTCACCTTGCTTCTTCAGCTTCTCTGATATAGAATACTTGGCGTATACTGATATACTATTCTATATTATTCAATCGATGCTCCAGTTAGCTCGACATGGTATTGGAAGGCACATTTAGATCCTTTGTCAATGAGGTGAACGTAGATTGTGATGGAAAGGATAAGGAATGAGTCAAAATGATGAGCCGCTCAGCGTAGTGGACTAAGTATTTGCACTCCTCCATTGAACATTGATGAAGGGATAATGTGGGAAGAAATTTATCAAAGAATTCCAACTGAGAATTGAGCTATTATGTTGAGGCGCGTTTATGCATATAAGGTCAAGATAATGTCATAAGCAAGATATGAGGGATGACTCCAACTCTCTCTCACATGCAGTTTTGATGATGAAAGGCATGTAGAGTTGAAGGACTGGGTAAGATGAACAAGAACAAGAATCTGCACATAGGATAAAAAGTAAATTGAGTATATCAAATTGAATTTTACCTGTGATGCGAGGTCAACAATTTCAAATCCAAAATCTTAATACAATTGGTTTGTATCCTTTAAAACCAACTTTACAACATGGTTTGGCCTTTAATTTTGGATTAAGATGGAAGTGATGTCAAGCCATCGAAAAAGTACATTTTGAGCAAAGGATGAAATAGGTTAAATTAATTTAAAAATTTACACTGAGTGAAGGAAAAGGATAAATGGCTGAGAATGCCAATTGTTCTTCCTCCTTTATAAAAGTCAAGTGAAAGTAATATATAGGAAGAAAGTGTGAGATTGGCATGTTGACTTTATTTGTTCTACAGGGGTTACTCATGATGTTCTGCGGTCTTATGTGTGGAGAGTTTTCATTCCTTTGATGAAGATGGTGCACGCTTTCGACTGTGCAATTCAGAATCAGGTAGGAACAGAACATACTAGTCTTGATTTTATTCTCTTCTTTTGTGTATTTCTTCATTTGACTGAGTGGTGCTATTTGTTTGCTTTGCATTCTGTCATAAAGATTGGGGATTCATTCTTTGAGGTTGTGACTGAGGCCAACGCCTGGAGAGTTGTTGAGGTCACGTTGGTACCTTTTCTTCTAAGATCCATCGGCCTCTCCATAGGGATGTCTCAGAAACCTGGGTCACATGGTGTTGAATGGAGAACCTGCTCAATCCATGATGATTACAATGTGACAAACTCAGTAATTGAGGATGAAAAGAAGCTTTCATGCTTTGGGTCTCTTACGTTACCCTTATCGTGTCACATTCTTGCTCAACTATTGAGTGCTGCTCTACAAAATGCACAAGCAACTGTAAAGTCAGAAATGAAGTTGGAAAACGAGTGTCATGAAGAGAAGTTCACCGGTGCTTTGCTTTACGATGTTTGCAATGTGGCTGAGCAATTGCTTCTGCTAAGCTCAGAACATCGGTCTTGTGCGATTCTACTCTTGCTCCCCATCATTTTCAAAGCATTTTTGACTTACAGCTGCTTGAAGATCTCAGTTCATGGGGAGATATGTGTACTTTCCAGGTGCTGATGTCTTACTGCTTTATCCTATTGCATGATGTTTTGCAGAGTGATTTTCCCACTCGCTTTTCCTTTCCAGTTTTAACATTTTGGTTGTTCGTCATCCAGGAGGCTTTTCTCTGAAAAAATTTGGAAGTGTTGCAGAACATTGTTTTTTCTTGGATATTTAGAGAGAAGAGATGCCTACCGTGTTCTCTCTCTTTATATGTCTTTTTCTGCATGTACAGAGAAAAGTGGTCATGATGACACTGATGGTGGAGACAAAGAATTTGATATCAGGGGTGAAAAAGAATTTTGGGATGAAATGAAAAGAGGCTTGGTACTAGATCTATACTTTTGTTCCATGTCTGAACATGTTTATGGTGCAGTAGCATCATTCTTTTCCCTATCATTCTCATTTACTTTGGTTCTGGTTAGGTTGATAACGAAGGTTTTCTGAGGAAACAGTCATTACATATATTGAAGATCGCTCTAGGCACGAATAAGGAGGACCAGAATTGTTTTGGTGGTTTAGATGAAAAATTATGTGACAAGCAGTCCAAGACACGATCTATAACAAAGCGGGAGCAATGGGCTGTTAAGGAAGCCAGGTCACTAGGCGTAGGGAAAGAGTGCAATTTATCTGAATCCCTACCTGACAGTAGGTGGAAGTGGGAGGCATTCTTGCTGCTTTATGAGACGCTCGAAGAATATGGCACTCACTTGGTTGAAGCAGCTTGGAATCACCAGGTCAGTTGGTTCTAAATGCTTTCAACCTCGATGTAGTTATAATTGGGGGTTTATTTCTCTACACATATTATAAAAAAAACTCTGTCTGTCTCTGGTGTAACCTGCATTTATTGGGTGACACCACTTTGTTTTAGTAATTCTCAAAGAATTATGCACATATGACCTAACAAGTGAAGCCATTGACGTTCATCATCCTTCTTGCTGTTACCTCCTCTCCTGGTTTCCTTAATATATCTATCCCAGTAAATTTGACTTCCTCTGGTGATCTGGTCATTGATTTCCAGTGAAGTTTCTCTTTCATGTCTGCAATAAGCTTGACTTTGCCTATGCTAATTTTATACCATTGTTGGTACTAGAAAACTGTTTTCTATCACTTTTGTTTTGCGTCAGACTAGTTTGCTGTTGGATAATCAGTGCTGATTTATGGTTTTTTGCAGGTATCCTCATTGCTTCATTTTTGTGGCTCACATTATAAGTCTGGAAACTCTGGCAATGAAGCTACTGGTTGTAACATTGTTTCCAGCGAATTCCCTAACTGGTTGTCAGTCTTGTGGGAAAGGGGTTTCTCTCATGATAATCCTCAAGGTACTAGCTTGCTTGTATGGTTGTGTGATATGCAATTTTAGTTAATGTAATAGATGAAGTTGTTTGCTAATATCTGTCAGAATATCATGAATGGTGATGATTTATTTAATGAAGTAGATTATTTTCATTTCCAGTAAGTATACAGCTTATTAATAACTAGTGTGCAGTGGCTTATCTCTTTGGCCCGTGTCTTTGATGGTTTGACAGTTCGATTCCTGATAATGGAGTCATTTCTGGGCATCGAATGGGAGAACTATGGAAGCTGTGCTAAAGCTCTACCTGAATCTTTTCTTCTTGGTCCATTTATGCAAGGGTTGAATGACCCTGTCCACCACAAGAATTTCGGTTAGTGTTTATTTACTTCACTTAGGGGATTTCCCTTTAAGAAAACACATTCCGCTCCCTTACTTATTTGTCGGGAAGAGAAGGGAAAAAGAAAAAAGAGGGGGGGTTGCAGGTGTGTGCATGTGCTTTGGCACACCATTGTTTGTGTGTGTGCCATACGCCTGCTATCACATGTGTGAGTTGTTTCCCATGTGCTTGAGTGTGCATATTAGCTCATTTTGCAAGAGCAACCTTACATGTGAGAGTACATTGTTAAAGCTAAGTGAAACCTTTTTCTTTCTCCCTAATTATAGGCGTAAAAGGAGCTTATTCTTCAGTTGCAATCGAAGGTGCTATAAAGTTTCTATACCAATATACCGGTCTGCTGGATACAAGGTACGTTAAACTGGAAAGGTGCTTCTTCCGGAAGATATATATATATTTTTGGCCAGCTAGAGGATATTATATCTGGAAATGAGTGACCACAATTGTTTGGGAGTTATTTAAACCTTGCAACTTTAACCATGGTTTGACTTTACGTGCGATTAATTTCTGATGATATACATATGGCAAGACACTGACACTATGCTAGGTAAATAAATTTGAGAATAATAAATTCTAAAGTTTCATGAATAGTTCATCAACATATGTTGTATTTAGTATATGTGCAACCCAACCTTACAACTTGTTAAAAAGTCCAGTCCAAAAGCTTAAGCCGTTAGTCAAAGGGAACTGCATATGAGGCCTATGTGAACTACGTAAGCAAGCGATGTGGGATAATTTAAGACCCTCTCTCATGTGCAAATTGAACTGAATATGACACCTGGAATAGGTATCTCACTCCCGAATTAAATCTAGGGCGGAACCTTGCTCTGATGCAAAAGCTTAAGTCATTAGGTGGAAGAAGACATGCATATAAGACCTATATAAACCCGTAACGTGGGATATTTTAACATAACCTTCACCATGTTTGCCTTGTTATGTGTAACATTTCCCAACAGCACGCCTTTGGCAGGACACCACACAGGATACTAACAGATGAATTTGGACAGAATGATGTCTAAGGTTTTCTCTGTAGTTTTTGTGCATACAAATGTATTGGGTTAGTTTGATGTAAATTCAAGGTGTTTTCCTTATAGGGATAGGACATCTGAATTGATCATTTTGTATTATGGTTAACCCTAAAAATAGCTCTAGAAAATTTAACAGTTTCGCTAAATGATTGTTTTTCATGTGCTCATGCATTTATGTACTCACTTACACAAACGAAAAATAGTATTCGAAACTGCACTGCCAGATGATCGTGACTTTGCTATTTCTTGCTTTCAAATTTCTACATGAAAGGAAAAAGAAAAGCATGGTTTGACTTCTACCTCTATTTTCAAGAAAGTTTCTGAACTTAGTTGGTATTTTTCCCTTACTTGAGTTTAGCTTCGGGAACTAGAAGTAGTCCAAATGCTTAACTCATCTATAAGGTGGTTGCAGGACACAGATGGAATTTCTGAGGAATATATCTTCTCTTGCTAAGCAACAATCTTTTGGTAGAGCTGGATTGATGGCCCTTTCTGAATGCATTGCTTCAGTGGCTCATAGAATTGTAGTGGGTGATAAGTGCAAATCAGAGTGTTCTGAAAATGGTTCGCTTGACAAGGATCAAGTGGAACACTCTGAAGAGGATTTGCCTCACTCTGATGGAGTAGACATTCTGGATGTTCTGAGATATGTTGTTGAAAGCTGCAAACAACATTTTAATCCAAATTATCGTCTTCAAGGTCCATATTTGTTCAAATCAATAATAGTATGTTGAATAGTTTTTTCAACTATAGGACTCTAATGAAGTAAGTTTTGTTAACTCAGTTTGTTGCAAGATACTCGAAGCTGCTGCCTCAGTGGTGTGTTCTGGTGCTGTGCCTCTTGAGATGCTTCTGCACTTTATTTCTACGTTTCCTCGGGAATTCATTGATATTGGTGGTAAGTTGTATTGCACAGGCTGTGTTCTTTCCCTTACTATATGTTGCTTTAGTCTAATGTTTCCACAAACAGATGGAACACATCAATGTCTGGTTCGATCTGAAAATAGTATTTACATATATTGGCAGTGTTAGATACTATGTCATCACCAAGTTGCCTTATCCAATGAGTTGGATATAAATCGGTAGCAAATGGCTTTCCAGACAAAAAACTGGGATATAAATAAATAGTAAATGGCTCCGGGGTGGTGAGCATTGAACAATAACAATTACTTTTAGTGTGGATAATCTAGTAGCTTTAGAGAGCATATTGAGACAATAAGACATGGCCTTCTAAGAAAGAAATTTTAAGAGTTAGTTGACGATCCATGTGGAATTAACAGTTATTTTATTTTCTGAAAGTGAATTGTCTAAGAAACAGAAGTAGAGATACCAGTTGTTTGCGTGTAATGCATACATGTAGATGTGTATGTTGTGTAGATACACGTTCAAATCATGTGGGGAGTACTCTAAGTAGTTTTTTTAAAGATTCAATTATTCATGCCTACCATAGATGTACATAACCCCCCCTCTCTCTCTCTCTCTCAGGTCCCTTGCACATGAAAATAAAGGAATGGCTATTGGGTTCTCCTAGGACAGAGATTTTAGATAGTCTTCTAGACTTCCCTAGAAGGTTCATAAATTCTTGTCATTCTCTTGGTACTATGTTTACGTGTGATGATGAGGAACTCGCTGCCTGGGAATATGAAGCAAGACGATGGGCTATGGTGCTTTTTCTTGTTGCAAATGATGAAAATGAGTTAGAGCCAGTATTGATGGTATGCCATATATTGCTGCTACTATTGGATTCTAATGTTCTTTTTGGTAATTTTTATCAGTACTCATGTAATTTCCATATGTTACTTTTGCTAGCTGCTATCACATTCTTATCGACTTAGTTCCTGATTGAATGATGTATGCCACACATGATCTTCCTGCAGAATAGATGGGTTTTCACTCGGATGTGCTTTTGCATTGACATGTTGCCCAGCTTTTGAGCTGATTGTTTAAATTATTTTGAAGATACCCTCACAGATAATATTCAGATGAGGATTTACATTTATAAGTAATGATATTGTAGTTCCGATATATATTATAGACTATTCTAATGCCAGTCTGGTTACTGTTTTTGATCATTTTGCAAAACAAGCTCCTAATATTTGCTCTCTTTTGGTTTTGCAGTTCATCAAAACTCATGGCATTGACATATGTGAGCAAAGCAATAGTTCCAATTGGCTAGCTCTGAAGTATCTCATCCTTCTATTAAGTTTGGTTCTGGAGCTTCAGGAGTTGCAGGGAAAAACTTCTGAATTCAGCAGCAATTTTGGAATAAAATCTACACTTGTCCCTCTTGATACAGTGGGTCCATTGAATAATAGAGACACTTCGGAGGAATTTAAAAAGTTTCTCTGCTTTCTCCTTTCTATTCTGGTACTATTTCTGATTAAAATTTGATAAATGTTCGTTGATTAAATAACTTCTGTGATTCAAAGTATCATTTTCTACATGATCCCTTTGAATTTCATATTTGATGTTGCGATGGGATTTATTTATCAAAAAAATCGATTCCATACATTTCTTATGTACTCAGGTGCTATATTGGATTTGAAAAAGATTTTGGATTCATCTATATTGATTAACTGCATCCATTATGTTGTTGCTGGCAAATACCACCATTTTTGGTTTTGGATCTTTCGTCATTCCTGTAGGAGATTCGGACCCATTTTGGTTTCATCCGTCGATAAAAAGAACTATTCTCTTCATAAAAAAGAGGAGGTAGAACCAATAAGGATTTCTTTTTTGATTCACTTCTGGAGTTAAATACCCCGTTCAAGAACTGATTTTGATCCAATACGTCAGAATCCATAGAAAAGGAAAATCCCTTATGATGCCAGATTTGGCTTACTTATTGATAGAGTGAATAGATCTATCATTTCTTGAAATTTCTGTTCTGATTCAAGATCATGATGTAACGTGTATCCCCCCCTATTCTGGTCTCGTATTATGAAGCAATGGCACAATATGCTTTTAGTTTCTTCGCCTTTGTGAAAGATTTATAAATGATGGTTTTCTAACTTGACATTATTTCTTGTCATGCAGGAGGACTTGGTTGCATATGCTCAGATGTCTTGTTCAATATTCTGGTCTAGCTGTGAGGTAGCAGACATGGACCTGCCTGGTTCTGTGCGGGGAAAGCTTGGAGGTCCTAGTCAACGGCGCTTGTCGTCTTCCATCACTACTGCAGTGCTGCAAGCTGTAAAATCCTTTGCTCTCTTGAGTAACATTTGTTCTACAGCCAAACTATCACTAGTAATCCATGCGCTATTACTTATATACTCGGAGAACTGACTCTTCAATGAGATCTAACTATGACTGTGTTACGGCACATGAGAACATTTCCAAAGTTTTAACTTCAAAACTGTTGTACCTTTTACTAAAAAAGCACCCTCTGTCCTAATACTTCGAGAGTTTTTATGAGGGTATCTTTCTTACGTTTTCTGTTTTGTATCTTTTCTTGTCTAACAGATAACGTCTGTCAAGGCTGTTGCTTCTATCTCTTTGTGGTGTGCACAGATGAGGTCCGAAGCTTCACTGAATATTTGTTTCGACTTTCTGTGGGATTTTTTGTGGAGAACTTTATCAGCTTCAGCTTGTAATTCAAAGGTATTAATTAAATTACTTAGTTTTTTCTGCTTTTAAAGCGTGTTGTCCACAATAATCTACTTCTATATCTGTCTGTACCCGCTTCAACGTTACTGATACAATTGCCCCAGAATAGACTGGGGCAGAACTCTATATTGCAGCTTATGAAGCCTTAGCTTCTGCCCTCAGAACATTGGCGTGGGCTTTCTCTCCCCTTATTCTGAATATAATCTGGAGAAAGGATTTGACTCATGTACCGCTTTCTGAAGAGGAACAGCTGTTAGATTCCTTGGTCATTACTTTTCTACGCAAGATAAATACTATTCTTGCTCTGGGATTTCTGACACGAACACGACGGGCAGTTTTGATAAATTGGAAGGTGAAGTTTTATCATCAATGAAGGGACATTTTCTTATTAGCACTTAGAGTTTATTGATAAAGATGGACAATAGATGGCACATAAGAGTAGCTTAAAGTGGCCACACCATGCTTTTTCTTTTTGCAGACTTGCTCATGAAATTACATATAAGTGAAAATGGTGATAAGTAGTGAAACATTTTAATATTTGTTTCTTGCCTTATTAGTCTATGTAGTTAGACAGCTCTTCGCTGATGCATTTCCTTAATTTTGGTTCTACTGCTACATTTTTAGGATTTTACATGCTGCCAAGGGTTAACAAGCATTTGAAGTTCTGTAATTGCTGACGATTTCAAAGTGAAAGTTTAAACGTCAACCGAAAAAAAGTTTAGTACTGATGGGTTTCTAACTGATTTAGTGGCGGTGCCTAGAATCTCTGTTGTCAATGCCTTATCGTGCTTGTAAGGATGGAGTTCAAGTAAAAGGACATGAATATTTCTTCTCAGATGATGTGCTCGGACAGATACTTGTTGACCTTGTTGAAAGGTAATTATCCAGAGTTTCTTGGCTATTGCTATGATGGGCTTTAAGCATAGGTATATCTGTTGCTTTGATTCCATGAACACACATATCATAGGAAAATTGAAGTAGACTGGGCATATCTGAAGCAAATTCTGATATGGTAAATTGAGAAAGGGAAAAGGAAACATTAGTTTTCAGTTGGTTTAATCGGTTCTTCTCTTTATCCTCCTACGTTTTCCCAGACATCCTGGCCTTGGACTAAGCGGGCATGGAGGAAAGTCTTACGATTTACATTTTCTTTCCCTAAAATTTCGTGTTTTTCTTTCTATTATCCCACTGTTAACAAGTAATATAAACACATCTTAATGCCAAAGCAAGTTGTTGATTGGGAATTTCTTTATAGTGGAGTGTGATATACAGCTCCTCACTGGTTAGACTTTTTGATTGATTGATATGAACCCGGACCTGTGGTTATTGGCAATTGCAAACTCAAAATGGGATGATTATATCCCTTATGCATTGTTTGTAACTCCAAGATAGAAATTAGATGATGAATCTTCTCTTAAAGAGTAGAGAAGGTAGTTCAAAAAGACAACCTTTCTTTATTCTGATAATAGATATTTCTATCTATATATAGAATATATATTCCCTGGGATGGAAGGATTCAAACCTCCGAATAGCGGGACCAAAACCTGTTGCCTTACCACTTGGCCATGCCCCATTTAGATTTCTATTCAATACTAATAAACACTAGTATTGTTTTTGGTTGTTTGTCAATTCCAATCCAAAATATCTATGGACTCTATTGTTCCTAGGGTTTTGACACTTGTAGATATACAATGAAACTGAATTTATCGATCATTACATATAATTCAATTAATTGTATAAAAGTATGATTTCTTCTATTCTTTTTTAAGAATTCAAGGATTTTTTATTGGGTGAGTTCAAAGAAAGATTTTTTGGTATACCTTACTTTTTTTTTTCATTTTTAAGGGATATCAATTATCAATAACAATAACTCAATCAAAATACAATTATCTCCAAGTCCCTGAACTTTATTTTTTCTTTTCATTTTTGAACCCTCTAAATGATCTTGCAGTCTTGAAAATGCTGCTGAAGATTCTGTTCTACCTATGCTAAGGTCACTCAGACTGGTCCTGGGGTTGTTTGCTTCCAGTAGATTGGATTCAGCTGTTTCCCCATCTGTTGGTGTGGATACCCAGGTGCCAGTTCTTTAACTTTTGCAGTTGTTATCTAGCTATAGTTGTTATATTTTTGGTTTGAATTATCGTGTTTGGTGATTTAGAGTTAGTTTCCCTGATCTACTCAAAAGTTTTTTTTAGGTCCTATTGTGTTGCTGAAATATAACTACTTTTGGCCATTTTTTTCCCACTGAAAAGCACATTACCCACTGTTATGCCTTTCTGTTAGATCAATACTGGAGAAACACAAATTCTATGAGCAATTTTTCTAGTATTAATATTAATTTATTTCGGTGATTGCTGAGTGTAAGCAATTTAAGTTAACGGTCAAGTCGCAACAGATAGTAACGATCTGTGAGTTCTATAAGGAATAAGAGAAGATTGAAACCTAATTTCTATTCTATCGAGAGACATTTTTGTTTGCAAGCAGTTTACTGTTCATGCTGATGAGCAGATTAAACTGGGGAGCTCCTAGCCTGCTACCATACTTTGGGTTTGCCTGAGTGCACAGACTCTGTGTGTGTGCTGGGGGATCAAGCATCAAATGAATTTCCTTGATTTATTCATTCATTCTCTCTTATTGTGCAGATGATGTGGCAGTTGGTTCGATCTTCATGGGTGTTGCATATCAGCTGCAACAAGAGGAGGGTTGCAGCTATTTCTGCACTTTTGTCATCTGTTCTGCATCCTTCTTTGTTCAAGGATGAGAGCATGCACGCGACAGAGAGTGGATGTGGGCCTCTCAAATGGGTCTGCTCTCTCTCTCTCTGTTTCCTCCGCACGGTGTGCTCTTCTTGCTGCTGATTAATGGTTTGCTATGATCCTTTCATTTTACCAGTTTGTGGAAATGGTTCTTGAGGAAGGCACAAAAAGTCCGCGGACAATTCGTCTAGCAGCATTGCATTTAACTGGAGTTTGGCTTTCAAATCCTACAACCTTAAAGTATTACATTAGGGAACTGAAGCTTCTATCGCTCCATGGTTCTGGTTTGTTACTCTCTCATGAAGTCTAAATCCTTTTTTTCTTGGGACGCATTCATGAATAATGAATCTGTTAAAAGTAGCCCTTTCTTATTTGTATGTGGGGCCATATATCCTTTTTGACACGGTTCTTTTTCTTTTTCCCCAGTTGCATTTGACGAGGATTTTGAATCTGAAATGACTGACAATAATGATGCCAAGCTTGAAGTGTCCTTGTTGGCAAAGAGTCCTGACGCTGAGTTGACTGAAGTAAGTTATACACTTTATGGTGCGGATGAAGAGAGGAGTTAGACTACCATTTCTTTCATTTCATTAAAAAATCTAGCAAAGGGACAAGCTGACTTTTGGTCCTCTAACTTATGGCGTTTGTTTTTTGGTCCTACAACCTCTCCTTTTGCAATCAAGTCCTTAATTTGCAGGGATTTTACAATAAAGTCCTTCCCCCACCGATGCTGTTAATAAGCTAAAGTGGCTGGCTGGCTGCTAGCATGATAATTCTGTTGAAGGAAACTAGAATTTGATTGGCTAGCTGGCTGCTAACAAGACTATTTATCAAAAGAAATTACATTTTACTTCATAATCTGGTTGTGCTTTAAGTGGTTGAATTGTATAAAATTGGCAATCCAAACTCTGGAAAGTATAATGGAATGGATGGTGAAGGCGTCATTTGTTTGCCTTGCAATGCCAGGTATGAATACTTATCTAGCAAATATGGTTGTCCTTTTAGGCTTTTATAAATACAGAATTGTATGCTCGTGTTTCTGTTGCTGTCCTCTTCTGCAAACTCGCTGACTTGGCTGAAAAGCTTGGATCTACCGAGGAGGATGCCGATTGTCATGCTGCTCTCGATGCTGGCAAATTATTTCTGCTAGAGCTCCTAGATGCTGTGGTATTAGTTACTTTTTAAGCCTCCTAAATTGTTGCTTTTCCTTTGTTATTTTTTATCAGACAGCATGTGTCCGGATTGGTTCTCAATAATGTTTGAATTGTGACTTTTTCAACCATTTTTTCCCCATCAGTACTGTACACACTCTCTTTAGAAATAGTTTGAAAGATGGATAGATGAAAATACAAACACATATAAAATAAAACATGTACATGTACATGCGAGAATTCGGCTAGTACCTTGCTTAGGTGCTTATTAACGCAGAGATCACTTTCTAATCCCATAACAATTTAATTCTCAGATCAGTATACTGTTCTTCCCATTCAGGATTTATGTGGTAGCTGCAACTATGGAATCCTAGTAATCTTGGGAAATTCTCCTTGGTTTGTTCTCCACAAGCATTTGTAGACTTTGAACTTCATTCTGTTAGAGAATGCCTGCTTTGAGAAGGAGTATTAACTAAGTATGACTTATGTGTTATTGTGGTCTTTTAGTCCTGATTATCGACAGTAGTCTTTTTTTCCTGATGCAATTCAGACATTCTTTACTTATATTATACTTTCCAAAATCTCGCATTCATTTTGCTGCTTTCTGTCATAGGTGAACGAGAAGGATCTTGCAAAGGAGCTGTATAAGAAGTACAGTGCGGTGTGCTTTGCTATCCCTTTCTCTTGTTTCAGAAAAACAATGGCTGTGGAATCTACAGATTTATAATTCTTAAGCTAATAGCCGTTTTAAAATCTAGATTAGAAAATTTGAGTTTTTCTACTGGCATTACTATTGCTGCTTTCATCGAGGAGATACTTATGTCACAAGTCACTAACATATTTAAAAGGTTTCCTTTATAAACTTGCTCAACAACCTTTTCATCATTGTCAAGAACTACTTTTGAATAGTTAGTTATTCTCCGTGTAAATCTAGTGGCAAATGAAAGACTTGTATACCGTGTGATCTATTATGTGTTGATAATTGAATATTCAATGGGGCTGACATTTCATCCCATTTTTCTGCTCTGGATCATGTTGATTAATTTGGATATTTTATTTTGTTTTCCCCTTATTTTGACCCTTGGTTTTTTTTAGCAGATTCATAGGCGCAAAATACGTGCTTGGCAGATGATATGTGCCTTGACTAGATTTGTCAGTCAAGATATAGTGGGGCAAGTTACAGGAAGTTTGCACATATGCCTATATGTAAGTATATGACCATGTAGTGGTAATTTTAGAAAGTCTGATACGCATGTCTCATAGCACTTAGTCCATCGTGTTGACATAAAACCCTTTTTAATCATTATTCCCTTCCCATGTGTTGGTGCCAGCTAGTAGTGGCAAGCCAAATAGAAGCAACCCAAATCACTATACTCAATCTCTTCATTGGTTTGATTCAAGCCTGTGCTTTACAACAATACATTTTCTATGCTTATTCTCCTGCTCAACTCATCCGCACAAGTCCGTGTATGAGTTATATCAGTGCTTCGGTATTAGTTGATGAATCACTTGACGACTACTGAACTATGGCAACCGAGTCTTCTTCCACTAAATGTATTAGTTAGGTGGTTTTTTCTTTTTGGTAAAATGCACGTGCTTCACTGTTCGAGTGCCAATTAAGTATGCAAAACAGCTTCCTTTTATTCTGTATGGATGGAAACTTTCCTTAAAGAGTCCGCTTTGTTTTATTTTCGCGCATAAGATAATATATATATATTAAAAAGAATCTCTTTTAGTACATCGGTACCAAAATATTAACGAATCCTCTTTGCTGACTTCTCTGCATATTATCTGTGGGCTAGACCATGAATAGGTCGACCTACCTGCCTAATACCTGAGCCAAATACTGCGGCTTGTTTCCTTATTCTTCAGCAGTCAATAACCCTTTAAAAACAGATTTCTTAACTTCCGGGAGGAGAAATAAGCAGCAACTAATGATCGGAGAATTTTGGTGCCCTACTTGTTCAACCTGTCTGTCTGATATCAAGTCCATTTACATCTGCATCTGTACTGTGCCTCTTACACTTATTCTTGTTGATGTTCCAGAGTTCAAGAGTGATCTATTCTTATTTCTTGCAGCGTAACAATCTACCTGCAGTTCGCCAGTACCTAGAGACATTTGCCATTAATGTTTACCTGAAGTTCCCATACCTGGTGAGGACCTTTTACTGGTTTTAATAAAAGTTTATCCATGAATTTCACATGTAAGCTGATATGTCTGGCTGAGTGAAAATTTAGTTCGTGATAGCGATACTGGATATTGTTTGCTATATACTTCAGCTCAGAAAGTGAATTTTTTTTTCTCAATTGAATGTCTTTAATAATATAATTTCACCAGGGGGGGGCGCTTTGTTTGAATTAGAAGACAACCTTGACTTTATTGTTGAGAGAAATATTGTCTAATAACATGACCACCTTGTTATGCTATGTTGGTGTTGCTTGTCGGCCTCTTACTCTTTTTTGCTCCATGTGTCCTTCCAATTAATTATCAAAAAGTGAACCAATGGCCACTTTGGAATAGGATTACACATTTATATAGAAATTTCTCAAGACGTGGTACTGTCGTACTGGCCTTGTGTATACCAACTCGTGCATATGCTAAGTGATATAGAAATTATGTGCAACGTGAACCTTCAACTGCATATCGTTGAGAAATAAGAGATATGCATGTGTTGAAGATAAATATCTCGGAAAGTCCTATGTGCATTTGATCCTCTAGTGGTTCTTTTCTTTCTGTGGGCTTGCTTTTAGGCCAAAGATAAAAAAACCTCTACTGATAGTGTCACTGGAAGTCAATTAAATGAACCACTAGTTTGTGTTCTGGAGGTGCTTTGATGTCAGAAGTTAAAGATTGATGCGGCTATTGATAAGTTGACTGGGAGTATTCCTGTAAATTGATCATCGAATCCTAGTACAAAGTCCAGTTTGAAACATTTTGTATCGTCACAACTTTTCTCTTGCATCTTAGCTTAGGAGCCTCCAGTGGCTAAAATGTTCTTTCTTTTTGCACACACTAGTCAGTTCTCTTAACACAGAGGTATCCTTAAAATTGGTACCTGTACCTAATTACAGGTGAGGGAGCAATTGGTTCCTATTATACGAGACCACAATGCAAGGCCTCAGGTAAATGATGTGATATGATGTTTTCTAGGGAAAATATGACAACACTGATTGACAAACACACCAGTTTCATTGTCACAGAAGCGACTCACTTATCTTTAACCTTTGGTGGCTTCATATTAAATAAAGTCAGCTGAAATAGTTTGTTTAGAACTTTCTTCATTCTGTGTATTGCGGTTTTATTAAGTTTGCGTTCTAGTACCTGTGTTATATTACTTATTTATGTCTGAAAGTGATCCACCCTTCTTAGAAACCCTACATTTGTGTATTTCCTTTTGCTCCCTTCATTGTTTTTAGAAAAAGAACAAATAGCAAGTGTCACAGGCCAACAGTTTCTTAGCCGTGGAATAGTCCGTGCGGTGCCTGGTGAGTTGAGAACACCAGGCCAGCCTTCTTTTTAAAGATTGTTCCTAGGAACAGTATAGCTAATCGCATCCTCACCCCAGATCGTAAGACGCCCAGTTTAGCTCGGGCATTTAGTCCCTCGAGCGAGACATACAGAACACTTCAGTACAACAATTGGTTTCAGCCTACCATGGCCTCATCAAAAGAGCAGCATTAGCTTCTGACCAGTTTGTGCACGGGAGGCCAACCCCGCCTTCAGAGATCCTCTAAGATGGTAATAATTTCACTCCAGGAGTCCTAGCACAAACACCCTGACGCTACTCCTACAAACCAGTTGTATCATACCTTCTGCATCCCTCACTTTTCACCCGGATGCCACAAAGCTCCACTCTTCAGCTCACTAGGGTACTGGATAATTCAGTCTGTGACATTCTCCCCCACCCAGTTTCCACGACTCTACCTCTCAGTCAATTCTGTTCCCACTTAATCCCTTTCCGCAGCGAGGGCATTGCGGGCTGTGCTGTCACTTCCTTGCATTCCACAACCATGAATGCCACTCCCTCGAACTTACGTGAATGACCGATGCTCGCACAACAGAACAAGCCACTCAACTCCTATAAACTAGTTGTATCATCCCTTCTGTATCACTTACTCTTCACCCCGATGCCACAAAGCTCCACTCTTCAGCTCACAAGGGTACGGGAGAATTCGGTCCATGCCAATGCATGTTCTGTGGTACATCTTTCGTGTAATAACATCCCTGTTATTTTAACCTCATAATCAGAAGAAATCACTGCCACTTGCAGTGAAAATTTAATTGAGATGGGATATTTGGATAATATTACTGACATAAGGTTAAGGAAATTGCTTGTTGATTTCCATGAAGCTAGCAAAGGATGTAATTTACTTTCAAAAAAATGCAGAAGTTGAGCACTTGATAGAAGATAATGCTACAGTCGGGCAAAGAAAATGTTGATAGAGTTCTTTTGAGGAAATTAGCTTTTGTCCATAGAATTAGATTATTGAATCTCGGAGTGGAATATCAAATTAAGTCCTAGCAACAAGGCATTAGTACTGTGATAATACCAAGTGGCTTACTTGTCAGCCCAAGGAAAACTACTGACATAAGCAAAGCGTCCATTCACTATCTGGATCGGGCTTTCCGTTTTGCGGACTCACTCATATTTGACCAATGTGTCCCTCTTTCATATGCAAATCATAGGATGCATCAGAGATGTTATTTTACTTTGTCAATAAAAATCTTAATATGTGAAATCAAATTCTTTACCATAACCTCCTTTTGTCTGTAACTATCAAATAGAACCATATCATCAACTAGAACCTCAACTTCTGAGGACAATTGTCCCATTAAACAGATAATCTTTGCGGATATCTCCCCAAGGATAACAAAAAGGGAAGAAGACGGGAGAAGTACTAAGATGACCCCGTGTAGGCTTTCCATGAGGCAGGAGATGCATCGAGTGAAGATAGCACTTGTTTGATTTCTTTTAGTAGTCAAAAGTAGGCTTTTACTACTTTTATTGCCATAACAGCATGAAATAATTCTATTCTTTTTTCCTGGAAAAGGCTTGGTTTTGTTTGTTTTGGGGAAAATATATGATTCGGAAAGCATTTTCCTAAAAAATGATAGTTTCTTTTGCGTAGAAAAATTTGTCAATGGAAAATGTTTTCATTATCAACAACAATCTATGCCCAAACATTTTCATTGATGATGAAAATATTTTGCGTTCATTCATTTTTGTAAGCAATATAGGCGATCATTTTTAGGAAAAATGTTTTACAAAGTGGTGATTTTGCACGAAACATAAGCACTAAGTTTATGAACCTTTTACACAGCTCTCCATATCAGATGGTATGTGTTTTTGGGTACTATTTCTTGCTGCACATCTCTTTGGAAATGAATAAGCCCAAGTATACATTAATCAATTAATGCCATCTCATCTACTGCAGGCTCTTTCTTCGTATGTATTTATAGCAGCTAATATCCTTCTACACACATCTAATGATGTTCGACTCAGGCATTTGGAAGATTTACTTCCTCCTATAATTCCATTGTTGACCTCACATCATCACAGTTTACGCGGATTTACTCAGGTGAAGCAGATATAGTTTTCTTTTATGTTTACTTACTGCTATTTACATAAACTGCATGATTGACTTGTTGGAAATCTCAAACAGTTGTTGGTGTATAAAGTTCTACAAAAGTTGTTTCCTCCTGCTGGTCATGGAGCCTCTGAGCACATCCTTCTGGAAAAAAAATGCTTCGAGGATTTGCAAGAGTACCTGACCAACAATCATGATTGTGCACGGTATGACATTGCTTTGTATTAGTGAATTTTTTCTTTTCTTATGAAAATTCAGCAATGAATTTCCTCGTGATGTTTCCAAAGTTGGCACAAAAGTCCATCGTTTTGAGTACATGGATTTCATGCTATGACGAACTCAGTCATATAATATGTTCAGAAGGATAATTTATTTTTCAAATGTGTAATATATGTTGTGAAAAGCTGCTCAAATGTAATATTGTAATATTCCTTATTCAGTTTACGATCATCAATGGAAGGATATCTTGATGCCTATGATCCCAAAGTTTCAGCTACTCCTTCCGGAATTTTCGTCAATCGGGTTGAGGTAAGTCTCTCTTTCTTGAATTTCATCAGTAGAAGCTTTCAGAGGGTTTCTGGCATAATTAATTGATTCAAATGTATGATAAATGAGTAAAACTTTGTTGCACGTGTTTAACTGTAAGCCATAAGTGATTTTACGAAGAGTTAAGGTATATTGCTTTGTTTATTGATGTAGTTATGATTGTTGCAGGAACTTGAATTTGAATGTGTTCCTACGTCACTGATGGAGCAAGTGCTCGACTTTTTAAATGTACGTGCCTATTTTAGCTTTTCTAAAAGGAAAATCAAGATACTTCTTTTGCCTGTGTCCCCTCCGGCAACTATAGTCATGAAATATGCAGGATGTCCGGGGAGATCTGAGATGTTCCATGGCAAAAGATTTGGTTGCCATAAAAAACGAGAGCTTACGGATTGATGAAGATAGCAACCATCAGGAAGTATCATCTAGCACCAACAATGAACTTTTTCTTGGCCAGCCACCTGGAGATGCTTTAACGAATTTCCAGAAAAAATTTACGCTTGCCAAACATGAGAAACAAGACCCTTTAGTGAGCTCGTTCTTGGGCCTTGATGAGATGAACAAACTTCTTTCAGGTAAAGTCTCAATATAAAAGGCTGATACTTAAACTCTTGTCATAATGCAACAGTATCAGGATGTTGGTACTATTTAAAACATTACTTTTTGGCAAGTTATCCTACATTTTGAACATGGAGTCCTAAGGTTTCTTGGATCATTTGCTCGTGAGAAGGGGTCACACATATCACTTACTGGCATGATTTTCTGTGTCTTTTATTCATATTACTGCCCTCCACCATATAGGTTAAACTTTTGGGTCGAATTTTCTAACAACGTCATTACACTTAATATGTATCAAGTCTTCTAAAAGAGCCAAGAACTTTATATCTTTTGTTATTGTCCCATACTATGTCTTTTTGGTTTCCCTGTTCCCTTGAACCTGAGTTTCCATTCTATAATCCCTCTTCTCAACATATCCCAAAAAGAATGTGATGAATTCCAATTGCGGCACCTTCAGTTACTTCCACTCGAAGGTGATACTTATGATGGTACTTTTCTTCTAACCAGCATCATTATTATCTGAGTCTGTTTGTTGCCTTGCTGACAAAACATGTCAACTTTTGCTTTGGGTTGTATAGTTTCATTTCATCTATTGATTATTGGAACTTCAGTAACTTGTTCTGTATCCAGCAGAAATGGAGCAAGAGGATCACCTTGTCAATTCTATGTTCCGCGCACGCATTGAGACCATGGACAAAATCAGAGCTAGCAGACAAAATATCATCATTGTAGCTTCTTTGCTTGATCGCATACCAAATCTTGCTGGGTTGGCACGGACATGTGAGGTTAGTTATACATGTCAGTGATATAATATCTTCATTATATTAAATACAGAGCATTTCATCTGTTGTGGCCATTTTGCAGAAGTTAATTTCTCATTATTTGATAAATTTTTTGTTCAGGTGTTTAAGGCTTCTGGATTGGCCATTGCAGATGCTAATATCATACGTGATAAGCAGTTCCAACTCATCAGGTTTTGACTGTAGTTTGCTACTATCTATATCGCAATTCTGCGAGGAGAGAATTTTAAGTCATGTTTGATTTTTTCCTAACATCTTTCGATTATTAGATCAAAGTGAAATGGCACTAGTCGTCCCTCTACTTTTGACCAAAATTCAAATCCATCCCTCTACTTGTTTTGTTCCAAAATGGTCTCTGTACTTTCTAGAGTTTGCTACTGTCTGTGCTTGCGCCTTTCCAGCGGCAGATTTTGCTGATATACATTAACGCCATTAAAATTGCTAACATAGACTTTTTATAGGGAAAAAAAAAAGCTGACTTCGTTTTTGTGAACTTTTCTAATATTTTTGCATTTTGCAAAATTCTCACTCTCTCACTCTCGCCTGAACACTATCACAGTGGCGGTGCCAGATTTTGAGCTCTGCCCTCTGTTTTCTATGTCTTCCTTCAGCCTCGGATTTGAGACCACCGTTGCGGTGGCTGCCTTGGCAATGAGATTGATTTGCTATTTCTCTGTCCCGGTGGTTGATTGAGACCACCGCGATATTCGCGACGACCACCACGACAATGGTGGCCTTGGCCACGCGACCTCTATGGCGGTGGTCATCGCTAAGCAGGCAGGACCCTTGTGGCCCATTGTGGCTGCAGGGTCCAGCAACTGTCTACTTTTCTTTTAGTTTTCATATTATTTTTTTATAACACAAACTTTTTTAAATTTTATTTTAAATTTTATTTTAAATTTTATTTTTATTTTTATTTTTATGAGCACATCAGCAACATAGGTTTACCAATTGCCACCTTAACTTTCTTGCTGCCAACTCAGCACTCCGACGGCCAAATTTAACCGAAGCACTAACAGTGACACTTTTTAAAGAGCACTGGGTCCAATTTGGACAGAAAAAAAAGTAGGTCAGTGGTTTTATATTTTCGGGCAAAAGTAGAGGGAAAACTTGTGACATTTCACCTATTTAAACACTCACAATGCATTATGGAAAATCAGTAATCCAAGTTTGCACATGCCCCATTGATAACAGAGCATTGTGAAATTATGTTCACTAAATCAAGTCAAATGTCTCATTTACTTTTCATTGTTAAGCTTTACACTGAGAGTATTAGCTCGATGTGCTTGGACATTGTCAGAGCCCTAGAATCTCCAAGGTGTAGCATGTCTTATTGGTCCTTTAATAAGCTTAGTTTGCAACGTGGCTTTTGATCAGTGTTAATCTTCTTATTGTACTCCACCCCTCCTTTTTTAGTACATGTTATGCTAGTCAAATTCATAAAACTTTTGGCAGAAGAAAAAACGCTCTGCACCGAATCAGAAACAGTTTCCTGATTGTATTTTTCCCAAATGATGCTTACAAATAATGCTGTATGTATTATGTGCTTCCCAATTTATCTAGCTATGACTTAAGTCTTGTGTACATCACTAGTCCTAGTGCAGTGCTACCATCGCCTTTATGTGCCCATAGAGCATAAGAAAAAGGTGTCATCATGCATAGGAAGCCTCAATAGTCATATCAAAATTGGAATGTCATAGTGTCACTATGACATGAAGAGTTTAATGAACCTTTCCTTTTTCCATCCATGGAAGGTATTCCTAAAATTAGAGTCCAAGAGACTTATGTGGCCTTGATGTACATGCTTATGGCGCATGACACAATTATATTCAAGCTTGATGTACACGATTATGGCGCATCTGTAAAAACATTTTCTGCAAATCCTTTACCATGTTCATTGTCTTTTCTTTTCAGTGTCACTGCAGAGAAGTGGGTACCTATCATAGAGGTCCCTGTAAGAAGTTTGGAAGGTTTCTTAGACAAGAAAAGGCGAGAAGGCTTCTCCATCTTGGGACTAGAACAAACAGCAAATAGCGTCCCTCTCGATCAGTATGCTTTCCCCACAAACACGGTAAGTTGAAACTGAAGGATTCACTTAAAAATTTTCTAGGAAACTAAGAAGCTGTACAAAGGAAGGAGAAAGCCATTAAATCTTTTCATTAGAAGTCATGAAACTGTATCTCTCTTTAAATCCTGTCACATTGCATACTGAAGAAACTTCTCAGGAAGGGAAAAAAAAGAAAGAAATGAAGGGAACAAAGGTTGGATACTGTCACTTGTAGAAGATAGACAAAGTCTTTTTTTCTCAGTGAAATGAAGATTTTTTTTTAAATACTTTTGCACTGTCAAGCCGGTTTATGTTCTGTAAAGAGATTTTCATTTTCAGAATGGTTATTTGATTATTTCCAGGTACTTGTCCTAGGACGTGAAAAAGAGGGCATACCTGTGGATATTATTCATATTCTGGACGCTTGCATTGAAATTCCCCAGTTGGGAGTCGTTAGATCGCTTAATGTTCACGTCAGTGGTGCCATTGCCCTTTGGGAGTACACTAGACAGCAGAGATCTAAATAGCTCCTCTGTATCCATGTGTGTAATATCTCCCACAAGTGCACGAAGGTTCTGGACTAGTGCCAGCTCTGGTTCAATGTAATGCATGGAGTTTTGCAAATTAGACAACCCGAATTCGTTGTCAAGATTTTGTTGTAATTCAATTTGATATCCCGCGTACTTTGGGTTAAAAGAAAAGGAGAGTTGAGTCATGTACACCATTCCAGGAATATTGGCAATGAGAAGGATGGAAGAAAAGGCCAACATTCTTTGTGTAATAACAATTGTTTTTGGTATGGCTTGTATCTTTGATTCGGAATAGTTCGTTCCTTGTCAGGTATCTTATGTTTTAACATTACTATTCAAGTTTATGCATTAGTTCTTCTGATAGTATTAGTCTCCTGATTGTTTCAGCATTCTACTTCCTGTCCTTTTTGTTTTTTTTTTCCCTTTTTTCCCCATTTTGCACTACCGAACTGATCATTGTAACCCAAGTAATTCTCGCAAACCAACCATAGTATCCCTATTGTTAAGTTCCCCGGAAATGGCGTTGACACAATCACAGGCTCAGGCGTCTTTTCATAGGCTTATACATGGTCGTCGGTTCCCTTCAATAATCCTCTCTTCTCTTCACGGGTCATCCTTCTTCCGCTCAGATTCATAGTAGTGCCACCTGCCTTAGATGTTCGATGCCTTATGCAGAGGATCGTCCCCGAATTGTAAATGACGTCGCCGATCAATAGATGCAAGACGGAGTAATCTCCAGCAAAGACAGTTTTTACCACGAGAAAAAGGATGTGTTTTGGTCGTGGTGTTTGTGATTTAGAAGCAGCTGTAAAGACGAACTAGAAGTTGCAAATAAATTTCTTACAATGCCTTCTTCCCCGAAAAATTTCATCAGTTCACATTGTTACGCTGCGACATATTCAAACACGCAATAAATGGTAAAAACATTCTACCGCAAAAATGCTAAGTGATCTTGAAACGCTCTCTTTTGGTAACAACCATGGATTTTTCACTAGCCATTCTTTGAACTGCCAGAGTTATCATCCTGCCATGACGCTTGCCATTGCTTGTCGTAGAAGGTCGTTTCCTCGATAAGCTTCTTTACGGTCTTGATGTCCTCGTTCTTTCTTATTACCAGAACTCCTACTACAGCTATGAACAAGAGAGTCTTACAAAAGAAGTTTCCCATTTGGTCAACAAGACCGACTCCAGTCAAGCTATCGACCAAATAAGCCATGAAGAATCCTATCATTGCTGCCCGACCTGCACAGAGGATTAGAAATGAAATGAGCTTGTTTAGGATAAGCAGACGGGTTGCATATAGTGCATTTCTTAAGAGATCAGGAACATGCCATTGAGTAGTTCAGCCTCGGGGAGATGGAACCTCTTCATCCAAGACCACCATGGAATGATAGAGGTGTCAAAAACTACAGGGTCGTCGTTACTGGATGATTCGGGGTTGTCTTCAAGCCATTTTCTCCTCCTAACCTCTGAAAGTATACACTACAACCATTCAGAAAAATGAGAGATTCAATGAAACATAATAACAATGACAAACTGGATTAAGTGATGTATTCTACAAAGCTTGGTCAGATGGCCACCGAACATCACAGAGTGCTAGCGAATAGAAATGACAAGTCCGATGCATGAAACAGCTTCATCTCCATGGAGTATTGAAGTGCTAGGTCAAAATAACAAGTCTACCGTACTGGGGAATCATACAGAATAAAGCTTGTTCAATAGACAGGAAGCTCTAGCTTGCCTCCATGACCAGTCACCTCAAAAAACAGTGCAGACGATGGTCTCTTTTGGCCTACATCTTAACCTGAGGGATTACAAAAGAGCTACCACATTAATCGCCGAGGAAGAAAGTTTAGGGGTATAAGAGAGTATTTTTTGGTAGATAATCCTCCTGGATACCACAGGTGTGCGTCCTTGCCAGTAATCATTGTTCATAATACTGAATAAAACACGTTGGCTAGTTTTTCATAATGAACTGAAGTAGTCACAAGTTTGTTCCCTTTTTGACATGAGTATTTACTAGTTCCTCAACCCATATCTAAGTGCATCATCGGCAAATAAGAAAGTATCTACAGTCTCAAAGGAAGATAAAGATGCTGAGCATTGTCCACGCTGTTACTCTATTAAAATAGGGGCTTTAGCAAAGAAACATGATGTAGCAGCTGTTTCTGTAGGCCACGTTAACAAGAGTGAAAAAAAGAGAGCACCCATCAGAATGTGCAAAGTTCACAGTATCTGCCACTGATCAGGGAAGAGTTAAAGGTCTCATGATTCAAAATGTCCTGCATTAGCAAAGACGAAGCCTTCAACTTTAGCCTGCTTTGCTATTTGACAAACTTCCAGACAACATAAAAAACTTATTATACAGAAAGAGGTAACTGCCGTTAATTGACAGTCATCTATTTGAAGAATGAAGTCTAGCGTCATTGAATTTCAAGACTACACCATTTCCTACAGCTGCAACTTAAATGGCAAAGCCATTTCCCCCCCTGAAATCTCAAGCTCATGAAATAGAATAACAAAGCAACATTCCAAATGGTATAAACAAAACAGAAAAGAAGAAGAATCAGAATCAACAGCGACGAATTTTGAGGGCGGCATATGCTTTGATTTATAATTCCTCTCAACAAGCTTCGTAGAGAGGCACCATGCATATCTGAGTTATTACTAACTTCTTGAGATTAAGCATTAACCTTAAAAACCAACCTCCTTGCTCAATCACTAATTCAACTTAACCACATCTTCTCTTCCTCCAAGAAACACAAACCTTTTGAGCTAATTGAACTAGTGGGTCACTTGCTCGAAATACTCCAGACATCAACTCGACAGACTCAGCATAATCATATGGAAAACTTAAGAGCAGACACGCCCAAATCAGATAAATCAAAGCAAATACAGCCAAAAAAAGAGAGAGAAAAGGATCGATCAACTCACCAGCATCAATGACAGCATCCCAATCAGTCGCACCATCTTTCTGAAACTGCTTCAAATCCCAAGTCCCACTAACCCATCTCGAGTCCTTGAACTTGGCGACCACCACAGCTTCCTCATCAGAAGCAGAGGACACAGACCCATTCGACTCGGCACCTTCCTTTTCTCTCTCCGGCTCCTTCACCTGCTCCACGGCTACCTTGGGCTCCTCCTCTGCAGTCACAGCCGACGATGGGACGACCCCAGCTCCATTATCGGAGGAAGCATTAACGGTGATAAAGGTGGGTCTTTTGGGCCTGAGGGAGAGAGAGGGCTTGTGGGTGAGGCAGGGTTTGGAGAGGGAGTGAGGAGAGAGGGTCCTGAGGTTGGGCGTGGGAGGAGAAAACAAGGCCATGGATATGGACATCTGGGTGTTTTTCTGATGGCCGCTGTTTCCCTTATAGTCTCACGAACAAGGAGAGAGACAGTGAAGAAAGAAAGAGGAGAGAGACTACAACATGGTACATTGTATGGAAAGTGCGATGAGCGAGCAATCCTCAGCCTCTCGTTCAACGGTGCTCTTCTCTGTTGTTTGTAAGCTAGCTTGGAATGTAGCGGGCTCGCGTGTATGACCGTGGATAATCATTTCTCAAAGGTTAATATCCCGTTAATTTTCAATAAATGTTATCGTCAAATTATTGAGTTTGATGATACATAAAAATTAACAAGTGTACCTATTTTAAATTTTTACCCACCATTTTATTAGAGATATATTAATTTGGAGCTTTTCGTGAAATAATTAATTTGAGATCAATTTATTACAAATGTACAAATTTGAGATACCCACCATTTTATTAGAGATATACTAATTTGGAGATTTTCGTGAAATAATTAATTTGGGATCAATTTATTACAAATGTACAAATTTGAAGTTTTTAGTGGTTAAAAAATTAATTTATGATAAATTTAATCACACTTGTACCAGTGTAGAGTTTTTTGTGGTATTAACCCTTTCTCAAAACTTAACCTAACTGATATTGTGGTCTCTTCTTATTTTTGGTGAAATGTACTTGTCCTTTTTAATTTGGGCAAACTACATTGCTTAAGGCATATATTGAATGTTATTTTTTACTCAATCAATTGAATAAGTCACGACTCTTTCGTGTTTATCGATTTAATGTACTCTTTAAGCAATGAAGTAAAGGGCTAACTACCGAATTGGTTTTGAAAAAGAAAAATGCAAAACGCCCACGAAAAGTCTAAGTTTTTTAAATTCTTCCACTTGGTGCTATATTTTGGACAGAGGGGAATGGTAACTGTTGTATTGCTTTTCAGCGCCTTTTTATCGTGGTATAATAATCTTTTAATTGTGCGTTTAATTTAATAGTCAAGTTACTTTGCCTTAAAATAGTTTTATTAGTGGAAAAAAAATGAGGAATTGCATTAACAGGTTCTTTCCCAAAAATTTTAAAAATTATCTTCAAAATAAATCAATTTTACCCCCAGATGAGAAGATAATTAATTAATTACTAACAATTCCATTTTCAATTTTTTCTACTTCATGAAGAAATATGGTGGGCCTCCTTCTCTCTCGCTATCTCCCACTAAAAGGCCTTACCCGGCCCAAAACACAACCTCTCCGGGTCGAATCATGACCCGAGTAACGAACTTCGGGGCTCCGAATCGCCCGATATACCCTCTCTCCTTCCCTCCCTCTCTCTCTCTCTCAGGCGTCGTCACTTCGAGAGAAGAGCTCTCTGCAATGGAAGTTGCCACCGTATCTTCAAGCTTCGCGCTCCACAGGCGCATGGTAGCACCGACGGCTTCTTCCACTTCATCAAGAACTTGTAAGACCTCTATTTCTTCCGCCAGAGTTTCTCTCTCCACCGGCTTCGTTCCCTCCTCCGCTGGCGGCGGCGTCTCCAGTGAGTTCTCTGGCATCAAAATCCGGCCCAAGTCCCTCTCTCTGGCTTCTAATTCCGGGTCCAAAGGCAAACGAGGTGTCGTCACCATGGTACTCCCCCAACCCGCCTTTGCGTCTTCAATTGGATGATTGGACGCGATAGTGGCGCGAGATTCATTTAGATGCTTATTTGACGTTTCTGCTCCGGCTCGATTGCGAAAATGTAGGAGATAAAAGCTTGGTTAACGAGCGTAGTTGTGAATTGTGAGTTTTGCTGATGAAAGATAATATTTTTCGGGTTGATTTTGGTTGAAATAGCTTCTGCGGATTGAAAAAATAGTTCCTTTAGTGATAACATGGTTTCATATAGCTCGTGCAGATTAAAGATTACATGATAACTTTCTGTCAATGGAAATCGATTGTTACCGCATCTTAAGCTCTGAATGTGGGCTAGGGTTAGATTCAAGAACTCCCTGGTATTAGTACATAGACGTTTTAGTTCTGCTCCGAAGAGTCGCTGGCTTGCGATAGTGAAGTTTTTCTCTATTTAATCTTTTGGGTGGGATAAGTTCGTACCTTCTCTACAGAAGTTGCTTGCATTACTCATTGCCTTTGAGGTTAAGAAAGTGTGCGCTGAGTTATCAGTGTTCACAAGGTCATGTAAGAATATTCCTTCCGCGTATTTGATATTGAATGTGAGATCTTTTGTTTTTGTCTTTCAAAGGGAATGTTCAATTTGATTAGATTTCATATAAAGAGGGTGACCATTTTCCACATGTTTGATGCAAATTAAAATTTCGGTGTTTAACTCTGTATATCCCAATTAGTGTGATAAGGGCTTGTTGATGGGCTGTTGGTGTTTAACTTTAGATAGTTGTCATTTCATTAGTATCTCTTACTCCATGAAGGGCTTTTCAGTTGTTCATTCCTCATTTGTGTGCAGGTCATTCCTTTCTCTAGGGGAAGTGCGTGGGAGCAACCTCCTCCAGATTTGGCATCTTACCTGTACAAGAATCGTATAGTTTACTTGGGCATGTCTCTTGTTCCCTCTGTGACAGAGTTGATACTTGCAGAATTTCTTTATCTTCAATATGAAGATGCCGAAAAGCCTATCTACCTGTACATAAACTCCACTGGCACGACGAAGGTCAAATATACTTTATCTTGTTAAGTTTGTATTCTCTCAAAAGATTAGATGCTTAATGTACATGGTATTTTAATCCTGAAATCCTCTCCTGGAGTTTCTTAAGGAGTTACTTCAATATTTTATATGAAGCGGTAGCTCTTCATGTGAACAAGAAGGGAATATGGCAACCATGCTTATACTCACTGAGATTAATGTGCTAGTATCACAAAGAGGAGCTATGCATGACTTTTGCAACTACTAGATTTCTCCCTTCTCAAGGAATCACTTTTTTTGTGGATTTCTTTCTATATACCCTGGTTATTATTAGAAGGTCCTTGACTCTTGTGCCATCCCTTTTCGTTTAGAATGAAAATATATGTCTATACTTCTTGTCCTTTCTTTATGATTATTCTGCGTCTAATGAAACTTATTGCCTTTTCCAGGGTGGTGAGAAGCTGGGTTATGAGACCGAGGCTTTTGCTATTTATGATGTCATGAGGTTTCAATCTGTCCAATTTTGGCTTTTTTTTTTCCTTGAAATTCTAATTTTCTGATATTGTTAACAAGGATAAGTTATTAGGCTTTTGCTAGTTTTCTTGACGTAAATTTAATCAACCACCGGCATTTGTAAAAAAATTTAGTGGTGCTGCTTTGAACTTTTCATCTATGTGGAAGCATATTAGATTAAAAAACACTTGTACAGGTATTGATGCAAAATATATTTCTATAATCTTATGGATGTAGGCATTTGATGGGAATTGCTCCTTATATATGATTGTGTCTTATTAGCAGATCGCAGCTCTCTATGTTACACAATTTGCTCTCAAAATTTCATTGCTGTGTTATTCTTTCGTGAGATAGTGGTTATCTAACGCAGGTATGTCAAGCCACCGATTTTTACTCTGTGTGTTGGTAATGCATGGGGAGAAGCTGCCTTACTATTAGCAGCTGGTGCAAAGGGGAACCGTTCTGCTTTGCCATCTTCAACAATCATGATGAAGCAGGTTTGTCCTGCACCTTTGAAGTTGCTAAGTTATTTATACCTTTTATTTCATAGCCATTCCAGAGTTTACATTCTGTCAGGGATCAGCTTAGGCAGCTTGCCTGAATTCTAATATTTCTTGTGTATCTTCTGTCTGTGAATTGCTAGCCAATTGCAAGATTTCAAGGTCAGGCAACAGATATCGATCTTGCCAGGAAAGAAGTGAAGAATGTTAAGGCGGAGTTGGTAAGAGAAATTACTGTGTTGGTTTGAGATATTTGTGAGATATTTGTCTTCTTTAGCCAAGATAACTATTCTGGTGGATGATATGATCTAACCAAGGCACTTGAATTAAAAATCGGAGGAAGCTGAGCTCACAGAAGCAGCAGCAAATCATGGCCATTCGCTCCTTGAAGCTTTCATGTCCATCAGTTTTAGGTTAATCAAAACAAGAGGTCCTTCGGACTGGATTTACTCCCTCTACCTTGGGTGATGTCCTGCAAAGTCAAGACTACTACTATAAAGAAATTAAAGGATTGCTTAAATTGATTGAACTGGCTTGCTGCTCAACTGTAGTTGATTGATGCTTGCTAATGAACTCTGCCCTCTACGTTAGTCCACAACTAAAGCATATAGTTTACTCATCTTAAATAATAGCGGCCTATTTATAACCAGAAAGTGATGAACTTTTGCTTTATTATATGGATAAGTAGAGGTCATATTGCATGAGTTTCTTCTACTTATAGAACATCATAGATTACCTACTCGTCGCATTAAATAGAAAATGATCTGCAAAGCTCCAGAGAAAATCTTCCAGTGTTTATATAACAAATTGAAAACTTTACAGATCAAGAGAATATTGTTACTCGTTTCTTTGTCATCCTCGCTCTTTTTGGTTTGCCTCTTTGCTTCATCATTTTAACTGAAATGTGGTAGTAGTAGAGTGTCGGTTCTGCGCAGGGTTCTACAAATGTGTGTTTAGTGTTGTTCTTGTTAGATCATTGTGTTAAAATGATGTTCTCGAAGACTTCCAATTCCAATACAGATAGAAGAGCCTGTTTTTATTACTATCCACAAGGTAGTACTGCTATCTTGTAGAAACTTGCAACTATGTACATATAAAGGAATAAACAAAATGAATCGAGCAAACGGAAGAATTTAGTTTTTGAGTCTTGTGATGCACTTCAAGACACTGAAGTGGGAACTACTTTTGTGAAGGTTAAACTCTTTGCGAAGCATATCGGGAAAACACCAGAGCAAATTGAAGCTGACATCCGACGACCTAAATATTTTAGTCCTAGTGAAGCGGTTGAGTATGGTATCATAGATAAGGTACGCCCAATTTGTTGTCCACTTGATTTTGCTTTCTTTCATGGCGTGCTTAGTATGGTTACCTCACAGGTGCTATACAACGAGAGGAGCAGTGAAGATCATGGAGTTGTATCTGACCTGAAAAAAGCACAACTTATATGATCATGATGCTGGAGAATGAAATTGCTAATTATACAAGGGATTCAGGTAAAGAATGAGTAGAATATTCTCCATCATGTAATTTTTCCATCAAAACTTTTACGTATTCCCACTTTGTATATTCAGCAGGGTGCACAACTAATTCGTTGTTAGAGAGTATGCTTGTTATGATAAGAATGGAAAGAAAATGTGCAATACAAAATTAAGACAGCAGCTGGCAAGAATTGGGAGTGAGCAAAGCTTCAACTTTGGGATCATATGCTTCTATTGAACATTTTCACTTAAGTCTTATTTTTCTTTTATCCAAATTCTTTCAATGGGTTGTTCCTATTAGTTCAGTATCAAGGAGGTTTTAGCAAGGGAGAAGGGTATGCTAATCCTTTTCATGGACATACCACCTTTGTGTTGCCCCATTTTCGCTCTTTTGCTTTTGCAAAGCTCTAGCTACTTGACATCTGGAAAGAGTGGTGGCACAACCTTCTGGTTCGACAATGACATTGCTTCTGTTATCTGATTTTTTTTGTCATGATTGTTCTTCCTGGAATTAGAGAGGCTGGGGAAAGGCCTTGCTGGTTAGTCGATTTTGCAGCTAGGGACATTAGCATTGTCCCCTGTTGCATTTTGTAGAGCTGAGGACCCATCTAAGAGCGGTATCTTTTGGGATATTACAGATGATTGGCATAACCCATCCAATGCTTTTCAGTCGATATTTGCGTTAGCAAGTAAACATAGAACTGAAATGAAACGACTTAAAAGAATTGGCATTTTTTAACTCGGAAGTCACCTACAAAATCTGCTGAGCTTTTGTTGAGCTTATATACACGATTGGTTGAGAACATGCAGGTAACGCACAGTTCCCTTCGACATCAGAGTGCCTCGGTGTCAGCTAAGAAATGGGAATGAGACTTCTCAAGCTTACAGTATTGGATTTGTTGCCGGAATGCCATTGTACATGTACTGTCACATCTGTAAGGTCCATCTCGTGTAGTGAAATAGGCAGCATCGTCGTCTCTTTTATATCTTGATTTATCAACAGTCGAAACAATAAGTAGAAAGAGCTTGTTAATGTACTATTTGAATAGTGATTGTGGCTCTTTGTAGGTCGATGCTTCCCTTCCAATGTCAATAGCAATCAAGCCCTGTTTCCAATTAGCCGATCCGAATTCACGGTCGCATGTTGACTAAGTTCCAATGCAAAAAGTTGTTAGACTAGATCTGGCGTGATTTTTCACATGGTTTTGTCTATCCTAAGCTATCAGTTATTCAATCTCAGTATGTTGCGCATTTGTAGTGTGAATCAATTTTATGCCTCAAATAATGAACACAGCAAATCTGACAAAATGAAACGTGAAGCGGAACAGATGTTCATCTCTCTCTCTTTTTCTCAACAACAAGCAGATCCGACCTAGTGCGTTGTCTACTTATTTGCACTGAGGTTGCCACATGAGCGGCAAGGTTCCGGAGTCACCTACCCCATTTTATACCTCAATCGTGTCTCTGCGTCACGCTCCTCTAAATTTCCTACCTGTTTACCCTGCGTATTGCGTCACAACAGCGTCTGCAATGCTGGTCAAAATGGGCAAAGCTCGTTTATAAGCGTTACAAAACCAATTTGCTTCATTGATCCAAAGTGACAATCATTCGGGTGCTTTTAGGCCTAATTGGCCGTTTGTTTTTGTTAATGATTTTGACACGGAAAAAGGACTGAAGTTTACCTAGTTTTTTAGATCTTTTAAGTGCGCCACAACCAAACGAGGACTCGGCACCTATATCTGGTTGTTGATAGTCCATAGCTTTGCTTGGGCTTCAGCAAATCAGTTCAGGTCTAAGTAGCAAGAGCGTGCTTGTAGATGGTATAATGCTCAGAAACTAATAAGTGGGATTGTACTGTTGTGAGTGCTTCTAGCTATTGGGTTTTGATTGAGTTGGGATGTCTGGAAAGATGTTCTGTAGTTGGATAATTATCAAGTCTCATCAATCAACGTTGTTACTGTTTGCGATTTACTGGACTGAATTTCTTGGATACTTCCAATAGCAGTTCGACCCCGACAAACATTGTTACTGCAAAGACTGATTTGCAAACTTACTGCTCAATATGTAATTGAATGAGATCAAAGAATTATAAAAAGAATGCCCTGTTCTGAGAATAGCTTCATACTCCCACGGGAAGCAAATCAACACATGACAGAGTGAAGCATTTCATGCTGATGGAAAGAGATTGAAATCTTTCCTGAGATGAAGAGACTGCGAAATGCTAGTACTTCGCATAAGTTCGGGTGTTCTTTATTTAACTAGAAGCTCAGTTCTCTGTGATTGTGAAAGCGCAATAACGTGCGAGTCAAGCACGCCAGAATAAATGGCAGGTGCAGTGAGCTGATCAAATGTGAAAAGAGAAGCAAGAAGTTATTGATATAATAAGCTTTGCAATAACAGTTAAGTAATGACTAAATATCTTAGAGAACGGAAGGTCCACACGTACTCATCCAAAGTACTCTTGAGTCTACAACCCCAAGTCTCCATTGGGTTCTATACTCTCTGCTCACTAGTGGAGGGAAAACTAGTGGGCAGTTCCTCAAGAACCTGACCCTCAAGATCTCAGCTATAAATATGGGACCTTGGCTTTGAATGTTTCCCATCCCAAAACCTTCTTGTCCATCTCTCTCTCTCTCTAGTCGAGTCCTCTAGGTTTGAGTTTACTTGTCTCCTAGCACATTGTGAAAGACATGAAATCTGCGATGAACTACAGTTGTCTTCTTTGTTTCCTGGTGCTCTTGCCAGCACTTTGTCACTCTCATCATCCATATACACCCCCAAGAGCTACTTACTATGGCAGTCCTGACGGCTATGGGACTTCAAGTACGTGCACGCTCCGTCTCTTGTGATAGAAACAAAGCTTGCATCAGCCACCACACAAGCGCCCAACATAAATTATGTTTGCGCATTAGTGTGGAGCTACTGGAGCACTACTTGCTATCATAGTATTATGTCATAAAAATTACACAGATCAACGTTGTCTCTTCTAAGTAACTTTTTAAACTATGTTTATCGTCATGTGGCATGCTCCGTTATGTCATGAATAACTTTTTCACGGGTATGCACTCTTTCCTCCGATACTTAGTAGGGAGCAAAATAACATGATATCTCACTCGATACTAGAAGGCTTGGTTGTTCACATGCACTCTTTGAATCGCACCATTTCATCATGCACAAACCAAACACTCGAAACAGATCAATTTTTGCTAAAGAAGATCTAATGAGTACAGTGTTATGGCAGCTGGAGCTTGTGGGTTTGGGGAGTATGGAAGGACCATGAATGATGGCAATGTGACTGGAGTTTCGAGGCTATACAGAAATGGATCTGGATGTGGTGCTTGCTATCAGGTTTAACTTCATATAGACTATACATAGATAGATGATGACTCTTTCGACTTTTTTCATCAGTCAATTTTTTTAAGTATAGGTGAGGTGCACCAAACCGCAGTGCACGGGCGAAGGAGTGAACGTGGTGGTGACTGACTATGGAGAAGGAGACAGGACGGACTTCATCCTGAGCGCTAGAGCTTATGCGAAGATGGCTCAACCAGATGACTACCAAACCAAGCAGCTGTTTGCCTATGGCGTGGTTGAGGTCAAATTCAGAAGGGTTCCGTGCCAATACTTTGGCTACAACATCATGTTCAAGGTCCATGAACACAGCACCCCTCATTACTTAGCTATCATCATTTTATACGTTGGTGGCACATATGACATCACAGCATTGGAGTATTGGCAGGTATTCAGTCATCCCTTATCCCATGAGTTTGCTTCAATTTTGTTTCAAGTGGAATTGAATTGAACAAGAAATATTCATAAACACGAACTGCAGACCATGAGTCGACAAGACGATGACTTTGCTTCTCGTAATTTCGATGCAGGAGGACTGTCAAGAGTGGAAGCCGATGCGCAGAGTGTACGGAGCAGTGTTTGACATGCAAAGTCCGCCGAGTGGTGGTGTGAACCTGAGGTTCCAAGTGAGTGGGAGCCAAGGAGTTAATTGGGTGCAACCAGAGTATTGCCTCCCTAGTGGCTGGAAAGCTGGTGCTGTTTATGACTCCCACATCCAGCTAGACTAGAAAAGCTAAACCAGTCCCTTTCTTCTATTGATTGGGAACTGCTTGCCTTTTCATTATTGCTGGCTAGGAATAACTCAGATATGGCCAATGCTATGGGGCATTACTGTTGCTGATATGAACAGGCTTAGCCAAGCTAGATAAGGCTTTCTGCCTGCCTTAACTAAATAAAGGAGGTCCCTGTCGCATTTATCATTGGGTTGTGGGATTGTTGTCTACTTTAATTAAATAGTACATCAATAAAATTGCCATGGTTTCTGTTCGGCACATCTAAGGCCTTCTCTATATCTTGGTATGGTTAGCTATAATAAATTAGATTGGTGTCCCGTTAGGAGGATCAAGGTACACTTTGCCTACTAAAGAGGGCCTAATACCCTAAAAAATCTTCAACTTTAGGTCAAGTCATAATTCTACCGCAAACTTTTTTTTTACCCATAAGAAACCTCCAACTTCAGGTCTAGTTTCAATTCTACCATAAACTTTTTAGTTTGTCCCATAAAAAACCCTCAACTTTGGGTCAAGTTTGAATCCACCCTAAACTTTTTTTATCTCATAAAAAATTACCAACTATTACTTGAGTCCCAAATTCGTCTTTATTAACCCTTTGTCCAAAATTTTTCTTAAGAATTTAGAGATAAAAAATTCCCGAACGCAAACTGTTCGAGCGTCCTGAGCGTGAGCTCCCCAATCACAAGAGGAGATTGAACACTAAGCGCAAAATCGAAGATCCCCGAGCGAGATAGAATGGAGACTTTCTCTAAAGTGAAAGCAATTGAAGAAGACCAACCATAATTATTCTAAATGACGCCTTCTCGAATCTAAAATTTGGGAAAAAATTAGAGCAATGACTTGAAATGCCACATTACTAAGGGTGATTTTGAATAGAGTACTAACGGGAGAAGATACGAGACTCAGGTAAAAGTTGGTGATTTTTTATGAGATAAAAAAAAAAAGTTAAGAGTAGAATTGAGACTAGATAAAAAATTAAGGGTTTTTTTATCAAACGAAAAAAAGTTCATGGTAGAACTGGGATTAGAGATCAAATTGGATGTGTTTTAGGATATTAGACCTACTAAAAAGTCCATCCAGCACTCAAGTTGTCCAAAAGAAGTACACTACGGGTATAGTCAAATTACGATGAATTCAAGAAAATTACGCCCCACAAAGAAAATTTACCGACCAAATAAGCGAAACATACTGCTTTCAAAGCAACTTTCTTCAAATTTGGCACATTACTACCTTTAGAAAAATTATATGCCTCAGATTACTAACAGTAAATTTCAATAACTTACGGGGAAATTACCATTGCAATTGTTTATAATAGTTACACGACAATTTGCGATTAATTTCCAAGTCGTAGCATTTTTAGGTTACAAAATCTATGGCCAAGTAACTGTTCGGAAAAAAAAAAGAAGGTATGGTGAAATTACAGAAATTTTACGTAAATTATGACCCGTCAAGGTAAATTAATTACCCCATGAAGCAAAACATACTACTTTCAAGGCAAATTACTTCATATCAGGTTAATTACTACTTTGAGGAAAACTAATTCCGCCACGAGCCTGGTTACCAATCATTATTTAGAAGAACTTACAGCAAAATTATCGTTTTTTAGGACAGTTTCAACAATGTAAAGCTAATTATTGAGTGCCATTCTCCTACCGCAAAATCTTTAGACAAATTATTGCCCATAACAGTAAATTACCAATTATACGTGCAACTAATGTTACGACATACTATTTAGGTAGATCATAGTCATAATGCAAAAGAATTAGTTTCCATAGTTGAAATGCATCGGAAGAAGGATTCAATAGTTGAGCAATGCCAAATATATTAAAATTTTGATTTACAAAATCGACATAAAAATGTTATGGCATATATATAAACAAATGCTTTAATAAAAGTTGGTCGTATTTAATATCAAGATCAAATAATTTATCATAGCATTTTTCATAATAAATACTCGAGTGGTCGGGTCGGGTCGGGTCGGGTCCCCCACTTTGCAGTTTGCACAATTTTCCCGCGTAGCAGCTCCATTGCTTCGCTTCATTCGCTCCGACTCTCTCTCTCTCTGTGTTCGCGTTTTCTCTGGCGTCATCAATGGAGTCGCTGCAATTGCAGGAAAACCCTAGCCCTCTCGTGAAGTCAATGGCGGCATTTTTCATAAGCTTCTGCTCGGATCAGCTTCATTCCATCTCTCTCTCTCTCTCTCCATCGAGTAATTTCCCTCCTCTTTTTCTTCCATTTTTTATGCTAATGAATTTTCGAATCTCTCCTTTTCTCATTCTCTCTCTTTCGGATTTGCAGAGCTTGTGGATTGCGATCCTCCTCTTGCGGACCTCATCTTAGGCGCAGCTGTTTGGGCTCAAGTACGTAGCATTACCCTTTTCTTATTCCCTAATTCGTGGGTGGATTATTTTCGTTGCTCTAATTGGTATGGTATTCTAAAAACATGGGTGAAGATGTAACCGAATCGAAGCGATGGGAACGTAATATGGATATTGTCCAATGTTTGCGAGGAAGTTGTCGTGGGTAGTTCCTTGTGGTTTTGTCTGAGCATTCGTCCAAGTGTTCCTTTTTCTATGGGATGGCTGTCCAGTCCAGTTGGTTTAGTGGTGCTTATGCAAATGCAGCAATTTGTCTGTGTAGCCAAATCTACTGAAAAGAGTATCTTGACCGTTTTGATCTAAAAGTTCAAAGTTATGAAGTGAAGTATGGCTAACGTAGAGAGTCATTATAAAAACAATGCTTTAATATTCCTTCAGATGTTGTCCACTTGATTATGTCTAGACCTTTATCCTTAAACGGTAGTCATGGCTTTGTCTTACTTGCTTTTTGGTGAATGTAATTTGTACTTTTTTGTTCATGATATGTGCCAATAAATTCAATCCAACTCCGTTCGCTGCAACTACCACCATGTGATTTGGTTTAACTGCTTTACCAGAAGTTCCTCTTGTCCTGCTTGACATAAAACCTCTAGTTTGTGTCGGTCCTTTGTTAGAGCTTCCTCCTGACTCGGTAGGTAATGTTGAAATTATGATTTTTTTTCGTTATATAAAAAACAGTTAACATGTGTGAATTTTATCCCATTCTTAATGTTGTTAGTGACACGAATGACAGAAGGAATTTTTGTGTAATTTTACTGTGGCTTTTAGACTCTATCTCAGGCATTAAAAGTGACGTGGGTCTTTATCCAAATTGTGAGGGTGCAATTTTTATCATATATAAACTTCGCAAGCGTCTATTATTTGGAATTTTTAATTTCAATGTAAACATCTCTTAAAATATCCATTAAGTGTTGTTGGTTCCATTACACATGAAAAACACAAGGCTGAACATTAAAGAGGTGTTATATATCATTTGCACTCACATTGTCACCTCTTTCACTCCTTTGTTTAGTGCATGCACTATCATTACATATTAGACTCGTTACTTTTCCAGCAGATAGACTTAATGGAGCTTTAATTGCAGTTCTTTCATGTCACTGTCATCACTGCAACAATAACTAGTTCAAAGCTCTTCAATTTTTTTACTTGGAGGCGATCTACTCAATTTGTGATCGAATCTTATTTGAGGTCTTCATGTCATTGTCATGGGAAGTTTCCTCCAGAACTTGCAAGCATACTGTAGTCCATCGCTTTTAGGAAGCAGGTTGTTAATGCTATGACATAATAGGCCTCAAAATTTTACTGTACTTATGGATATGCTATTTATAAATTGATCAACTTTTAGCTGCATTTATAAGGCTTTTGTGGGTGAGGAGGTTGTCTTGCTGATGTGCAATATCAAACTGACTCTCCCATACAGGAGTCCAGGGATTAGCAGGTAATAGGGTTGTTAAGGTGAATCATCTCCTTGTTTTCACATTCTTATTATATTTCAAAAGGTATACTTGGAATTGAACATAGGACTAGCCAAACGACAAAGAACAAACAAATAAAACTTGATCCTGCTAATTTATCAGATGTCAACGACCCTTTGTAATGGAGCACCGTGGGAATATATTGAGTTAGCTAATTGTAAAAGGAAAAAAAATTTCCTGTGACATTGAATTTAGAAGTGTAAAAAGGCTTGTCTGCGGAGTCCTCACATTGGAATGCTGAAAGTGCCATTTTTAGTCTTCTCTCAGCTAGTTAACTGATGGATGTTAGTATGTTATGTCATGAGGTTTTCATTTCCTTGTAAAAGCTGGGCAATCCTTTCTATTTTCTGCAATTTCTAAATCATGTTGTAATTACTGCTAAAATGAACTTTCATTCTTTTTCAGGAGCACCATAACAATTGTATTTGGTGAAACAAATCTGAAGCCTTACTTTAATTGTGTTTCCCTATATCTATATTCGTAGTTCTGCATTATGGTCTTAGACTGCAAGTTGCGGTCATAAGATGAAAAATGGGAACTTCTGTTTTTACATAAGATAGCACAAGCTAATCACACAATCTCTCTACATCAGAGAAAGAATTAGAACTTACTTTTCAATGAACGGCACATTTTAAGGTTTGCCAACTGAGACAGTAATTCCAATGTTTCCATTGCCGGATTTGCTATTGCTGTTGTAATCTTTCTCGACTATTTTAGCTCTAGCTGTCAATGTCCATATTACAGATTTGACATAGTTCTAGTGCTTCTTGATACAAAATATCCCGAATGGGAAACAGTTGTTTCTTGTCACATTCTTAGTGAGGTGAGTCATCAAATTAACTAATTCATTTTTTTTTTCAGTGAAATTGATCTGACAGATAATTTTTGTGTAATTAATAAATAGGGAGAGTCAACTAAAGTCGGTTGTGATGAAGATCTAGCAAATATTTGGCCATTTGAAATGTTGAGTAGGTAAATTCTTTTGGATTGGTCGTGGATCTTCACATAATCTCAAAATTTTGTCTCACAATAAGGAGGTTTGTTTCAATAAAACTTCAGAACCTTGCCAACATTCTTGTTTAGGAAGATAAGTCGCCCAGTGTAATTTCTGGGTCACTGAGAATTATTTGAGCTAACTTAGGACTGCAGTGACCAATATCTACTCTCAAATGGGTTTTTTAGGCATTCTTCTCTTACCATTCCAATTGGGTCTTAGTATAACCCATTCAATTTTCTCATTAAATGGTTCAAGGTTAGTTCAAAGTAGAAGAACATCAGCAACATCCTTTCTGGAACTATAGGTTGAAGCATGATATTTGCCTATTTGAGCTGTAGAAAGGCTAACACTAATGACAAAGCTTGAAATTAGACGCATTCCTATATGAGCTTTGTAGGCATCCTTCTCATACTGGGGCAAGTACCCAGTCTTTCAAGTTGGTCTTGGTGAGCTGACTGAGTTCTGGCTTCTGGGTCTACTTTGATTGTCGGTAAACCATGATTCGTATTTTCATAGATATAACTTACATCCGAGGTCCTGCAGAGGCTTCTAAAATTCGAAATGCCTTGTTCCACTTCTTAACTTAGACATTCTGGTCACCATATTCGAGGATTGAGGCATTAGAAGTTACTGGGGCAAGTAGCAGTCTTTCAAGTTGCTCTAGGAGAGCTGACTCAGTTCTGGCATCTGGGTCTGTTTAGATTATCAGTAAACCATGATTCGTATTGTCATAGATATAACTTACATCTGAGGTCCTGGAGAGGCTTAAAAAATTCGAAAAGATTATGTTTTATACTTCAGCCATCTATAATGTGCAACATGAAATCAGCTGGAACTTGAATACTAATATTTCGATTTTCCAATTATTCTATAAAATCATGTGGTATTTACATGTAATTTGTTCTCATCGGCACAACTTTTCTTGGAAAATATTGATGCCCTGGATCTGTGCATTTCGTGTAGGTACATTCTCTTTGTAAGGGATGTCTTATAATGCTCCTTACTAAGGAGGCTGAAAAAGTTCATCAAGCTATTGTCAACCTCAGTGAACATCTGCCACTTGGAATGCAGGTTAGATGAACTCCCTCTCTTAATTTTTTCTTTTACCTCTTCTACTTGTCTAGGTCTACCTTGTCTTTTGTTTGTTGATTTCTTGTGCATTTCATAACAATGCAGCAAGGACAACTGTGTGCATATTGGAAAGTTTGATTCGCCTAATTGAAGGTATGATACCGTCAATGTTTGGCCATGTTCTTAGAGTATGTACTATTTTGTGCCACTTTAAAATATTTCAATACCAATTGTAGCGCATGCAAGACTAATGTTGAGAAATGAAGTTACCTGTCTTGATGCTATCGCAGCCATTTTGTGCTTTGAATCCTCCAATACTACATCAGCCATTGTGGACAGCATTCAAAGTGCTCTTCATGCCAATTTTAGTGAAAATCCTGATCATGAAATCCTTGTCAGTTTCCCACAAACTCAATTGTTGTACTAATTTTTATGCATATGTTTGCTCGCTTTACCTAGAAGCAAGTGTCCATGTTTTGTGTCATCCTACCGGAGGTACTGGGACCCTGCAAAATTACCAAAGTATTGTCCATATAGACTTATTCATTTAACTCTTCCGGAAGAAACAGGCATAACTAATTTCTTTTAGCAGCCACTTTGCGACATCTTGACTCTACATACATCAGATTGCAGGAAAGAAACTTTGATACTTATAAAGTTAAGTACAGTCTAAGACTTTTCTGACTTAAACAGCTTGGTAGTGTTGTGAAGATAAGAAGACTCGAAGAGCAGAAAGTTTGCAGCCTGTTCTACGTACCAGATTCTCAATATCCATATCTGCCATTCATTTACAAGTTTGGGATAGAGCTACAGAATTGCTTTTGATCTAAAGAGTTCCTCTACAAGTTTTTGCCTCTTTCATCTTCCAAATACACAGGAGAAGGTAATTCAAAGTTGTAATGCCAATGTGGAATGTTAATGATTGGTTTGTAATTGTCTTCTTCTTCATCAACTTTCTAGGGTTCATCAGAATATACTGAACTTATGATTCCTAGTTGTCCAATGTGAGAGAAACCTATCAGGAAAGTAAATGGCTTCTATAGATTTGTGACTCAAAACAACTTCTGTTACCAATAAAAAGAACTAACCAGCAGTAAAATCGAGAAAGTTAAAGAGCTTTTATAGATTTGATGAGTTTGTCCTCTAAGTTGGGTAATTCCGTATACATAGTTGTGCATGGTCTTTCAAGACAATGATAATTGTTTGCCAGTTGTATTTGGTGATTCAAGATTCAAGCCACTTATGCTACCCACTTTTAGTTCAAGATGATTTGAATAAACAAGTTTCAGTAGAAGGATTCCCGTAAACTATGTTGATTTTTTTTGCTTATATATTTGAGTTATTTTGTCAAATATTGGTTGTGTTCTGAAACTTGTTTTCACCGCAACATGGATGTAATAGTTCATCGGCATCAATTTTCTTAGAAGCTCCAGTTATTTACTCGCGTTTTGGGTCATCACTGATATTTTGGTATCTTGGAGCACTTGAAGACCCATAACATGGACTGTCACAGCAACAATATTGAATGACAAGTTGGGCAGGACATTTCTGATAAGAATGGTAAAACCTCTTTGACAAAACGGCTAATCCATGGCCAATCTCTCAGGAGTTTACCACCACGTGTCACCGAATGGGGCCAGTCCATAATTTTCCTTGGAACGAGGAGCAGAAAAAGAGGAATTACCGGAGTGTGTTTCAATAGTGCTCAGAAAGCTTTTGCATGACATGCAGAGGGTGGTAAGCACGTGAAAATAGGACTCTCCATTGATCTCTATTCTCTTCTTCTTTTTTCTTTCCTTTCCTTTTGTGTAGACAACAGGATTCTGTGGACCGAACTTGCGAAGATGTCAATTTGATAAGATTATGGATATGCTTAACTGCGTATAACTGCTGCATGTCTTGTAACTGTGCTGTCGTGTAAGAAGAGGGTTGCCTAAAGCAGGTAAGGTGCTGCTTTATTATTTTGAGAGTGAGAAGGCTATGGCTGGGTGGAGAACTATTTTAATGAGAATCGTCGAACCTATTTCTTGGTCTTCAACGTGCGTGTGGGCCCTGTAACAATACCTCTCTTGCTTCTGGGATGAAAGACTGAAAATGTTGAAATGTATTAGGTGAACATATTGGGCCCAATATTGGGCCTTTATGTCCTAACCACGAGCTTGTTTCTCCACGAAAGGGCCCACTTGAATGATTACCCAACGCATGAGATCAAGCGTTAGGGTGGACACATGAAAAGTAATGGCCCTGATTCTGGGCCATTGAGGCACAATATTTTGGTCCTAAATAGTTCCATTAGTTGGGCCTTCAAGAAACTCTCTAGTGGGCCTACCTCGGTCCACTGAGGGCCCAATACTGAGCCGAAGGGTCAAAGCCCATTTGGCCCCAGCCCAGTACTCATACAATGGGCCCACCAGGCCAAACATAAGCCTTGGATAATGTTCATTGGGCTGGGCCTACGCTTAGGCCTATTGGATGAGAATAATCTACCTGCTCCAAGCCCATGGGGCTTGGCGCAATAGGCATACCATGGGCCCTGTTAAAAAATTGGGCGTGATTGTCGGCCTTTGAATCCCAATGTGTGATGGGCTTGACTTGAGCCTAAGGCCCAACTATGAGTCCATTTAAGATAATGTTGATATAACGAGCCTGCACCAACGCCCAATGGGCTCGGCCCAATAAATTTACAATGGCCCAGCTCGTAAAAGTAATGGCCCAACACATGGGCCTTATAGGCCCGATGTTTAAAGGGACTGCGAAGCCCATTAAGCCTGCCCCATCAATATAATGGCCAATGATGTGGGCCCATAAGCTCGGGTCATTGGGGCCCGACCCAATGTTTAAAGGGCCTGTGTTAAGGCTTATTCGGCCTGCCCCTTAAATAATAGCCATTGCTGTGGGGCCGCAAGGCCCAATACATTGGACCTAACTTCGGCCCGACTACTGACCTTTTGGAGCCCAATTTAGACCCAATATTCACTTAATCTTATTAGACCCAAATCAGTCCAGACACAAAACTGGACCTAATCTGGGCTCGATAAGATCTCAGCTCGGATTTAATATTTAGCTAATGGTATGGTACCCAATTGCAGGCCCCGGCCTTGGGTCCTTAAGGCCCAATAGATTGAGTCTCACCATAGCCCTTTGTTTGGACACGGCCAGGGCTCCTTGAGCCTCACTCAGCCAACTTCAGGAATATCGAGAAATCCAATTGAAAAGTAAATCAATTCAAACTTGAGCTAGAAATATATATATCAAAGTCAATAAGATCAAATTACGAGTATAGACCGAAAAAGAGTCAAATACAAAGAAATGCAATAAAAAGTTAATCAGTTCATACTTCTAATCTGAAAATCTACTCGCCAGCTCAATCAAAATCTGAAGAATTTGGTCATGTCCTTGCCTGCAACTGTAACCATTTTTCTTTTTTGTAAGAAATAGGCCATTGCCATATTCAGCTGGCAATTACAGATGCAAAGTAACTTGATAAGTGGCTTGATGATCCAGCCACCTTTCGCAGTTCCTAGTGTTCCACAGACAGCTCTCATAATCATCAATCAAATGCGGCTCCTAACCAATCACCCAATCTCTAACAAGAATAAGCTAAAACCCTTCACAAAGAAGAACCCAACACATAAAAACCTTCCCACGAAAAAGAAGAAGAAAACGGACGTGGAATGCAGATTAGATATAAGTGTAACATCTAGACACAAGGCCGGCTAGGATGAATGTACAACAGACAGCTTCAGCTATCTGACACCAACACTGGCTAATTCACCAAATGCCGTACGCTTTCGCTACTCTCCCTCTGTTCTGCACTGCTTGGGGTCATGTGATTCACGGCCTCCCCTTGTTAACCATCTGTTTGGGAAAATGTGACAGAAAAATTAATAAAATCTACTGAAAAATGTAATGCAGTATAATTTAATCCTATTATGATATAGCTCTGAGCTTTTGCTTGCTCTCTCTGCAACATTTTTGTTGAATTGAAGCGTATGAGAGCTTCCGTCGCATGGAGAGGCAGAAAGAACATCAAAGGTCTACGTAGCACCGTCGGCTTCTTCCACTTCATTAAGAACTTGTAAGACCTCGAATTCTTCCGCCATAGTTTCTCTCTCCACCGGCTTCGTTCCCTCCTCCGCCGGCGGCAGCGTCTACAATGAGTTCTCTGGCGTCAAAATCCGGGTCCAAAGGCAAACGAGGCGTCGTCACCATGGCACTCCCCCAACCCGCCTTTGCGTCTTCAATTGGATGATTGGACGCGATAGTGGCGCGAGATTCATTTAGATGCTTATTTGACGTTTCTGCTCCGGCTTGATTGCGAGAATGTAGGAGATAAAAGCTTGGTTAACGAGCGTAGTTGTGAATTGTGAGTTTTGCTGATGAAAGAGAATATTTTTCAGGTTGATTTTGGTTGAAATAGCTTCTGCGGATTGAAAAAATGGTTCCTTTAGTGATAATATGGTTTCATGTAGCTTGTGCAGATTAAAGATTACGTAATAACTTTCTGTCAATGGAAATCGATTGTTACCGCATCTTAAGCTCTGAATGTGGGCTAGGGTTAGATTCAAGAACTCCCTGGTATTAGTACATAGACATTTTAGTTCTGCTCCGAAGAGTCGCCAGCTTGCGATAGTGAAGTTTTTCTCTATTTAATCTTTGGGTGGGATAAGGTTGTACCTTCTCAACGTAAGTTGCTCGCGTTACTCATTGCCTTTGAGGTTAAGAACGTGTGCGCTGAGTTATCAGTGTTCACAAGGTCATGTAAGAATATTCCTCCCGCGTATTTGATACTGAATGCGAGATCTTTTGTTTTTTTGTCTTTCGAAGGGAATGTTCAATTGGGTTATAGATTTCATATAGAGAGGCTGACCATTTTCCACGTGTTTGATGTCATTTAAAATTTCTGTGTTTGACTCTATATATCCCAATTAGTGTGATAGGGGCTTGTTGATGGGCTGTTGGTGTTTAACTTTAGATAGTTGTCATTTTATTAGTATCTCTTACTCCATGAAGGGCTTTTCAGTTGTTCATTCCTCATTTGTGTGCAGGTCATTCCTTTCTCCAGGGGAAGTGCGTGGGAGCAACCTCCTCCAGACTTGGCATCTTACCTGTACAAGAATCGTATAGTTTACTTGGGCATGTCTCTTGTTCCCTCTGTGACAGAGTTGATACTTGCAGAATGTCTTTATCTTCAATATGAAGATGCCGAAAAGCCTATCTACCTGTACATAAACTCCACTGGCACGACGAAGGTCAAATATACTTTATCTTGTTAAGTTTGTATTCTCTCAAAAGATTAGATGCTTAATGTACTTAGTATTTTAATCCTGAAATCCTCTCCTGGAGTTTCTTAAGGAGTTACTTCAATATTTTATATGAAGCGGTAGCTCTTCATGTGAACAAGAAGGGAATATGGCAGCCATGCTTATACTCACCGTGATTAATGTGCTAGTATCACAAATAGGAGCTATGCATGACTTTTGCAACTACTAGATTTCTCCCTTCTCAAGGAATCACTTTTTTTGTGGATTTCTTTCTATATACCCTGTTTATTATTAGAAGGTCCTTGACTCTTGTGCCATCCCTTTTCGTTTAGAATGAAAATATATGTCTATACTTCTTGTCCTTACTTTATGATTATTCTGCATCTAATGAAACTTATTGCCTTTTCCAGGGTGGTGAGAAGCTGGGTTATGAGATCGAGGCTTTTGCTATTTATGATGTCATGAGGTTTCAATCTGTCCAATTTTGGCTTTTCTTTTTCCTTGAAATTCTAATTTTCTGATATTGTTAACAAGGATACGTTATTAGGCTTTTGCTAGTTTTCTTGACGTAAATTTAATCAACCACCGGCATTTGTAAAAAAATTTAGTGGTGCTGCTTTGAACTTTTCATCTATGTGGAAGCATATTAGATTAAAAAACACTTGTATAGGTATTGATGCAAAATATATTTCTATAATCTTATGGATGTAGGCATTTAATTTAAATTGCTCCTTATATATGATCGTGTCTTATTAGTAGATCGCAGCTCTCTATGTTCCACAATTTGCTCTCAAAATTTCATTGCTGTGTTATTCTTTCGTGAGATAGTGGTTATCCAACGCAGGAATGTCAAGCCACCGATTTTTACTGTGTGTTGGTAATGCATGGGGAGAAGCTGCCTTACTATTAGCAGCTGGTGCAAAGGGGAACCGTTCTGCTTTGCCATCTTCAACAATCATGATGAGCAGGTTTTTCCTGCACCTTTGAAGTTGCTAAGTTATTTATACCTTTTATTTCATAGCCATTCCAGAGTCTACATTCTGTCAGGGATCAGCTTAGGCAGCTTGCCTGAATTCTAATATTTCTTGTGTATCTTCTGTCTGTGAATTGCTAGCCAATTGCAAGATTTCAAGGTCAGGCAACAGATATCGATCTTGCCAGGAAAGAAGTGAAGAATGTTAAGGCGGAGTTGGTAGGATAAATTACTGTGTTGGTTTGAGATATTTGTGAGATATTTGTCTTCTTTAGGCAAAATTACTATTCTGGTGGATGATATGATCTGACCGAGGCACTTGAATTAAAAATCGGAGGAAGCTGAGCTCACATAAGCAGCAGCAAATCATGGCCATTCACTCCTTGAAGCTTTCATGTCCACCAGTTTTAGGTTAATCAAAACAAGAGGTCCTTTGGACTGGATTTACTCCCTCTGCCTTGGGTGATGTCCTGCAAAGTCAAGACTACTACTATAAAGAAATTAAAGGATTGCTTAAATTGATTGAACTGGCTTGCTGCTCAACTGTAGTTGATTGATGCTTGCTAACGAACTCTGCCCTCTACGTTAGTCCACAACTAAAGCATATAGTTTACTCATCTTAATTAATAGCGGCCTATTTATAACCAGAAAGTGATGAACTTTTGCTTTATTATATGGATAAGTAGAGGTCATATTGCATGAGTTTCTTCTACTTATAGAACATCATAGATTACCTACTTGTCGCATTAAGTCCTAAAAGTTCGAGTTAGTTCCGAAGCTACTAAATATAAAATGATATGCAAAGCTCCAGAGAAAATCGTCCAGTGTTATTTAACAAATTGAAAACTTTACAGATCAAGAGAATATTGTTACTCGTTTCTTTGTCATGCTTACTCTTTTTGGTTTGCCTCTTTGCTTCATCATGTTAACTGAAATGTGGTACTAGTAGAGTGTCGGTTCTGCGCAGGGTTCTACAAGTGTGTGTTTAGTGTTGTTCTTGTTAGATCATTGTGTTAAAATGATGTTCTCAAAGACTTCCTATTCCAATACAGACAGAAGAGCCTGTTTTTATTACTATCCACACGGTAGTACTGCTATCTTGTAGAAACTTGCAACTATGTACATATAAAGGAATGAACAAAGTGAATCGAGCAAACGGAAGAATTAAGTTTTTGAGTCTTGTGATGCCACTTCAAGACACTGAAGTGGGAACTACTTTTGTGAAGGTGAAACTCTTTGCGAAGCATATCGGGAAAACACCAGAGCAAATCGAAGCTGACATCCGACGACCTAATATTTTAGTCCTAGTGAAGCGGTTGAGTATGGTATCATAGATAAGGCACGCCCAATTTGTTGTCTACTTGATTTTGCTTTCTTTCATGGCGTGCTTAGTATGGTTACCTCACAGGTGCTATACAATGAGAGGAGCAGTGTAGATCATGGAGTTGTATCTGACCTGAAAAAAGCACAACTTATATGATAATGATGCTGGAGAATAAAATTGCTAATTATACAAGGGATTCAGGTAAAGAATGAGTAGAATATTCTCCATCATGTAATTTTTCCGTCAAAACTTTTACGTATTCCCACTTTGCATATTCAGCAGGGTGCACAACTAATTCGTTGTTAGAGAGTATGCTTGTTATGATAAGAATGGAAAGAAAATGTGCAATACAAAATTAAGACAGCAGCTGGCAAGAATTGGGAGTGAGCAAAGCTTCAACTTTGGGATCATATGCTTCTATTGAACATTTTCACTTAAGTCTTATTTTTCTTTTATCCAAATTCTTTCAATGGGTTGTTCCTATTAGTTCAGTATCAAGGAGGTTCTAGCAAGGGAGAAGGGTATGCTAATCCTTTTCATGGACATACCACCTTCGTGTTGCCCCATTTTCGCTCTTATGCTTTTGCAAAACTCTGGCTACTTGACATCTGGAAAGAGTGGTGGCACAACCTTCTGGTTAGACAACGACATTGCTTCTCTTATCTGATTTTTTTGTCATGATTGTTCTTCCTGGAGTTAGAGAGGCTGGGGAAAGGCCTTGCTGGTCAGTGGATTTTGCAGCTAGGGTGATGGGACATTAGCATTGTCCCCTGTTGCATTTTGTAGTGCTGAGGACCCATCTAAGAGCGGTATCTTTTGGGATATTACTGATGATTGGCATAACCCATCCAATGCTTTTCAGTAGATATTTGCGCTAGCAAGTAAACATAGAACTGAAATGAAACGACTCAAAAGAATTGGCATTTTTTAGCTCGGAAGTCACCTACAAAATCTGCTGAGCTTTTGTTGAGGTTATATACACGATTAGTTGAAAACATGCAGGTGACATCAATAACGTTCGCACGCACAGTTCCTGTCAACATCAGAGTGCCTAGGTGTTAGCTAAGAAGTGGGAATGAGACTTCTAAGGCTCTGTTTGGTAAAGTTTCCGTTTTTCTGTTTTTCTATTCTTTTGTTTTTGGGAATAGATTTAGAACATAAACCTGTTTGGTGACTTTTTTTTACCAAAAAACTATTTCTATTCTCGGGAACAGATTTGGAACAGAAATAAGAAGCAAAACAAATTTGCTTTTTTGTTCCATAATCACTTTTGAGAAATAAGCTCACTTAAAAATGAATCAATTTATTTCTCTTATTTTAACTCTTTCTCACCATTTTTTCCACTGCTGTCAATGTGTCCATCGCCCGCCGCCGACCATAGCCACCGCAAGCCATCGCCGCTGGCCACCTTCGTCGACCACCACCACCACCACCGCCCCTAGCCACCACCATCGGCCACCTCCACCACCCATCATCGCTGCCCACCTTCGCTGCTCACCGCCACCGCCACCGCCCCCGGCCATCGCCATTGGCCACCTCTGCCGCCCACCTCTGCCACCCATCGCCCCCGGCCACTGCCACCACCCCCACTCATTGCCATAAGCCACCTCCACCTCCACCTCCAACAGAAATTTTACGCAGTTACCAAGCGCATTTGTGTTCTTTTTCTATTCTTGAAATAGAAATTTTGTGTAGTTACCAAATGCGTTCTTTTACTCAAAAACTATTCCCGAGAACAAAAAAAAAAAAAAAATCATTTCGGAACAGAAATTGTTCCCAGAACAGAAACGTTACCAAATGCACCCTAAAGCTTGCAGTATTGGATTTGTTGCCAGAATGCCGTTATACATGTCCTGTCACATCTGTAAGGTCCATCTCGTGTAGTGAAATAGGCAGCATCATGTCTCTTTTATGTCTTGGTTTATCAACAGTCGAAACAATAAGTAGAAAGAGCTTGTTAGTGTACTACTTGAATAATGATTGCGGCTCTTTGTCGGTCGATGCTTCCCTTCCAATGTCAATAGCAATCAAGCCATGTTTCCAATTAGCTGATCCGAATTCACGGTCGCATGTTGACTAAGTTCCAATGCAAAAAGTTAGACTAGATCTAGCGTGATTTTTCACATGGTTTTGTCTGTCCTAAGCTATCAGTTATTCAATCTCAGTATGTTGCACATCTGTAGCGAGAATCAATTTTATGCCTCAAAATAATGAACACAGCAAATCTGACGAAAATGAAACGTGAAGCGGAACAGATGTTCATCTCTCTCTCTCTCTCTCTCTCTCAAGAAGAAGCAGATCCAACCTAGTGCGTTGTCTACTTATTTGCACTGAAGTTGCCACATGGGCGGCAAGGATCCGGAGTCACCTACCCCATTTTATACGTCAATCGGGTCTCTACGTCACGCTCCTCTAAATTTCCTACCTGTTTCCCTGCGTAAATGGGTAATGCTGGTCAAAATGGGCAAAGCTCGTTTAAGCGTTACAAAACCAATTTGCTTCATTGATCCGAAGTGACAATCATTCAAGTGCTTTTAGGCCTAATTGGCCGTTTGTTTTTTTTAATGATTTTGACACGGAAAAAGGACTGAAGTTTACCTAGTTTTCTAGATCTTTTAAGTGCGCCACAACCAAACGAGGACTCGGCGGCTATATCTGGTTGTTGATAGTCCATAGCTTTGCTTTGGCTTCAGCAAATCAGTTCAGGTCTAAGTAGCAAGAGCGTCCTTGTAGATGGTATAATGCTCAGCAACTAAGTGGGATTGTACTGTTGTGAGTGCTTCTAGCTATTGGGTTTGGATTGAGTTGGGATGTCTGGAAAGCAGCTCTGTAGTTGCATGATTCTCAAGTCTCATCAATCATCATTGTTACTGTTTCCGATTTACTCGACTGAATTTCTTGGATGCTTCCAATGGCAGTTTGGCCCCGATAAACATTGTTACTGCAAAGACTGATTTGCAAACTTACTGCTCAATATGTAATTGTATGAGATCAAAGAATTATAAAAGAATCCCCTGTCCTGAGAATAGCTTCAGACTCACACAGGAAGCAAATCAACACATGACAAAGAGAATTTCAAGCTAGTGGAAAGAGATTAAAATCTTTCCTGAGATGAAGAGACTGCCAAATGCTAGTACTTCGCATAAGTTCAGGTTTTCTTAATTTAACGAGAAGCTCAATCCTCTGTGATTGTGAAAGCGCAATAACGTGCGAGTCAAGCACGCCAGAACAAATGGCAGGTGCAGTGAACTGATCAAATGTGAAAAGAGAAGCAAAAAGTTGTTGATATAATAAGCTTTGCAATAACAGTTAAGTAATGACTAGATATCTTAGAGAACGGAAGGTCCACACGTACTCATCCAAAGTACTCCGAGTCTACAACCTCAAGTCTCCATTGGGTTCCATACTCTCTGCTCACTAGTGGAGGGAAAGATAGTGGGTAGTTCCTCAAGAACACGACCCTCAAGATCTCAGCTATAAATATGGGATCTTGGCTTTGAATGTTTCTCATCCCAAAACCATCTTGTCCATCTCTCTCTCTCTCTCTCCAGTCGAGTCCTCTAGGTTTGAGTTTATATGTCTTGCATTAGTGTCAGTACATTTTGTAAGACATGAAATCTGCGATGAACTACAGTTGTCTTCTTTGTGTCCTGGTGCTCTTGCCAGCACTTTGTCACTGTCAAAGATCATTTACACCCTCAAGAGCTACTTACTATGGCAGTCCTGACTGCTATGGGACTCCAAGTACGTGCACGCTCCATCTCTTGTGATAGAAACAAAGCTTGCATCAGCCACCGCACACCACTCAAGCACCGCACCTACGTTATGTTCATGCATCAGTGTGGAGCTACTAGAGCACTACTCGCTATCATAGTATCATGTCGTGAAATTACACAGATCAACGTTTCTTCTCTTCTAAGTAACTTTTTAAGCTCGTCACGTGGCATGCTCTGTTACATCTAATGAGGACAATGTTCATGGCAGCTGGAGCTTGTGGGTTCGGGGAGTATGGAAGGACCGTGAATGATGGCTATGTGACTGGAGTTTCGAGGCTATACAGAGATGGATCTGGATGTGGTGCTTGCTATCAGGTTTAACTTCATATAGACTACATAAATAGACGGTGACTCTTTTTGACATTTTTCATCAGTCAATTTTTTTTAGTATAGGTGAGGTGCACCAAACCGCAGTGCACGGGCGAAGGAGTGACAGTGGTGGTGACGGACTATGGAGAAGGAGACAGGACGGACTTCATCCTGAGCCCTAGAGCTTATGCAAAGATGGCTCAACCGGATGACGTCCAAACCAAGCAACTGTTTGCCTTCGGCGTGGTTGAGGTCGAATTCAGAAGGGTTCCATGCCGATACTCTGGCTACAACATAAAGTACAAGGTCCATGAACGCAGCACCCCTCATTACTTAGCTATCGTCATTTTATACGTCGGTGGCACATATGACATCACAGCTATGGAGTATTGGCAGGTATTCAGTCATCCATTATCCCGTGAGTTTGCTTCAATTTTGTTTCTAGTAGAATCGAATTGAACCAGAAATTTCGAACTAGAGAACATGAGTCGACTAGACGATGACTTTGCTTCTTGTAATTTCGATGCAGGAGGACTGTCAAGAGTGGAAGCCGATGCGCAGAGTGTACGGAGCAGTGTTTGACACGCAAACTCCGCCAAGTGGTCGTGTGATCCTGAGGTTCCAAGTGAGCGGGAGCAACGGTGAGACTTGGGTGCAACCAAAGGATGCCCTCCCTAGTGACTGGGAAGCTGGTGCTGCTTATGACTCCCAAACCCAGCTAGATTAGAAAAGCTAAACCAGTCTCTTTCTTCTGTTGAATGGGAAGTGCTTGCCTTTTCATTGTTGCTAGCTAAGAATAGCTCAGATATGGCCAATGCTATGGGGCATTACTGTTGCTGATATAAACAGGTTTAGCTAAGCTAGATAAGGCTTTCTGCCTGCCTTAACTAAATAAAAGAGATCCCTGTAGCATTTATCACTGGGTTGTGGGATTGTTGTCTACTTTAATTATTTAGTGCATCAATAAAATTGCCATGGTTTCTGTTGGGCACATCTAAGGCCTTCTCTTTTTCTTGGTATGATTAGTTATAATAAATGAGATTGGTGTCCCGTTAGGAGGATAAAGGCACACTTTACCTACTAAAAAGGGCCTAATACCCAAAAAAACCTCTAATTTTAGGTCAAGTTCCAATTCTATTTTAAACTTATTTTAGGTCAAGTTCCAATTTTACTCTAAACTTTTTTCAATCCCATAAAAAACCTTCAATTTTAGGTCTAGTTATAATTCTACCCTAAACTTTTTTTGTCCCATAAAAACTCTCAACTTTAGGTCCATTATGAATCCACCATAAAAATTTTTTGTCTCATAAAAAACTACAAACTTTTGCTTGAGTCTTGAATCTTGAATTTGTCATCGTTAACCCTGAGTCCAAAATTTCTCTTGACAATCGGGAGATGAAAAACTCCTGAACGCGAGTTCTTCGAGCATCCCGAGCGCAAGTTTTTTGACCGTGAGAGATAGAAGACTGTCGAGAACGAGAGATTGAACACTAAGCGCAAAATCGAAAATCCACGATCGAGATGAAATGAAGACTTTCTTTAAAGTGAAAGCAATTGAACAAAGCCAACCATAATTGTTCTGATTTTTACCCAAATTTCATATCCAAGAAGACATCATTTGGGCTGAGGTGGATGGTTGTCTTCAAAAAAACGTTTTCTTGAATATGAAATTTGAGAAAAACTAGAGAAATGACGTGAAAATGCCCACATCACTAAGGGCAATTTTGAATTAAAGTGTTAGCAAGGGAAGATTTGAGACTCAAATAAAAAATGGCAGCTTTTTATGAGATGAAAAAAAGTTAAGGGTAGAATTTGGACTGAAGTTAAAAGTTAAAAGTTTTTTAGGGCATGAGACCTAATAAAAAGTCTATCCAGCACTTAAGCTGTCCAGAAGAAGTCCATTACAGGTGCAGTCAAATTACGATGAATTTAAGAAAATTACGGCCCACAAAGAAAATTTACCAATCAAATAAGCAAAACATAATAATTTTAGAAAATTCATTTGCCTCAGAAGACATGTTACCAATAGTCAATTTCAATAACTTTTGGAGAAATTACCATTGCGATTGTTGATAATAGTTACGACAATTTGCGATTAACTACTAGGTCGTAGCATTTTTAGGTTACAAAATCTATGGCCAAGTAACTGTTCGTAACCAAAATATATATATATATAGGTATAGTGAAATTACAGAAAATTCGGGTAAATTATGACCTGTCAAGGTAAATTAATTACCCCTGAAGCAAACCATACTACTTTCGAGGAAAATTACTTCATTTCAGGTGAATTACTACTTTGAGGAAAACCAATTCCGCCACGAGCCTATTTACTACTCGTGATTGAGAAGAACTTACGGCAAAATTATCATCTTTGAGAATAGTTCCGACAATGTGAAATTAATTAATGAGTGTCATTCTCACACCATAAAATATAAGTAAATTATTGATTATAGGTGCGGCTGATGTTACGACATATTTAGGTAAATCATAAGTCTCATGATGCATAAATATTACTTTCAATAGTTGTTAAAATACATCGGAAGAAGGATTCAATGGTTGAGCAATACTAAATATATTAAAACTGACTTGCAAAATCAACATAATAAATGTTACGGCATATGTACAAATGTTTTAATAAGTGGGTCATATTTAATATCAAGATCAAATAATTCATCGTGGCATTTTTCATAATAAAATACTCGAATTGTCGGGTCGGGTCGGGTCAAACCCCTACTTTGCAGTTTGCACAATTTCCCGCTTAGAAGCACCGGTGCTTCGCTTCATTCTCTTCGCTCTGACTCTCTCTCTCTCTCTCTCTCTCTCTCTGTTCGCATTTTCTCTAGCGTCATCAATGGAGTCGCTGCAATTGCAGGAGAAACCTAGCCCTCTCGTGAAGTCAATGGCGGCATTTTTCATAAGCTTCTGCTCGGATCAGCTTCATTCCATCTCTCTCTCTCTCTCTCCATCGAGTAATTTCCCTCCTCTTTTTCTTCCATTTTTGATGCTAGTGTCAAGGAGCTTCACGCACGGGAGAAGGATGTGCTAGTCCTTTTAATGGACATATCACCTTCATGTTGCCCCAATTTTGCTGTTTTGCTTTTGGAAAACTCTAGCTACTTGACATCTGGAAAGAGTGGTGGCACAACCTTCTGGTTCGACAAAGACATCGCTTCTCTCATCTGATTTTGCTGTCATGATTGTTCTTCCTGAAATTAGCGAGGCTGGGGAAAGACCTTGCTGGCTAGATAATTTTGCAGCTAGGCCGACGGGACATTAGCAGTGTCCCCTGTTGCATTTTGAAGTGCTGAGGACCCATCTCAGATTGGTATCTTTTGGGATATTGCAGATGATTGGCACAACGCATCCAATGCTTCTCAGTAGATATTTGCATTAGCAAGTTAATCTAGAATTGAAATAAAACGACTCAAAAGAATTGGCTTTTTAGTTCAGAAGTCGCCTACAAAATCCACTGAGCTTTTGTTGAGCTTATATACACGAGCGATTCAAAATATGCAGGTGACATTGTCAATAATGGTTTGAACGTGTAGTTCCTGTCGACATCAGAAAGCCTAGGTGTCAGCTAAGAAGTGGGAATGAGACTTCTAAAACTCGCAGTATTGGATTTGTTGCCGGAATGCCATTATACATGTCCTGTCTCATCTGTAAGGTCCATCTCGTGTAGTGAAATAGGCAGCATCATTGTCTCTTTTACATTTTGATTAATCAATAGTCGAAACAATAAGTAGGAAGAGCTTGTTAATGTACTATTTGAATAATGGTGTGGTCTTTTGTCAGTTGATGCTTCCCTTCCATGTCCATAGCAACCAAGCCATATTTCCAATTAGCCGATCCGAATACACGGTCACACGCTGACATCGTGATTTTTCACAAATTTTTTTTTTTATCCTAGGCTATCAATTACTCAATCCCAGTATGTTCCACATTTTGTAGTGTGAAACAATTGTATGCCCCAATTAATAAACAAAGCAAATCTGACGAAAATGAAATGTGAAGCGGAAGAGATGTTCAACTCTTCTCTCTCTCTCTCTCTCAATAACAACGTGGAAGGAGGGAGAACCATCTAATCTTATATATTCCTGAACCTATTAACTGGGAGCAGAACACGTCAATAGTCCTGCATATCTCAGGTTCCACTAATGTCACTTTTCCTATGCTTTGCCTTCGAAATTTCGTTTTCAGTGCTATGTCATGCTTGAACTTATTATGGGAAGGAATGATCAGTGCTGCCCTAATGGTGGTACACACTCTCTCTCTCTCTCTCAGTGCTGCCCTAATGGTGGTACACACTCTAATGGTGGTACACATACTGTAACATCCTGATTTCTAGCTCATCAGTTTAAGGCGCAGAGAATAACATTTGGACGTGTTACTCCATAACATCTGATGGACTTGAGCCATGAATTATAGTCCGGTGAAGAGTATTGGACCTTAAAGGATTAAGAGCCAAGTATTGGGCTGTGATATCCCGAATTTTGACTGTTTGGATTAATCAAAGGACGATTGTCAAAATTCAATTGGAAACAGGGATGATCAGATTTTTAGTTATATTTGTGCAAAAATAAAAGAAAGAAAAGAAAAGAAGAAAAAGGGGAAAGAAAAGAGAGAAAAGGAAAATGGCGGGGAAAACAGAAGAAGAGTATTGGACCTTAAAGGATTAAGAGCCAAGTATTGGGCTGTGATATCCCGAATTTTGACTGTTTGGATTAATCAAAGGACGATTGTCAAAATTCAATTGGAAACAGGGATGATCAGATTTTTAGTTATATTTGTGCAAAAATAAAAGAAAGAAAAGAAAAGAAGAAAAAGGGGAAAGAAAAGAGAGAAAAGGAAAATGGCGGGGAAAACAGAAGGCGAGGCCGTCGCTCACGAGTTTCGAACCGCGGACCTCCCCTGTCTCGTGCGCGTCTCGTGCGCCTGCCACTCGGCTAAGGCACGACTATTGGGATAACAACGCCAAAGGTTTTATTTAATGAACATGGCGCGCGAGCAAGGGAGGAAGGGCAACCGAAGTCGCCGCTTCCAAATTTCGAACCCAGGATCGGACCATTGGTTTCATTTCCGGATACCACTCGGGCAAGGCGCGAGTGGCGAAATCAAAGAGCCAAAATTTATATTTAAAGGAATCGGCGCGCTTCAGACGTCGTCGTTTTAGGTAAACAGAAACGACTTCAACTTTTGCAGAAAAACCCTAATTCTTCGAAGAAGAGACGTTTTGGGCTGGGCACGAACCGAAGGGCCTAATTTCTTTTATTTTCGGATTTCAAGAGGGCCCATAATGGAAAATTACCATTTTACCCCCGAAACCCATTTTTTGCCCATTTTAAGAACCTATTGGGTTTTTAGCCCATTGGGCCGTCAAATTCAAACCCGAGCCCATATGAGCAGTGTCAAGCCCACTTGAGTAGTGCAGATCGTGAATAGTGCCGAATGAATAGTGCCAAATTGAAAAATTACCATTTTGCCCTTATTGGCCCGTTTTGGCCCAAAATGAAGAACTCATTGAATCTTAAGCCCGTTGGGCCCGTAAAAATTCGAGCCAAGCCCACGTGAATAGTACAAGGCCCATGTGAATAGTGCCGGCCCGTACGAATAGTGTCAAGGGTGGAAATTACCCTTTTGCTCTTCTTGAAAGTGAAATTTTTGAAAGATTGCATTTTAATGATTCAAGACAAAGCTAATCAAAGCATTTGTCTTGCAATTTTCTTTCTTCCTCCTTGGTGGCCGAAAATGAGGCCCCCCTCCCTCTTGTCTTATCTTATCTTATCTTGTCTTGATTACTCTCTTTAAGTCAAGACATCTTAATTTGCAAGAAGCCAAAAACATTAAGTTTTTGAAAGCCACACCTATTAACCTAAGACAAAGCTAATTAAGACTTGTCTTGCTTTTCTACTTGCCCCCCCTTGCCTCTCCTTGTCCATTTCTTTCTTATCTGATTATTTGGCTTGATCTTGTTTAATTATTTAACTTGAAAATTGTCTTAAATTCAAGAAGACAAGTTGCATTATTGGAGGGCAATAATGCAAAACTAGACAAGCCAAGACAACTCTCTCTCCCTCTTATTTCCTCTCAAAATTCGGAGCTCTCTCTCTCCCCTCTATTTTCTCTACTTTTCCTTCTTATTTTGGCTCCCAAATCTTGCCGCCAAACCCCCCAAGCCATACCACACATTTGCCAAGCTCAAGCCGCGCTCTTGGGGCCGTTCGGGGCGCCGTTGCCACCATACATCACCGTGTAACCGCGCCGTGCCGAACGCCGTCAAGACCCATTTTCCGTCTACGCGCCGTAGCCGAGCCACCACCGTCACCGTCTTCACGCCGTCGCCGCCATCGTCGCTATAGTAGTCTCGCCGTTAAACGGTGAGTTAACCCCCTAATCCTTGATTAGGTTACTAATTGCACTTAAGGTTAGTTAAGATGCAATTAGACTCTTAACTATTGGTTAAGATAGTTAACCTTTGTTAGGTTATGCTAATCTTGGTTAAGATAGTTAACCTTGGTTAGGTTACGCTAATCTTGATTAGGATAGTTAATCTTGATTAGGTTAAACTAATCTTGGTTAGGTTAATTAATCATGGTTAGGTTAATTAACCATGGTTGGGTTAATTAACCCGAGTTGAGT
>BCNH02000003.1:5936044-6001115 GCA_001662345.2 Metrosideros polymorpha var. glaberrima
TTTTGGTTTGGCTGTTTTCCTACTATCCCTGCTGTCGGGTGTTTGTTTTCGCTTCCGCATGCGTAAATTAAAAGATAAAATGAATGGGTCGACGACGCGTCCTAGGACGTCGAAAATTTTATTGACCCAATGGACAAGTGACAGGGATGGTCGCGCGCTCGAGGGCTCGGGGCGTGACACACACACACTCTCTCTCAATGCTGCCCTAATGGTGGTACACACTCTAATGGTGGTATACACACACACTCTCTCTCTCTCAGTGCTGCCCTAATGGTGGTACACACTCTAATGGTGGTACACACGCACTCTCTCTCTCTTTCAGTGCTGCCCTAATGGTGGTACACACACACTCTCTCTCTCTCTAAAAAACAAGCAGATTCAACCTAGAGCATTCTATACGTATTTGCAGTGAGGTTGCCACATGGGCGGCAAGGATCCGGAGTATTTTACCCCATTCTATAGTTCCCCAGTCATGTCTCTACATCTTGCTCTAAATTTTCTAGCTTTTTCTGCATATTGCGCGTCTGGAATGCTGCTCAAAATGGCCAAAGGGAAATTACCAAAAAATTCCTATACCTATTGCATTTGTACCAATTTAGTCCTTAACTTATCAATTTGGCCAATTTAGTCCTAAACTTTTTGATGATTTTTTTTATTGGTACGTAGTAGACCTGTCAAATGGGTGGGTCGGGTCGGATTATAAATGGTCAGACCCAAATTGACCTATTAACCCATTTATGACCCATTTATTCTCAATGCAAATTTCTTGACATGTACCCGACCCGACCCAGATTGCTCAAGCCAATCGTATGATTTTTTAAAAAAAATCATATTGCTAAAACACTTCCATACAATATAAATCTAATGGACAATTTATATATTTTTTTTACATCGAATTTTTTTTGTTTTTTTAAAAATTAAATTTATTATTATTTTTTCTTTCCTCCTTCTTCTTCGACGGCGACTGGCCACAGGCGAGGCTCCAACCAAGGCCGGTGAGGTCGAGTCCTCGCCAGATTGGCCAACGTGTCCCTCAATTGTGGCCGGCCACCGGCCAAGGAAGAAGAAAAAAGAAAAAAGAAAAAGAAAAAGAAAAGAAAAGAAAATAAATCATGTTAATTGTTGGGTCTCTTAAATGGGTTGAGTCCACAAGATAGAGGTCTCTTAAATGGGTTGTCTTAAGTGGGTTGTAAATAGGTTCACAATGGACCCATTTATAACTCACTTTTTTGTCATCTTTATTTTGTAGACCCATTATGTTGGTTTGCTAAGTTTGTTAAGATTCATTTATGACTCATTTAAATGTTAATGGGTTTTAGACCCATTTTAACAGGTCTAATATGTAGTGGCAACCATTCGGGTGCTCTTAAGCCCAATTTGCTGTTTGTTTTTTCTGATTTAAAATAAAAAAGGACTGAACTTACCTAGTTTTGTAGACTTTTTAAGTGCGCCACAACCAAACGTGGACTCGGCGGCTATATCCAGTTGTTGATAGTCCATAGCTTTGCTTTGGCTTCAGCAAATCAATTCAGGTTTAAGTAGCAAAAGGGTACCTGTAAATGGTACAAAGCTCAGCAACTAAGTGGGTTTTTACTGTGGTGAGTGCTTCTAGCTATTGGGTTTTGATTAAATTAAGATATCCACAAAGAAGTTTTGTAGTTGCGTGATTCTCAAGTCTCAATACTGTTATGGTCTGCGATGTACTCAACTGAATTTCTTGGATATCTCCAATAGCAATTCGGCCACGATAAACAGGGTTACCGCAAAGACAATTACAAACGTGCTGCTCAATATGTAATAGTATGAGATCAAAGAACAACAAAGAGTGCATTGTTCTGAGAATAGCTTCATACTCACACCAATTCTGGTAACAAATTAACACAAGACAAAGAGAAGTATTTCAAGCTAATGAAAAGAGGGGGAGAAGGACACCTAAAGTGCTAAAAATTATATATGGCGTTCACTTTAGTGCCAAAAATTTTGAAACGATCATTTAAAATGCCAACTCTAGTATACTTGGCCGGAAATCCGATGTGACATTTTTTTTATTAATATCTAAGGCCTACGTGGCTCACCGTAGGTCCATGTGTAATTTCGGTTCGATTTCTAAAATAAAAATAAGCTAAATAATTAAACAAATTAAATTAAATTCAGAAAAACGAGCTAAAAATTAAAAGCTAAAAAAAGGGGGAAAGGAGGTTGAACTAGGCGAGGGCTGTGCAAGCCCTCACCGCTGCTACCCCACCATCGCCGACAATGGCCAATGAGGGTGGGGGATGGATGGCGAGGGTCGCCGTGCGCCTACCAATGGCCAGTGACCCTCGGCACCCTACGGCCGGCAACCCCCACCGGCAATCCCCCACCCTCACCGGCCATTACTGGTGATGGTGGAGCAGTGGCGATGAGGGCTGTGCAAGCCCTCGCCACCTGCTCTCAACCTCCTTTGTTTTAGCTCATTTTTTTAAATTTAATTTAATTTTTAAAAACTTTTTGAAAGTTATTTTTATTTTAAAAATCCATGTGGACCTTCGGCGAGCTCATGTATTAATAAAAAATTGCCACGTTGGATTTTCGGCCAAGTATACCAGAGTTGACACTTAAGTGATTGTTTTTCTCCGATTTTGGCACTTAAGTGATTGTTTTGAAACTTTTAGCACTAAAATGAGAGTCGTACACAACTTTTGACACTCCAGGTATCCTTCTCCCTAAAAAGAGATTAAGATTGTCAAGACCTATTTTTCCCGACCCGCGTCGAGAAAAGGGATAAGTTTAGGGGTATTGCCCAAAAGGCGGGTTTATGGCCCATCGATTTAGGCGCGGACTCTCCCAAGCTCATACCCTGCGTGACGTTGGATTTCGTTTTAAATTCCTTAGCAACCTAAGAAATTAACTAGGAGTCGCCACTAACCTATTAAGGTCGGCTAGAAACCAATCGAGACTTAAGAGTATCGTCTCGATTCCTACGCAACCAGAAATTCTAAGGTCGGGGACTTGATTACGCTAATTGTCTAATTAGCGCCCTTTCGGTACCTAACTAGTCGGTCGTTTACCTAACGTAGTCACGCAATCTTGATAGCATTTTACAGTCCTAAAATCAAAGTCGCTAATGATCATGCAAATGTTTTTGTGATTTTCCCATTTAAGTCAAAAACTAGGCTTAACCTAGAAAAGAAATTAACAATCAAAGCGGTAAGTAAACAAGCAAGAAATGAGATGGCAAGAAAAATAAAAGTGCGAGAAATGAAAACCTGCAACTCGTTAGGTATTATTACAATTATGAAGCCGGATTGGACATCGGCTTTTCATCATTTAAAATAAAAGGACCGCTTCGCAATGGACCGCCTTTGTTGAGAAAAAGGACGTCTCGCAATGGATCGCCTCATTTGTCGCAATGGATCGCCTCATTTGAGATACTAATTTTCAATTTACAACACTTACGCCTCACGTTCATTTAGTAAAGACATGCACAAATGTTGAGCTATAAGTCATGCAACTAAACCAATTGAAATCATGATTAACAATCAATCACGCAAATGAATGCAATTCAATGAGAGAATAACCAAATCAATTTTCGGCCTTCTCTGCCACAGATTATTATCAGTGATTGTGGTGTCTATGGAACGCCTGAGATGTGTGCTTCAACATTGAAGAAGACAACCTCTCACAATTTGGACCAAAAGAACCTGGTTTGGTCGACTTAGAAAATGTGAACAGATTCCATTTCAGTTTTGACACATTTTGAAACATAATTCATGAAAAATTGGAAACGTGTCAACAATGTGTCACATTTTGTGTAAAGCTACATGACAGCTCGCTCAACAAACTTAATTTTTTTGAGTCTTAGCAAAAGGGTCCTTTAAGTTTGTCAAAATTGCAGGTTTTTGCCCGGGACTTTTCTGAAAACATTTTTTTAGGCCTGCACCGACCTTGTCCGCATTTCGATTTTTACAAAAATATCAGATCTCACATCTTGGCTCTGAAACTTTGTAGTATACCATTTAAAACCCTAACGAACAACTTTGTAGTTTTGATATTTTGCAAAAGAGGCCATCTACTATGTGATTTTTACATTTCAATCCGTAGCATTTTCTGGACCCAAAACTGACTCGATGAACAGTAAAATGACGTTGCACTTTAGGCCAGGTTAAAACGCACATTTTGATCTGAAAATTTTATATGTTGTAGATCCAGATGTTTTTTACAACTTTCATGAAGAAATATCTCTCAAAAAATGCACACAGAATTCTCCCAAAAATCAATCTTGACGCAAGGTCAGATCTCACAGCAGCAGAATAGGTCTAAAACAGCAAGAACAGAACAGCAGCAGAATGTGGATCGATTCTGTGAACTCACGGAAAAGTCAATATCACCAAGCAAACGATGTTCATTTTTTACGTACAACCACTCAAATCGAAGCTTAGAAAGTCCTCTTCGATTGTCTAGTTGAGCATTTTTCCAGATTCCATCCTTATTTGGCTCAAAGCGGCAGAAACCGAGACAGGCTTACTGGACTACGAAAAATGCAGAAACACAAACATGCAATGATTTCTCATCTATTGGCTCCTAAACATGGTTTAGATGTTACTTACCTTCAGATATGTCCAACATCCATTGATGATGAAGCTTCTTGCCATCTTCTTTCTCTTTTTCTTCTTTTTTTGTTTGCCCTTGGCTTGAGATCGTCGGCCATCTCGTGGCCGATCGGAGGAGGGGGTTGAAAGGCGGCGACAGTGATGCCGCGGTCAAGGACCGTCGGGTTCTGCTTCGATCAGCAAAGGACAGTAGACAGCAGCCTCGTCTGATCGGCATTGGGGCTTGGCAACCAGTGTGGCATCGTCACGGGAGGAGCAACGGCTTCGGCAAGGGCACGTCGGCGGCCGCTTGGTGGCGGTGGCCAGAGGAGTGCGTCTGTTTGGGAGGAAGGAGACCGAAGTCTCTATCCTCCCTCTTCACCTTTTCCTTTCCGACTCCCCCTTTTGGACGAAGCTCCCTCCTCCTTCTTTCTTTCTTCTCCTCTCTTGCTTTTATATTTCTCTCTGCCTTGCTCTTCAAATGTGTGTGTGTGGGTGAGAGACGTGCACAGTACGTGCAGTGGAGAGTGAGTGAGCGAGGGGAGCAAGATGGAAGAAGGGGGCTGGGCCTTTGGCTGAAACAAAAAGCCCATGTGGGCATCAGCTCATGGGCCGGTCTGCAGGCCAAATTTTTCCTTTTTCCTTTTTTTTTGTTTTTTTTAAAAAATAAAAATTACATATTTATCTATTTTTGACTATTTTTGGTGCCTATGCTCATTTGGCATTTTAAAACGGAAATTAGATTAAAAACGAAAATAAAATAAAATAATAAATAAAACGAACCGCCAAAAATATGTGTCAACAAAGATCTCTCTTGAGATGAAGAGACTACGAAATGCTAGTACTTTGCTTAAGTTGAGGATTTCTCTTCATTCAACTAGAAGCTCAAATTTCTGTGAATGTGAAAGCGCAATGACATGCGAGTCATAGCACGCCAGAAGTAATTGAAGGTGCAGTGAGCTGATCAAATGTGGAAAGAGAAGCAAAAAAATTATTAACATAATAAGCCTTGCAATTATAGTTAAGTGATAATGAAATATCTCAGCGAAAGGGTACACAAAGGTCCACACGTAATCATCCAAATTATTATAATTCTACAATTTCAAGTCTCCATTGGGTTCTGTACTCTCTGCTCACTAGTAGAGGCAAAAATAGTGGGTAGTTCCTCAAGAACCAGACCCTCAATGTCTCAGCTATAAATATGGGATCTTGGGTTTGAATGTTTCTCATCCCAAAACCTTCTTGTCCATTTCTCTCTCTAGTCGAGTCCTCTAGGTTTGAGTTTACTTGTCTTGTAGTACATGGTGTGAGACATGAAATCTGCGATGAACTATAGTTGTCTTCTTTGTGTCCTGGTGCTCTTGCCAGCACTTTGTCACTGTCATTATCCATTTACACCCTCAAGAGCTACTTACTATGGCAGTCCTGACTGCTATGGGACTTCAAGTGCATGCACGCTCCGTCTCTTGCGACAGAAACAAAGCTTGCATCAACCACCACACAAGCTGCTACTAGAGCAGTACTCGCTATCATAGTATTATGTCATAAAAACTACACAGATCAACGTTGTCTCTTCTAAGTAACTTTTTAAACTATGTTTATCATCATGTGGCATGCTCCGTTACATCATGAATAACTTTTTCACGGGTATGCACTCTTTCCCACGATACTCAGTTGAGCGCAAAATAACATGATATGTCACTCAATACTAGAAGGCTTGGTTGTTCACATGCACTCTTTGAATCGCACCATTTCATCATGCACAAACCAAACACTTGAAACAGATCAATTTTTGCTAAAGAACATCTAATGAGTACAGTGTCATGGAAGCTGGAGCTTGTGGGTTTGGGGAGTATGGAAGGACCGTGAATGACGGCTATGTGACTGGAGTTTCGAGGCTATACAGAAATGGATCTGGATGTGGTGCTTACTATCAGGTTTAACTTCATATAGACTATACATAGATGATGACTCTTTTGACTTATTTCATCAGTCAATTTTTTTAAGTATAGGTGAGGTGCACCAAACCGCAGTGCACGGGCGAAGGAGTGAACGTGGTGGTGACTGACTATGGAGAAGGAGACGGGACGGACTTCATCCTGAGCGCTAGAGCTTATGCGAAGATGGCTCAACCGGACGACTACCAAACCAAGCAGCTGTTTGCCTATGGCGTGGTTGAGGTCGAATTCAGAAGGGTTCCGTGCCGATACTTTGGCTACAACGTCATGTTCAAGGTCCATGAACACAGCAACCCTCATTTCTTAGCTATCATCATTTTATACGTCGGCGGCACATATGACATCACAGCATTGGAGTATTGGCAGGTATTCAGTCATCCCTTATCCCATGAGTTCGCTTCAATTTTGTTTCAAGTAGAATCGAATTGAACCAGAAATCGACATAAACATGAACTGGAGGCCATGAGTCGACGAGACAAAGACTTTACTTCTCGTAATTTTGATGCAGGACAGTCAAGAGTGGAAGCCTATGCGCAGAGTATACGGAGAAGTGTTTGACACGCAAAGTCCGCCGGGTGGTGGTGTGAACCTGAGGTTCCAAGTGAGTGGGAGCGAAGGAGTTACTTGGGTGCAACCAAAGTATGGCCTCCCTAGTGACTGGAAAGCTGGTGCTGTTTATGACTCCCACATCCAGCTAGACTTGAAAAGCTAAACCAGTCCCTTTCTTCTGTTGATTGGGAAGTGCTTGCCTTTTCATTGTTGCTAGCTAGGAATAGCTCAGATGGGGGCAATGCTATGGGGAATTACTGTTGCTGATATGAACAGGCTTAACTAAGCTAGATAAGGCTTTCTGCCTGCCTTAACTAAATAAAGGAGGTCTCTGTAGCATTTATCTCTGGGTTGTGGGATTGTTGTCTACCTTAATTATTTAGTGCATCAATAAAATTGCCATGGTTTCTATTGGGCAAATCTAAGGCCTTCTCTTTTTCTTGGTATGATTAGCTATAATAAATGAGATTGGTGCCCCATTAGGAGGATCAAGATACACTTTGCCTACTAAAGAGGGCCTAATACCCTAAGAAAACCTTCAACTTTAGGTCAGGTCGCAATTCCACCATAATTTTTTTTACCCATAAAAAACTTCCAATTTTAGGTTTAGTTTCAATTTTACCCTAGGCTTTTTATTTTGGCCCATAAGAAACCCATCAACTTCGAGTCTAGTCTGAATCCACCCTAAATTTTTTTTATCTCATAAAAAACTACCAACTATTACTTGATTCCCAAATCTACCTTTGTTAACCCTCCGTCCAAAATTTCTCTTGACAACTGAGAGATGAAAATTTTTTGAACGTGAGCTGTTTGAGCATCCTGAGCGTGAGCTCTCCGGCCGCGAGAGGTGAAATATTCCCAAGCATGAGAAATTGAACACTGAGCACAAAATCGAAGATCTCTAAGCAAGAAAGAATGAAGACTTTCTCTAAAGTGATAGCAATTGAAGAAGGCCAACCATAATTATTCTAAATGATGCCTTCTCGGATCTAAAATTTGGGAAAAACTAAAGTAATGATGTGAAATGCCACATCACTAAGTGTGATATTGAATATAGTGCTAATGGGAGAAGATATGAGACTTAAGTAAAAGTTGGTGGTTTTTTATGAAACAAAAAAAAAATTATAGTAGAATTGAGACTGAATCAAAAGTTAAGGATTATTTACCTGATGAAAAAAAGTTCATCATAGAATTGAGATTGAAGCTAAAGTTGAATATGTTTTAGGATATTAGACCTACTAAAAAGTCCCATCCAGCACTCAAGTTGTCTCGAAGAAGTCCACTACATGTATAGTCAAATTATGATGAATTCAAGAAAATTACGGCCCACAAAGAAAATTTACCAACCAAATAAGCGAAACATACTACTTTCAAAGCAACTTACTTCAAATTTGGTACATTACTACCTTTAGAAAAATTATATGCCTCAGATTACCAACAGTCAATTTCAATAACTTACGGGGAAATTACCATTGCAATTGTTGATAATAGTTACCCGACAATTTGCGATTAATTTCTAGGTCGTAGCATTTTTAGGTTACAAAATCTATGGCCAAGTAACTGTTCGTAAAAACAAAAAAGGTATAGTGAAATTACAGAAAATTTAGGTAAATTATGACCCGTCAAGGTAAATTAATTACCTCATGAAGCAAAACATACTACTTTCATGGCAAATGACTTCATATCAGGTTAATTACTACTTCGAGGAAAACTAATTCCACCACGAGCCTGGTTACTAGTCATTATTTAGAAGAACTTACGGCAAAATTATTGTCTTTGATGACAGTTCCGACAATATAAAGTTAATTACCGAGTGCCATTCTCATACTAGGAAATCTTTAGACAAATTATTACCTGTAACAGTAAATTACCGATTATAGGTGCAACTGATGTTACAACTTACTATTTAGGTAGATCATAGTCTCATGTGAAAGCATTAGTTTTCGTAGTTGAAATGCATCGGAAGAAGGATTCATTAGTTGAGCAATACAAAATATATTAAAATTTTGATTTACAAAATCGACATAAAAATGTTATGGCACATATATAAAGAAATGCTTTAATAAAAGTTAGTCGTATTTAATATCAAGATCAAATAATTTATCATGGCATTTTTCATAATAAATACTCGGGAAAATTTCAATTAAGGGCCTGAAGTGCACTCATTTTTTCAAATAAGGGTCTAAAGTAAATATAATTTCAAATAAGAGTTTGAAGTGGTCAAAGTGTCTCAAATAAGAGCCTGAAGAGGCTAAATTATTTCAAATAAGAGCTTAGCCAGCCGACGATTATTCTGACCGTTGGAGAAGGGATATTTTAGTAAAAAAATATTTTATTTATTTTATTTTCTTTTCTTTTCTTTCTCCCTTGGCCATCCTCGTCAATGGCGAGCGACCTTCAACCCTCGCCCGACACTACTAGCCCAGGCAAGGGCAAGGGCAAGGGCGGGCTAGGCAGGCAGGGGCAACCCTTACCCACACCCTCACTTGGCCTTGATGCCGACGGAGTGAAGAGGAAAACATAAAAAAGAAAATAGAAAAGGAAAAGGAAATGAAAAGAAAACAGAAAAACGAAAAAAAGAAAGAAAAAATTCAAAAAAATATAAATGACGGAAACGTCCTTCAACCAGTAAGGTTAGGTTTTTTTTAGATTAATATGACCATTTTAGACATTTATTTAAGATGATTTGACTATTTATGCTCTTATTTGAAATACGATTTGCTTTAAACTCTTATTTGAAAAAATAGGACTTTCACATCTTTAGTTGAAATTTTTCCTAAATTCTCGAGTTGTCAGGTCCAGTCTGGGCGGGTCCCCCCTACTTTGCAGTTTGCACAATTTTCCCGCGTGGATGCTCCGGTGCTTCACTTCATTCTCTTCGCTCCGACTCTCTCTCTCTCTCTCTCTCTCTCTTCGTATTTTCTCTGGCGTCATCAATGGAGTCGCTGCAATGGCAGGAGAACCCTAGCCCTCTCGTGAAGTCAATGGCGGCATTCTTCATACGCTTCTGCTCGGATCAGCTTCATTCCATCTCTCTCTCTCTCTCCATCGAGTAATTTCCCTCCTCTTTTTCTTCGATTTTTTATGCTAAAGAATTTTCGAATCTCTCCTTTTCTCATTCTCTCTCTTTCGGATTTGCAGAGCTTGTGGATTGCGATCCTCCTCTCGCGGACCTCATCTTAGGCGCAGCTGTTTGGGCTCAAGTACGTAGCATTAGCCTTTCCTTATTCCCTAATTCGTGGGTGGATTATTTTCTTTGCCCTAATTGGTATGGTATTCTAAAAACATGGGTGAAGATGTAATTGAATCGAATTGATGGAAACGTGATATTGATATTGTCCAATGTTTGCGAGGAAGTTGTCGTGGGTAGTTCCTTGTGGTTTTGTCTGAGCATTCGTCCAAGTTTTCCTTTTTCTATGGGATGGCTGTCCAGTCCAGTTGGTTTAGTGGTGTTTATGCATATGCAGCAATTTGTCTGTGTAGCCAAATCTACTGAAAAAGAGTATCTTGACCGTTTTGATCTAAAAGTTCAAAGTTATGAAGTGAAGTGAAGTATGGGTGGCTAACGTAGAGAGTCATTATAGAGACAATGCTTTAATATTCCTTCAGATGTTGTCCACTTGATTCTGTCTAGACCTTTATCCTTAAACGGTAGTCATGGTTTTGTCTTACTTGCTTTTTGGTGAATGTAATTTGTACTTTTTTGTTCATGATATGTGCCAATAAATTCAATTCAATTCCGTTCGCTGCAACTGCCACCATGTGATCTGGTTTTACTGCTTTACCAGAAGTTCCTCTTGTCCTGCTTGACATAAAACCTCTAGTTTGTGTCGGTCCTTTGTTAGAGCTTCCTCCTGACTCGGTAGGTAATGTTGAAATTATGATTTTTTTTCGTTATACAAAAAACAGTTAACATGTGTGAATTTGATCCCATTCTGAATGTTGTTAGTGACATGAATGACAGAAGGAATTTTTGTGTAATTTTACTGTGGCTTTTAGACTCTACCTCGGGCATTAAAAGTGACATGTGTCTTTATCCAAGTTGTGAGGGTGCAATTTTGATCATATGTAAACTTCGCATGCGTCTATTATTTGGAATTTTGAATTTCAGTGTGAATATCTCTTAAAATATCCATTAAGTGTTGTTGGTTCCATTACACACGAAAAACACAAGGCTGAACATTAAAGAGGTGTTATATATCATTTGCATTCACATTGTCACCTCTTTCACTCTTTGTTTAGTGCCTACACTATCATTACATATTAGACTGGTTAATTTTCCTGCAGATAGACTTAATGGAGCTTTAGTTGCAGTTCTTTCATGTCACTGTCATCACTGCAACAATAACTAGTTCAAAGCTCTTCAGTTTTTTTACTTGGAGGCGATCTACTCAATTTGTCATCGAATCTTATCCAAGGTCTTCATGTCATTGTCATGGGAAGTTTCCTCTGGAACTTGCAAGCATACTGTAGTCCGTCACTTTTAGGAAGCAGGTTGTTGATGCTATGACATAATAAGCCTCAAACTTTTACTGTACTTTTGGATATGCTATTTATGAATTGATCAACTTTTAGCTGCGTTTGTAAGGCTTTTGCGGGTGAGGAGGTTTTCTTGCTAATGTGTAATATCAAACTTACTCTCCCATACAGGAGCCCAGGGATTAGCAGATAATAGGGTTGTTAAGGTGAATCATCTCCTTATATTCACATTCTTATTATATTTCAAAAGGTATACTTGGAATTGAACATAGGACTAACCAAATGACAAAGAACAAACAAATAAAACTTGATCCTGCTAATTTATCAGATGTCAACGACCCTTTGTAATGGAGTACTGTGGGAATATATTGAGTTAGCTAATTGTAAAAGGAAAAGAAATTTCTAGTGACATTGAAATTAGAAGTGTAAAAGGCTTGTCTGCAGAGTCCTCACATTGGAATGCTGAAAGAGCCATTTTTAATCTTCTCTCAGCTAGTTAACTGACGAATGTTAGTATGTTATGTCATCAGGTTTTCATTTCATTGTAAAAGCGGGGCAATCCTTTCTATTTTCTGCAATTTCTAAATCATGTTGTGGTTACTGCTAAAATGAACTTTCATTCTTTTTCAGGCTGGTCTTGTAACTACTCTTAGCACCAACACAATCGTATTTGGTGAAACAAATCTGAAGCTTTACTTGAATTGTGTTTCCCTATATCTATTTTCGTTGTTCTGCATTATGGTGTTAGACTGCAAGTTGCAGTTATAAGATGAAAAATGCGAACTTCTGCTTTTCATAAGATAGCACAAGCTAATCACACAATCTCTCTACATCAGAGAAAGAATCAGATCTTACTTTATCAATGAACGACACATTTTAAGGTTTGCCAACTGAGACAGTAATTCCAATGTTTTCATTGCCAGATTTGCTATTGCTGTTGTAATCTTTCTTGACTATTTTAGCTCTATCTGTCAATGTCATATCACAGATTTGACATAGTTCTAGTGCTTCTTGATACAAAATATCCCGAATGGGATATTGTTGTTTCTTGTCACATTCTTAGTGAGGTGAGTCATCAAATTAACTAATTCATTCTTTTTTCAGTGTAATTGATCTGACAGAAAAATTTTGTGTAATTAATAAATAGGGAGAGTCAACTAAAGTTGGTTGTGATGAAGATCTAGCAAATATTTGGCCATTTGAAATGTTGAGGAGGTAAATTCTTGTGGATTGGTCGTAGATCTTCACATCATCTCAAAATTTTGGCTAACAATAAGGAGGTTTGTTTCAATACAACTTCAGAACCTGGCCAACATTCTTGTTGAGGAAGATAAGTGGCCCAGTGTAATTTCTGGGTCACTGAGAAATATTTGAGCTAACTCAGGACTGCGGTGAGCAATATCTACTCTCAAATGGGTTTTTTGGGCATTCTTCTCTACCATTGCAATTGGGTCTTAGCATAGCCCATTCAATTTTCTCATTAAATGGTTCAAGGTTAGTTCAAAGTAGAAGAACATCAGTAACATCCTTTCTGGAACTATAGGTTGAAGCATGATATTTGCCTATTTGAGCTGTAGAAAGGCATACACCAATGACAAAGCTTGAAATTAGACACATTTCTATATGAGCTTCGTAGGCATCTTTTTCATACCGGGGCAAGCACCCAGTCTTTCAAGTTGGTCTTGGTGAGCTGACTGAGTTCTGGCTTCTGGGTCTACTTTGATTATTGGTAAGCCATGATTCGTATTTTCATAGATATAACTTACATCCGAGGCCCTGCAGAGGCTTCTAAAATTCGAAATGCCTTGTTCCACTTCTTAACTTAAACATCCTGGTCACCATATTCGAGGATTGAGGAATTAGAAGTTACTGGGGCAAGTAGCAGTCTTTCAAGTTGCTCCAGGTGAGCTGACTGAGTTCTGGCATCTGGGTCTATTTAGATTATCGGTAAACCATGATTCGTATTGTCATAGATATAACTTACATCTGAGGTCCTAGAGAGGCTTCAAAAATTCGAAAAGATTATGTTTAATACTTCAGCCATCTATAATGTGCAACGTGAAATCAGCTAGAACCTGAATACTAATCTTTCGATTCTCCAATTATTCTATAAAATCATGTGGTTTTTACATGTAATTTGTTCTCATCGGCACGACTGTACTTGGAAAAATATTGATGCACTGGATCTGTGCATTTCGTGTAGATACATTCTCTTTGTAAGGGATGTCTTATAATGCTCCTTACTAAGGAGACTGACAAAGTTCATCAAGCTATTGTCAACCTCAGTGAACATCTGCCACTCAGAATGCAAGTTAGATGAACTCCCTCTCTTAATATTTTCTTTTACCTCTTCTACTTTTCTAGGTCTACCTTTTCTTTTGTTTGTTAATTTCTTGTGCATTTCATAACAATGCAGCAAGGACAACTGTGCACATGTTGGAAAGTTTGATTCGCCTAATTGAAGGTATGATACCGTCAATGTTTGGCCATGTTCTTAGAGTATGTACTATTTTGTGCCACTTTAAAATATTTCAATACCGATTGTAGCGCATGCAAGACTAATGTTGAGAAATGAAGTTACCTATCTTGATGCTATCGCAGCCATTTTGTGCTTTGAATCCTCCAATACTACATCAGCCATTGTGGACAGCATTCAAAATGCTCACGCCAATTTTAGTGAAAATCCTGATCATGAAATCCTTTTCAGTTTCCTATTCCAATTGCAGTCATCCATGCACAAACTCAATTGTTGTACTAATTTTTATGCATATGTTGGCTCGCTTTACCTAGAAGCAAGTGTCCATGTTTTGTGTCATCCTAGCGGAGGTACTGGATACAGAATAACAGCAGGATTGGACCCTGGAAAATTACCAAAATATTGTCCTTATAGACTTATTCATTTTACTCTTCTGGAAGAAACAGGCATAACGAATTTCTTTTAGCAGCCACTTTGTGACATCTTGACTCTACATACATCAGATTGCAGGCAAGAAACTTTGATACTTGTAAAGTTAAGTACAGTCGAAGACTTTTCTGACTTAAACAGCTTGGTAGTGTTGTGAAGATAAGAAGACTCAATGAGTAGAAAGTTTGCAGCCTGTTCCACGTACCAGAGATATCCGTATCTGCCGTTCATTTACAAGTTTGGGATAGAGCTACAGAATTGCTTTTGATCTAAAGAGTTCCTCAACGAGTTTCTCTTTCATCTTCCAAAGACACAGGAGAAGGTAATTCAAAGTTGTAATGCCAATGTGGAATGATTGGTTTGTAATTGTCTTCTTCTTCATCAACTTTCTAGGGTTCATAAGAATATACTGAACTTATGATTCCTAGTTGTCCAATGTGAGAGAAACCTATCAGGAAAGTAAATGGCTTATATAGATTTGTGACTCAGATGAACTTCTGTTACTAATAAAAAGAACTAACCAGCAGTAAGATCGAGAAAGTTAAGAGCTTTTATAGGTTTGATAAGTTTGTCCTCTAAGTTGGGTAATTCCATATACATAGTTGTGCATGATCTTTCAAGACAATGATAATTGTTTGCCAGTTGTATTTGGTGATTCAAGATTCAAGTCACTTATGCTACCCACTTTTAGTTCAAGATGATTTTAATAAACAAGTTTCGGTTTGGTTTATGACAACCCTACATATTACTGCTGCATGTCTTGTAACTATGCTGTCGTGTAAGAATAGAGTTGCCTAAAGCAGGTAAGGTGCTGCTTTATTATTTTGAGAATGAGAAGACTATGGTCGGGTAGAGAACTATTTTATTGAGAATCGTAAAAACCTATTTCTTGGTTTTTAACGTGCCTGTGGGCCCCGTAACAATACCTCTCTTGCTTCTGGGATGAAAGACTGAAAATGATGTAACGTATTTTGTAAACATATCCCAAAACTGAATAACGTTGCGAGATTTTTACGGCCCAAAATATTGGGCCTTTATGGCCCAACCACGAGCCTGTTTCTCCACGGAAGGCCCCACTTGAACGATTACCTAAGCCACGAGATCGAGCGTTCGGCCTAAATGGGGTGGAGCATGAATAGTAATGGGTCTGATTCTGGGCCATTGAGGCACAATATTGTGGTCCTAAATAGTTCCATTAGTTGGGCCTTCAAGAACCTCTCTAGTGGGCCCAATAATGGGCCGTACTGTAGGCATACATCGGCCCACTGGAGGCCCAATACTGAGCGAAAGGGTCAAACCACTTTTGGTCCCCGCCCAGTACTCATACTACGGGCCCACCCGGCCTAACAATAAGCCTTGGATAATGTTCATTGGGCTGGGCCTACGCTTAGGCCCATTGGATGAGAATAATCTACCTGCTCCAAGCCCATGGGGGCATGGCGCAATAGGCATACAAGGGGCCTACATAAATCCATTGGGCTCGGCTTGTTAAAAATATTGGGCCTGATTGTCGGCCTTTGAGTCCCACTGTGTGATGGGCCTGACTTGAGCCTAACGCCCAACACATGGGGCCTGTTAAAGACAATGTTGATATGACGAGCCTGCACAAGGCCCATTGGGCTCGGCCCAATAAATTTACAATGGCCCAACGGGCAAAAGTATTGGGCCAAACCGTTGGCCATCTCTGCCCAATGTTTAAAGGGGCTGCGAAGCCCATTGGGCCCAACCATCAAAATAAAGACCATTGCTGTGGGCCTATCAGGCCCGGTCATTGGGGCCCACTCAATCTTTAAAGGGCTTGTGTTAAGGCCTATTCGGCCTGCCCTTTAAATAATAGCCATTGCTGTGGGCCCGTAAGGCCCAGTACAAGGGCCTAACTTCGGCCCGACGACTGACCTTTTGGAACCCAATTTGGACCCAATATTCACTTAATCTTATTAGACCTAAACCAATTGAGACCCAAAACTGGACCTGATCTGGGCCCGATAAGATCTCAGTTCACACCCAATATTTAGCTCATGGTATGGTACCCAACTGCTGGTCCCAGCCTTGGGTCCTTAAGGCCCAGTACATTGAGTCTCACCACAGCCTTTTCGTTTGGGCATGGCTAGGGCTCCTTGAGCCTCACTCGAGCCAACTTCAGGAATATCAAGAAATCCAATGGAAAAGTAAATCAATTCAAACTTGGGCTAGAAATATATATATATCAGAGTCAATAAGATCAAATTGCGAGTATGGTCAAACATAAAGAAATCCAATAAAAAGTTTATCAGTTCATACTTCTAATCTGAAAATCCAGTCGCCAGCTCAATCAAAATCTGAAGAATTTGGTCATGTCATTGCCTGCAACTGTAACCATTTTTCTTTTTTGTAAGAAATAGGTCATTGCCATATTCAGCTGGCAATGAGAGATGCAAAGTAACTTGATAAGTGGCTTGATGATCCAGCCACCTTTCGCAGTTCCTAGTGTTCCACAGACAGCTCTCATAATCATCAATCAAAGGCGGCTCCTAACCAATCACCCAATCTCTAACAAGAATAGAAGAATCCAACACATAAAAGTACCTTCCCCAACCCACCAATTATCACCGTTGTCTAAACCTTCCCACGAAAAAAAATGGACGTGGAATGCAGATTAGATATAAGTGTAACATCTAGACACAAGGCCAGCTAGGATGAATATACCGACACTGGCTAATTCATCAAATGCTGCACGCTTTCGCTACTCTCCCTCTGTTCTGCACTGCTTGGGGTCATGTGATTCACAACCTCCCTTGTTAACAACCTTTTTGGGAAAAAATAACAGAAAAACTAAAAAAATCTACTGAAAAATGTAATGCAGGATAATTTAATCCTATCATGAGATAGCTCTTAGCTTTTGGTTGGTCTCTCCACAACATTTTTGTTTAAGTGAAGCGTATGAGAGCTTCCCTCACATGGAGAGGTAGAAAGAACATCCAAGGGTATACATCACCTTCAAATTATCGAACTTCAAAACCAGTCTCATATACTGATCACGGGCCTTTGGACCGCAAACCATAGTCTAGAGCTTGTTCAACTCTGTCAAACTTATGCTTACGGCCAATCAACAAAACGTCATACTCGTAATTTTTTTTAGCTTCTGTGTCATTATCATCACCTCTTTTCTCCACTCAGAATGGTCACAAACCGATTCTTTTGCACCTCCAGAATAGTATTGCCTTTTCCATTATACTAACTGACCATCTTTCTAGCAAAAAAAAAACTGACCATCTTATATTGCTTACGTACTCAATGCCCTCTGACATGAGCCTGTAGACAAAAAAAAAAAGAATCAATAACAGCTAATCGATGGTAATCAATAAGCTTCACCTTACTTGAGGAAGTATCATTAGTGCAAGTAATTCTGGATAACATAACGGGTGTGTGTGTGTGTTTCCATGTAGTCAACAAGATGTGAGAAAACTATAGACAGCTGAATCATGTTATGGTTCTACAAAACCTAACTCTACACATAAGAATCAATTCAGTGCTGCAGCACTTGCAAAAGAAAAGCCTTTTCCTTCTCTATGAGCTATGTTTTCTACATAAGCGGTAAATTGGTCATCCACTTCACGCTAATCCTTGCTCTTTGCTTTATGGCAACACTAGTGAATGATTTTTATGGGCATTTTTGTTTTGATTCATACATTAAGAAAAGCACAAATGAGAAAAGGTAGCAACTGCAAATTGTGTAGCAGTTGAAGGTACAGAATCACCTGAACTTTTACAATTTGGTAGCATATCTTCAAAAGTTCCTTTCTTCCATCCCACTCACAATACTTTTTCTGAAATCTGTCTGCTGCAGAATGCAAATTATCTACATAGTGACTCAACCTCTGGACCTTGTTAAAAGAGCCAAAGTTTATTAAATTTGCCAAAACTTGAGATGCATTGTTGTTTCCCTTTGTTCATCGTATCTGCCGAAATGTATGAGTTCGAAAGGCACTTGAATCAGAGCTGCTGCATATGCTAATTGTCTGCAGCAAGAGAACCTTTCATGTAAAGTTCCTCGTCCTTTGCTGCAGTGGAAACAATTGGGATTGCACTCTCAGTGGCCTTCTCCGCAACAAGGGTGGTCAACATAATCATAACAATACCAATTGAAAGATAACAAACTTCTTGTGTCAGATATGGCAAAATTCCAGATCTTCTCTGCTTTTCACCTATTTTGGGATGGGTGAGGTTCAATTGACCGAGAAGATCATCATATAAGCTAATCATAATCATAACAATACCATCTACATGAATTCACTTCTAGAACTACAGTGTTTTATGTTTTGAATTAGCCTTTCTTTAAACTTCAAGAATTTAAAAGTAAGGATGCCAAGAAGGAAGCTTAATCTACAGACTTTTAAATGGAATGAAATATATGTGCATCGAATCTTTTCAAACTAATCCTGTCAGCTGCATTGTTTTGCAATGACATGCCACTACTAGCTCCTCAAGCATAAAAATGATTCTGACAAAAGAAACTTATTTAACAAAAGCTTTGTACCAAGATGATGAATGCACACATTATTTATATCCATGGCAACACAATACCACTTATGCGTATCACAATTTTTTGTGAAAAGCTAATCAATGAACCTTTTTTGGCTGACATATCACAAATAGCTACTGAGTGAAGCATAAAGATGACTTTCATGAGAAGTACAAAAATAAATATAACCAAAGCAATGTTGCAACATGATATCTTCTAGTCATTGAAAGTTGTGAAACAGTGGGACCAACAAGACTGACAGCTAGACAAAATAACCTTTCAAACATGAATGGCGTGTAAATATGTTCAAATGCAAGGTAATTATCGTAAGTTTAAAGACATAAAGCAGTTTGACAGATCATATAGAAAAATCTGCATGGAATACTTTGCTAAGCTATTAAATGATCTTTCCCAGTGAAAGATAATGCTGCGAACTTTGAGTATTTCCAAAACTCCTGCAAGTTCCTATACATAGAATCCAGAGGAAGAACGGCACCTCACCTATCGAGCATCCAGTGGCATCTGCATTGAGAGTACTCATTGTCCTGGCCATGGGCATAGTAGCGGTGCAAAATATCCACACTACCTGCCTGCAAGATCATTTAAAATCTCATAAGAGTAGATCGCGGGGAAGCTCAAAGACTGATAGAGCAGGACAAATTTAACCAAACAAAAAGGTTGACGTGTAGACTTGCTATAGAAGCTAGAGATAAGCCAACAAGTTAAAATCAGTATAATCCAGAGCAATCTTACCATATGCTAGAAAGCGGGCCTAAGGAAAGGATTCTCACAGTGCCAGGCAATTCAACCCAGACAGATTATAAACATCAAGATTATTCTGCAGTCACGCCTCCATCAATCCTTAAAGTGCAGACCATAGATTATACCCAATATTGCAATGCGTTTAATAATGGCATACAAGAAGTGTACGGATGACTTAAAAAAGAGATTAAAATTCATGAGTCGACCTAAATTAGCAGATGAAAAAAAAAGAAAACATCACCGGAACACTTGTCACATTTGAAACATTATTCATCAGTTACTAAAATGAATCCTATCATGAGAAATGATATGCAAATGCGATTCATTTATGGAAACTGCCAAAGTGTATATGACTTAGCTGATACCTCCACTAGTAAGATGGGGCACACTGTTCAACAATCCAAGATCCGAAGGTTAAACTATCATCTAATAATAGGACCCTGACATTATCCTACAAGAATACTCAAAAATTAATATCCCTCAAATTGATAATGTTGTGATGCCCAGTACAAGGGCTTACAAATCCCTTGGGCAAAGCTAACTACATGTGATTGCAACAATTATTTTCTATTGTACTACTTTATTTTAGTTGTGATAGTATTTATGGATGTACACTGTGGGACCATAATGTGGTGGACTGACAAGACAAAATTTCGATATTAAGCAATCAGCTGCATAGCATACACCCAAGGGGTTGTCGCAATGCCTATAACTGTCCCATCAAAGACATTATCTGCACGAAATCTTATCTTCAATACTTCATGTGCTTCTTCGACTGTCTTTCCATCTCTTTTCTTCCTCCAGCAATGAGCATTTTTCAGAATGTATCAGAGGGCTCTACATTCATACAAGAACAAAGAAGGAACAGGTAATCACAGAAATAGTCCAACTCGAAGGTGGAAAATTATAACCAAAGGTGTTGTTAAACCCTGCAAGTCGCAGGTTCCCCTGGGAAGAGTAATTACTAAGTGTGTGTATGTGTTTGTGTGTGTGTTTTTCATTGCCAGAATTGTAAAGTATGTTTCCACAACTTGATTTCAGCTTTTCACTTGCAACTTTTTCTTTTTGTACTAAATTTCAGTTAATACTAGAAACCTCAAATCTTCGAAAAGGCTGACATCGAAACTCATTTAAATCATGCAGTTTTTCTTCATTTTAAAGACTATTTTGTTTTGGTGGGTACCCAAATTAATCCAAAAAGCTCCTAAAAGCCATGCAGTTACTGATTACAGAGACTACATATATAAGAATTGGTAACACTGCTTCATTCATGCAAGGGAAAGACAAAGTAGCGCAGGTAAAATCAGATAATAGAAACTGCTAGAAGTATATAATTCATCCGAAGCTGCATCTTATGCATCAAAATTGTCGATTGTTGTACTAACGTACACCCAGTATTCTATCTGGACCACTCTGATCCTATTGGGTTCTACTTGATTCAAGACAACTGATACGACAATCACACTCAGCCGAAAAAGGAAACGCAGAAGGAAGGTGATAGAAGCACCATTGGGACTTCAATTCAATCTGAAGCAAGTGAACCCAGACCAGAGATTTCACACAATATGTTATCATAAACTACACAAGACTACAAAAAAGGATCAAGTCAATTCAATTGTTTATGCATGTCTTTCACCTATGGAATCCATGAAGTTGCACAGAGGGAACAGAAAGCAATAAGAGAGAAGTACCATCAATTTGCTCATTTGTCAACGCTAAGCAGAACAACCATAGAGCTACCATAAGGAGCCTCCTTATCAAAGCTAATCAAACAATTAGCAAAATTAGAATGAGAAATTATAGCAACCTGGAGGCCTGGAGGGCGGCTCTGTTTTACGAGGCCAACTGTGCCGTGCTTCTTGCGTCATCTGCTGTCGGACTGCCAAAGTTCAAGAACATCAAGACTTAAAAATCTGATAAAGCAAAGTGGAAAGACTACATCGTCAAAGGACAAGCAGTGCGTACTTCCTCAACGTGTTCTAATGAAACCCAATCACGAAAAAAAGAGATTTGGCTCAACTAATTGCAGGCTGTTCAATGTATATTTCAGTCTCGATCCCCCGATTACTGAGAACAAATTCACACGCGCTGAGTCACTCGAACGCCTCGGTTTCCTGACGGTTGCTTCGTAACGGGACCGACCGACTTCACGACCGAGCAATACGCACAGAAACGAGGACAAGTGAGCACAAAGGCAAAGACTACACAGGCACAGCCACCATTCCATCCATGTCGAGTAATCATCGGAGAACGTGAAATCTCCACATGCGAGTTGCTAAATTCGTCGATCAGAACGACCTGAAACCTATCCGTAACACGCAAAAGCTAACCCAAGCGTCGAGCAGGCTGATGTCTCCGGCGCTCGGCAATGCGCAAACGATGCCCTCGCAGAAACCCTAGGGTTCCGTCGCGAGGGGCTCGTGGTTGCAGACTGCATCCAGAATCTGCGAACCGAAATGCGCATCGACGAGGACTGCGAGACTAGAGATTGGCTCGAGAAGTCGAGGCTCCCGTTGATGAATGAAGATGAAGGACGCATTCGAGTTCGACCCGAATAATGTCTTTTAGGCTCTTTAATTTTTCAATTTGTTTAAAATTGAAAAAAAATATAATGTACGCAACTTTTACGATTTAAATGTTGACAACAATGTAAAAATATTTATTACTAAATTTATAAATAAAAAAATTTATCATTATCAAAGTAGACTCTTCCTTAATTAAAAGGAGAGTACTTTCATTACAATAAACGTAAAGTAGCATATGCCCCATGGAAAATCTTATGTACAGCTAGGAATATTTTCTGAGGTTATTTTTTTAAAAGAAGGTCCGTATGAAACTTTGGAATTTTGTCTCAAATAAAAATATGAAATGACAAACTTAGTTTTAAACAAGGGTATGAACTTACTAAAAGCCAAATCTTATATATAGTAAGGAGTATTTTCGTTTTCCTGATTTTTTTAATTTTTTCTTTCTTTCTTTCTTTTTCTCTTTTGCCTTTTGCTTTCTTTTCTTTCTATCTTTTTGTCATCTCTTCATCACGCCACCATCTTACTTTGCAAATCTACTCCTCCAAAGTCTCTTCATCTGTCCCTGCTAACCTCACCATCAATGCCCTCAACCTCGTCGGCCGCCACCCTTGACAACAAACTAAGCAACTTTGTCATGAAATGGAGGTCAATCCAAGCCTTATACTAAGCACGAGCGAGCTGATGACGCTCATCCTCGATTTGAGACCTAGATCTTGTCTTCGTGGTCGAGCATGGCGATGGCAAAAGACATAGCTTGAAGGTCAATGCCATAAGCTCGTCACCCTCCTCATTGTCCTCCTCAATGCTCGAACTCAGATTCGTCCTCGAGCAAGCTCTTATCAATCTTGACGATGAGTAGCTAGATTTATTAGAGGTTTTTGTGGTTGGTTTATTCTCTTCGATCCTTTTAAACTGATCATTTCTCCTTCTTCAACCTTCAGCCTCATCCTCCTCTCCTACTCCTCTGCCAGCAAAATTGCTATTTCCGCCATTCTTAACGAGTGGCTATTTTCGCCATTCTTGTTGCTTTTCAAAATTGGAGATCAGACTAGAGACATAAACTTATGAGTGACCGCTAATCGATAAATCATCTTTAAGTATCAACAATCATCATAGTTACTCGAGTTTATAATTATTGATTTATGGGGTTTCTAACGATTTCAATCACGTCGCTAGTTTGGTGTGTGTAGATTTGTTCTGTGAGTAGACGACAAGCTTGTGCTACACGATTGGATCCTCTCTAGAGGCCACATATTCCACCTTAATGCCAATTGCATCTATGAATGTCATAAATTATCTAACCCAGACTCAACATAGCATTTCAAGGAAGCTGTAAATTGAAGATCGGCTAAAGGTGATAGCAGCTGGTTTGTGGGGAAGAGGGGGAATTTTTTAATTTAAGATTTGAATGTTTGTAATTATCATGTTTTTGGTGATTGGAATGTTTTCTAAATTTTCAATCATTGGATCTCTGCTAATATATCAATCATTTAGATGTTGTAAATTGATGGAGGTGATGCAGAGCCAAGAAGGAGGCGTGAGGAAGACGAAAGAAATTGAAGAAAAAAAGAAAAGAAAACGAGAGAGAGAGAAAAAAAAAAGTTAAAAAAAAATGTCCTTGAACAAAAATACCCTTAACCTTATAAGATTTGGTCAGTTAATGAGCTAGGCCCTTATTTGAAACTATGATGGCCATTCTAGGCCCTTTTAAGATTAAGTTGGTCACTTCATAGCCTTATTTGAGATGATGTCCACTATGAGCCCTCTATGGAGAAAATAACTTAATTTCAAGCCCTAATTTAAAATTTGCCCCCTAATCTTATGGTTATTTAATCATGTAAACGTGGGGATAATGATACTATAAATGTCCTAACTTTCGTACAACGTTCATTTGAGTGTCATAATTTTTTTTTTCAATTACTTGAGTGTTATAACTTATGTACGATGCTCATTTAAGTACCATAACTATTATTTCGATTACTTGAGTGCCATTTAAATTTTCAATCGATCACTTAAGTATCATAACTTTTTAAAAACGTTCACCACAAATGCTATACTATATCATATTTTCGGCACTTGGTTGAACCTTTTAAAAAATAAGTTACACTTAAATGATCGATTGAAAATTATGGCATTCAAGTGAACGTTTTTGAGAAATTATAACACTCAAGTGGTTGAAAAAAACAATAATGACGTCACTCAAGTGAACATCGCATAAAAGTTATAGTACTTATTGTGTCCTTTTCCCCCTTAATTTCATACACATTGGCTGCATCACGAGCCTTTGAGTACGTCTGTCAGATGGAATCCCGAATCTCCTTTATTGTTCGTAGAAACATACAAGTATCGTTTATGTCTGGTTCCATGGAATTCCATAGCCATGACATGATCATGGAATCAGCCTCATCTCACGCATTGAAATCAGGATCTCCTAGCTTTGGTCCTGTCTAAAGTAGATGGCTGAGTTTTTCTTTGCCCTTCAAATACGTCTTGACAAATTGTGACCACTTGAGATATTTCTTCTCATTCAATCTATAAGTTGGCCTAATGTTTTGAAGATCACCTATCGTGTGTTGAGGCAACCTCCACCAATTGGTTCTTGGTAGAAGGGGTAGGATATGTGGTTTTGGGTGTAATTTTGGAATTTGACATTTTGGAGAGTGAAAGGTAGGAAGAAAACAAGACCAGTAATGCAGCTATGAAGGCTGCGTACAAAGGAAAAATTTTTGGAGAATAATAAACAGCAATGAATGCTGCAATTTGAAATCTAGAAATCTAGGCTAGGGCTCTAATACCACGTGGAATTTTAGATGAAGAGAAATTCTTATTCTCAATCATGTATACTATCGCTTTATAGTGTTATATTTATAGGCTAATATATAGAGAAATCCTAGCAAATAAAATAGGAAACAAAGCCTAAATAGTAGAACAGCTACAATTTCACGATTTGTAGGATTCAACCAGAACAAAAACTCCTAAATAGGAAAACCCTACTTCTAATAGTCAGTCAATTTTCCTATGTATTTACAACTGGATAATTTGACTATTTACAGCTCAACACACCAATTATTCGATGTATGACTTTTCTAACACATCTCCCCAGTGCATTTCAACAATCTCCAACTCAAATCTCTAATCATCCAGGCAATTGCAAATATCCATAGGATTCCTTGATGAGTCCAAACCCACCTATCAACCATAGGCTCTATGCTATTTATTTGGAGCACATAGCAACAGTCCAATACTTTCACCTATGGAGATCATTAAGAGAGCAAGTCCGAGCCACTCAATGAATCTAATTGGATCCATATTTACTCAAAAGTTTAAGACAATGAGTTATTGGTCAATTAGAATATATTAACTACTATATACCATAACAATTATCTAACATGTAACTTTTCTACAACAACTTGTATGTGCATCTTTATAGGAGTTTCTACACCTATAATGGGTTGGTATTTAATGTTGCGAACTCTAAAGCTAAATTACTACTCATAAACCAAAATCACTAGTTATAGGTGAGATTGAATATATGAGGACTTAAGGTAAATTAAACCTCTTGTGAACTAGTAAATTGCTTATTGTAATTTGTAATTAGATAGCAAATTCCCTCACTTTTTATAATCATGTTCATTTTGTAGCAATTTACTTGTTATTGTAATTAATTCTCTTGCGAGATAGTAAATTACTTATGTTAATCATTGTTATCCTACCTAGTAGTAACATAATCTAAGGGGAAGTATTATATATTGGAGTTATAAATGGTACACATATTCCAGCGATAGTACCTACACACGATCAAATTCGTTTTATTGATTGAAAACGAACATCAACTCAAAATGTATTAGTGGTGTACAATTTTAACATGGAATTTACTTTTGTTTAGGCCGGTTGGGAGGAAATAGCTCATTGTACTTATATCTTCTATGGGAGACATGATTTACAATTTCCTTATCCTCCGAGAGGACCGTTAATCAATGTTTTTATACATTAATATGTATATAAGTATGTATGTGGTATATGTTTATTAAATTTACATCATTTTATGTAGGTAAACGCTATTTAGTATATGCTGGATATCCAAATCCCAAAGGTTATTTGAGGCCATACAGAGAAGTTAAATATCATTTGCTTTGGTTTTAACGAGATTTTGCACCTATAAGTTATAAAGAAGTGTTTAGCCATGCTCATTATCACTATGATAAAAATAAATTGAGTGAATCTTTGGCGTATTGAAAAAGAAGTGGAAAATTCTAAATAATATAAAAAATTTATCCATACAAAATGCAAGTGAAATTTATGATAGCAACAATGACTTTGCACTACTATATCTGAAAAAATACCGCGAATGATATAGATTTAACAAGAGCAGATTTGAATCCCAATTTATATATATTGGATTCTGATGATGTAAATGAGGAGGATAGTGCTTCAAATGATGATACATCTTCTAACATGACACATTTACAGGGAAAAAGACACTACAAGTACCATAACTTTTATACGACGCTCACCATAACTTTCAATTGATCATTTAAGTGCCAATTTTTTTTTTAAAATGTTCACCCAAGTGTCGAAAATCAGACGTGGCATAGCATTGGTGGCAAACGTTTTTAAAAAGTTATGACACTCGAGTGATTGATTAAAAATTTAAATGGCACTCAAGTGATCGGAAAATAAGTTATGGTACTTAAATTAGCGTTGTACATAAATTATAACACTTAAGTGATTGAAAAAAAAAATTATGGCACTTCAGTGAGCGTCATACAAAAGTTATGATACTTGTGGTGTCCTTTTCTCGAAATTAAGGTGAAAATCAGTGGGACAAAGCAAGAAAGATAAGCTGTTACCAAGTATGCTAATTCTCTGAAGAACTTATGGCAAGAACTCGATCATTATCAAGTATTCCAGATGCGGTGTCCAGAAGATGCGACCAATCTAAAGAATTTTATTGAAAAGGATCGAGTCTACAATTACTTAAATAGGCTTAATTCTGAATTCGATCAAGTCAAAATTCAAATACTTGGAATGGAGGAAGCGCTATCATTAGAGTAAACAATTTCCTTGATCCGGGCAAAAGAAAGTCTTCGGTCCACCATGCTCAAACCACAAATAGTAGAAAGGTCAACCTTGACAATAAGAAAGGTTGATGAAAAGGGTGACCTGCCAAGGAAAAACAATTGGGACAACTTGTGGTGTGCCTATTACAAGAAATTGAGACATACAAAGGAGCAATGCTAGAAATTGAATGGCTAACCAACTACTTCAAGCAGAGAATGGGTGAATCGGGCAACGCAGCCAAGGCCCCGGGTCCACCTAACTGAGCAAGATAGTCACGAAGAAGTTCAAGAGAAAGCAACCTTCAATAATGAAAAAATTGAGAAAATAAGAGGTATATTAGGGTCTCTTTGTAAACCCTTTGGTGCATGCTCTCTGGCACTCTAAGGTAATTCTTGGGTTATTTATTGAGGGGCTATTAATTATATGACTACACCTCATCGCATTTCATCACCTATAAACCTTGTCCTACCAATAGGAAGATTATTGTAGGAAATGGGTTTCTTGCAACTGTTGCAGGGGTTGAAGATATTTTTATCACATCTAATCTTGTCCTTAAAGATGTTCTTCATGTCCTTGAACTGTCTGCCAATCTTATCTCTATACAAAAACTCACAAAAGATCTTTATTGTCAAGTTATTTTTTACCCATCCTATTGTGTTTTTCGGGATCGGGACTCGAATAGGAAGATTGGACTTGTTAAGGAACAAAATGGGCTATACTATCTTGAGACACCTTTCACTGCAAGAAGAATCATGAATAATCTATCTTCATCGTTTCTTAGTACTTCAAATAAAGAAGTTATTTAGCTTCATCATTTTCGTTTTGGGCATCCGTCCTTTCAAGTTTAAGGTATTATGTTTCCATCCTTGTTTAAAGATTTGAATATTAAAAATTTCTATTGTGATGTTTGCGAGTTAACCAAGCATAATCGTATACCATTTCCTATTAGCAATCACCATAGTTCTGATCATTTTGACTTGATCCATAGTGACATTTGGGGACCTTCCATGATTGCAAACATCTCTGAAGCTCATTGATTTGTCACTTTAATTGATGATTGCTATAGGGTCACGTGGACTTTCTTACTCAAACATAAATCTGATGTGAGTAGCACTATTCCTTCCTTCCATTCCATGATTCAAACTCAGTTTGGGGTCAAAATCAAGGTCTTTCGATCTAATAATGCTAGAGATTACTTCAATCAAGTATCGTCCCCTTATTTTCAAAAGGATGTATCCATGAGTCATCTTATGTGAATACACCACAATAAAATGAGGTTGCTGAAAGAAAAAATGGTTATCTCCTTAACACAACTCGTGCCATATTGTTTCACAGGCAAGTTCCTTAAACATATTAGGGGAAGCTGTTCTTACGGCTACATACCTTATCAATAGACTACCCTCACGTACATTAAGCCACAAGACCCATATGGAAGTTCTTTCTCAGTTTTATCCTCACTTTTGTACATCTAATGGTCTTACACCTTGAGTCTTTTATTGTATTTCCTTTGTCCACATTCATTGTCATCAACGAGGAAAGTTAGATTCTCGCACAATTAAATGGGTGTTCCTTGGTTACTCACAAACACAAAAGGGCTATAAATGTTACCATCCCCCTTCCAATGTCACTTTTGTTTAAAATAAACTCTATTTTTCACAACCTTATCTTCAAGGGGAGATTTCACTTACGGAAGATGAGGGCCTTGATGTTATTGATAATCGAGATTTATTGTCCAATGTCCCTATCAACCCAAACTCGTCCATTATAGCTCATGAACTTACCTTGAATCCTATCTCTTGTCCACCCCAATCACCCACACACCAACCTTTGTCTGTTCCTATTCCTACTAGTCCAACTCATATTCATGATTCTATGAGATTTTCTCAGGTGTGTTCAAGGAGGATAGTCGTTCCAACACAAGAGCAGGTCCAAAATGCCACTCTGGGTACTACCAATAAGAACACCATAAGTCCTTAACCTCCTTTGAATAAACAGCTTAGTGATACATCGGAGACTAATCTTGATTTACCAATTGCTATTAGAAAAGGGACTAGAGAGTGCACCAAAAAATCGATGTATCCACTATTAAATTATGTGTCTCTTAATAGTTATCATCACCATACCAAAACTTTATTGTGAGTTTAAACATTGTTGTTGTCCCTAACACTTTGTCTGAAGCACTGTCAAAAGAGGAATGGAGGAATGCCATGGTAGAAGAGATGAAGACACTGAAAAAAATAAAACGTGGGAAATTGTTAACAAGCTAAAAGGGAAAAATCTAGCTGGGTGCAAGTGGGTATTCATTGTAAAGTACAAGGCAGATGGCTCTCTGAAAGGTACAAAACAAGATTGGTTGCGAAGAGTTATACTCAAACATATGGAGTGGATTACCAAGAGACATTTGCACCAGTGGCTAAAATGAACACTGTGAGAATTTTATTATCTCTAGCTGATCATTTTAATTGGGAACTTCAATAGTATGATGTTTATAGAATGCATTTTTACACGGAGATTTGAAAGAGCAAATCTATATGAGCATCCCACCTGATTTTGAAGGAAATGAAACAACTTGTAGACTTAAAAAAGCACTATATAGGCTCAAGCAATGACCTAGAGCCTGGTTTGGACGGTTTGCTAGAGTCATGAAGGCATTTGGATATAAACAAAGTCAAGAAGATCACACACTTTTATATAACATTCGAACGCAAGGGGAGTTATAGCCTTATTGGTGTATGTTGATGACATAATAGTCACGAGCAATGATGAAAGGGAGAAATAGCGCTGAAACAGTACTTGATTCAGAGACTTGAAATAAAGTAGTTAGGAAAGCTATGATATTTTATGGGAATTGAGGTTTCGTACTCAAGGCAAGGGATCTTTATTTCACAACAAAGGTATGTGGCGGATCTTTTGGAAGAAACTAGGAAACTTGGTTGCAAACCACTAGCTACTCCGATTGAGCCAAACCAGAGACCAGCAGAAGCAAAAGAGGAAGCAGCAGTAGATTAAGAAATGTATCGGCGATTGGTAGGAAAATTCAGCTACATTGCTCATACCCGACCATATATTTCCTACGTAGTAAGCTCGATTTGTCAATTCATGCATAATCCAAAAGAGCCACATCTACAAGTTGCTCATCAAGTCTTACACTACTTGAAAGGAAGCACAGGGAAGGGAATACTATTCAATAAGGGCGCGCATAACAAAATTTCTGTTCCGGAAGTCAATTTCTAGAAAGAAATTGATTTTTCAATTTATGTTCTAAAAATCAATTTCTGAGCAGAGAAACGCGTTGGATAATGACACAAAATTTATATTCCCAGAATAGAAATTCATTTGATAACAACATAAAATTTCTATTTCTCTGACGGCACTAGACGGCGATGGACGATGAAGATCAATGGGCGGCAAATGATGGTGGCGACAACCGGCGATGGCGGTCAGGGAACGAACGGGCGACAACAAGCAGGCGAGCAGCGCTGGGTGGCGGGTGGTGAGGGCGGCGACGATCAATGGCAGGTGGGGTGGCCATTGGTGGCAGTCAACAGGCGATGAGTGACGACGGTCGAAGGGCGGGCGACGGATAGCCGGCGGCGACCGGTGATGGGCAGCGACGAGGGGTAAGCAAACGACATTGGCAATCAGTGGACAGTGACGGCAGGGAGTTAGGAAAGAGAGGAGAGTGAGTCGTAAAAAGAGAGAGAGGAAAGAGAATTTCTTATTTCTATTCTAGAAATCAAGAAGTTGAAAATTTTAACTTATGGTTTTTATTTCAAAATGATTTTTGGAACAAAAATTTGTTCTAGAAATGGAAAAATGAAATTGCGTTACCAAACGGATTTCTGTTCCAAACTTGTTCCAGAAATCATTCTGGAACAAAAATTACAAAACAGAAATGTTGTCATGCGTAGCCTAAGAGTCATGATCTCAAGCTTGAGGCTTATATAGATGCAGATTATGCTAGATCGATGGTTGGCAGAAGGTCTACAACTAGTTATTGTATCTTTCATGGAGTTAACTTGATAACCTGGAAAAGTAAAAAACAGAATGTGGTGGCAAGATTTAGTGTAGAATCTGAGTTTATGGTAGCAACTCAAGAAATGTGTAGTTATTGTGGCTCAAGATCATTCTTGATGACTTGTAGGTTGAGTGGCAGAGTCCTATGAAGCTATATTGTGAAAATAAATCTGCAATTAATATTGCTCATAATCCTATGCAGCATGATAGGATGAAACATATTAAGATTGATATGCACTTCATCAAGGAGAAACTTGAAGAAGGACTGATTTGTTTGTCTTACGTCCCTTTAAAACAGCAAGTGGTAGATGTCTTGACCAAATGGCTTAATGGTGGAAGTTTTGACGAGCTAGTTACCAAGCTGGGGAATGGAAGATATTTATTCATCAGCTTGAGGAGGAGTGTTGAGATGTAAATAACTAGAATATTTGGTTGTAAATACGAAGGAAAATTGATTTATTGTTAGTATTAGGGTTTTCTTATTTATGAGTTTTTTTTTTAATTTTGGTTAAATCACATGATTTGTGGGATTATATCTGTTCTCTTATTTAGGCTTTGTTTCCTATTTTGTTTGCTAGGATTTCTATGTGTATTAGCCAATAAAATATAATATTATAAAGAGGTAGTATACATGAATGAGAATAAGAATATCTCTCCATCTAAAATTCCACAATATGGGATATAATAGTTAATATATCCTAACTGGTTCCTAATTGATTGACTTAAGCTTTAGAGTTAAGATGAGTCCAACTAGATATGTTGACAAGCTCAAACTTGAACTCTCTCTTGATGATCTCCTAAGGTGCTCATATCAAGCTTCTGCAGTATGCTCTCAACAAATAGCATAAGAGCCGATGACAAGAAGGAATCCCATGGATCTTCATGGTTGCCGACTGCGATTTGACTTCATGGTTCACTATAGGAGGAGACCATGGGTAAAAGGCATGTTTGCACTAATTGGCGATGAATGAAGGTTCGGGCTAAGACATCCTGATGTAGAAGGATGGTAGAATTAAGGGGAAGTAGACTCAATACTAAGCTCACATGTGAGGAAAAGATGGTTGAAATGTACTTATGAATTGTGTTAAAAATTCTCACATTGAATAGTTGGTATGGTGTAAAGTAGTTGATGTGTGTTTGGGAACCACTTTTCCAAGGGACTACGAGCATATGTAGACACTATTTGGCAAATCTTTTTAAGAGCTTTGGGGGAGATGCAATTGAATTTCCAAAGGCCTCTAAAGGTCTTTAACCCAAAGCCGGTATGAAGGTTCTTTGGATTTTGAGCATTTCAGGAATGCTAATATATTTTTTTCTTTTCAATTTTACACTAACTAAGCTTTCATAATTTCATAAATGTTCTCACCTCGCATGACGTCACCAACGAAGGGCTCAAGCCCCTAACGAAGCTAGATGTGGCGCCGACAACCTCACCTAAGGTTGCCAAGCGAGGGGCGTCGGTGTCAGATTTGGCTCATCAGCAGCCCGCTAGCTTTTGGGCCATTCGTTGGTTTTGAGTTTTTTTTTTAAATAGCAAAACAAAGTATGATTTTTCCAAACACCATTTAAACCAAAATTGCTTCTAATACACTTCTAAATTACAACTTACCAAACACTACTTGCATTTCGAAAAGCCCTTTTAACCTAGAGTCTTTCACATTTTCCCAAAAACTTTCCCCAAAAGCCGAACCAAATGCACTATTAATATATCATAGTTGACCTATAATTCATTGACTTATACTTTTAAGTGAAGGTTCTCCAACTGAATATGTTGACAAACTTGAACATGGGCTCTCTCTTGATCATTACCCTAGGTGAAGATATCGAGTTTCTGTTGAGCGCTCCTAACACCTCCTGCCGCATAAAGCCAGACTCCTACAACAATCCCCTGTAGATCTAGTCACTATTGAAACCCTCCGATAGCTATTCTCACACCCTGTGTGCACAACAAAATAGAACACACTCCCACACTATAAACCACATCTCTATAGTGTTTTTAAAGGGGTCTATCATGCACTTTATCTCTTACCTAAACGAATGTCTTCTCTCTAGTTTCTCTCTTGCCAACTCTTAGAAAAAAATACTCAAATGGGTGTTACGAGCTTATAACATAAAACAGACTCAAAAGACTTCTAAATATTGCTTCATTACCCTTGTTTTTGCCCGTGTCCACTATGCCACATCTGTTAAAGTTTTGCCCCTTTTATAGGCCTCCAATGAAGAAAATTGCAATTGAAAACTAGCTTGATTAATGCAGTTGTGTTAATTTATTCAGAGACTTTGTTAAATATTTGATAGGTATATTAAGAAAACTGTGTATCGACTCAGACCGAAAACAGAGTATGCTGAAAAATTCAGAATTCAGTTCCTGTCAAATAATTTTGCCCCAAAAACAACTCCCGTAGGACAGAATCTACAGAAAAAACAACTTTGACTAACAATGGCTCTGATTATGCACATTTTCTTGTCATGTGCAATTGCGATGACACCAACTATCCTCTGTGCTTGATTAACAAGCAAATTAGAGCAGTGAAGCAAGAAGCTTGTGCAATTTCTAATGTCATGTCAGCTACATACATATCACTAGTAACATGTTATAAGAGCCTGCGTGAGCCTGAGCTTGGTAGGGAGCTTACCTGAGAAAGCACAAGTTCCTTCTCTTCTTTTTGGCCAATGGCACAAGTTCCTTCTCAAAAACCCAAAAACGTACTTCAGTAAATTCTCCTTAATACATCCTTCCCGTGCACTCCGAAGAACCACAGTAGCAATCTTTTTTCTTAATATTGCCCCTAGAGTCACGAACCTGACCTATCATATAATTGTAATGGTACGTCAACTCCTGCAAAGGTGGAATATTTTCGGCAGCAAAGAACATTATGTGAGGAACTCGCTTGTCCTCATGATCATAGAGGACATTTTGAGCATAGAGATTGGGAGAACAGCTGTGGTTAATGAACCTCCCGACATTCCCATACTTGGCTGCATCTATTGTAAAACCAACCTCCTCCACAACTTCACAAGAATCCATGTGCACATCAGGCATAAGGGTTGAGAGCCCGTCCCAGAGATTACTGTCGTTGTACGTAGTGCCAATGTCAAACAAGTACTCATCATTTCCGGTCCGCTCTTCTGCTTCCTTGTCTTCAAGGAGCTCTCCTATATACTCGCATATAAAACTTCCAGAGGGAATAGAATTAAGGGATCTCACACCCCAACCCCTTAATTCAGTCTTGAAAATTTCTAGCTGAAACTTGAGACCACGCTGGGTGACCCTATTGTGGCAAGAGGAAGGGCACTTGCAACGAGGTCCACACTCATAAACCAGGGGCTTTGCTTCAACAATAGCACCATTATAATTGTACGGAATCTCTCCTCCATTCTTGACAGTACAAATGCACTTCTCCATATCTGAGCATCCCCTAGAACAATCACAACCCTCAGAGGGCATAGGGCGGAGCCAGCCAGGATATATCGTGCGAGTAATGTACTTAAATGGCAGGGGCTTTTCGTTATCGATGGTATTGACAACACATATTGGAACAGACTCTTTCCCTTGTGAAATATCAAGCACACAGAGACCCTCCCGTGCTTCAGACTTTTTCGACTTCTTTACCACTTTCCAAGCGAGCTCGGGCTGACCAGGAATCCGGTTCAGACGGAACCTAAAGACAAGCTTGCCATGCGGGCCCTGTTCCTGCCAACATTCTTCCACCACATAAAGGCCATCATACGTATAGGTAGTAACCGTTCTATATTTTGCCTCAGCAGAATCAGATGATCTTGTTTCTTTCAATCCCCGGATCACCCTCACAGGATTTTTTTCAGATATGCTGTTACTCAGAGCAAGGTTACCTTTTTCAAGTTTCTGATCTTCGGGCTCCTTGTCCTTGCCAATCACATTTCCTCCCGAGCCAGTGTATATCACAAAATCTGAGTTATCCAGATCATCACAATATGCACCCGATGACACAATACTCGTCGCGAGGACCTTTCCACCTCGGTTGATGTAATCGATACCGCTCTGAATCTGGCGATGAAGGCCAATGATGTTTAGCTCCACTCTATACTGAAACTCATCCCCAACTTCGACTCCAGGTACAGTACCCATGATTTGTTTTCCGGTGTTAACAGTTCTTCTGTTGTCCTTCAAAATTTTTGCTGCTTGAAAATCGACCCTTTTATGTTTGCTTTCACCTTTGGTTTTAGCTTCTTCTTCCTGCAAGAGCTTCCTGAAGACAGCTTGGAACAGACGCAGTGTCTCCCTGACTTTGTTTCGAGTAACATCATCATTGCGATTACTTTCTGAAGGACCATGACCAAAAGGGGGTGGGTTCACAATAAATGCTCTAGGATGCAAAGACACCTGAAGATCTTCGTAGTGCTCATCAGCGTCCACAACATTCTGATTTTCCCAAACCACCAGTTCGCTAGTGCTTTCACAAGCAGGCTCTTCTTTAAAAGGTTGGCTCTTCTGCAAAGTCCTTCCCACGGAGGTTTTTGCTTCTGTAAGCTTAGCCTTTGGAGTTAATTTTGATTTCTCAGGGCCCACAGGATCTTTTTTCTTAGGTGTTACTTTTGATTTCTCAGGGCCTACAGGATCTTTTTTCTGCCCTATCCTTGCAGTCATATTATTAGGAGAAGACATTTTGCTTCCCTCTTTGCTCTGCTGCCATGGTGCAGCCATCAGACCTTGCACATAAACCCTTTCAGATGAAATTTCCGATGAACTAGCATTGTCTTCCAATGTCTGATTTCCTGATACGGCTGCATGCTTTCTCTTGAGACTTTCCCCCTTTTTGTATGCAACCATTTTCTTTGCCTGTTTTCCCCCCAAGATTCCGATGTCCCCAATCCTTTTATCAATAAATGCCTCAGACTGACAGACAAAAAGATCTTGATTTCTTCCACTTGGAGATCCACCCCAACCATCATTGGCATCCTCACATTTTATGTTCATCTCTGAAATTGTTCCCAACTCATCTCGCTCTCTCTTGCCTCTAACACCATTCTCTTCATGTTCAGCCCGAACTTCAGCTTTAGTTGCTTCAGTTACCTCATTTAAAGATTTGCACTCCCAAGAATCCTGATCCTGTAAACTTTCTTCAATTAAATTTGTGCCAGTCACTTCTGTCTGCCTTAGAGTTTTCTCATCCTTCAAGTGGCTTTCCTCACTGACCTTTATTTCCTTCAAAGGAGCGGCCACATTCAAGCACGCTTCCTTATCACAAAGAGGAGCATTCCTTCCACAATGAGGTGGGAAGTCTCTAATTGCTGAAACCCTTCTCCTAGGAGGATAGCTTCTAGCTTTAGGTTTTTCGAGACACTTGCCGGTGGAACCAGTAGTTAATGAAGCACGCCCAGAACAAAAATCAGTAAAACTTGATTCAGTTGTATCTTTATTTTGAGGAGCAGCAGCAACCCCACCATCTCTGTCGAACAATTCAGATTCTGAAGCTTTTCTAGGTTCAACAATTCCTGTGCGCTCTAAAGCCCCCAGAGGCATTCCTGTCGGTTGCTTCTCATTCACTGAGCTTTGACCATCAACCACATCAGCCACCTGCCCCAACTTTTTCAAATTAGATTCTACAACACTTGTTTGTGTGAGGATAGCTGTAGAATCTCCAACTCTAGAATCAACATGATCTCCCCATGATGCATCAACAGCCTCAGCTGCAGTCTCCTTATTCTGAGAGCTGGCAACGTAAACTGAATTGTTTGATGGTTCCACAGTGATTCTTGGAGCAAATCGTCCACATCCTGGAGGAAAATCACGAATAGCAGAAACCATCCTTTGCTTGTACTTAGGTGCACCATTATGAGAATAGCAATTGCCATTGTCCATCACAGGTAATCCAGATCTCCACACAGAACTACTGCGATAAACAGAAGTTATAGCTCTTGATGGCTCATGATGCAGCGTATCATTTAGGACAGCCATTGCATTCTGAATAACAAAGCAGTGAGACACTCAAAATTGAGTAAAAGATTAGACAACCATCGACAAGAGTACTAGTGAACCATCTATTTGGCCAAGACAGTATGGTATATAGCTAGAACAGATCTATAGTATCCCCGTTTGACAAATCACATTACACAGGAAGACCAAAACACAATCGGAAATCATCAACCATGATCGTCAAAATGTTTAGAAAACTTACTATACACAATACAGCAAAATCTCCATGGGCCTCACAAGCACTACACAAAGGGCAGATGACTACACAAAGGGCAGATGACCTTCCAGTTCATAAAAATCATTGCCGAACTTACGAAAAATTTGCAAGTAGTCCTGAAGCACATTTTCTATATCCACCAAAGCGGAACATTATGAATTTCTTTATTAATTTCATCCAAGAATGACAACATACAGGTCGATGGACATGGGTGTACGGGGGAAGGTCATGCTATTGCTACCGGAGCACCTCAAAACCTCTCTGCACTCAAGGGCACATGCTTCTGCATAATAGACACTGTTTAGACTATCAAACCATGCGAACCGCCATGAATAGACAAACACGCGCAGAAACTACATTCTAAATGAACGATAAATCGCATGGCCACCCACAGGGCCACAGAGCATCAACATAATTCAACCTCATTTTCCTTACTCGCCACAAACTTACAAAGCCGGATTGAGCCAAATCCTAATCCCAATCTTCCCGCATCATTCATGCCCAATCTATCGACGCCCAAACAACGATCCGTTTCCAATTCGATTCCGACACGCTCAAAATAGCAGAAATTCGAACCGACCCACATTCGTTCCCCCCTCTGCGCCCCACAATCAAGACGAGGAAAAGAAAAAAAAACAACTCCAGTCAAGACTCTCGCACACAAACAACGCATCAAAGAAGGGAACTGGAACTCGTACATCGGAGGAAGAGGACCATCGCGCGAGGAATGACACACCAAGAAGCCACGACGAGAGATGACGAGACGGAACACTGGGGAGAGGGTGAGGGAGAACGCAGACCGTGTCCCGACGAGAGCCTTTGACGGCGGCGACGGCGGATGAAGAGCGAGAACGGAACGTAGGCTTTCTCCGGTTGGAGACTCGCGAGCACAGAGAGATACTTCAGACAGAGAAGAGGGGCAACAGACAGACGGTGGTTTTATCGCGTGCATAACATGGAAAAATGAGTAATGTGATTTCTTTTTCCTTTTGGTAAGCTTAAGAAATGAAATCTTTTTATCTTTAGGTTAACACTACGAAAAATCCTAAACTGACAAATTTATAAAAAATTTACCTCAAATTAATTTTTTAAACACCAAAAACTCCAAATCAGTACATGTGTGAGAATTACTTTTTTTACCACAAAAAATCACAAACTTGTATACTTGTGATAAATTTAATTACCACTAATTTCAGTTAAATTGAATTAATCTCATGAAAAATCTCAAACTGAATAGATAGAGAGTAAAATTCCAAACTTGTTTATCCCGTCAACTGCCATATGTCATTCAACTTAGCAAATTGACAATGAAATTTGACAGAAACTAATGAAAAGTAAAATTTTCACAAATACACCGGTTTGAGATTTTTTGTAGTCAAAAAATTATTTTATGGTAGATTTGTCCCAAATGTACCATTTTATAATTTTTCGTTGTATTAACCTTTTATCTTTTGGCAAAATAGTGAGAAAGGTAGTGCTGCTAATTTAATTTATTTAACGCTATAAATTAAAAGGTGAGATTTAAAGCCTCTTCAATTACTCCCACAATTTTTTTACCAAAAATTTTTAAAGCAGAAATATGATTCCACACATCTCTTACAAACTTGCTATCTCCTTTGTTCTCATACGCGTGTAGGATGTGCCTAAATACCGGTTAAATTCATGATCCTAAAAATTGATGTTTTTTTCTCTAGCAATTTGGTCACTCATTCTTATTTGTATTGAAATCGAGTCACAAGTTTCAAAAGATTTTTCTTTCGAGAATATTTATGATTCTTGACTAACATGCGATTATGATATTATGACTCAGTCCGGTCATGAGCAAGATATGTTAACTTAGTTAAACGCTAATGAGGGTCAATCATCAATTGGGAAAAAAGAAGTTTATAGATTGAAATCTCCGCTTATATTGCTTAAGCGGTCAAAATGGGAAAGGAACAATTTTTTTATTTAAAAAAAAAAGGCAAATCTCACGAATCATGTCGATAATTTTTCTTCTCCTTTCTTATTTTTGGGTGTGCTTCTTCAATCCTGGGCTGTGGTGGATTTTCAATTTTTTTTTCTCGAGAAAGTGGAAAGATTAGATAGAAATTCCAAGCACGATTTGGATCTATCCCCAAAGTAGAAAAATAAACCAAAACTCAAAGACTTCATTAATCATTAGATGGGAAAATGTTAATAAGAAATTCACGCCACAGTTAATAAAATATCGAACTGTTTGTGATTTGAGAGGATCATGCCTCGTGGCTTTTTCGCGACACAAGAATGGCAGAACAGCGCGAGAATCACGCATTCGAGAGGATCATGCACGAAATGTGAATCGCGTGTGCACGCACCTGAAAGCTTCCAGAGCTTGGTCAGGAATTTCCCTAGGCCCACCACCAAGTTAGTTCTCCAAGACATGAAAAGTTTTTTCCATTAGAATCGCGAACATGATCGAAGCTTACGTTATTAAATGAATACGTAGTTTAATATTTAATTACTTTAACACATTCTTTTATGCTTAATTTGGTCATTTTGCCTAATACTAAGCGTGGAAATATTCTATTAAGAAGGCAAATAAGGCTTAAAAAGATTTGAACTCAGAATCTCCAGCTTCAATACCATGTGAGATTTAATGGGATCACTGTTAACTGTTCTAAAAACTTAAGCTGTTAGATGAATTGGTGATTTAATATTTAATTACTTTAACACGAGGCTTCTCATCTGCCTTCCTTGTCTTCAAGGATCTCTCCCACATACTCTCCTTAAAAACTTCAGGTAGCCATGGAATTGAAGGATCTCACACCCCGCCTCTTCATTTCAGTCATAAAATTTCCAAGCTGCAATTTGATACCTGCATTGCGCGACCTATTGCGGCACGAGGGAGGGCACTTGCAACAAGGACCACACTCGTAGACAGGTTAGTTTTCTCCGACTTCTACGCAGGCTCCATTGTGGTTGTTTGGGATGTCCCCCCTATTCTTGACGATACAAGGACATTTCTCTGAATCCGATCAACCTCCAGAACAATCACAACCATCGCCAGGGGATGGGCCGGAACCGTTCAGGGCATACCACGCGTGTTATGCAGTTGAATGACGGAGGCTTCTCATCGTTGATGGTGTTCACTGCACAGTTAGGAATAAACTCTTTCCCTTGTGAAATATCTTCTGAACAGAGATGCACCTGCACTCCAAGCTCTAGCTGGCCAGGAATCCGATCCAAACGAACTTGAGTACGACGTCGCCGTGTGGGCTCTTTTCCTGCCAAAACTTTGCCACCACATACAGTCCTCCGTGTGTGTATATATATATATATATAGGTAACCCCCATCATGTTCTTGCACCGGCAGAGTCGGATACTGTTCTTGCTCTCATCTCCCAGAACACCCTCACAGATTCTTTGCAGATATGCCTGTTCTTCAGAGCAAGGTTACCTTGCTCGAGCTTCTCATCTTCTGGCTCCTTGTGCATCCAATTGACTCCTTTATTGGGGGTGTGGTTCATACTCCAAAGTGAAACTTTAGAAGATAAAACTTAATTAAATCGAAACATCGCATAAAATAAGATTTCTTTTAAGGTTATTACCACGAAAAACTCTAAAGTGGTATACTTATGACAAATTTACCATAAATTATTTTTTTAACCGCGAAAAACCCTAAATTTGTACATTTGTGATAAATTTACCCCAAACTAATTTTGACCTCTAAAAATCCCAAACTGATATATTTGTGACAAATTTACCCCAAATTTTAAGATTTGTCGAAGAATATGAAATGAGCCATGTCGCTAGAAAACGAGCTGATTAAAAAAAACCTCAACTAAGTCATTTTTATTTCTCTTAAAAAAATTATGTTTGCGGTAAATTTGTCACAAATATACTATTTCGAGATTTTTGATGGTCAAAAGATTAGTTTAAGGTAAAATTATCATATATATATATCAGTTTGAGGGTTTTCGTGGTATTAACTCTTTTTTTTAAATGCCATTGAAATGTCATTATTTGGATTAACAAAAATTAATATCATCCATAAACTGTTTATGATAAAATATCAAGATGCCTCATTATACATAATGTTTTTAGTGAATTCTTAGATATTTCTTTAATGTCTTACACGCGATCTCCCCAATATAGTACGGAAAAAGACAAATTTGTTAATATAGTAAATAAAGAATTTGATAAATATTTTAGACTGATGAAATTAAAAAATAAAAAGTTCACCAAGAAAGTGAGCTTTTGAGATAAGATGGACAAATAATAGAGAAATTATTGTGGGATCAATGATGAACAAGAGACTTTTCAAAAATTTTTACTAAATCAAAGAATGTCTTTTTTCCTTACAATTGTCGATACCATTGGCAATATAATGTTACACAAAGCATGTGAAACACATGTATCTAAGAATGCACTTTTATATATATATATATATATATACTAAAAACAAAACATGTAAAATGCTTAATCATGGTAACTAGATCCTAAATAGAAAAGAAAAAAAAATTAGAGAAAAGGAGCGAGTCTACCACTTTATATTGCAATTAAAAGATTGAGGGCAGTTTTATCTTTTTAGGGAAAATGGGATGGATTTAGGGTAAATTTAATTCAATTTTGCAAATGGGCCTTGACGAAATGCAAATGCTGAAAGCTTGATACCGGTTTCTCCAATATTAGGCTTTTAGCATTTTCAGGACCAGAATTTGGCCAAAAATCCCTTGAGAAGACTTGCCAAACACCAGCATTTTTTTAAAAAATTTTAAAAGCTGAAAGCTCTTTAAAAATACTAAATCAAATCCACCATTCGTCCTTTATATGCTAGAAATAGCGGTTTTTCTGTTTTTGCATTTTGTCCCGAAAAGTAAAAACGCGAAAACCATTATATCTGACCATAAAACAGGAAAAGAAAGAGCGGGAACTTCGTCTGCTTGGTTCGATGCAACTTCCATCGACGCAGAAACCCTAGAAATCCAAATCCTCCATGCGTCCTCGCTCAAATCCTCGGCTCTACTTCAATTCGTAGCAAAGTCGAATCGAATCGGTCCCTCTAGACATGCAAATCGATCCGTTTGCTTCAATCGTCGAGCACTGTCTCATCTCGCCCTCGCAAGGACGGCTCCTGCGGAGCTGCCGTTTCGCCGGAGAGCCGGAACCGGCGGGAGTCGCCGGCGGAGGCGATGGGGAAGTGGGGCCCCAGGAGTCCGGTGCGCCTGCAGTCGATCCCACGGGGATTTTCATTGTCACGCTGTCGGAGAGCGCGCGAAATGACGGTAGTACACCTCAGGAGGACGTATACCACACGCCGCCCGAGCATTCCGGGAACGAAGGCGACACGGTGGCTGTCGATTGGGGGTGCTCGGATAGCGGGAGGGCCGTCGATCTGGGGAGGGACACGGATTTGGCTTTCTCTGTGGAGCTGGAAATGACGCAGAGAGTTGATACTGAGTCTCCCCTTGGCGTTTCAAACGGAGAAGTAGAAAAGATGAGAACACCTGCTTTCGCTGAGAGTTTGAGGGAGTCTCCGGCAAAGAGAATGAGATGTTCGGGGAGTCCTGCAGCGGTGAAAGTTAGAAGTAGAGAGACTTTGGGGGAATCAGCTTCGGGAGATTGCTCGACTGCGAATCCTGCCGAAAGTTTGAGAATTTTAGAGATAAAGTTGCGTTTGGAGGCTCCGAATGCTCCTTTAGGAGTATTGACGGAGAAAATCAGGGAGAGCTTGGTGAAATCTGTGGAAAATTTGAAGAATTACGGGTCTAATTTGCAGTGGGGTGCTGAAGTTTGCACAGGGAGTTCGCAGAAAAGGAAGTTGAATTTGAGTGTCGAGTGTCCTAATGACACAAGGATCCTGGATTTGGAGGTTAAAGAAAGAGATGGCGGGTTATTGTCCAGAGAGCACACAGTGAAGGATGATTCAGCAGTTAATGGAGTTGATAGAGGTACTGAGGGCGCAGTGATCAATAAAGAAGTTCCTTCAATGGATAACAGACAAAGAATTGCTTGTCAAGAATTGGGACAGAAGAGCATAGAAAGAGACGGTGGTTTATTGTCCAGAGAGCACACACCAAAGGATAATTCATCAGTAAATGAAGTCGATAGAGTTATTGAGGGTACAGTGCTTGGTAGCGAAGTTCCCCGAACTGATCATGGACAAAAAGTTGCTTGCGAGAAATTGGGTCAGAAGAGCATAGAAAGTTTATTGTCAGGAGTGGACATGGTCGAGGATAATTTAGCAGTTAATAAAGTCAATAGAGGTACGGAGGGCTCAGTGATTGGTAGAGAAGTTCCTGCAACTGTTAATGGACAAAGAGTTGCTTGCGAAGAAATGGGTCAGAAGAGCATAGAAACAGACAGTGGTTTACTGTCGGGAGAGGACACAGTCAAGGATAATTCTGCAGTTGGTGAAGTTGCTAGAGGTTCTGGGGGCACAGTGATCGGTAGAGAATTTTCTGCAACTAATAATGGACAAAGAGTTGCTTGCAAAGAAACGGGTTGGAAGAGCATAGATGACATTGAAAGGTTTAGATATACAGGTAAGACTTCTCATTTGCGTGACAAGGGCATGAAAACTGCAGAAATTGAAAGGAATAGAACGAGGAACGGGGAAATTCATGGAACTGAAGTACGCAATAACTGTGAAGGGCAGATATCTAGAAATACAAGTGTGGATGTCGAAAGATTTCGGGGTGTTGATGTAAATAATAATGCTGCTGGTTCTTCTCAGGATGCTCGAGGAGCGAGAAAATTGCCATCGTCGATCCAGGGGCAAGCTAAAGAAAAGGATGCAGAATTGCAACTAAGGCCGCCTTCTCGTATCCCTTTTATAGAGAAGGATGTGAATCCTTTGGATGTTTTGAATATGATCGTGGGAACTCATGGAGATCCTACCCTTGAAAATACGGTTATTATGGATTTTGTGAAGAGTTGCGGCATTACTTTTCCCAATCCACGTTGGTCACAAGAAGGGGGGTGCAGAACAGAAGAAAAAGATCGAGGATGAATAGTTTGGATGGTAGTTTTGGGATTCTAGCACTGCTGTTCCATGGGGATTCGACTGTTTAGACAACATTGGCTGTGATCCGATGCAGTAGATTCGATTCAATGACTTTCTTTTGTCAAATAATTGACATGACATCGAAGGTACTCTTTCGGAACTAAATTGAACCTTTTGAACCTGGAAAAGATGAAGATACAGATTGCTAGACCTGGAAATCTGATACGAGTAAATCCCGTAGAATAGATGCTGCTCAGAGGACCAACTTCTCTACAAGAGAACTGCAAGATTATGTATAGACAGCTTTTGTATGTAAATCTTGTTCTGTTCTCGTAAACGAATGCAGAATGTATAGCGGCTTTATTTATGAGTACAGAAAGTTTAGATTATTAAGATTATTGTGCATTGAGCTTGACAATAACTTGATACTCGTTGCCTCCATTAAGGTGCTTTAAGCAGCGCAATTAGTGTCTAAGATAAATTGCTGACATTTCATGTGCCCAACCTTGACATGCTTACCATAGAGGACTTGACATTGAGGAGTTCATTGATAATTTCATCATCCACGAACTTTCATTCAGGAGGCGTTCGAGATCATGACACCTCTGTAGCTGGTATTTGTTCATCATAGTGGGTTGAGACCTAGGCTTGTACTTTCTATCAATCGTGGGTACATACTTTATAAAACTGAAAACCTCGCTTAGCTATCAGACTTGCTAAATTCGTTTTGTTATTATAGATATGTTGCTATGATACCACAGAAGCGGCGTGATGGCAAATTTCTCGCTTGCTAAAAGAATAGTGGTGAGATAACTTCAAAAAAAAAATGGAGACGAAGATATTTGCAGTCAGCTATTTAAGAACCTGCAAACTCCCAACTTCTAAAAAGAAAGCCACGACTAAAGCCAATGATCATTCTGCTGCTAGGTTTTCTTCAATTAGCGTGATGCTTATGTCTGATAACTGAAAGATTGTGCAATAAAGTAACTGAGGTTAACAAAAGATATCCAGGAATTATCAGTCATCACCATTCGCATCCTGAGGTATACGCTGCCGCCTATCATCTTTCCTATACAAAAGTGCACCTCTGTTCATCCCCTCAATATAACAAGTTGAAAGGAGACAGTGACGAAAAACAACCATAAAACCTCATGAAAGGTTTATCCTTCTGTTCAACAAGCACGACCGAAGAAGCCACCCTAGCCAAAAGGGAATCTATATAAGGCCCTAATGCTTCGGTGATGCCACATTATCAGGGATGAACAAGCTGTGGGTACAGTGAGCTACTGCTAGTGCTTGCCTGCTGGGAGACAAAGCTCATAGCCGGATGGAGGAGCTCTGCTTGCGGGAATGAGCTGTTCGATGGCACATCGAGCAGCAGATCCTGCTCAGAGTTATCATCAGCGACATGTAAAGAATCTAGCAAAAGAGCACCACCGTCAGGAGGCACTGCGAATAGGCTTCTTGGACTGAAGCAAGATCCATCACTCTCTGTGATTTCCTTGTTTTTGGAGCTACCTCCCATGATTAATCCTCTGGGGCTCTTCATATTTGCATTTACGTCTGAAATACAGAAAATCTTGTGAGAATGCCAAACATCATAAATAAATTAAGTAATTCAAGAAGCAGAGCTAATCAGTTTTCTCTGAGGTTTAACAGGATAGTCACTTATTAGAAGTTCTCATGATTGATACGTGTCTATCATTGGGCAAATACTTACAGAAATTGCTACACAAGGTTTAATTAATGGGATATGATGCAGATTTTACTGCCAAAGCTACTTCTGGATGAACTTTATGTCCTTGAGCTTCTGTTAGCTTATCATTCTACTGCTATTTGATAGTAATTATTCCATTCGCTTCAGTTGAGTCTCTCTTCTTGCAGCACAACAATACTTCGGGAAACCAAAGGTTTCCAGTTCATTGACCGCATTTGGAAGAACTACGAAATTTCCTCTATCTAATTAAGCACACAAGTGCCAGAAGATGAGGATAACCTGTATACTTCTGTTTCTGAATGTCATGTAATCCTTTTCCTTTGATTAAATTACTAGATACAGTCTCACGACCTCCTTGAGAGCCAGGGCTTCCAGAAGCACTCTTAAGTTTCTGCAGCAACCTCATAGTTAAGCATGCTATTATTATGCACAATTTCCACATATATGGGCGACAAAACATAAGTTTTATCATACCTTGACTCGGTGATAATGTTCGACCCATTTGCACTTCATCAAGTTGGACAGCACAAGCCTCCTTAGAGTCCTGTAGTCTTCATCTTTTGCCACAGACAATGAGATATCAAAGACCCCTTCAGCAAGCAGATGCTGAAAAGAAGATAAGTTCTCATTGAATGCAGCACCATCAAACATACTTCTGAGGCTGCACATGCAACAATCACTTATGTCACTAACCAAAGACATGTTAATAAGAACACCTGCGTGAAAGAACGAAAGCCAGAAGCAATCACATGTCACAAAAATTGTTGTGTCCTTGACTGCCCTTGAGCAATCACAATTCGGCATGTCACATTGTTTGTGTTTCTTTTTCTTATGTTTTTGGCCAGAGATCATTGTGATACCTTAGCACACCAAAATATTTACAAGAAACCGAGTGACAAGAATGCTAACCTATCTGGAAAGTTTGCTCTATCAACCTGAGGCAGATACTTCAATAGCTGTTGTTGCTCTTCATAAGTCAAATGTTTGACAAACTGATCAAAGTTTAACACATCCTACACCAATCATAAGAAGACAGGATGAGCATTCAATAAATGTGAATTTTTTCAAATAGAGCCAACCAATCTGCACAAAGGATCAAGATTAGGTTCATCATCAGTTCATCACCAAGCCAAAATGGACATGTAGCAACCCGAAGTTTAGGCCATCCACTATCTATCCAGTAATATCCCATGGTAGTTCTTCACAATGGGGATCTCATTCTTACAAACCTGTGGAACATTCGCAAGGTATTGCAACTAGGATCCAAAGACGCGTAGTAACTTATGTAATGGGTTGGATATAAGAAAGAGCTACAAAACTGTGCAAAAGTTTCCATAGTGCTACTATGAGAAAGCAGTATCATGTCACTTACTCTAAGCTCAATAGAAAGTAGTGGAGAACTTCGAGTTCCTAACATGCGCAGCTTTTCATGCTGGGACTTGTCCCTGCAATGCAGCAATAAATTAAATGTTAAGAATGGATATTCACTTATCTTGTCCCCCTTCTAGACCATCTTTCACCTAAAATACAATTTTCCGGTACGGAGCATGCATTATTACATTACTTGTATGAAAGAAGCGGTACGTGAAATTTAATGATTCCTACACTCTTTTATTTATTCTAGAGAGAGCAACTGCTCCTTGCGCTTGACTTTAAAATTTCTAAAAGTGAGTTTAATAAAGGACATTAACAAAATCATCATTAGTTCTTCCAATTTTATGATTCCAATTTTACAATTGAAAATGAGTTGAGTTACCTCTTAAGCTGCCCTTGTTCCTTCCCTTGCCCAAAAGGATTCTCTAAAGTCTGTGCTTTTGAACTTGGAAGACTTACACACTTGTTGTTATGTACAGGAATGGATAGAGGATGAGAATGTACATCATTTAGTTTCAACTGCTTGTTATCAACTGAAAGAGAGCTAGCTTCAGATTCTTCTTCTCGAGCTATTGAACTCGGATGTCTGATGAGGACCGATCCATGTCCAATCTCAACAGAAACCATTGGAGTTTCACTCTCTAAAAGCAAATCCTCTTCAGAGGATCCGGATAAACATGAAGACTGTTGTTCATGTAATATGGTGTGTAGATCTCTGGTGAGCTTCTCGACTGCAGATGGCTTTGGACGATTCACACATGTCCTCTTCCTGGAAGGTACCAATGAATCCCATACAACCGATTGAGCTGGACCTAACAAATTGAGTGGCACATGTGATTAGCATTACTCAGCTAACTGAAGAGAGGTGTCAATGTTCATTCTCAATACTGCCCATTATTTGCATTATACAGAATAAAGACATCTATTTTCTCAGTCAATCCCTTCACCAAGAATAAGAAGGATCTTGGTCCAATTGAATTTGAATTGTAACAAATTGAGCACAAGAGAAGGAGAAGACTAGCTTTTGTTTGAAAGTTCAACCTGTCAAATCACTGGCATCTGCACTGCCAAACTGTGCACAGCTTTCAGAGTTTGAAAGAGCTGATCCAGAACTAGACCAGTTACTAGTATCATCATCTGCAAACTTATGGAAACTCTGACTATGTTCATGTGAATTTCCTCCTACACTCATATCTTCACTATCGTACTTTCGCTTAAGCACCTTCACTTCCTTCTTTTTGTTCATGGAAACGCCCTTTGTTCTGGCAACTCTGTGGTTTTCACAGTTTTTGGAATCAGCTCGAGAATGGAGAGGGGCATAATTGACCAGTGTCCCTTTTGTCCTCCATCGAGAACCACATGCATTACACAGTACTGGCTTCTCCGGAGGTCCATTTCGCCAAAGAGGTGTGCCTATTGCAACATTTAGTTATCATGAGAACTCCAAACCAGTATATGTTTCTGCAAAGAACAAGCAAGTGCACAGTGCTAGTGTACTTGGAGGACTATTGCTTGAGGAATAGAAATGCTTCTGTGCATACAAGATGATGAGAAGTGGCCAACAATTCAAATCAAACGAAATGAGACTTTTCATGTCAGTAATCATTAGGAAAGTGTTAAAGTGGAAAGTCGCAAGGGCTATAGTATTTGTCTATTCTACAATCAAAACTCTGACATCCAATGCAGATTACTTTAAAAGCACAACAACACTTCACATTTACTTGGCAAAGCAAGAGATGTAATTCAATGTGGCATGCAGTACCCTAAAACGTGATAAATTCCCCAGTAAAATCCTTCTATAGTGTGATTAAACACACAGGCAAGCATAAGAGCACACAGCGATGGCCCTCATATAGCATCATAGAGATTGATAGTGGAAACAACGAAAGAGCAACTCAAGATGCCTTCAACTTGAACTCCATAGACTTGTCCACACAAATTGTCATAGCTCAAGAAAACCATACATTAGCTGAATGAAACAAACACGTTCCAGTATGCTGAAAAGGGTGAATCTGCATTGACACTACAAGCTTGTTGCTCAGTGGAGCTATGATAACTGAACCTAGCAAGATATCAAGAGAGAAGATTTGTACAAACTCCAGGGATAGGCAATTTGAGAGGCACCTAAAAGTAGATACAGGATGGATACGTTGAGATGGTATCCCGAGTAGAGATTAACAAAGAATCAGTATTACATTGTCAGATAACTTCCGATAATATGGAGATTACCTCATTTACTTGTCACAGATTCTATCCAATTAAATCAGGAAACTATAATTACATCTTGATGGGGCTAAGAGTGAAGTTAGTGACCACTTGCACAAGCAGAACAGGACGGAGCAAATGGCCGCTGGGCAAGACATCTCGGATCAAGTCATGGAGAGAATGAGTTAATCCAGAAGGCCCAGATCAAACATCAATAGAAAGTCTAACGTGATTTCAGCAGAAAATTTTGTTTGAAGGTAGTAAACTCATTAGGTTTCAAATTTATTTTAGTTAATTAATAGTGAACTGAGACTTCTGCAGATCCTCAACAGCACAGTGGTGGGTATAGTACCACTAGTTGATTACACAATCTGCAACTGCTCGTACCATTCAAGAGACCCAAATAAAATCATGGAAGTTTCAACAGATACACAGATTTATATTAAGGAAATGGCATAGTCAAACTCAAATTTTATGTAATCATCAAATTTTAACAATAACATCTGTTTTTTTTTTTCCCTTATTTTCCCAAATCATATGCAAACAGAACCACACAAACAACACCATTTATCAATCTCACAATGTCTGAACAAGGGTATGCTCCTTTTTTTCTTAACTATTTAGCTGATATATCTATATAAACATACTCTTTTGGATATGCAGAATCAAGACAAGAGCACCCCACTTTCTCTTCCCCCAAGACATAATTAAAACGCAGAATGGAGAAACAAGAACTCACTCGTAACTCCACAGTGATAGCAAGGCCCCTGCTTAACCATCTCTCTCTCTATCTTAATCGAGAAGAAAACAAAAACAAAGAAAACTCAGAGAAAAACAGTAGTAAGACCAATTTATTGACAGAAAAATCGGAAACGAACCACCCCCCCCAAAAAAAAAACAAACTGAATAATCCTCCTCAAGCCTTGTAACGCATATACAGCTCGAGCAATTCAGGGGGACAAAGCAAGAACATACAAACAGAAGGGCAAAATTTTTTTGCAGAGGAGTGAAGAAGCCGAGAGAGAGAGAGAGAGAGAGTCCTGAAAGTTCTTTATGTATTGGGTGGTGTAAATTAAAATCAAACCCAAAAAGCTCCCAGAAAAAAATAAAATGAGGAAAGTCAAGGAGGGGTGAAGAGATTGAGATGGGTATTGAGAGCTGGGAATCCTGTATAATTCAATGGTGAAGGAATCTAATTAATGGGTGTGGAAAAAGGGAGGTGAAATAGGGAGAGGAGAGAGAGAGAGAGAGAGAGAGAGAGAGTGTGTGGGGGTTTCTATGTGTGCATGACCAATGACATCCTCCTTGCTTTTCGTTCTTTTAAAATATATACACATGAAGAACTCACTGTTGTTTTTCTCAAAGCTTCTTTTGCCTTTTTCCATTCTCTTGATTTCTAATATGAGTTGAGGTTAGGTCAAAAAACCAAAAAGGTGAGTAGATTAGGATTAATTAACTTGCCCACTTATCCATTATAATGCAAACCTTCCTTTTCTTACTCGTGCTAGGTAAGCGCGAGCAAGTAATCCGAGAGGCTTTTAGTAGATATCGATTCCAATAAAATTGCAAAAAATACCCATTTATTACCCTTTTTTTTTTTGTTGCCTGCCATGTAAACTTGATTTTCGATAATCATATATAATAATAGATGCGGTGAAACTCAACGGTGAAGCAACCCGAAGGCCATTGCCAAATGACGATGAGAAAGTAAAAATGAGGAAAAGGTATATATCAAATCAAATCAAATCGCTCCATAATATTGACTAAGTAATAAATAACAATTGGGCATGGTTTATTGTTGCCTTTTTTTTTTTTTCCAAGGCCTTTTTGTTGGTCGTGCTTTCTCATCAAATCTGTGAACCTTAACGCCTAAGTATACCAATAGGTCAAAGGGTGATTCAGTAAAAGAAAAATATATGAAAGAGAAGAATGCAGATTTGGACAATCATTTACTATTTTCTTTTCTTCTTTTGCTAAGGATTAATCTGAACGCATTTTACAGAAAAATGGTTAATCTAAAGAAAACGTTTACAGCAACAGCAACCCTTTATCTGCTTAACACGAAGCTCTTATTTTGTTTTCTTTATCTTGAATTAAGTCACCCCTTATAGCTATTTTTAAATAATGTGCTTTCGAAAAAGATAAACAAATATTCGAGATGCAAACGCAATGGAAGAAAATGGAATAAGGCAGTTGTGAATTGTAGAGAAGATTGTCGTATTCAAATAGTGTTGATTTCGACTTCATAGATTTTTCTAGACTTTATGTATATTTCTACTATCGGTACAAAGACTGGAACAAGCAACCGATGCCAGCGACTTCTCCATACATTATTGTAAAAGTCTCACAGCCGTCACCGAATATTTGGTCTAAGCCATAGTTACTTCAAATCACCCGCAATTTAAAAGATTCGAGATTGGCGAGCCTGTTATTATAAAAGGCAATGCATCGCGATTCGTTTGAAAATTTGCTCGCGATATGAGTCGAACCGTGATCTCATGATAGATGGGTAGTTTCTTAATCGCCACACCAACTATTTTGGTGGTGTTTAGACCTCGCCACATGACTTTCTCAACAATGGCATTACCAAAAGAATATTATAAGGGCAAGAAGAGGAGATTGGACAAACATGACCCGTTATACATGGTGGGTATCTCATGAATTTGACTAATACACGCCACGTGACACGTCGAAGGCTTCCTGCCTCGTGAAGAAAGTATTGGTCCACCCCCATCTTCTAAAGTGACTTTGCTCGAGCCCGCCCGTCCTTTAGTTTTTTTCGTGGGATGTCAAATGACCAAAATGAAAGGGACAATCTAATCGAATTCGAATTCGCTTGCGATAACAATTCGGTATCTCGTTTTGATATATGAATTTTGAATTTCTAACACCTCATTAAGGCTGGCTGATTGCGATTTTTTCTTCCACGATGTTAAAAATCTGAAATTTTCGCATCGGGCATAAAACCTTAATGATAACATCTAAAAGAAAAAAAGTAGCTGCACTATTGCTCTCTCTGGCTTTTCGATTTGTCGAGAAGATGAAGGGAATATTTACACAAATAATCTATAAACTTTTGCTCAATATGCAATGTGGTCTCCAAAAAATTAGTTTGTGTGATGCGATCTCTGAAACTTTTGCAATTTAGTCCATGGATTATTATATCCCTAAATTCAATCTAGTTCATAGATTATCCAGTTCATGAATTAAATTGAACTTGCGCCAAAAGTTCAGAAAATATTTTTTGTATAAATTAAAAGTTCATGGACGACATTACATATGGAATTAAAATTCATAAATCATATTGAATATATTAAAAGATCAAGGACCACATTACACATCGGATCAAAGTTAAGAGATTATTTAAGTCGTTTTCCCAAGATGAAAAGATGGTTCTTTCCGAGTTATGTAAGAACCTATCGTTCCCCCAAATCACATCTTAATAAAATTAATAAAGTTAGTATTTTGGACGGTGAGGATGTAATTCGCTTTGTTAGGGTTCAATGCCGTGCATCAAAGGTTGGCACGTTTGACCAGACTGAGTCGTGGCCCATGGCCATGCCTCCTCTCTCCCTCATTGCGTCATTCTCCAGTGTCTTCGTGCATAGCACGAATCACATAATGTCGAGATCTAAAGGAAGCAATGATCTAGTCACAAAAAAATAATAATAAGAAGAAATACATAGTAGCAGCCACCACTTAAATTCCATTTGTTTCGCGAAAAATACATGATCTTGTATGGCTTGAAATAATAAGCTAATGAAAAATGTTTTCACTTTCGATACTACTTTATGTTTGAACACTTTTGTTAACGATAAAAATATTTTTCGTTCATTCATTTTTGTAAACAATGCAAACGATCATTTCAGAAAAATGTGGTGCGTTTTTTCATGAAAAATAAATGATTTGAAATTTTTTTTCCTAAAGATAATCATTTGTATCACTTAAAGTAAACAGTCAATAAAAAATATTTTCATTATCAATAATAATTAATGCCTATACATTTTCGTTAACAATGAAAATATTTCTCCTTCGTTCATTTTTTGTAAATGATACAAGCTATTATTTTTAGTAAAATATTTTTCAAATTATTCATTTTTCACAAAATAAACACACCCAGATCATTCTACGTCTATGGATGCGTCAATTAGATTAAAGCTTATTAAAATAACATAACATCAAGGGTACGACCGATAATTGGTATGGCGTTAACTCATGAAAGTTTTGGGCATTGGGAGGTCAAAATAATTTTCAACTGAGGGAATTGCAGCCGAAGTTGAACTTTGCAATTGTCCCTTTTGGTTGAAAAAAAAAAAAAGAGAGTGTATAAGTCAAATCCATGCTTTTACGAACGTATATGCTCGCAGTAAGTTCGAGAATAATGAAAGTGAATCACCAAAAAAATCTCATTTCAATCTCATTGCTTAACTATACTAAGCCTCTAATTTTTCTATGCTTAGAGCAAAGAAATTCGTGTGAAAATGATACAGTTGAGAGTACAAAGGGTAAAAAAACATGTAATTAATGTCGCAATTGCTAATTTAGCAAAGAGACTCATATTCCATCCTAATTAATGGAGTTTCTCACAAATCATTTAATGTGTGATCAGAAAAAAAAATAAAAATGGTTCGGCTAGATACTGACCAACCAGGTTAGGTCGGGAAAAGAGGTAATCCTGCTTTTTAAATTTATTTTTGAAGTACCTCTATACAACCTTTTCTTTATATAAATGGGATTGTTTATACTTTAGTTTATCAGAGACATCGACATATTATATAATTCAACTCCGTGTAAACAAATAATTTTCCTAAAAATTATCTCAAATGGAAACAATGAACAAAGTAATCAGAAATATTGTGAAAATATCATATTACCTATCGGGCATGATATATACATTTTTGTAATTGGGAGAACCTACGTACTATCTTTCGGATCTGGGATCCAGTTTATAGAAGTTTAAATATTGAATCATGAGCAAAGCACTGACCATACCATTATGACCTCTCTTTGCACTTAGATTTATTTTTTGTTTTATTTTCTTAACAACTTATCTACTAGTTACCGCAAATTCCGATCCAGCCCACGGAGTTCTCTTATTGTTCATGACGAAACCCATCTAGATGGGTAGATCCCCCCGATTCAAGTCCAGTTAAAGGAAGACGAATTGTCTAAAAAATCCTAAACCTATTGTAGGTCGGGCCGTTAAATGGGTGGATTTGGTCGGGTTGGGGTTATTTCGAAAAATGGTCCGACTCAAATTGATTAATTTATCCCGTTTTAATCCATTTATATGGGTATATGCAATACAAATTTAATGACCCATACCTAATCAAACCCTTACCCAACCCATTTACTAAAATAGTTTCACATTTTATCCAACCTATGAAAATCCTTTTCCACCTAGTTAGTCCATTTTGAGCTCTTCATGTGTATATGTCAAGTGGATAAAATCGCTACTCCGGCTATATGCTAAATAATTGGCTTTCAACATTGCATAAAATTTTCAATTGTTGTATCGATTTATAATGAAGAAAAAGAGATAGTTAGTACATGGTAGTGAATTTATAAAATTATAGCAACAAATAACATGGGGGAATTGAAATTTTAATTAAATGGAACGTAAGATATTGAAGAAAATGATTCATGCTGACCATGATTGCAATGACAAGAACTAAGATTAGAATATTACATAAAAATAACTATGCCAAATGCAACCAAGGAAAGACATACTCCAATAACTAATAAACGAAACTTACAACATTAATAAAATAAAATAAAAATGGGGAATAAAAGAAGCCGTCTTGATATTTTTAATAAGAGTAAAGTTGAACCCATCTTGCGGGTCCGCCAAGACTTATCTAAACTTGGAATAGTCCAAGGAGTCTATTATTTTCTCATAAAGAGTGAAAAGAGGGTCACAAAGGTAGGTTGGATTTGAGTAAAATACGAATCCATTTACCACTCATATATCTTTGAGTTTTGTCATTCTAAACTCATTTATAACTCATTTACTAAATATAGTTGACTCAGTCCGTCAAATATGTGATAATAAATACGTCTATGACCCATTTTGATAGGTCTAACGGCGGCCAATCTAATCATTAACCTTTCAATTGGGCTAATTTAGTTCTAAACATTTTGATGATTTGTCAATTTAATCCTAAACTTTTAAATTGTGTCAATTTAGTCCTAAACCTTTCAACTGTATCAATTTAGTCATAAACCTTTTGAAGAATTGCCAATTCAGTCATAAACCTTTTGATGAATTGCCAATTTTGTCATTTTGGCCAATTTTGGTCGAAAATCGCTGATGTAGATGTCGACTTGACCGCGGGCGAATGGAAAAGAAAAGGAAAACAGGAAAAATTTTAAAAATGAAAAAATTGTCTACTTCAGCGTTGGCCACATCACATAGGATGGCTGGCGACCCAACCGCAGTCCACGTCAGCAACTTCCGGCCAATTGAGATTAGATTGGCAAATCATGAAAAGGTTTAGGACTAAATTGACAATTTTTCAGAATGTTTAGGATTGAATTGATAAATTATCAAAAGACTTAAGATTGAATTGGCCATCATACAGTAGGTTTAGAACTTTTTGGATAATTATTCTAGTTGAAGGGAGTATTCTCTTTTAGGGTTTTACCCAAGATATATTCTGTTCAATAGATGAACTGTTGCTTTGGTGTTTTGTTTCCTCTTTTGCGCTGATAAGTTTCATGATCCTCAAACAGATAATCTCTAAATAATCTACAACCGAACCGGTGATGATAATTGAAACTTATCGTTCAAGCATTCCTACGTAAACTCGACAACCTCCCATGAAGAAATATGTATTTGCACATAGATAGATACAAGAAGCGAATGTATGCAAACATTCATTAAGCTAATCGTTCTCTACGTGCTAAAACCGCCGCCACTCCCCTTGAGATCATCCTCTCCAAATCAGAGAAAAGGCTCTCTCGTGCTGCGAAATTTATGGACATGGACACGGACACGGACATGACCATTGTCTACGCAGTGTGCCAACAGGGAGCCGCGCAAGACAGTCACAGTAGCTCCAATGGTCCTGGCGATGGCGTCTGGTTCTCGCTCCACTTCGAGCTTCAACAATTAACTCGAAGCCCCATCTTCTTCAATGAAGAAGGCGACAACGCTTTCGAAGTGTACGATCATCATTGCCTCCAGACAACCGTCGACCGACTCCTCGGCTCCAAGCTTCTAGATGGGGATTCCGAGGTAAGATTATTTTAATTCGATCTAGTAACACTTGACCGTGCAGAAAATATCGCGGGTCCGAGATTCCGTGTTCTTTAGCAACTCGGGTTGCGATCGTTAAAACTCCTGAGCTAGGAAACCGTTTGTGCAATCACCGAGATAATCCGAACACAGACGACCCTTGTATATTTGCATTAGTTCTAAAGTCTGTAGCAGCAACTCTTGAATCAACATGAATTTCTCGTACCCTGCACGCGCAGGTAATATCACTTGCTTTATTGAGCATTGGAGTGCCGTTCGACCGCCAAGAGCCTATCATCGAGGGGATACGCAAGGAGGCCCATTCCATGTACATCGATCCTACCAATGCCGGGCATAACCTCCTACATATGGAAGTGTCGATCTGTATGAACATGCTTGTCGAGAGAAGAATGACCCCACTCTCGGACATTGAAATCGAATTGATCGACACAGTGACGACAGAATCCTTCGAATATCAACCTCTTTACATGTCGCCAGCGACAGAATCGTCCATAGAAGCATTAGAGAGGGTCAGAGAATCGACGAGCCAATGTACTATCTGCATGGAGCAGATTCTGCAAGGGACGGAAGCCAACAAGATGCCTTGCTCGCACATTTATCACAAGGGATGTATCAGAGAGTGGCTGCACCAAAGTCATACTTGCCCGTTGTGCCGATTTCCCATGCCATCGATGCGACCAACAAAGTCGAACCTACACTGAATTACACTTGAATCTCCCCCATCTACCTTCCTGAGATGGGGGTTTCTGTTTTGTTAAAGTTTTGCTTAAATCTAGGGAACAAAGATTTCTGGTTTTGTTGTCTGCTTACGCCGATTATCCACATAATGTAAGAGAGACAAGATATGTGTGTTCAGCCCATTCTAATGTATACAATGGAATAGAACCGGTCACACACTTCTCTGGCCAACTGAATAATCGGCGACTAAGGATGGCTAGATAGATTGCTAGTGAGAAATAAGAGAGATTAATAGTCGAAAGTCATCTAGAAACAACAGTATTATGAAATTTACTTGGATGAAACCCAACACAGATTTATGGCGAGTAGTAGATTAGAAGTACTCTTGCAATAAAAGGTAAAGAGCCAATGCTACTGTTTTGTATGCAAAGGACAGGCCGAGCAAAGTATAGGATCATAGTCAAGACTAAGAGCCTTCCTTGTCTCTCACTTGGGTAGGCAGAATCTCAATGCAGGAAGCATGTTCATTCATTCACATTAGACTCATCAGTAAGCAGTAGATTTAAAAAGACTTGCGGAACACTACGCTGAAGAACAAATTCAGATTGTAATTCTATACAAAAAGGGGGGTAAAACACGACACCGACGCCAAAACTATCAAACAGCATTCAGGCAAACATTTCATAGAAGAGAGTACGTTATACGAGATGCATCTTCGCCATGATTGGCCCACAACCCACTTCAGTCTCTTCTTTTCTTCTTCTTCTCCTTCTCATTCTTCTCAGCAGAGTTCTTCAACTGCACAAACCAAATTATCATGACCAAGAGTTTTATTTCAGAAAAAGGACTCAGGAGAACAGCATATCTCACTTGATCAATTGAGTGATCCTAAGCAAGCATTCATTTTCATTACTTACCATGATAATAAGGATCCGAACAAAAACAGCCACAAAATCAGTGAAGAGGTTCAACGCGTGCCTCACATAGTCCAGATCACCACGGTGTGCTTGCTCAATTATGTCTTGAGTGTCCACCACGACATAGCCGATGAACACTAGAAGCCCAAAGTATATCTGCAAAATTGAAAAGATTGATTAGTCATCGACACACGATTCAGAAAGCGGAGAACAGGACCATGCCGTTGCTCACCTCAAACTTGAAGATGGCTGCGGATCCACCAAAGAAAGCAGAGGCGATCTGCAACCACATGAGCATGGAGAGTCCAGAAGAGAGCAAGCCCCCAAGATATAGGTACTCCCTCCTCCTAGCCAACATGGCTGCGCCTGAGAAACAAGCAAAGGCCACCGCGGATCCCACAAATGCGCTGATCACAATGCTGCACCAAGAGACAGAATTCTAGTCAGGCCACATGCAAAAGTAGTTTATACAGGCTGTACCGCGGGAGCATATAAAATTCAATGCATCGGCACTAAGAAGAGTCAGCAGTTACAATTAATAAAAGAGAGGAGCAATATACCTTGGGTCGACCTCGATGGCCATTTCGATGAGAGGACCAATCGTTGCTCCTTCCAAGAGAGATGCCGCCAGGAGCAGACCAAACCTCTTTTGCTGCCCGCCAGAAGACAAAACGACGATTCAATTCTCGAATTCTAACAACTCGTCATTCCCATGGTAACAAGCGGTCCAAAGAAGTAATTAGCTATTACACATCACGTAAAGTATCGCTTTTGAGCGTACCTCTTCGTATGGAGGAGTAGAAAGCAGCCATAGAATGCTTCCGATGCAAGCAAACGTCGTGAGAAGCCCGCCGATGTTCAACACCAGATGCAGGTAAGCGCCAGCAGCCGAAGCGATCAAGGCACAACACAAGGACAGATACACCTGAGAATTCGGAACGCGTACGAAACGTGCGTTATCATCATGTTACTGAATAAAATCAACGGAAAGAAGAATTCCCGCCATAGATGGTCTTCGCTCGAGAATTTGATAGGTCAAAAGGGTACAGAATCCCTCGAGTAAATAGATCAAACATGTTCCAAACGTCAACCAAAGTTTGCCTTCTAGTTTTCTCAGAAAAATACATTCAACTCAGAGAAGCAATCGACACAGAAGCTAGAATCTCTGCAGTCAACTAATCATCTCCGACGATCTGATCGGTGGCAAAATTCCAGCAACCAACCGAAGCCAAAGCACAGGGGGGAAAGAACTTGAGCCCCGACCGAACCCTAGCTTTCTCCGACGGCCGACCGAAGCGGACCACAATTCTCAGAGCAAAACCCACCCATAAACAACACCGAACAAGCAATTCACACCGAGAAAACCTCCCACAAAAGCATGAAGCGACAGAGATTGAGCGGAAACTTCACCTTCTTGAGGTGAGATTGAACGGCGGGAGAAATCTGGCGGAAGTTCTTGAGGGAATCGTAGCTCCAGCCGTTGCGATTGCTCGATTGGAAGAAGGAAGCGAACGCGTCCATGGCGATTCGATTGGTTGCGAGAACGATCGAGAGCGGGAGAGAGAGAGAGAGAGAACTTTTGCAGGCGAATCGCGAATTCTTCGACCAACTCGTTCGATTGCTGCGTGAACCGATGGATTTAGGGCTCGCGTTTGTTTGTTTTATACATGAATTTCGTCTTCTTGGGAGCGGCTAGATTGTTCGGGATCTTTCCAGGTCGAATTACGTCCATGCCCTTCGGGCAGTTCGAGTTCGACCCGGATCCGATTGACCATATTGAAATAGTAGAGCCCGATGGAGTTTTAATCTGGCTCTTTGCATTGTTTGGTTAGTTCATTGAGTTTCAATCAATAAAAGACCAGCTTAGTCCCAAAATCCAACCATATGAGGAAACAATGTGATTAGCCTTTGCAAAAGTAAATACATAAAAAGGATCATCCAAAAAAATTAAGTATGCGTGCAAGAAAAGTTCATTATGACACACTAAGACAGTTCACTTTGAATGGGATTAGACTTAATGCACCTGTACGTGTGCCCGAGTTTTTCACATTAATTTTTAGATTAATTTTTCAATAAATGTTGTATAATTTGCTAAAAAACTACAGGCTTGTTTGTTTGTGCTTTCTAATAAGTACAAAAAGACTTTTTGATTTTCCACTCTAATTTGACAATATCGTCCAAGTTTCAAAGAAAAATGAAAAATTAATATGTCAATATACAAGCCAAGTCCACAAGATTTAAATTACCCGAAAAATAAAAGTCTATCCCAACACTAACAAAGGTGCATCGGTGCTACTATAAATAAGAAAGTGACATTTCTAAATCTAAGGAAGAAGCAAGATATTTTAAAATTGAAATGATAACATAAAATTGCAAATGTCGACGTTTTTTACGGATATAAAATTCATAAAATAAACAAAATATCCCTGTTTGAGAAAGAAAAAATCTATCAACATCATAAAATAAAAAAAAAGGAGGTAGTCTTTGTTTTATGTAATAGTATAGATAGTGCAGATAATAAACAATTGATATAGTGAAAATGTAATAAGACTCAGTACAATAAAGAGTAAAAGAAAAATAATAAGGAAAAGAGATTGAGAAAGGGAAAAGAAAAACCTGAATATTTGAGTCTTGAAGAGACTTTTTTTTGGGTCTATAGTCTTGAAGAGACCTACCATAAAATGAAAAAAAAAAAAAAAGATTTGTGTATCTTTCTCGCTTAGACAAATAAATTCATCTTTTTTTCACCCCAGATATATCATTGGCGATAACTTTTATGGCGTCAATAACGAACGAATAAACAACTGGTCGAACCCGATTTGCAAATACGGGTCAAGGATAAGCGAGTGAAAAGCTCCAAAATTCAGGGGCATAAGAGGAAATAGGAAGTTGGAGATAACCTGGAAATTTCGTGGCAACGAGAACTCGGCAAAACCGGCGATGACTTTGGTTTTGTTGACGAGAATCATTTAATGAAACGACTTGTCGCTTTCGCGTCGCCTTCGCATCGCTTTCGCATCGCTTTCTTGCTAAGTAATCCCGGAAATATCATAGACCAAAAAAAAAAACCAGGAACTATCAAGGCCTATAACTCTTGATTACGTGGAAAATGTCACGTCAACTTGACCAGTAAAAAGTCGCCACGTCATTTCTTCTTTGTTTCGTTGGATGCTACCATTGTAACATACGATATGGACTTCAACTGACCAAATATCTGAATTTCGAAATTTAATTACTAAATTGTTAAGTAGTAGAGGTGATCGTGATCATTGATTTGGACCGAATCATGTTGGGCAGTCAGGTTGGCCTAGCCCCAATCAACAAAATATATCTCGGATTGATTGGGTGCGTTTGACTCGAGTCTCGTTTTGATTGAGCATTATAATTAAACGTTTTCACGCCTACCCACATTAATTTTTGGGCCGGTCTAAAATCATGTTTGCAAAATGTAAAACTGTGATTAGACATATTATGTAGATGAGTTATCACAATACCCGCCCAATCATCCATATCTGTAGTCGGCTATTTCACTTTATCAATTTGTAATTATTGATATACTCAAACTAAGCATCCAATGAGAGGATTATGTCTAATTATATATTGGGTTGGAACAATATTCATTGATTGTGTTAGCTGGTTTGTAACATCTACACCATAAACAATTTATAGCATGGCATATATTGCAACTCCCACAAGATAAAATTTTGTTGTGGTCTTTAAACTTTAGTGGAATATGTTGCCAATCGGACCACTAACTATGTACACAAATTTAGTAATCTCGTGTTATGTGGAATTAATATATATTAAAGTTAAATAATTTCTCATTTAATATCCTTAACTAGAAAATATATTGATGTCGCCGTGGAAACTGTCAATCTAACGATGCCCAATAGCTGGAAGGACACGCAAAAATTAACTTACTGCACCTGGAATCAATTCATACTATTATTCATGGGCCATGAAAGAACGTGCATAATTGTTTTTAACTCAGAGATCAATTGCCAATCACTTTTTCTTTTTTCTGAATTATTCTTTTTCCTAAGGAAAAAAGAAACATTAGGACACATCCTTCTTTTTTGTTTTAATATATTTGAAGCAACTAGGTTGCTAGTAAGATTTCTGAACTCTTTTCCTTAGTAAATCAAATTGGGAAAGTCACACGAAAAGCAAAAAAAGTAAAAAACATCTATCTTGCATAGTTGTAAGGAAGACAGCTTGCAGTTACCTCGAATTGCCATATCGACTTGTTTAGGGAAGAAAATCCAAGTAATGTTATATTTTACGGCATACGTGTAATAGCTTACCAAAGTGACATAAAGACAATCCACTGATTCAAACATTGCACAACAATTAGAAGAAGAAGAAGATTTTTTTTTTCTTCCATACTTGATTTGTGTTTAATTAAAAACTTAAAATAGCGTACCATTGCCAAATCCGGAGCTAAATTGGACTAAACCTTCCTAATTTATAAGTACACACTCCACCACAAATACCCAACTCTCCCCCCTCCTGCATGAATCCTTCAACCTACATAGCCAGCAAAAGTAGGGGAGAAATGAGAACCCTAAAGATGGGTCAAACTCCTCACAAACACCCCATTCTCCTTCTGTTCATCACCGTCATCGTTTACGTCTCGGCGTTTGGACCCGAGACGCAAGAGTTGATCGACACCATTTGCCACCAGATGGAGGACTACGGGTTCTGCAACAAATGCTTCTCCGAACATATCTTCACATCCGAGACCGACATGCACGGCCTGGCTCAGATAGCCATAGAGCGGAGCCTGAACAACGTGTCCACCACGCTGGTTTTCGCCAAGCAAACCTTGCGGGACGCGACCGACCAAGAACTGGTAGATTATCTCAAGACTTGCATCAATGGGTACCTGTCAATTTTGGACATGATAGAGAACGCAAACAATGTCTTTAGGGACAAGAACTACAGCGCTGTGTTGACAAACTTTCTGAATTCGGCGAAGGTGCAAGCGACTCAATGCGGAAAGTACGGTAACAGCCACGGGATTTCGAATCCTCTCTACGAGGATAACAGAGAGGAGAGGATTCTTATCGCCATGGGTGTTGCGACTGCATACAGTTTACTTCACAAAGAAGGAGCGTGACATTAAGCTTTGGTTATATAGTGTTTCAAGTGATTGATTATTTCATTTTCATTTGTTTTTATTATTATTCTTTTTGCTTTTTATAACATTTTGTGTTGTTCAAATACGGCTTCCTATCAAATTGCGTCGTGATTGAATTCTATGAATTTTAATTTTTAAATTTTAATTTGCATGCATGCTAATGATGTGGCGAAGTTCCTAAGGGTGAGAAAATATTCAGTTGTATCAAAGCACCACGTCAGCCACGAAAATGGCGCGCAATTATCTAATTAAATCCACTCACGGTGTGACACGTGTCAAGTATTGTAATTAAACAAAACACCCTGTAAAAGCTGGAGTTGGGGATCATAAATGCACGGAAGTTTTATTAAAAATTTTGAAAAAGAAACATAATGATGCACTCACCGCATATTTTCTCCTCATGGATAGCGTGCTTTCGCAGTTGACGTTTTACGGTTTTTTTACTTCGTGACAAAGGAAAAGAAAGAAAAAAAGAGAGAGAGATTGATTGGCTATTCCAGCTGAGAGTCGACAATACGACAAATTCACTTTATGCAAGTTGACTTGATATGAGCAACTTCAATTATATTGTCATGATGTAAAATCAATACACATGCTAGATAATATATATATTCGTAGTGTGATTTTTATAAAAACCTTGTCCAAAAAGTCCTACACCTATTATACAACGACCAATTCAGTAAAAAAACTTTTCAATTTGACTAATTTAACAATAAACCGTTTGTCAATTTGCCAATTGCTCATTCTTGCCAATTTTGGACATAATGATCCAATCAATGTCAGTCATCTTACATGGCATGATCGGTACTGACGTAAATAATTTTTTTAATTTTTTTTCCTTCTCTTATCTTATCTTTTTTTTCTTTTTTCTTTTTTACCTATTTCCCTTCGATGATGGCCATACCTTAGCAATGGTTGGATGAGGGAAATAGAAAAAAAAGAAAAAAGAAAAAAATCAGAAAATTTTAAAAAATAATTACAAAAATCGTTCACATTAGTGCCGGCCGTTTTATGTTCATATTAGCGATTTCCGACTAAATTTGGCCGAAATAATTATATTGGCAAATTGTCAAAAGGTTTAGGACTAAATTGACCAAATTAAAAAAGTTTAGAACTAAACTGGCCACCATACAATAGGTTTAAGATTTTTTGGACAACTATTCCATGAAATTTACTAGGGGCGTGTAAAGAAATCAGGAACCGCCAGGATCGGCTCAGAATCGATGGTTCCTAAGAGAACCAATTAAGTTCCTAGTTTTAGGTGTGGAACAGCCCACCCAAACTGGACCAGACCAGTATATAATAATATAT
>BCNH02000003.1:6001596-6028583 GCA_001662345.2 Metrosideros polymorpha var. glaberrima
AAAAATAATTACAAAATTTTAAAAAGATATTAAAATATTATTATTTCTCTTTCAGAAGTAAAAATTTACCAAACGCATTTTTATTCCAGAAATCAACTTCTTGAATAGAAATAGAGAAATCAACTTATGGCCAGAAGTTGATTTCTAGAGGAGAATGATTACCATTCACCCTCTTACTCTCTTACTCTTATCTTGGCCTCTACTATCTCTCGTCTCAAACTTTCAGTGCCTTACTCTCACCTTGGTCTCTCTGTCTCCATTTTCGTTTCTTGACTCACGGCCTTGACTCCCATCAACTCACGGTCTCGACTCTCAATCCCATCAACTCATGGCCACGCCTGTGGCCGTTCATCACCTCCCTCTTTCGCTCTTGGTCGCCTTCATTTGCTTGGTGGGACCAGTTCCATCAATCCATCCAGGAATTGGATCGGACCGATGGTCCGATTCTCAGGTGGATCTATAGAACCAACGAGCGATTCTCGATTTCAATTTTTCAGAATCAGTATTTAGTAGGTAGTTCATTGTTCAAGGGTGGGAACCGCTCATCGGGACCATGCTCACTCCTAAATTGTGCCACTCAAAATATGGCAACAACATATCATTATTAAAGGCAAAACGTATTTGCTAGTAAATGTGTATACACACAAATAAAATTGACATTTGAAAGATTAAGCATTATGAAATACTTGAATTATTACATAAATACAAGAAATTATTGACTAAAATGCACTATACTAACATTGAAATAAATATGTAAGGATAGAGAAAAATATTTTTATCACAATTCATCCTTAAATTAAGGCTATATATAGCAAAGAATTCCACTGTAATTAGCACATCGCACATCTCAATTAGTCACTCAATAACAAGCGAAAGGAAATATATATAGTTATTCATAAGTTAAGTCCAAACTACCAATAAAATACAGATTTAAAATATAAAAGCCTTTTAGCATCTAGGGACGCTGCCCCTTAAGACCCCTACTTGCTTACTAGGAAGCAGGACCCGTGCTTTCTTATTAATGGGGAGTATGAGTCACACTCCAACACATTTTCTTTTTTTTGTTTTAATATATTTGAAGCAACTAGGTTGCTAGTAAGATTTCTAAAATCTTTTCCTTAGTAAATCAAATTGGGAAAGTTATACGAAAAGCGAAAAAAAAAACATCGATCTTGCATAGTTGTAAGGAAGACAGTTTGCAATTACCTCGTATTGCCATACCGACTTGTTTGGGGAAGAAAATCCAAGTAATGTTATATTTTACGGCATACGTGTAATAGCTTACCAAAGTGACATGAAGACAATCCACTTGTTCAAACATTGCACAACAATTAGAAGAAGAAGAAGAAGATTTTTTTTTCTTCCATACTTGATTTGTGTTTAATTAAAAACGTAAAATAGCACACCATTGCCAAATCCGGAGCTAAATTGGACTAAACCTTCCAAATTTATAAGTACACACTCCACCACAAATACCCAACTCTCCCCCTCTTGCATGAATCCTTCAACCTATATAGCCAGCAAAAGAAGGGGAGAAATGAGAACCCTAAAGATGGGTCAAGCTCCTCACAAACACCCCGTTTTCCTTCTGTTCATCGTTGTCATCGTATGCGTCTCAGTGTTCGAACCCGAGACGCAGGAGTTGATCGACACCACTTGCCACCAGATGGAGGACTACGGGTTTTGCAACAAATGCTTGTCCGAACATATCTCCACACCCGAGATCGACATGCACAGCCTGGCGCAAATAGCCATAGAGTAGAGCCTGAACAACATGTCCACCACACTAGTTTTCGCCAAGCAAACCTTACACGACGCGACTGACCAAGAACTGGTGGACTATCTCAAGATCTGCATCAATGGGTACCTGTCCATTCTGGACATGATAGAGAACGCGGACAATGTCTTTAGGGATAAGAACTATAGCGTCGTGTTGACCAACTTCTTGAATTTGGCGAAGTTGCAAGCGACTCAGTGCGGACAGTACAGCAATAGCCATGGGATTCCAAATCCTCTCTACGAGGATAACAGGGAGGAGAGGATTCTTATCACCATGGGTGTTGCAACTACAGACAGTCTACTTCAGAAAGGAAGAGCAAGACATTAGCTTTATTTATAGAAAAATGCTTATGTGACTGTTCTTAATTTACTGTAAGAAAAACATCAGTGTTGGGCTACAAAAAAAAATAACAAATAACAAATGATTAGAAATTGTTATGGAGTCCACTTTTAAAAAAATTTGTGGCTATGTTTCAAGTGATTGATTACTTCCTTTTCAATTCTTTTTTTTAATTATTATTCTTTTTGCTTTTTATAACGTTTGGTGTTGTTCAAATATAGGTAGCTATCAAATTGTGTCGTGATTGACACGTCAGCATCGATCAGTGTCCATGTCGGCCGGTACCCATATCAGCGCTGGCCGGCCAAAATTCGCCGAATAGACTAAATTGGAACAATTAGAAAAGGCTTAGGACTGAACTGGCAAAAAAAATTATGATTGAATTGGCATAATTATAATAAATTTAGGACTTTTTTTTTTTTGTAATCATCCCTATGATGTATTATACTCGTGTAAAAGTACTTCAACTTTTTATATATATTCTACATTTTTACCAATCAATTAATGAGGTACCAAGTAAATTATCAGGATGTCGACATATGTCCTTTTAAATCTAAAGAGTCAATCTCATCTTATGCCTCTAAATCGATTGAGACACATTAAGATGTAGAGGATCTATGTTAAGCTCTGATTTTGCGGCAGTGCCTGATTAGGAAAAGTTACTATTACTGTTACAAGTACCGAAGACGTATATATATATTTTTTTCCCTTATTAAGGTCGTCTTTTTCGTGGAGATTTTTTTATAAAGTTTAATTTTCTTATGAATAATAAACGAGGTGCGGTTGCCCTATAATCCCTCGTCCCAGTTTAGGAAAGAAATGTCACTGAGTATAGTCTTTTAATAATTATCTTACTAGATAACGAGAACTTATGCAATATTTTCTTACCTTAAATAGGAAATTGCCTTGGAAACATTTCTACCATATAATTCACATCCTTTCTCTTCTAAATAAATTTGTTGCCACTTTCTGATAAAAAGAAATTATTGCCACTACAATATACAGTATATAAACCCTATTTTCCTCCTCTTCATTCATGCAAACTCATTACGTACATTCGAAAGAGCAAAAGCCGGAGAAAGAATCAAAGAAACATGGAACACTCCATTCCCGCTCTCTTCTTCACCTTCCTTCTCTTCTCGAACGCCCTCGCCGTCGGCCCGCAGACGCAGCAGCTGATCGACCAGATCTGCCGCCAGACCGAGGACTACGGCTTCTGCAACAAGACCTTCAACGGGCACATCTCCGGCCAAGAGACGGACATGCAAGGCCTCGCTCAGATAGCCCTAGAACAAGGCCTGGAGAACGACACCAACACCCTGATCTTCGCGAGGCAGCTCACGGGGCAAGTGACCGACAAGGATCTCCTGAACTACATCCTGAACTGCATCAACGGGTACTTGGAAATCTTGGAACCGTTCCAGGACGGGCTCAAATCGCTCGGCGAGAGGAACTATTCGGCCCTCCTCGAGCACTTGAGAGGCACGCCGCAGGCGCATGGAAGCAAGTGCGGGGCATTCATGGGCAGAGTTCCGAACCCTTTGAATGAGCGGAATAGGGAGATGAGGATTCTCATCACCATGTCTCTGAACGCTGCTTATATACTCAGTCGAGAAAGAGTTTGAATTGCTAAAGCCAAGCATGGCGATATGTGTGTTATTCTGTTGAAGAGATCTAGGATGTACAAGTAACAATAACGGCACCGTTGAATACAATCATAGGCAGCGGACATTAAATGAAGGAATGAAAATCGGTATGAATTGCTACTCATACATATCTTCGAATTCAAGAAGAGGAAAGGAAATAATATAATCCAAGATCGAATCCAATTTTCTCGATCAACATCGTTGTCCGACCGTCAACAGCTGCGTCGGCATGGCAAATCGACACAAGGGGCAAGAATTGCTCTTCTCTAACCACTGCTTGATGCATTCTATATGATAAACGTGCGAGCAGGGCATTTTCGTCGCGTCCGTCCCGCCCCCAAGCTCCTCCATGCAGATGGTGCACTCGCTTGTCGGATCGCCATCATTCACCCTAATTCTCTCCAAAGCCTCGATGGAAGATTTCGTCGCCGGCTCGAAACACAAAGTTTGTTCCTCGAACGATGGCGATAGTTCTTCTCCCAAGAGTACATGAGTCACGGCGTAGATGGTTACTTCCATATGGACGAGATTGGCGCCGTCATTGGCAGGGGTCGTGGTCATTCGAACCGCCTTGTCGTATATCTTTCCGATGATCGGCGGCTGATACTCCACAGGAACTCCAAATGCAGACAGAATAATGGATAAAAACTGTGCATTGCATTACAAGGGATGGGGTTAGTGCATGATGGACCTTCGCGTTTACAATTCATCTCTGATATTGTTTACAATTCTTCTAATAATATCAATCGATTCGCAAGAAATTATGAAAGGCAAAATATTGTTCCTTGTAAAAAGCATGCCCGCCTGCTCACGTGTTTTCGAGGATTAATCAGATGCCGAAAAAGTTTAGGATAGACTATCGAAATTAATTTTTGTACTAAACAACCTTGGATTACAATAACCAAAGTAAGGACATCGACCGGCAGTTTGAATAAAACTTCGAAAAGTCAACGCTACTCTGCTCGTTCCATTCATCGGTAAATCACATATGATCGGGGTTTCTATCAAAGTCTGTGTAAATGTGCAACGTTGTCAAGATCCAAACCTGGCCACCGCTCCAGAGAAGCTCGTCGGACCAAAACCGAGTGGGCCATGCGGACGGGGGCGCGTGATGAATCCATGCCCGACCCCTGCGCCGGTGGATGTATTTGAGTGCAAAATTCAACTGGAACGCGATCCGACGATCGCCGCTGGTACTCAAGTTGCTCGCCGTATGCATTCTTCGCGCACTCGTGATCTGGGATTCGTAGTAAGTGGAAGTGGCCATGCATCAGAAGAGTTGGTAATGCAGAAATTGAAAGCACTGGGGTGGTCTGAGGACACGGTCGTTTTGGCTCGTCGGTCGAAGTGAAGCAATTCGAGGGCTTTGAAGTTCATAATGCAAATCATGAGGATTGGGTCTATATATATGTAAGGTTTTTCCTAGTTCGAGTAGAACTTGTCCAGAGAAAAACAGAAATTGATTGAATTAGATTGAGTCCTGCTTTGATTGGGAAACCGAGAGCTAGTGGATAAAGGGCTTTGAGTCAACTGAAGACAAATTTCAAACATGATCACATCCGCATAACTTTTTGGGATAATTGCATTGGAAGTACTAGAAACTTATCATGAAAGTGCAATTGAGTCTTAATTTTTTTTTAAATGCATTTAAGTTCTAAAGCTTGTCAAGAATTGCAACTAAGTTATAAAACGTGTCTAATTAATCCAATCAAACCATTCTGTTGATTGCGATTTTTAAAAATTTTAAAACTGCATTGCACCTTCGTGATAAATTTTAAAATTTAATTACATCGTTTGAAAGCTTTAGGACTTAATTGCACTTTCATGATAAGTATTAAGACCTGATTGCACTTTTTAAAAATTTTAAAATTCAATTGCACTTTCGTGACAAATTTTAAAAACTTTTAGTGCACTTACTCCTAACTTTTGAATTTTTTCAACGATGACGTTGACAGGACGACAAGAGAACCTCTGCAATTGGATAATAATGAGCACCATGGACCAGATATTAACAGACCAGATCGCACGGCGATCACCCCGTGCACTTGACTCCTTTCCAAACATCTTTCGTAGTTTCGAGTCCAACCTTCGACACGTCGAAGTTTTTCCTGCGTGATTTTCTAAACATTGCTGCTAATGTGAGACCATACAAATTCGCGCACATACTGTTTTATGAACAAGAGCACTTCCTAGTTAGGGAATAGAAAAGATGGTTGCTGCTAGATAATGTTCTATGGGAAGATTTTGATTGTTACCGGAGTTCCATGTTTAGTTTGAAGCTCTTCCATACCAGCTTTGCATCTTTACAAATTCAGAAAGAGACTATTTACCATGTAATAAACTCGGCAGAGACGCAGGGGAGAAGATCTATAGAAAGAATAAAGCAAACAAGCGAACGTTCTAGCCGGGCTTAAATTTATTTACAAGGAACTAAACCAACCACCTGCCTCTTGCAGCTTTGACCGGTCGCTACTCATTCTGCAGGTCGGGACGAGTACAAGAAGGCTAACATGAATCCGATCATTACCCCGACGAAAGCCACGGCGAGTGCAGCCGTGAAGGAGAAGCCTCGGCCACTTCTTCGATATCTTTGTGTTCTCATCATGTCCTACAAAGATTGGGGAATGGAAACTATAATTAATCCAAGAAAGACGATATCGTAGCGACACATTGTTCATCGTTTAAAAGCCTTTTCAAATCAGACGATTGACAGAATCTTGAATAATCTCCTCAATCAGTCACCAAAACAAATTTTTCTATATTCAACTGCAGTATTTTTCCCTTCCAATAGAGAAAAACACCCGAAGGAGGACCAAAAAACTCATCTTCACAGTGTCTCTGGTACTTGCTTCATTGCTTACCATGTTAAGTATTAAATGCAGAAAATATATTTTGCCATCATTTACTTTACTGCCAGCGGGTATCAAGCTACCATTTTCCCCCTTCTTTATTTCCCCCCTTTTGCCCTCCAATTGATATGCTAGTGGACTAAAGCTTACACAATAACAGATGAACTCACAAGATCTTTCTGCAACAACTGGGTTTGCCGAACAGCAGCATCCCTCTCATCCTTCATCCGCTGCAAAGCCAGACTCTAAAAAGAGAAGGAAATAATAGGCCGATTGTTAATCACCAAAAAGAGCACTTATCATCGCAATTCAGATTAAAAAAGAACTTTCATTCAAAAGTTTTCGTAAAGATGTAGCTACATTGCTGCCTAAGATTTTTGGCAAAAGATGAAACGAAACACTGACAGAGAGGAGAAAAATGAACAACAAAAGAAGTCTCTACTCAAAACGTAATTAACTGATGGAGAGAAGAAAATCAGATAAGTGGCTTCTCTGCAAAACAAGTTTCACAACAGCCATGGCAGATACAGAGGGACAAAGAACTAGGACAGGCAATGCCAGATATGCATGCCTGCTGGCAGTAGGACGGCATACAAAGCTCATCCCACGTTCTCTGCTTGTAAATTGAGCACTCGTTCTTCTTTTAGATAATTATCAGAATATCTTATTCTCACTGGATCAGTTCGATACCTTTGAGTTCTTAGTTAGAAAAGAAAAACTCTCCTGGGATGAAGTATCCACCGGGAGAGAACATTTTCTATAACTCTTTCCTCGTAAATTGTGCTACTACACATCTATCAGCAGCTCATTTCACCATCTAATTACACTTCAGAAATACGTCTACCCAAATTTACCATGAGAGTGCATACTTCAATGTTCTATTAGGTCAAGGCTCTTCTCGGTTTGGAGATAGTGAGCTTTCAGAGCATGACAAGCAAATTGACCAAAAACTTTCAACAAAATCCTAGACAACCTTTAAAGTCTAACTACACAAGGGCCAAAATGAGCTCACCACGTCATTATCAGAACTTTGTATCGAGCCCCTAAAGGCTTCCTCTCCGGACTTTTCTCGAGGTGATCTGGGAAAAATATAAACAACTGCGAGTCTGCATTCCTCTACTAATCTTCCACCACCCTTATTGAACTGGATATGACATAAACATCAAGTCAACACAGAGAAAGAATGCCATTATCCAGTTTCCAGAGTTAATAAATAATCAATTGTCAGAGAATTCATTCTCACAGTATCAGGCGGAAGTTCTTTGCCATCAGTATTAGGAGGCACTACGGTGCTTTGAAGAAGAAATTTGTCCTTGCATTGCAAATCAGGCGGGTATTCTTGTTGGGCTTGGAGAGTAACTTCACATCAACATAAAAACGCACATCAGAAATAAAAATGGTGAGGAAGTTCCAGAAAAATATCAAAAGGCAAAGTGCTGAAAGAAGCATTTGTCAAAAAACACATCTATCAGAATGAAATGAAGCCATCATGAAAAGATAGTCTGTTGACATAATAAGCAGTACCTCTTATTAGACAGGCATCTTGAGGTTGTATCGTACAAGAGTTGGGTCGTACAAAGTATTTTTTAGGTGAAGTCGTTTTAACCTAGCAAAAGGAAAGACTTGAGAACAAATTGAGGCTGAATTGTACCAAGAAAAGCATAATAGGAATAATTTAAATCTAAATGAGGCTTTAGAAGTTTGATTTAATTTAGGAAGGTAGATGTAGAACTCAAAAGGGATATATTTATGCACGAATGTGCACAAGCCAAAACATCAACCAAAGTGTACCTTAAATGCAACATGGTGTTCTGTGTTGTTCACAACTTTGAGGTCGCAATAGCTCTGCTTTCCCAGCTCAACTGGTTACATGAATTTGAACATCAGAAGTCCATCCATTAACATGAGAGAGATAGAAAGGAAGGCACTTAGGTCACAAAGTAAGAAAGAGCTGACATAAACAGACAATTTTCATATATCAAACTCTCCCTGTAATCATGCAACGCAGTATATCCCGCATGTTCCAGTCTCTTCCTCTATAAAAATAACAATTCTTTGACGCATTGTTTACAGGTAGACAGCAAAAGATCATGTTTCCGGATAGCTAACCTGATTTTACCAGTCAAAATGCAAACATGATAAAATTTGAATCTTCCCTATATCATGGAGAAGAATGCACAATTTATTCCATTATTAAGGACGAAAGAGACACCACTATCCAGTTTATATCCATAAGCACAACCAAAGAAATAATGAAAGGAAAACGAGGGTGCAATTCAAGTGCATAAGCATTACTAAATGCAGAAATGATGTGACAACATGCCTTCCCCTGCAATAGACCCAGTATTTGGCTCTCAACCAAATAAAAACTTCACTGTCCTTGGCCTCCTTAACAATACACCCAGAATCATGTCTATTTGGAACAAGAGATACCCTTACTACCCTGAAGTGATATTAAGGCTGGAAGATCTTGCTCAACTAGAAATGGAGCGCACCATTAGGAGTGAGGGTTGAGTTTAGAATGTTTCAAAAAGCACCCAAAAACCCAAGGGGCTAACTGCAACTGACCCGCACCTACTCTCATTGGTCGCTGATAAAATGATCATTAACTGTTCACAGATCACTACCCTCCTATAATTGTAAAGATTTGAAACTAACAGTTTGGAGAATCCTATAATTATACTGAATAACAAGTACTGGGAGCGCAATCCACCTGGCAACTGCTCCATTGGGCATTCATTTATATTCCTTCACAAGAAACATTTTACCTTATGATTCATATGCTTTTTCCAAATTAAAAAGCCAACTCTCTCCTGAGATTCTCAAAACCGTCTGCCAATGGTTGAAGTGAATTAGAAATAAGCACCAGCTAGCATCAGATAAATACTTCCCCCTCCCCCGTATCCTTTTAACGCACAGCCCTGACTTCAATGTTAATGTCTACATTCTTTAACACCCCAGACCCTTGCCGTGGTAGCCAGAACAACATTACAATCTCATGGGAATGATTTTCGTATAGATATTTCGTGAGATTCATACATCCTAATCATCCACGCAGCCTTTTCTCAAGTTTCTACACATTGTCATCTTCCAATCTCCTCAAAGGAGGGCAGGCCTAAAAAAGCACTTGAAAAGATCTTCTCACTTCACAACCATGTCAAAACCCACCAGCTTCTGCATACTGAGGCCGATTTGCCATGCATTTCTGGCCTGAAAGAAGAGTACCAGCCTGATGAGACCTTCTTCCATCAGTCCAAGATTGTCCTAGGAGTAAGGTGACAGGATCTAGACACGACTGCGAAGGACTTTCTCTGAGCAAAATTTACACTTTAGCCGGTTTACACAGAATTCTAATAGCAGCGCATTACTCATCGGCAGAAAACGTGATGAACTTTTTCATCTTTACAATGTTTCCTTTCGTAACTTCAGTGCCACCCTATTCTCTAAATCGAGCAAAACCGAGGAGAAGATGAATTCACTCACATGCCATCTACCTGAAATCTGCTAATTACTAATGAAACCGACAACGCAGAGAGAGAGAGACAGAGAGAGACAGAGACAGAGACAGAGAGGTACTGGTGAATTTGAGCTCGTCGGGATGAACAGAGATCAGAGGACGACCGGCGTCAGCCATTTGGGTCACCCCACTGATGCCGTAGAGATCACCCCTTTTTCTCCAGCAACCCCACGAACCCTCTAGTGATTGGTCAGCCCCAAGTCATTCACCGCCATAGACAAAAGAAACCATAACCTCCGTCAGAGAGAGAGAGAGAGAGAGAGTGTGTTGCCTCGTTGTCCGCTTGCCGTATCCGAATCTTATAGGTCCAAGAAAAGATCAGCACTACCAATTACGCATAAAAGAACTCACGTCAAGTTAGCGAAACCCGGCAAGAGTTCGTAGAAAGACAGATGCAGCAACGTAATCTGTAGACTTCGTGGGTGATCACCAGATCAAGAACCGTTCCGACCATAAACATCGAAGGTTGGAAAGTGGCGGCAGAACCCCAAAGGGTTGGTGGTACATCAAGCACGAGCGTATCAGCGCTTTGAATCTTGCGCAAGCCAAGTTCTAAATGGTGGGTAGAGAAATTCGAGAGAAGCTATAGAATAGAATGATTTGCCCAAGCTGACTTATCTCAGGAGGTTGCTTAACCAAAAAATCATAAACTATGTCCCCATTTACACATTTACTCTAAAAAAAATTTCTGGTGACACAAAAAATTTCAAACTTATAACCGTGTGACACATTTGCCCTCCATCAAAATTTCATTCATGAGAATCGATTAAAATCTACCTCTATGGATACCGTTATTTTGACTGAAAAATCATTTAATGAAATCTTGACGATGGTAAATGTGTCACATAGGTATAAGTTTAGGATATTTTGTGACTTATACTCAAAAAAAAAATTTGTCCTTTGCTTTCAAGACACTCCCCCAGTTAGTTTATTGGGACGTTTAGCTTGTCATGGAAACAGCCGCCCGCGATCCTCATGAAAATGGGAATTTGTACACGGCTAGTTGTATTTGGCGTCTTGCCTTAGCAATTAGGGAAAGCACCAATAATCCGGCACTAAATAATCATTAATTAAATTAATCATCATTATAGTTGCCCGTACGCTACCAATAGACATCCATCGGTAGAGTCATTCTTATTCTAATCACGACAAAAGAGAAGCATTTTTTTTAAGAAGTTAAATAGCCTCTCTCTTAAGTTTCGATCAAAAAAAAAAATTAAAAAATAGCTTCTCTTAAGCAAGCATTAGCCAGACTAATGTATTGTCTTAATAATCCCGCGGGCTCTCTTCCTTGTGTCCATCTGGTCCGAACCAGTGGTCCGAGGGCCCGGCCCAGATCAACAGGCCTAAATCTTGGCTCAAGCCCAACTTCGTCCCGGCCCGGCCCGGCCCGGGCGCACCTTTCGCGCGCTTCCATGTCTCCCCAACGGCCACCCAGAAGCACACAGCGACGATCGTTGGGTCCTGCGTGGCACTCAAGCAATTCCCCTCTTCCCATCGAGGTTGCCACGTGTCCGACCTCCTCTTGCAACCTTCGTCTCCACACAAAACACCACACTCTCTCTCTCTGTCCCCGTCAACCTCGGACTCCCTTTCATACCCCCCCTCTCTCTCTCCCTCCTCCCTCCTCTTCTCGACAGAGTGCTCGTCACATCAATCCAATCATGGGTCTCTACGTCGATCCGTTGCTGAATCTGCTCGATGTCTCGTGATCGGTAACAACATCACTCCCCGAGCTCCTCTTCTTGCTTTGGATTGTGTCGTTAGTTGTTGATTCTTTGGGTTCTTGGCCCTGGGAATATGAAAGGGGGTGCGAATATCCTTGACGATCGTTTCGCTAAATTTATCTGCGAAAGTGATTAAAAGAGCTTCGACCGGGCTTTTTTGTGGACTGTTTTAATCAAAGGGGATTGAAGTTTCGCATTTTTTGGCTGGTTTGAAAGAAATGTCTCCCGGATTTGATGCTACGAGAGGAACCCCACCTGGGATTTTGCTCATTAAGAGAATTAGGGGCAGGAATTGGAGCTTCAAGACTTATAGATACGCGGTCTTGCTCATTACATTCATTGCATATGCTTGTTATCATGCTTCTCGGAAGCCTAGTAGCATTGTGAAGAGTGTCCTGTATCCCGAACCCACGACTGTCGATGCACAGCACTCTTGGCCATTGGGCGAAGTTTTTGTGAGGGAAGAGTTACGGAATGGTGGTAATGTGACTGGTAGATCCAAGTACATGGGTTGGGCTCCCTTCAATGGCCCTGATGGAATGTCGAAATTGGGCGAAATTGACGTCGCGTTTTTGGCCTGTTATTCTATGGGGATGTACGTCGCGGGCCATTTAGGCGATACATTGGACTTGCGGTTGTTCTTGACGACTGGAATGATTGGCAGTGGCATTTTTGTGGCGCTCTTTGGGATGGGATATTTTTGGAATGTGCATGTTTTCGGATTTTATTTGGCTATGCAAATGGTTGCCGGGTTGTTCCAAGCAACCGGGTGGCCGTCAGTGGTGGCTGTTATTGGCAATTGGTTCGGGAAGAGGAAGAGGGGTTTGATAATGGGCATGTGGAATGCACATACTTCGGTGGGGAATATTAGCGGTTCCCTTCTCGCGGCGAGTGTCTTGGATCACGGGTGGGGCTGGTCATTCATTGTTCCCGGCGGCTTGATCTTTCTTGGAGGGATACTGGTTTTCCTGTTCTTGGCTGCATATCCAGAGGATGTTGGATTTCCTTATCCGAATGATCCATCCAGGGCTGTAGAGACGGTTCCCTCCAATGATGTAGAATCCCAATCACGAAGTTCCTTGGTTGTTTCTGGGACTAAGAGAAGTGTCGGGCTTGTTCAAGCCTGTTCGATCCCGGGAGTGATTCCATTTGCGCTGTGCTTATTCTTCTCGAAGCTGGTGGCTTATACCTTCCTCTATTGGTTACCATTTTATTTAAGTCAAACAGGTATCTTCTTTGCTCCTGGTTCCTTTGATTATTTGTCCTGAAAGAGAGAGTCATGTTAGGAAAATCATGTCTCACTACTGAATCTTCTTCAGGTTGTATGTCGAGCAGCTGTCATCTTATGTTCGAATAAGATTTTTCTTGCTTTTATAAAGTTTCCCAAAAATTTGGAGTGTCTGTGGAAGAAAACACTGAGAAATGGCTAATGAGTGATGTCTTCTTTGTGCTGTTTCAATGTTAGCATTACAAGTGTATCATAGCCATGAATTTATTATTTGACCAGTTATTCGCTGGCAAAGAAACCGTTCTAATTTCTAGGACAAACACTAGTTAATGACATACTTGCCTTATGATACTTATTGTCATCCGAAATAGGTCATGGTTTTCCCCTGGCCTGTCCAAACAAGGACTTAGGTTTTATTTATTTATTCTGAATTCAACAAGTTTTAAAGATCCAACATTCATGGTTTCTGACTCACTTCATTTCTCAAACTTGGCAGAAATCGGAGGTGAGTATGTCTCTGTGAAATCAGCTGGAAACCTGTCAACCCTTTTTGACGTGGGTGGAATTGTTGGGGGAATTCTCGCTGGTTATATATCGGACAAGCTCAATGCTCGGGCTATCACGGCGGCCAGTTTCATGTATGCTGCGATACCATCTATGCTGGCGTACCGCTCCTATGGGGGCATATCACGCACCGTCAACATCGTGCTCATGATGATAGCGGGTTTGTTCATAAACGGGCCATACGCGCTGATCACCACAGCGGTTTCGGCAGACCTTGGCACGCACAGTTCTCTCAAAGGGGATTCGAGGGCACTCGCCACCGTAACTGCCATTATTGATGGAACCGGATCTGTCGGAGCGGCTCTTGGCCCTTTTCTTACTGGGTTCATTTCGACAAAGGGGTGGGACGCGGTTTTCTTGATGCTAATGGCTGGTGCTCTTATCGCTGGATTGCTTTTGTCAAGGTTGGTCGTTGACGAGATTTCGGAGAAAGCGGTCAAACCAATCCCATTGTCCGATGCACAGCAAGGTTGTGGAGGTAATGTGTACTTTTCTTCTTCTCTCCTTATTAATGATCTTGATTCATAGTTCGTGGCTATGTACTCATCTGCTATGTCGTCTTTGTCAGATCCAGCAACTCAGCCTCTCCTAACCAACAAAAAATGAATGCTGATGTGGCTGCACGACAGTACACGAGACCAGGGAAATCTATAAGTAAGCTCGACGTGAAGCTGAGAAAATACCGATCGGTCACTGCAAATACGAAGCATTGTGCTTTTAGAGGTCTGGCTAACTTTGGATGTGACTCGCATTAGTCAGCTTCATAGCAATTCTGTCTGTAATAAGTGTAAGATGATGTGCCATAGGTAGAATTTTGGTTAGTATAAAGGAAATGAAATCTGAACGATTCACTCTCATACGTCAATGCTTTACTTCCTGTTATCTGATGAGTCTATATCTACTTAGTGATCATGCTTAGTCTGCACCATGGTGGACTGTCTCCAACCATTCACTCGGTACCTGAGTTCTCATGGCATGCCGGTGTTCGATGCAAGTATCGAGTCTTCAGTCCTGAAGGAATATGTCATCCACACTGTATTGCCCCAACCATAGCTCGGCCGGCAGAGGCGCAGAGCCAGAGATATAGAACCACAATTCATTGCATCTTGGTTAAGCTTCCTGAAAGGTTTTTGGGGTTCCTTTAATAATTTGCGCATAATTTTTCGCTACTTGAACTAACTGCAGCAGTACCACTTTAGAGCTGCTGATCTCGAACCGCATGAGTCGCCAGTGGCCGAACTCGTTATGCACGACCAAGTCGCTAATGATAGTAGAAGGAGATGTTGTCTTTACCCTCTCCATTTGTTCCAGTTCCCGTTTTATTTGATCAAGATTTGTAATTTTTTATGCACCGTGTTCGCTCGATCGTTCGGATCGATGGCTTTCCCCGGCTTTCATGTTGCCTGATTCTCGGCCGATTTGCTTAATTTGCAGCGAGACAGATCACAATTGGAACTTCCGACACGAGGGTCATAAGGAAGATGCACTAAGAGTACGCCGGCGTGACTCAGAAACGCAGAACAGCTCTTTTACCTCCTTTGTGATCAGAGATGGCATTACATTGTTTAAGTCCAGAACGAGTAATGGGATTTCACGTACCGACATTGGCCAAAAGAATTTGAAAAGCAAAACTTCATCCTCGGCTAGAAACAGAGATGGATTCAGAACAACTCCGGCGAAGATTCCAAAGGATGCGCATTCCGGCGATTCTCAGAACTCCGATCCTGCATCGGTTGAGAAGCTATCAGAGACAGAATTGGAAATCGAGCGATTTCGAATGATTGATCGATCGATCGAGCTTCAACTTACAATCGGATTGATTGAAAAATACAAAGAGTACTAGAGGAACTAATCAATCAACATAAGGCCAATCGAGAATTCAAGATGATTGATCACACATGATTCAACTCCAAGTTCAATCGACCAAAGCATTAGATCACGACTCCACCAGGGTACATACAAGGTCAGAGAGCCAGAGGGAGAGAGATAGAGAGAAAGCAAGCGATCGACGACTTTGCGAGACATCGATCACGCTAGGGCAAATAGTTCGTAAGGCGGATTATGTCAGCCGAGGCAATACCTGGACTGGAGAAGAACCAGAGGAGGAACGCGCACAGAACCAGCAACACAGGGATCGCGTGGACGGCGCTCTCCGCCGACCTGAGGCGCAACCGCTCCTTCCTCACCGCGTGCGACAGCGGATCGCACGTCGGCAGGTGCTCCCGCCGGTCGTCGTCTCGCTCCCCGGTCCTCGAGCGACGCGATTGCGAAGTCGTCGGCCGCGGCGTCGTCGGCGGCGAAGGAGCCTCGGAGACTCGCGACGACCGCTGCATGATCTCCCTTCTCTACCGGAACACGCGCGATCGCCGCCGAGTCGGAGGTCTCCTTGGACTTCTTCTTCGCTCTTACTGCGACGGCACGAACAGACGGGCCACGGCAGGCGAAAGTGAGGGCGAAGCTACGATTTTGACCGTCCGGGGTCGGCTGACTCAACCGGTTGCTTTCGTAAGTTCGGGTCAATTCGGTACCGCGTGCACTTATTATTGAATCGAATTAATTGGATTTAAAAAATAAAAATAAAATCTAGATTGATTAATATTGGCACGATCAATTCAATTTCGATCCAAACCAAACCAATATTTTGTTCAGTACCATCTTATCGGTGATTTTTTTTTATTGATATCTAATCACGGATTTACTTATTCTTAAACATATATTACTCATGATAGGTTCATATTAGGAGAATAGAAAGAATTTATTTATCGGCAGCTCAGGTATTTGATCCTGCAATAACATGCCTAATCATGATTTGGGTCTATTTATTTATTTTGAAACCTAAATTAAACAAAAAGCTCCTTAGTCGAATCAAATAGACGTAAGCTTAATTCTATACAATTCAATTCGACCTTTTAAAACTTTTCCTAAATAACTAGAGATTATTGACAACATCATAGAAATAAACATTACTATATCGCATGAAAAATATGTTCGAGTTGTAATAAATCTGTAGCTTTTTTGCCACAATAATGTACCAATATATTTTCTCCCCCCCAAAAAAAATGTATCCATATATGCTCACAAGAAATAGCACATAGATGATGGTATGTGAATGAGACGAATTATAAGGTGGAAACATCTAGGTATAATTCTAGTTTGATATAACATTCAAGGAACGTGGTTGTCTTTTCGGCGAGAAGGTAGAGAGGAACATGTTCAAGTGCCAAAAACTAAAGTAAAATAACGTGCTATGATCATAAGGGCTCCTTAATTACATTCTATAATTCAAGTTAGGACTAATACCCCCAATATTCTCAAACTAGTACAACAATACCACATTTAGGATGCGTTTGGTAACGTTTCTATTTCTCTATTTTTTTTTTATTCTTTTGTTTTCCGAAACAGACAAAGAATATAAATCTGTTTGGTAACGTCAGTTAATTTTTTTGTTCCCTGGAACAAAAATTATTCTTGGAAATAGATTTGGAACGGAAATAAGAAGTAAAAAATATATATATGCTTTTTTGTTCTTAGGAACAAAATGAGAAATAATGGCATTTTAGAGAAATAAGCTTAACGTAACCTAATGCTCATTTTTGCACTCACGAGTCCACTCGCCGTCACCGCCTCCAATCATCGATCACCATTGCTTGCTGCTGTTGGTCATCGGTCATTGGCCACCTCCACTGCCTCCAGTTGTCGATCATTACCGCTCGTTGCCGCCTTCGATGGGTGGTCACTACTGTTGGTCGTCGGTTACCGTTGCCTCCGGTCGCTGCCACAGGTCAAAATCACTAAATTAGAAAAATTAGAATATAAATTTTTAGGGTCGTACCAAACACATTTATATTCTTTTTCTATTTTGGGAATAGAAATTTTGTATAATTACTAAACATGTTCTTATGCTAAAAAAATCGTATAGGGTATAGAAATAGAACAAACAATTTAGAAATGTTCATGGGAATAGAAACATTACCAAAAGTGCCGTTACTCTAATCTAATTTTCGTGTAGTAAAAAATCTCAAACAAGTACACCTGATCCACATTTATCCAAAACCATTTTTTGTGTCATAGAAAATCACAAACTAATATACTAGTGTCACATTTATCCCATCTAATTTTTGTGTCACAAAAAATCCTAAATCACCAAAATCTAAAATTAGGGTACTCGCTAAAATTTGCTAATTTTGCTTGGAATTCCCGACTTTCAAAAGTATGTTAAAATCCCTAATTCTTTTACACGAAAATAAACTTAGACTAAATGTGACACGCATATGTAACATTTTAAGATTTTTTGTGATGTTAACCCTTAAATTAAACATCATTGTCCGAGCGAGATAATATAAACCGATTGTCTACAAAAGAAACGGAGTTTGAGCATTAATTTAACCAAATTCCCCCCCAAATAAAAAAAGAAAAAAATTTGAAGTGGAAGGTACGTAGGAGTTGCACCGTTCACATGTCGCCCTCACTTATTCTTTTCGTCCTTTCCTCACCACGATGTATTAATTAATTAATTAATTAACTAACATAAAGGGAAAGCTACATTCTTATAACAAAATATTCTCAATTTAAAACATATTTCGAAACTTAAATTTACGAAATTACCTGGCACTCAATACTCATTTGATTAAAAACGAAAAACGAAAATCAAATTCGAAGGAGAAAAAAGAAATTATTATTTTCGAAAAAACAAAACAAAATTTTGGCTTCTTTATAACACGTCTCTCTCCGTTCCTTTGGTGTTTCCTCTTCGTTGTTTGTTCAACTCTCTCTCCCTCTCTCTCTCCGGCGACAATCCCAGAAGAACCGGTGGAATTCTCGCCGGAAGCGGAATCAGTCTCCGCCGTGGAGCTTGAATTCTTGCGATTCGATTCGATCTCGGCTTCATCTCGCCGCCATGAATCCGGAATAGTAAGCCTTCTGGTTATCTCTTCCAATCAAACCCTCGACCGTCGGTAGTTGGTCGGTCGATTATCTTAGTTCTTTGCTTCGTTCCGTGTGATTCAGATTAGATCGGTGATAGTTTAGATCGTCTCTTTGAGGTGGATTTTTTAATGTCGCTCTTGTGATTTTTAGCCGATGATGGATCGGTGATGGCGTTTTAGTGCTGGTTCGAAAGTTGGAAGGTCTTGGGTTTCGGATCCGTTGACCTGATCGGTCAATCCTAGGCTCATAGAATCATGGAGGGATGATGTCTCTCTTCAATCGTCTAGGTTGTGAGATCATGTGGTGATAGGTTGAATTCCGTGAAATTGCGGTAGACACAGTTTGTAATTAGGAGAATTCAGCTGCGTGCGGCCGGGATTGCAATTGGCTCTTCCTGATGGTCGTGAGGAAAGCGGAATTGAGATTCCCGGCTTGGTTTTGCTAGCTGCCCAGCTGTTGAAGTACTTGCAATTATATTGAGAAGCTTGGCTGAACTAGAACATGCGGCTAATCTGCACGTAAAAGTGGCTGGCGGCTGAGAGCTCAAGATTCGTGGACATGCGTTTGGGCTTTCTCTGGAATTTAGTCCACGATGCTGATGCTCTGATGCACCAGAGATTTGTCCATGATTGGTTTCTTCCAGTTTTGTCACCCTTGATGCTTATTGCATCATTCTTCATTGTGCTGAGCATTCGGATTGACCTTTATTTGTGTAGTTCATTGTCACTCTAGATTGGGAGTGGATGACATTCTTTGATTTAGAGTTCTGCGCATGCACAGTTGTCATCATCAGTTGCCTTGGAATCACCCACGATATATGCTTGTATGAAATGGATGGATCTCTATCTTGAACCTGTATATATGTGCTTATTATCGTCCTCCTTTTCGTGCAGTGACTACTTGTTTAAGCTTTTACTCATTGGAGATTCTGGCGTTGGCAAATCATGTCTGCTCCTTAGGTTTGCTGTAAGTTGATCATGGTTATCCTTTTCAATTCTTGGTTTTAGTTCACCTGTGGTTCCTTAACATGAGGGTCAATTTAAATACAATGGATGCGAGATATCGAAGGATCTTTATTCATTGGAATCACGAGCTTGCTTATGCTGTCTGCTTTGTACTACTGATCTACATCTACTTACAGTTTCCCTTTGCTACTTAGTCAAAGTATGATGGCCCTCGATATGCATATGTCTATGATTGTGCTAATCTTGCTTGTGAACTTAGACTCGTTGCAATTTTTGCTGAAACTAAAACTTGTTGCCATTACCCAAGTAAACCTCTTTCTTTATTTCTTGGACCAGGATGATTCATATTTAGAGAGCTACATCAGCACCATTGGAGTTGACTTTGTAAGCAATTGTACTTTTCATTTTGGCCGTTTTACTGACCTAATATACTCACTTGTTCCAGTGGCTAACTTTTATATGACACATGTCATACAGAAAATCCGCACAGTTGAACAGGATGGCAAAACAATCAAACTGCAGATAGTATGTTTTCTATTAACTTTTTTTATCTTTTTATTTCAGTTATTTTCTGTTTCGGTACCGCTGTTTGTTCTCTTTTTGGTGGCCGCTTTTTTAGAAGCATTGGGGAACTACAATGTCACATATGCAGAGTGTTGTTGTTTAGGCATGAGATATTTTCCAACTTTTTGGAGGGTCTATGGTTTTAATACTTCTTCAGGTTGCTTTCAGTGCACACTTCGAGATTTTAAATTCCCTAAAGACATTCTCTTTACATTTGCTTGTCACAACTTCTTTCTACTTAAGTGTCATATAGAAGTATGGTGTTCATATCCTTTCCGGCTCTTGTCATGCAGTGGGATACTGCAGGCCAGGAACGTTTTAGAACTATCACAAGCAGTTACTACCGCGGGGCTCATGGGATCATTGTAAGTGTCAAATTTTCTTCTCTGCTGGTGTAGAGGTGGCCTTCCCACGTTTGTTCTCTATGTGAAAATTCACCCTTCTACTGGTGGCCCTTTGAGGGTAGGTCGTTTATGATGTCACAGATCAAGAGAGCTTCAATAATGTTAAGCAGTGGTTAAGTGAGATTGACCGCTATGCAAGTGAAAACGTTAACAAGCTACTTGTTGGGAACAAATGTGATCTAACAGCCCAGAAGGTTGTTTCTTATGAGACGGCAAAGGTAAAGATTGACATTTGCTGCTCTGCCGATGTTGATTATGATTGTTTTCTATTTGAATGCATTGTAATTTATTTCTCTTGTTTAGGCTTTTGCGGATGAGATTGGGATTCCGTTCATGGAGACTAGTGCAAAGAACGCCACCAATGTGGAACAGGCTTTCATGGCCATGGCTGCAGCTATCAAGAACAGGTATAGTGTAATTCCAGTTCGTCCGATGAAAGGAAATGAGTACTTAATGTCTATGTATCTAATTACTGCGATGTCCAGTGAACTGGATAATATATTGACCTGCTGAGATTTTCTTGATTTCTCCCGTTGCTAAGTGGAAACGGAGCCCACATCATCCTCACCTGATTGATTGTTGATCTCTGGCACGTGCAGGATGGCTAGCCAACCAGCCATGAGCAATGCTCGACCTCCGACTGTGAACATCAGGGGACAGCCCGTCAACCAAAAGGCTGGTTGCTGCTCATCTTGAAGCTGAAAATTCATCCTGGGGGAATGCGATGTTTATCTCTGTTCTATGTGACCATGACATGTAAAAGTAGTTTCTGTCTGTAGGAATGCTTGGTTGGATATGAAAACTGTTGGCTATGGAATACTTCTCTTGTTATTTCAGTTATTTGTGGAAAATTCTCATTCTTTTTGGTGTATCCGATTTTGAGCTCGTGTAAAAATTAGCTTCACGCCCTGCCACAGCATTCATTTAGTTGCTTCTACCGATTCTTGAATTGTTTGGGGGTTGGGTGAACCCTTGACGTCGTTCTCTTTTGCACATTGAAGCTCAAAGGAAAACTTTCAACCTTACATCTATAGCTGTGCAGTAGATGTGTGAACTGACTGGAGCCCGTACGGCACTCCCAAGGCATGCTATGGTCTACTTTATTTTGTAGAATTTATGATTCTTTGTCCCGCATTGTCGGATGATGAAAGCATGACTGCAGCTACATGGAAGTAACATAAGCAACCCTCATTGAAATTTTTGAATTGGGATTACGAATTTGCACGATCACTATAGTTGCGAGGGTGAACGAAGAGCAGTCATTGAAATTGGGTTTGAATGGTCCATCATTCTCTCTTGGTGAGAATAGGAGCCGCGGCCGCTACCTTGCGTCATCTTTGGACCCCTCGAGCACATGACACTGATGTCTACCGAACAATCTAACGATAATTCGTCCCCTTTCATCTCAACCGTGCACTGTAACTTTATGGATCAGGTGCATACCCATAAAATATACATTAAACTCTAGAAGTTAAAAACACGTCGAGCGTTAAACATGAACTCAGACTCCTACGTTCAGCAGGCCAAAACACGATGGTCTCAAAGCTGAAGAATACCTACTGGCTTCTAGGAACTTTGAATCGATTGCCTTCGGTTCCTCTCGGCATCTCTGATGTGCAAACCTTCACATACCCCCGAAAGCAAAAGTTAGTCCTCAGATCAATCCTTGAGAAAAATATGCCAATTCATGCCCCTTGCACTCGAGCCTCGCCGTACTCGGTAAATTCGATCTTCTCCTCATACCGGTGTGATTTCTCAAGTCAAGTTCCAACTGGAAGGTGTGATGAGGGAGATCCAGTTTTTAAATGTTGGAATTTGAAAACTCGTGACAATCATAGCAAGAGTGAGTCCTCAAAAGATGCACTATCTTGCGATCATCGCTACTGACAAAAGACATCTATGCTGGTCGGATAACCATGAGCAGATATTCTTGCATACGTTCCTACCAATAGTCTCCACAGGAGCAAATTCCATCCTTGAAGTGATGAAATCTTGAGGTATCTCTGACAATAATCTCTCTACCTTCAATTGCCGATATGTATTTTGCAGCACTGTGGCAATCCCCACAAATTCTCAAGTTCTTGAAAACCCGGATCGGTATTTCCGGTGGAAGCTTTATGAGCCCAAAAGCAATAGCCAACTTTTCACTGTGCCCAAGGAGAAGCTGCTCTTTTTGCTCTTTTTCCACATCATGCAATGCACATTCAAGATCTGGCACATATCCAGCTAGTCTCATTTTCTGCACCAAGGTATCCAGTTTTGAGTGTATTAAAGGTAGTTCCCGGTGAATCTGGTCTCCTGATCTGAACTCATGAACAACACTTTTTACCTCGATCCAACTATAGCCTGGTGTTTTGACCACCTTATTTTGTTTCATTGATTTCCTAACCTCAGTGACTCCATCCCATCTGTTCATTGCCGCATAAACATTGGCCAATTGAACGTAACCAGTCACGTTTGTAGGATCAAGATTAAGCAAGCTCTTGGCAGCGAATTCAGCCAACTCCAAGTTCTTGTGGATCCTGCATGCACCCAAAAGGGTCCCAAATATAGCCGAATGGGGTCTAAAAGGCAATCTCTTTATCAAATCCACAGCTTCATCTAATTTGCCAGCTCTACACAGGAGGTCCACCATGCAGGAGTAGTGATCCGGCTTCACTTCAACTCTATAATCTTTCATCATAGAATCAAAATACTTTACTCCTTGATCAACCAGACCTGAATGGTTGCAAGCCACTAATACAGCGACAAAAGTGATCCAATCTGGTTTAATTCCCTCATTTCTCATCTCATCAAACAAAGTAAGAGCTACTTGTCCTAAACCATGCTGAGCATAGCCCGATATCATCGCATTCCAAGAGACAATGTCCCTATGAGGCATCTCAAGAAACAACTTCCAAGCATCCCTCAAATCTCCACACTTCCAATACATGCTGATCAATGAAGTGCCCACGGTTGTGTCGCCACTTAATGGGCTTTTAATGGTAAATTGATGAACTTGCTTACCCAACTGCAAGGCAGACAAATTGCTACAGCCCAGTAGAACACTACTCAAAGTAGAAGGATTCGGTCTTATTCCATATCCCATCATGTTCTTAAATAGCTTCAAACCCACCTCGGTGTGACTATTCTCAACATAACCTGCAATAACTGCATTCCATGTCACCAAATTCCTGCCAGGCATCTCTCGAAATAGCTTTTCTGCAACTTTGACCTTTCCAAATTTCATATATCCATTAATTATCGCTGTCCAAGCCACTACACTCTTAATCGGTGCAGCCTCAAAGAATCTCACCGCTGACTCCAAGTCACCACGCTCCACATACCCAGATATCATCGCACTCCATGAGACACCGTTCTTCTCGGGCATTGCAGAAAACAACTCACACGCCAGACCCATCTCCCCCTTCCGAACATACCCCGATATCAATGTGTTCCAGGAGGCGACATCCTTAACGGGCATTTGATCAAAGTAAGCCCGGGCCATGTTCACCCCAAAAGTCCTCAAATAACAAGCCAACATGATGTTATACGAAACAGCATCCCGTTCGGGAATTTTATCAAACATCCTGCGGGCTTCCCGAAATTTCTCAGGCCTCTTTGCATACCCGGCAAGAATCGAATTCCAAGTGACAAGTGTCTTGACTCTCATCCCGCTGAACACTCTAAGAGCAGAATCCAAGTCATTAGCTCGAAGGCATCGAGAGATCGCCTTATTTGACTCGACTACGTCATCTAATTCACGCTGATCACTCACGTCACTGGAGGATACCAACTGGGGGATTCTGGGTGCATGGGAATCACTAAAGCTAGCTGAATTGGACTCATCGCTCGAATCCGCACGTGGGTCTTCGGCTGCTAAGGAACAGAAAGAAGCGGTCTTGAGGGTGATCAAAGATCGGATCTTTAACTTCAACGAGTCTAAGAGCCGATGTATTCTGGTGCGGCTAGATGGATTCATCAGTCATTTTCTTGCACGTCTTCTGCGAATTGCGTGACAACATTTGTTGCGACGCGGGTTTGTTCCACGAGAAAGAATTGACTGAAATGCAGAGGTGAACAGAGAGATTTAACTGGGTCACACATTTTATCCGAGGAACAGAGCAACTAGTTACATTCAGACTTTTCGAGCACCCTCATGGGATGATGGGATGTGCCCATTTCAATGCTCTTGGGGATAAGCCCTCAAACAGTGCGGACATGCTTATCACTAGAGCAATTTCTAAGGTTGGCTGACGAAATGATATGCTCATAGAAGTCGTCGACAACTAAATTCAAAACCGACCGTGACTTGCGATACCTCGTCTATGTAGCATGTTCGTCGGAAAGATAATGCTGATGGAGGGTCGACCAAACTGAAAGCTTCCGTAGCTTAACAACTTCAAACGGCCGAGTTTCAAAGATGGTCTTTTCCACTGAGTTGATGGTCGAGGAATTTTAAGACTAAAACGCCACTCTCAATACGTAGGATCGGAAATAATATAGTGCATTTGGAAAGCTTGAAAAGCTACTTGCAAAACAATCCTTATTTTTCAAGTACTTCGAAAGGAGATCCTCGGGTGTTTTATCATGTCGCTTGTCCATCCAATTACCAACTTCACGGGAATGGGTACCGTTTAAAAAGAGTGGGTGTGGCAAAACAAGGGGAAAAAGAGAGAGGAGAAAAGGGGTTTGTATACTAATCAAAACAAAAACCATGGGCAAATAAAGTCGGGAAAAGTAGAAAAAAATCATAAACCTATTACATTTGTACCAATTTAGTCTTAAATCTTTCAATTAGATCATTTTCATCATAAACATTTTCACATTAGTATCAATTCAATCCATCCGGTCAATTTAAGTCGGAATTCACTAATTTGGACATCAACTGCTTTACGTGGCACAACCAGCACTGATGTGGACATTTTTTATAATTTTTTTCCTTTCCCTTTTCTTTTTGCTAGTGGCCAGTCTGACCACTGGCCATAGGCCATGGTCGGCAAGGGTCGGCCTCGCTAAGCTGCACATGAGTGAGGGCAAGTGTTGGCAAGGCCAACCCTCATCGAGGCTAGGGCGGCCTTGCCATGTTGCCAAGCCTAGCCCTCGCCTAGGCGAGGCTCGCCATCGCCAAATTTGGTGAGGGGGGCCTCGCCTAGGTGCGGCCCGGTGAGGGTGACCCTCTCCTAAGCGAGGCTAGCCCTTGCTGGTCACCTGCAAAAAGAAAATAAAAGGCAAATAAAAAAGGAAAAAAGTAAATTGAAGAAGAAATTTTTTAAAAAAAATTAAAAAAATATCTACGTCAGCACCGGCTGTGATACATTGGATGGTTAACGTCCACGTTAGCGATTTTCGACCTAAATTGGCTAGATGGACCGAGTTGGTACCAACACAAAAATGTTTATAACTAAAATGGTCTATGCCGCGATCTAAATTTCGCAAAAAAACTTAGGTTAATGGATTACTAAGTTAATTAAATTAACTAACCTAACTTAGACTCTTCCAAGTCTTACGAAATCACAACTTAAAGTTCAGTATTAACATGCAAAAGATTTAAAACGGAGTCGCCACTAATCGTTTATGGTAGGCCAATTAGAAACCTAAATAAAGTATAGGGAGATATACTTTATTTTTACGAACCAGAGATTAAATGAGTTCGGGAACTTGATTACGATAATATTTCTATTAACGCCCTTTCGGTACCCATTTTTCATGAAAATTCCTTGATTGACAATGTAGATTAATGTTTTTTGGGGTTTTCTTTTATTGAATGCAATGCTAATGCAACCATATTCTAGAATGAAATGCATTAAATGATCTAATGACGTAAAATTAAATGACATGCATTTATGACCCTAAACTTACCTTTTCTAAATGACGGGCAAAAATGTCATATAACTATACTATATGACATGCAATTTAATTAATTAATCATAATGACTAAGATTAAATAATAAATGAGCCTAGACATTAAATTCTATATGAATGCACTTAAAAAAACTATATTAAATGAACCTAGACATGGCATTAATGAATCTAGACTAATGACATGGCAAAGATGACATGCATATGATGAATATTTTTTTTGTATTTTTTTTTTATCATTGAATACATTAAACAAGAACAAATAATTTAAACAAAAATAATCAATCTTGCCCATAATATACCTTTAATTTCGATTTCCAATTTCACAGCATTCTCCTGAATTGGGGCCAGAAAGTGAATTAATTTATAGAATAACCATCGTCTCTAGATACATAGGGCAGATTTTGAAATTCTATTTTAGAATTATCAAACCAATCCTCCAAATCGGGGATGTGATATATAATTTTCATGTGCGGGTACGATTGTACTTCTGAATTGAAGTAAGATATTATCCTATTGCACATTTTCCTCGGAACATAGGCACAATTGGAGTATATATTATGAGAAAGATTGATTATTAACATGCAAATTATCTTATAAAAAATAAAAAATAAAAAATAAAAATAAAAATCGAATT
>BCNH02000003.1:6028600-6050867 GCA_001662345.2 Metrosideros polymorpha var. glaberrima
AAATAAAAAATAAAAAATAAAAAATAAAAAATAAAAATCGAATTTCCTAAGATAATGTGCCTAATTATCTATAAGGCAATATGAAATATTGTCATACTTCAATTTAGGCAATAGAATCAATATAATATCAAAGAGATTAGATATTTACCTAATTAGAATATGAGATATCAATTTTCTTTTTTTGAATTCGCGATCCACAAGCTAGGGCCGGCTGTGAGAGATATCGCCGAGCTGCCGAGGGTCGCCGGAGGCGGCAGACGGCGGCGGACGGCAGCGGCAAGGCAGAATGTAATCGGAACTCCCTCTGAACTTTCGTCGAACAGGTGACGAGCGGCTCGGATTGGGGCTGTTTTGGCTTCGATCTCGATCCGGATTGTTGCGGCTTCGATCGAGGGGCTCTTTAAGACTTCATGGAAGGAATTTTGACCACTGGGGATGGGCGGAGCAGCGTCGGAGAGCGGCGACCAGAATCGGCCCCTGTTTTTATGTAGAAATAGGGGCTGCGACAGGCCCTGTTCATGGGCTTGGCTAGTCTCGGTTGTGGATCTTCTTGGCAATTGGCTTAGACAGATGCGAAGAGGTTTGCACAAGCTTCGTTTTGACTGCTTGTAGGCCTCGAGGGATGATCGAAATTGATCGGAAATTGCGTCGGAAGTTGGCTTGGCAAACTGGAATTTCTGGGTTTCTAGGGGTGCGAACCAGCGACTTGGGGTTTTCTCGAGCTCAGTTCTCAGCGATTGGTGATCTTCTGGACATGCTGCTTAGATGGATGCGAAGTACTTCACACAAGCTTCGTATTGGTAGGTGGCTCGCGGCTGGAGGAGCAGCGACGAGAGCAGGGCGGCGGCGACAAAGTGGCCCCCCGATTGGAAATGGAACCCGATCTCTCTCTCTCTCTCTCTCTTCCTCTCTTTCACTCGAATTTTCTGCCTCTTTTCTGAGAATAATGGCACCCCATGATTCAGAGGTATAACGGGGTATATATAGACAAGCTCGAGGGTTTTCTAAATTTTTGGGTATTTACGGTTTGGTTTCCGAACTTTTTAATATTTGTAAATTGGCTCAAATCGGCGAAAATCTTTTCAATTTGGCCCCTAATTGGCTCAGCCACCCCACCGGAGGGCTTGGTCGAAATTTGACTTATCCATGGGTTTATTATCTCTTTCGGGCTTAATTTCGGCATTTTTCTTGATTAATTATGAATTTTTTTTAATAAATGGCTTTTTCCCAAATAAAAAATTAAAGTGTGTTGATTTAAGCTCAAATTAGGCTTCAAAAGCCCTAAGAATTCTGATTACCTATTCCCTATGCTTGGCTGAATTTTATAATTAATTTAGCCCAATTCACTCATCCAATTTTTGTCCGATTTTTACCACCCGATCCGATTTTAATGCAAAAATGTATGATTATGCATGCTGAAAAAAATAATTATAAACCTATATGAAAAATTAAAATGTAATTAATTTAAATATTTTTGCTAGGGGCCAAATCGATCCCTAATTTTTATGTAAATTAATTACTGAAATAAATTCTAAATTAATCCTAAAATTGGGTCAAAATTTAGGTGTCAATAGTCTATTTGAAAGATTTAAGACTGAATTGGTACCAATGCAGTAGGTTAACAACTTTTTTTGATACATTTTCCCCAAATGAAGCCCGTAAAGGAGTAATCTAAGATATACATGCAAAGTAGGCAACGGCATTGATCCTTAAATGAGGTTTCCTACACAGAAGATTCTGTTCTTGTTAATGACCGGTCACACACTTTCGAATGAATGATAAATTAAAGCGAGAACCAAAGAGTGAGCTTGGATAATAAGATCTCACTTCTTGGCACCCAAGGTGTGGAACTGCCCGGGATCTTCAATAGGAGGAGCTGCCACATAGTTCATGTTTCGACCACCATACCCGCCTCTTGAACCGTGACCAAGCCCCGACCACAGCCGCTGCGGCTATGGCACCTCTCCCCTTCAACAATATCAGGACTTAATTTATGCTAACAGACTGCGGTAAGAGCAACAATTCGTCGACAGAGACAAGACTTGCCCAGCCAACACCCATATCTGACCCTGCTATTACACAACATTCTTCAGATTGGAACAACATGGAGTATCTAACAGTGATCAGGTTTCATACTAATTGAATGGTCACCAATCCACTGATTTGCTTCAGCCCCACTCAACGATCACTTAGTAGACAGGAACATGAACAAACAGATGTCCGCACCTGGAAAACTCGAGACTCGACCGCTATATGGCTTATTTTCAAGCTCCAATTCGACAAAAGTATGACAGGACATTCATCATCTCCGGTCCCTCCAATGAAGCAATCAAAAACTGCATAAAAAAAATGAGACATCCTTTCTCGATTGGAAAGGAGAGAAAAATCAGAACTTCTCACTATCCTAGACACCAGGCTTTGAATTTTATGCACTGGCAAGGTGACCAACTCGAGAGCAATAAAGATAGAAAGGCGAAAAGATGCTAGCTCAAGCTAACAGAAACACTTCCAGCATCACATCTGCAAACTTTGTTTCCCAAATTATGAACTTTCTAATCTTAAGCCGGCTCAACAGATAAGGATAATTCTTGCAATGCCCCAACTAACAGATGCACAACACACCAGCACATGATCACGCTCAAATTCTCAATCCAGCAGTCCACACGAGCATAGCAACATAACTAGACTAGGCTTTCGAATGTTCAAACCATTGCAAGAGGGCGGACCCTTTCACGGCTGTCACCACTCGAAGCTAGAGAGCTTGAGCTCATGCTTAACTCCGCAAAGACGAATAACATGGAGAAGAGAGAGCGAAGCGCGACGGAGACAACGGCAACGAGCGAGAGAAAGAGAGAGCTGAACTTCTCCGAGTTCAGACTCCACAGCAGTGTGAACTGCGCAATTTTCTCTGTGGTACATCTACCCTTCGAAGTTTGAACCATTTCATCAAGAACTACATAGAAGCTGGTTCATCCAAAGTCAAATTTTTATTTTTTTAAATCTTTTTCTTATCTTTTTCTGTCATCTTGCTGTCCTGAGAAAGATATTATGGCGTGGGTGGTTATTTGTTAATGCGGTCACCGCCCACTTTCCCAAATTTCCATGTCCGTGTCTGCAACATCCGAGGTCAAAAGAAGATTTTGATGTTTTTCTTTTTCACCTCACCGGTCACAAGGTCACAACCATTTTTGCTGTCGGTGGAAAGACATTGGAAACCACCGAATGAAGAGAGGGGCAGTTAGTGAACTCAGTGTACTATTTATTGACTTGGTGCCCTCCTCGCGGTTGAAAATACCGAGGAAGAGCAGTGTTTTTTCCACCAGTTGGTCGACTTAGAATATTGTTTAGACGCACCTAATCTCATTCAAATTCTTCGCATTGAGGTCTATGCTTATCCCAACCATTTGAATTGCACTCGAGATTAGAGGAATCCGTTTTGATAATCAAGAAAAATTGGAGAAATTACGAGTGGCTGTGAGTTGGAAGAGGCGACGCTACCTAGGCAGTATCTCCGACGGTTTAGTTCTAGCTATCACGAGCTCGTCAGGACGTGTAAGGCAGACTCGCGTTGATGACACGGAGATGGGTGTTGATTTGGGTATATTGTTGTTGCGCTAGGGATCATCCATAGAAAGAAAATGGAATGTTTAGGAGAGGGAACAACCTTCCAATCAGTTTTGGGGAAGAAATGAAGAGAGAATAGCTTAAGATTGAAATCTAATGGGCTTCTTTTAAATTACCCATTTCCAGATTTTGTGCATGTGTACAGAGATATGTACCTAAGTTGGAGATTTTTTTTTCTTCTATTTTCTCTTTATATTTTTGTGGGTTAAGTCTAAGATGGGCTTGGCAAGCAACTAGACAAGGGTATGCCCTGGTGATCCCTCCTACTCTCAACATTCAATCTCAAGGCCTTGGCCTTACTTGTGTACAATCTCTTCACATTGGACGTCTGCTCGTTGAGCAATCTCACTAGGCTCCTCTTGGCGTCGGCTCGGAACGGGCAATTCGACGACAAGAACCCATCCACCAAGTGCAAATAAGCCTCCAGGTCGTGGCAACACGCCACATCCGCATCCGGCTTCAGGTACGGCGACATCCTCGTGTCCACCCTCAGCTCCATGCCGACGTGCGAGTAGTCCCACGGCATATTGTTGTCGAGCACGCCCTCTAGCTTGGTGTCCCTCAATTTTTGCTCTAGGTCCTCGCTCAGGAATGTGCCGGGGACTCTCGTGATTATGTCCTGGTTGTTCACTATCCTCAGGACCTTCACGTTTTTGGCATTGATTCTATTTGCAAATGCTTTATTGCCTACCCTCGGCCCACCGAAGGAGAACACTGCCACGTGTGGGGGCGGGGAGGAGGACAGACATTCCGTGGAGCACGTGCTCAGCTCATCGGCCACCAGGAGGGCCAGGGCCGCGCCGAGGCTGTGCCCCGTAACGGTGATGCTCAGGGGCTCGCCGTCGTATAGTTTCAGGAGCCTCTTCACCTCGTCGGCCACGGACTCGGCCAGGCTCGGAACATGAGCCCCGCCCGTCCGGTACAGGCTCTGAAACCCGCATTCCACCTTGGATTGCCCTTGTGCTCCCGGCACCGGGCCGCCGACGGGAGGCATGTCAACAAGATGGGCCCTCATGTTCTCCGCCCACTCGAGGCACGTGGCGGTCCCACGTAGGGCAATCACGATGTCCCTCCTACCCATCCGCTGGATCTCCCTCCAGTCCTCGCACACCGCAACGTACCCGATCCAGCTCGACCGCTGCGTCATCCAGTCCAGGTCCGGCGCCAGGTCGTCCACCCACTTGGGCAGCCCGATGGATGATGTGGCGTACAGGCTCTTCGTCACCTTATAGGACCGGTCCGGGAGCGCCACATGACGCGGCGGTGGGGCCACCTCGGCCGACGTGGCAGGGTCTGTATGGAAGGCCTCGTAGGCCGCCTGCGCAAACTCCCCGTACCGCACCACCTCCCTCCGGAGGTTCTCGTCGAGCGGATCGAGCAGCCCGGCCCAGTCATTGCAGCCGTGGTATTCCTGCCACCGGCTTGCGAGGTTGTTCCGGGGGGAATACTCTGGTGTCATGGAAAGGAGCCGCTGGAGGCGGTGGAGGTGCCGTGGCGACTCCTCCTCCGCTGCCTTTGCCCCCGGCCAGATCCTGGTCAAGTTGAGGCCCTCCAGTAGGCCCTTCCCAGCTCTCTTCTCCTCCGACGGCGACAGCGCAACATCCCTGGGCTCCATAATCTCCTCGCGATCCCACTGATGAGACCGCTGCAGGTCGAGCGCGCTCGGCTTTTGCAGGAGCTTATCGAGGTTCGCGAGGTGCAACCTCGTTGACTCCGATGCCGATATCCTCCTCGTCCTCACATCATCGCCACTCGCCAACAAGGCGTTCCTCGGCTTCGTGACCGGGTTCAATGGGGATATTTGGATTCTGTAGCTCGAACGCTTCGCCTGAAAGACGTTCAGGTTATGAGCAGGAAGCGTCGGACTGACCGTCATGTTGAGAGAGAGGGAGAGAGGGAGGGAGGGAGAGAGAAACCAATTGGGTTTGAAAGGATAAGCGCAGGTATATATAGCTCCAAGATCAGGGCAGTTTGGTCACTCTTTTGGATTAGCCTCCCTCCCCCATCTGCATCCGGTGTATATTTATTACGCGGTGACTACATTAATTTATACTAAAGCTTCTTTTAATAATAATAAACATCGAATTTTCGTACGAGGGCAAAGCCTCATTCTCGGAGGGAAATGTCCTCGAACCAACCCAGCAATTTGACCATTTTCCTCCTCTCTCTCTCTCTCTCTCTCTCTCTCTCTCTCTCTCTCACATTTTGAATATTTGAGGTCTTTGTTGAATATTGGATTTGATTCTTTAGATGGGTTGGGCAAATCTCGGAACAATTGATTAATGGATTCAGTCTATCCATAAGATCGGATACTTAGTTCGCAAAATAGAAAAATCCCGCATTGTACTTTCTTGTATATATATTTCCCCCTACGTACATGTAAGAAAGATGCAGAAACACAATTTCAATCCTCAGAGTTCCTTCTTCAATCTTTTTCTTTCGGTCTCGAATCTCCGATTCGAATCGGTAAGGTCCGGAGTGCAGGGTTCGCAAAATTTAACTCGTAAAGCGACGCAACGAATTCCGAGCAAAGCATTCGATCGGGCTCCAATCATCCAACAAAGAGACCACCCTTCCGTAAATCGATTGTATAGATCGGTCTCTGTTTTTCTTTTGTTTCTTTTTGCCGGCGTCCCAACGATTGTAGAAAGAACAAGAAGAAAAGCATCCAGAAAAGTCTACGAGGAAGAGGGTCAATCTCCTGCTTGGGTGCTGCAATCGAATTGACTCGGAATCAAATTTGATGGTAAAGCGAAAGGGGAGAGATTATGAAGAAAAGGGCAAGCTGCACCTTTCTTGGAGCCTACGAATGAATTGACGCGCACTTCCTCTCAACTGCTGCTGTATGCAAGTGGCATATTCGCCTTGAGATCAGCTACTGTATCAGCGGGAGCTTTTATTATAGGGCTAATACCAATTAAAATCCCATATTAGTACGCTTGTGACAAATTTACCATAAATTATTTTTTTTATCACAAAAAACCTTAAATTGGTACATTTGCGATAAATTTACCCTAAACTGGTACACCTGTGACAAATTTACCCTTCGTTAGTTTCCGTTAAATTGGGTTAATAGCACAAAAAAATCTTAAACTAGTACACCTAAGACAAACGGAGGGTAAAAGGGTAAAATCCCAAACCGATACACCTTGTCAACTGTCACATGTCATCAAACTTAATAATTTAACAGTAAAATTTCACGGAAACTGGCAGAAGGTAAATTTGTCACAAATGTACCAGTTTGGGGTAATTTGTCGTAAAAGTACCAATTTGAGGTTTTTCGTGGTCAAAAAAATAGTTTGAGATAAATTTGTTACAAGCGTTCCAATTTGGGGTTTTTCATGGTATTAACCCTTTATTATATGACTAGTTGCCTTAAGTTCAAGTCCCACCTATTGGTTACGACAGGCAAATTCTTGTTTGAAAATCATAGGATTGATCCATGGAAGGTTACTTTTCATTCGGTCGTTGAGGATGAGGTAATCACTTGAGCATTTCCAATAACATTAGCCGCCTATCAATAATTGTCAGAAAATTGTCCAATAGTCTTAAACTTATCGTACGACAACCAATTCAGTCATAAACCTTTCAATTATCCTAATGTAGTCCTTAACCTTTTGGCGATTTGTCAATATAATCATTCCGACTGATTTTGATTGGAAATCACTCATGTCAATGATCTTCTCAATTTTTTTTTAAAAAAAATTTCGATTTTTTTTTTGTTCTTTTGTTATTTTGTCCTTTTTTTTTTCCTATTTCCCTCCACTAGTCGCCTGGCCTTGGTGATGGTTGGTAGAGGTCACCTGCTACGAGTTAGGGCCAACGAGGATCGGGCGAGGGCTACCCTCTCCGGATCTAGTGAGGGCGTTGTGACCCTTGCTGACCATAATGAAAAAATAAAAAAGGAAAAAATCAGAATTTTTTTAATAAATTGTAAAAATTGTTTACCTCAATGTCGACTATGCTAATGCTTGTACCTTGTAGGATAGCAGACGTCCACGTCAATGATTTCTAGCCAAAATTGGCTGAAGGAACTTCATTAGTAAATTATTAAAAGGTTTAGAACTAAATTGATCAAATTGAAAAATTTAAGACTGAATTCACATCCATACAATAAGTTTAGAACTTTTTTGGTTATTTTCCCAAATAATTACAGTTATTTAATCAACTTTTCCCCATATGTACCATTCAATTAATGATGGTTAGTATTTTTCTCTTTTTCCTACGTAATTTATAATTTGGTCGAAAAATAAATAAGTTAAGCATGTCGTAGCAAAGAGTATATAATCAGATCCATATCATTCTCCGATCAATCCGTTTTTACGTGCATAATAGATGGGTCTTCTAGGTTGAATTCTTTTGACCCATTTATAACATTTTTTTGTACATTTAATTAATGTATTATATAGTTTTTTATTATTATCAATCCTATACATTTAGATACATCGGGATGGATATGAGTTTGCCAGTTACAAGGTACCTCACCACAAAAGAGGTAGCAAGCTATCACTTTGGCCTCTGTGGCCTGTCCTGTAACTAGGGGGCCTCCTATGTATCCTTGGTATTCGGTTACTATAAAAGAGGTAACAAGTTACCAGTTAGGACCTTCGTGGCCTGTCCTGTAATCAGGCAGGCTCTACGGATGAGTTTCTTATTTTAACGTGTCGGTGCCCGCACACTCAAGTCCCTCTAATTGAAACAGTATCTTTTTCCTGCTACGTCCTCGGCAGTACTCTCTAATTGCTTTATATTCTAGGGATCTCGAGGTCCAAACGAGGCCTTGGACGAAGCAATTTAAGGACTTCTTCAGGACCCTTTATCGATCCTATACATTTAGATACATCGGGGTGGATACGAATCTGCTGGCTTGTTTTTAAATATGTGCAATGTTTAATGTTGTGTGTGTATATATATATGTTGTGTATATGAAGTTATAACATGGTTAGCGTATTTGATTTGGACATAAATTTCGTATAACATGTTATGACGTGAAAACAATAATGACCCCTTCATACTTTGGTGCTGTCCCTCTATGGGCTTTGATTATGTCAGTGTATATATCATATACAATTTTTTATAGAATAAATAAGATAGATTGTTCGAATAACCTTTCATTAGCCCCTCAAAAAGTCATTTTATCACCTAAAAGACAGCTAGAATGTGAACCTACCTAAAACTGAAATTGATATGACTGAGATCTCATATCTTCTATTTCAACTCCACTATGCTAAAGTCAACTAGCCTCCCGAATGAAAAAAAACACCGTCGATTTCAATAAAGTCAACTTGATACTTTGGTTAAGACCAAAAAAAGAACAAGAAAAAGAAGAAGAAAGACTTGATGCTTAGGTTGCATAACTTCTATTTGGCATGATTAATTCTATCGTTTATTTTTATACATAAACATTTCTATCTATTGACATTCCATTTCCGAGAATTAAGGAACACGAAAGTTTATTTTGGTCGGCAGCAGCTTCTCATGGCAACCTGTTCACACTGCTTGTGTTGCTCCAATTGGGTGTCACAAATAATTAATTCTGGTTTATTTTTTGCAGAATTATAATTAATAATGTTGAGTGTACGTGAGAGTTGCAGCAATACCACATCGAATTGAGCACGCTAAGCATTTTTTTAATGCGACCATGTTCCATGTATTATATATATATTTCTCGTGGATAAGCTGGATTCTTTTGATCCCGCTCAATTGGTCGTAGTAATCTCCTTAAATCCCGAAAATCGGTCACACGTCGGTTTCGTAATACCAACTATTCGCTCGATAAAATAAATGTTAAATGCACCGCATGTACGGATGTATAAATAAAAGTTCATAAGTATATACTTTTGATTCATACGTATATAGAAGGAATCTTGGGGGAAGATACGATGCGTTAGAGATAATCGAAAGATGCGAGGGAGCATAAATGCAGTGAAAAGGGAAAAATTACCAAAAAAATCATAAACATATTGCAATTCTACCAATTTTGTAATAGACCTTCTTTTTTTACCAATTGAGTCCTAAATCTTTTGTATTTGTGCCAATTCAGTTCATTTGGCCGGCCGACGTTAATGTGGCATAGTCGATGCTAACGTTGACAATTTTTAATAGTATATTAATATTTTGTTTGATTTTGTTTGATTTTTTTTTATTTTTTTCCCTTCTTCTTCAACCTCTAGCCAATCGTTGTGGTTTCGGCGACTGGCCAAAGGCAAGGGCCAACTAGGTCGACCTCGCCGGCCTCGGGTGAAGCTTGCCCGCCCCTAGGCGAGGCTCGAGCATTGCCACCGTTGGGTGAGGACAACCTCGCCGGCCCTCGCCTTTGGCCGATCATTGGTATCCAACGAACGGTTAGAGGAAGAAGAAGAATGGAATAAATAAAAAAAGGAAAAAAATTGAAAAAAAATATTAAAATATTAAAATATTATTAAAAATTGTTTACGTCAACGCCAGTTGGTCAAATGGACTAAATTGTCGCAACTGCAAAAAGTTTAGGACTCAATTGATAAAAAGAGAAGAAGAATGTTTAGGATTGAATCAGGATAATTGCAATATGTTTAATATTTTTGTGGTAACTTTTCCTAATGAAAAGGGTCTGAAATGCGCGGGCTTCCAAGTCAAACTAAAAGAACAAAAAAAACAAAAGAAAAAGAGAATCCCCAAAAGTCAAAAAGTCAAAAAAAGAAAAAGAAGAGAAGAATAAACATTCGAAGTCAAATTACTTGGAGAAACGGAGATTGTCCAGGCTGTTGACGATGTACCCAAGTTCCAAATCCACAGACCCAAAACTCCTAACTCCTAACTTCACCGAACCCCTCTCGCTATCCGACCACATACTCTCTTACGTAACACGTATTGACGCGAGAAAAGTTAAAGTCCAAATCCAAGAATTAGGGTTACTTACTCACTCCTACCAAAGTGGCTGGCAATTAGGCTTTGTTATTGGAAAAATGAGACGAGAAGCGAGAAGCGTCAAAAGGAGGAAGCAAGCACGAAATTCATTGGGAAGGGACTCTTGACCCATTTGAGTTTAACCGGTACAAGATTTCCTGTGTTGGCTTACAACTAGGCAAAGGCATGCGTGGACGTGACCAAAACATGGGAAGATCATCGGCGCTTTTTGGAAAAGTTGTCCACAAATTGTCGTTCAACACGATAAGTTAAGTCATGGGTATCGACCAAAAAAAAAAAGAAAAAAAGTCATGGATAGGCTTTTTTTTCCCTTGGGTCAAAAGATTATACGTAGGTCCCGTTTGTTCCGCGAAAAATGAATAATTTTAAAAACGTTTTTAAGAAAGTGATTGCTCGTATCCATTGAAATAATTAGTCGATGAATTTTTTTTTCATTATCGACAACAATTTATGTCTAAATATTTTATGGAAAATGATAAAATATTTTAGGATTAACATCACGAAAAAGCCCAAACTGGTGCACTTGTGGCAAATTTATCTCAAACTAATTTTTTTTACCACTAAAAACCCCCAAATTGATACACATGTGACAAATATATCCCGAACTAATTTTTTGACCACAACAACCCATAAGCTAGTACACTTATGACAAATTTATCCTAAACTTAATTTTTTTAAAATAATAATAACTGAGTTGACGTTTAGCGACATGGCTTAGTTCATCTTCTCCGACAAACCCTAAAATTTGGGATAAATTTGTCGCATGTGTATCAGTTTGAGGTTTTTATGGTAAAAAAATTAGTTTGGGTAAATTTGTCACGTGTACCAATTTGAGGTTTATATTTTATCCATCTATTTTTGTAAGCGATACAAGCGATCATTTTTAGGAAAATATTTTCTAAATAATTCATTTTTCGCGAAACAAACACACCCTAGTTCAAGGGTGTATATATGGATTGTATGACACTTTCAATGTAGGGTTCATTTGTTTCACTGAAAATTTTGTGATAAAGGAATTTTCCATTATGAAAATGGTTAGTTTTCATCTATTTGGTGGTTTAGGGAAAGTGATGTCCTTCTTGCGAAAAGGGAAAGTCATTTTCTCCGAATCTAAGCATATTGTTTGCAGTTCATGGAGAATGTTTTCCGTAAATCATTTAGTTTTTCGTGTTCAAACACCGGAAAGTTATAAAATAATTTTCTAGAAACAATTTTCCTTTAAACAAACGGACCCATAAATTTCTTGTCAAGAAAATGATATATTTGTTTGAAACTAAGCGGATAATGAGATGAAGTCCATGAAAAATCACTCCAAGGGTCAAGATTAATCTTGTGATTAACCATTGTCCCTATAGGAAAATAGCCAAAACTTTAGAAAATGCGAGGCATAAACTCGGTATAACCTCGTGGAGGCGGAACTCCATTGTTCCGTACCCAATGATACGAATTTTATCCGTGCCAGTAAAATTTATGTGAGTGATTATAAGTGTAAAAAAATCATTGATAAAAAAATGACAGGTAACTAATTTTCAAATAACTTGTTTGTAACTTACAAACACTATACTGATATTACTAACTATTTTTTATAGTTTGCAAAAAATTAGCAATTTGTACAAATTTACCAACTTTTATATGCATAACTTACAAGCGCTTTGAATTTATTTATTCTTAAATGAAATTACCAACCTAAATTACAATGATTTTTATTTTTTCAGATTTGATTAACAATTAGTTTTGAATAATCAACGGCCATTTGAGTTATTTACTAAAGTTTACTCTCTTTTTTTAACTTACCGATAGTTTTGGTGAATTACCAACTTTTGTTTGTCTTAATTAGGAAACCCTTACATTTACTAACTCTTTTAAGAGTTACCAACCTGAATTAACATGACTCACCAAACTTTCATCCATTAAATACCAGCTAATATTGAGTTATCAACTCTCATTTGAAATTTCTTACCATCATTCAATTATTTTTCCAACTTGCCGAATTTTCATATCATTTACAAACTTTTATTTGCATTATACTAAAATATCAATTCTCATTTGAATTTTCTTACCGTCATTAAGTTATTTTTCCAACTTGTCAACTTTTCATATCATTTACAAACTTTTATTTGCATTTCTTAACGACACCTTAAGTTTATTCGCTATTTTAGAAATTATCAATCTTAATTTAAGTAACTTACCTAGTTTCTCTGATTTTATCAACAAACTTCGGGTTACCGACTTTCATTGAATTACTTGCACAAATTTATTTTTTTAAAACCAAAATTTCTAATCTTTTACCGATTTTTATTTAAATGTATTAATTATGCGTTAGATTTACCAGCTCTCGTACAAAATTACTAACTTTAACTCAAGCGATTTATCAACTAATCTACAATTAATTAAGTTATCAAATAGTTTAGAGTTACCACTCCCATTCGAGTTAGTTACTAACGTTTATTTGTCATTTTTTAATTTATCAACTTTTCCATTAGATTACTTAATTAAGATCAATAAAGTTGGAAGTCACCCAAAAAAAGGTTGGTAGCTTCTTATAATAGTGGGAAACTTTAAGTTGCTAATTCAAATAAAAGTTGATAAATAATTTTTGTCGGAGATAAGAAAAGTTGACAATTCATACGGATAAATGTTGGTAACTAACTAAAATAAGGGTTAGTAACGCAAATTTACCGAGAAATCCAATTTGTGTAAACTTGTTAAAATCTGTAAACTATCAAGGTGTCACGAGTTACCAACCACTTATTGAAAAATCAAATAACCGAATACCTTTTCTACCAACAAGTTTTCCAAACTTGCAACATTTTCAACAATCCACCAGCAAGGGAAAAAATCTTTTCTTTTTTCCTAGAACAGAAAAGTATAGTCGTCCCTCGTGGAGTTAGTATAGCAGTTAAATGTGAACTCGCCAGCGGAGCAGGTGTGCATCATTCAAATGCTAACAATTTCATGTTTTGGTCATATTTTTTAAATTTTCTCGCGCGCCACTATCGGGTCAATAATAATATGTACATTATTCATGGACATCGTATTTATCTATACTTATTTTATAATAAGTATAGAATAAAAAAAATTAATGTGAGAATTGCGGACGGTTCTCTCAAGCAACCATGTCTCATGGGTTGCATCATGGTTGAAATAGTGCTTACGAAAATTCTTACGTCATCTAAATTCATGGCTAAGCTACTCTTGAATGGATTAACCTAATACGATTTCCTGAAGAAAAAAAGAAGAAGCAGTTAAGCACAATAAAAGGTACCAACACATAAAAGGTATCCGGTTATTCTTGAGCCTTTTAAAGACCTGTTCAGGTCTTTCATGATGGGTCTTCCAAAGGACATAGAGATCTAGACAGTTTGCGATCGCATAATTTCAATTTCATTTAATTTTACTTTTGCCCTATCTTTCCGCGTCTATTTTCCTCTTAGCACAAAAATTGAAAAAAGTATCGAAAAAATTGTAAACCTTTAGCGTTTATGCCAATTGAGTCCATTCAGCCAGTTTTAGCCGGAAATCATTGATGTGGACTTTGGCCATTGCTAAAGTGAACATTTTTTTTAAAAAAATAATTAATAATTATTTATTCCTTCTTTCTTTCTTTTTTCTTGCATTTTGGCTGGCGAAGGTTGCGGCCCTCACCCAAAACTGACAAGGGCCACCGCAGCCTTGTCGACCAAGGGCGAGGTCGCAAAGGCCCTGGCCTTGCTAGCCAAAATGAAAGGAATAAAAAAGGAAAGAAAAATAATTAAAACTGCAATTTTTTTAAAAACTATCGAAAAATGTCCACGTTAACCCTGGCCGTGCCACGTAGGACACCGGTGTCCACATAAGCAATTGCCAGGTAAAATTGGCCAGATGAACTTAATTGGCACAAATGCAAATGGTTTATGACTAGATTAATCCAATTGTAAGGTTTATGACTGAATTGGTACCAATGCAATATGTTTATGACTTTTTTGGTACTTTTCCCCCTAAAATTCGTTCATGTATCCTTTTTTTTTTTTGTCAAAAGAAAATTTCATTCGTGTCCAGAACGATACATGAGAGGATACATAGCAAATCCCAAAAATCATCCCAACAAAGCAAGCCCACAAAGTTACAAAGCAAAGCAAATTCCATAAATCAAGCTGGATCATCTGAGTATGATCGGCATGGATAAGCACACACTTATCTCTCAAGAACAAGTATGTGATCGTATTAAAGCAAGAGGATCAACAGTCAATTACTGAATCTCACATTTCATCTAAGATGAGCACACTAAGATCTCTCTGTGTAGCTACAACTTTGCATTTCGACGGTATATGCCTAAGTTCGGAATCCCCCACACCATCATCTCCTATGTGCGGCATATGATAGTTGACTATTGCCCCCCTTTTTGTTGGCTCAAAACTAAACCAACAACGGTTGACTTATTCTAGGTCAATTCCTGACTATGATGCCAACAGAGCGTGCTCTTGTTTACCAAGAAAAGGATAAAAAAAGAAGAAGAGAGTGTGCTCTTGAGGTTAGATTAAATAGTTATCTTTTTGTTCCTTTTGCTTGAAATCTATTCAAAGGGCAAGAAAATATATTATGCAGAGATGGAAAAAATAAAGAGGAACGTGGGCCATGCTGAGAATTGAGAAAGTCTCTAGAAGTCAAATAAATAGGTTTAAAAAGGCTCCAACTCGTGCCACACATGCGTATATTCAAATCGGGTCGATCGTGCATTCACTTTTCCTAATGACATGTATTATTAGGTATGATCCTGTATGCGAAACTATATGTACTATAGTAAGTACAGATACTTAGGTGTGGTTTAAATCGCATAAATTGAAAATAAAGCGTGGTTATCGAACAAGCCCTATGGTTTCTAGCTAGTGTCCTCTTTTGTTTTTTTTTGTCAAACTAGCTAGTGTACTCTACAGGACGGCAAGGCCACACGCTACATGACATACACACAACACTTCTTCTTCGGAGCAAAATATTCCGATGGAAAACAGGTGCTGCGGCGTGAAAAATGGAGAGGAAAAGCGGGGTCTCGAGATCATTGGAAAAGCGGCCGAAAATGTTGTGCAAATATTCAATTTAGCACATGATTATCCTTAATCATCGTCTAAGCTGAAAGCTATTGGAGGAGGATGGTGCGTGCATTAGTCGAGCCACCAATAATTAAAGGCACGAAAAGCGAGATTTCTGAACTTATTTTTCTTCTTTATGTCACGAAGAGAAGGAAGAGGGAGTGAAATATTTATGGAAAACGTGGGGCATGCATAAGTAGAGTAGAGAGAGAGAGCTACTATAGTGCTGCAAAAAGTCGTTGGTTTGATTTGACGGGGGAGGGGGATTGGACTGCGCCCTCCAACATCACACGCAAAGCCGGGGCGAAAGGGGGAAGAAAAGGAGGATATAAGTGGGCAGAATGTGATGCACGAGGTGCAATGCAAACGCGTGCTATTGCTAAGAGACAAGAGCGTAATTAGTTTCTTAATGAAGGGTTTGTGCGACATGTACGCGACAAGACGGGATCGCATGAGGTTAGCTTGTTTTTTTCCTTAACGTGCGATGAACTCGATGTGTTGCCTTCAACGAAAGCAGACCGCCGACCATGTGCCCCACAAGTTAGGACTGTCGAGATGGGCATGGACGGAACAAAGCACGGCAAAAGGAAGAAAAATGACAGAAGGGAGAAGAAACTCTTGAGGAGTAGGTTTGATGATACGGAGATTTTGTTGATGTTGTCCCACATCCGTTGTGGAAAGAATTGGTGGTCAATATTTAAGTGTGAGAAAAAACCTCACCCTTTGAGCTACCTTTTGAAGTGAGAGAAATTCAAAACATGTCTTGACCCAAGTGAGGGGAGGGGAGGGGAGATTATTGAGATTGTCACATATCTATTTGTAGAAGGAATTGATGGTCAGTTTATAAGTATGACGAAAAATCTCACTTTTTAAGCTAGCTATTAAGGTGAGAAAGGTCCGAGACCACTCAACAAATTCACCCTTTAATCGGGCATGGTATAGGAAGTTCGCAATGGGCGGATCCTCTCTTCTCGATCAAAATTACAAGTGCGTTTGTTTGCAAATTTCACGCCTTTTATTCTCTGTCGAATCAATTGTTTTGTTTGTCCATCTATTGCCAAAATGCAAGAATCAAAGGGGTTACTATTAAAGTTGGTACATGCTGCGTTATTGCACCCTCATGTATAGATGGATACGATGGCATGTCGAGGCTATTTTGTTGCAACAATGGGCACATCTACTTTTAATCACCTTTCTCAACAGTTACAGCTATGAAAATATTCGTATTTTAGCTATTATATAGTAATTTGACAAACGCTTCACTCAACTGTAGCTTACTGACGGGTATAAAATCTCACGGCTACTTTTTAAGACGTTTGTCTCACCAGCTTCGGAGAATCATGACTTCAAATTGCATTTTGCTAAAACCCTCCGAACATGACAAAACTACGACATAGCATAACTACAGCTATACATAATTATGGGCAAACTATAATATATCAATTGCTCAAAACCACCCAAATTCTTCAATATTGGATTTTTCTAACACAATTCATACGTGCATCTCAACACACAATACACAACCCAAACTGGTCAAAGAATCGATGTTAACCTCACGTGTTGCATGCCACTTCTTAATCAAAAGCTTACGATTCATAACCCGTCGCACTGTATGTCAACGTCACCTACAAATAGAGATTATGTCTATATCGGTATCTCATCAATCAGAGAATTGGTCGTGCGAAAAGGACGAGGATTGAAGAGTATTTTGGTCGCCCCGCCTCACGGGCAACGAGTGGGTCACTCTCTCGGTCTCCTAATTGTCGATTTCTGACCAAGAGGAGTGCTATTCTGATCCCTAGGAATACATTTTATATGACCGGTGAAGGTTGCGTGGTTTCTGGATGGGAATCAATGGCACATTGTGCCTGCTTTCCCATTACTTGGATACACAAGGACCGTAAATTTTCGTGTATAAAGCACATACTTTATTTTTTGCATCGGTAAATTATAATAAATGCTACTGTTTTAAATGATGGTTGCCTTTCTATATGTAACATACCGTCAATTTTATGAAATTATTAACCATTTTCTACTAATTTGTAAATTATCAATTTTTTACCAGCTCGTCGGTTTTTATTTGCTTGGCTTACTAACGTTTTGAATTTGTTAACTTTCAATATGAAATTATTACCCTAAGTTAAAGTGACTTACAAACTTTTATCAGACTAAAGTACCGACTACTTTTCGGTTACTACCTCTAACTTGTGTTACTTATTGTTTTCAAATTTACAAACTTTCATAATAAGTAAGCAACTTTTATTTGTCATGGTTAGAAATATCTTACTTTTGCTAATTCTTTTTATAGATTTGCTAATTCTTTTTAGAGATTGACAACTTAAATTAGTGTGATTCACTTGCTTTTCTACGGATAAAAAACCACATGGTACCGGGTTGCTGACCCTTGTTTAAGTTACTTACCCATGTTCATTTCTTAAGCTTCGTTTGTTTTGCGAAAAACAACTTTCTGAAAAATGTTTTTTGAATTTTCCGACATTTAGGAGCAGAAATTAAAGTAGTCAAAGAAAACGTTTTCCCTCAATGGAAAAAACACTTTCAAAAGTGGGGAAAATATTTTTTTCTTTCTGAAAAGAGGAAATCATTTTCCTTTCTCTTTCCTCCCTACACTCATTCACATTCCTTTTCTTTTTAATTTTTTTTCTTTTATTTTTTCTTTTCTTAAATTCAAAATTTTAATTACTTTTTCCTTTTCTTCTTCTTCAACCGGTCGCCAGCCATGGCGAGGGCTAGCGACTGGCCACAAGCGAGCTTGAGCTTGCTGCTAGCGACGCTCACGAGTGGCAAGGCTCAAGCCTTGTAGATCAGTGACGCTTGAGCATTGCCAGCCTTGGGCGAGGCGTGAAAGGAAAAAAAAATTCGATTGTTGTAAAAAAAAATTATTAAAGAGGAACGCATTTGATTTCCTATACCGAACGATATAAATTATTTTTCAGTTTATTTTCAAGTTTTAGCCGAATACCAGAAAATATTGTCATTTTCCCTAGAAAACATTTTCCAAAAACGTCATGTTTTTCGCGAAATGAATGAAGCCGTAATTTGCCAATTTTTTTTTTTTATTGTTTACAAAATTTTATCCACATTTCTTCACAATTCCTCGAATTCGATCAACAAACTCTTTTCAGAAATTGTCAACCTTAACGAGAGTGATCCACAAACTTCTTCGATTAAGTTTGATGGTACATTTTCCTATGAATGGTTTCTTGACGCTTACCGATTCTTTTATAAATCTACCGGCAGAGAGAACGAAATTAATCTTTTTAGGAACGGAACAGTAGGATTGTCCATATTAACGAGTCATTACTCGTCGAAGCACATCGTCATTCTAATTCACGAGGTCAAGTGGGCGAGTCCTATTGACTCTCTCGTGCCGCTGAGCATACGGGACGACTTCATAGGATCGTACTCGAAAGGATCATTGATGATCGAAGGTCATTTCGCACCGGTTTCCAATGGAGATGCACTGAAGAAGAAAGTTGACTTTGGAATGTGAAAGTTTATATGGTGGAAGGACACTAGAGTTAATTCCTAGCTGAGGCCATTGCGATGTGAATGCTTTATCAAGTCATCCGCTCGTTGCGACTTCATCAAGTTGCCCTTCGTTCGGTCGGAGAGAGAGAGAGAAAATGGTTTTGAAGACGCGATTATGATTTACGAATCACTAAATTTTTTTTTTTTTTTTGCTGGGTCTGCTGGGAAACTTCAAACTCCTTAATAAGCAATGTGACGGCATCGTATAGCCTGTCAAAACGAATGAAATCCATGCATCGAGTTCAATGGATTCGCAAAGTCTAAGTGCCCGACAGAAGTCGGCCATCACCCTTTAAAAAGAGCGTTATTACCATTTGTTTACTTCACCTACCATTGCTCATGCTCGAGGCTGACACTTGATTTGATGATGCTTTTGTTGGACATTTCAACAATTTTGAAATATTCTTTAAAGTAATAGTTTTGATAGAAGTTATGACTACTTATCATCTTGTAACGGATTTATAATAGCTTTGTAATTTTGATTTGTTTCTTCATAAACTCTCCATTATTTTATAAAGACTTTATAACTGCCATCATTTTAATAATTATTAATTGATTTATAACGGTTTCTTAACAGCTCTCTCTTTCGTTTGAATATAAAATTAAACTTCAAACCACAGTCCCTTTAGATACACTGAATTAAAAGAGAATTTTCCTTTCCTTCTCATATCTTCCTTTTGTTGATGGGATATACACATAACATTGATCATATTTTCTCTATTATTCTATGCAGGACAAAAAAAAAAGGTCTGTTGTATCTTGGGAGGATAGCCGTTGAAGCTTATTGCATCAAGTTTTGCACTCCGAAGATGGATTTATCCCTAAGGATAGTGCTTACACTCCTTAGATAGTAGTTATTCTTTTCACAATTTTACAACAATCCTAAGGATAATCTCGATGGATTCCCAGGTTGAAAATGCCAACACTACCATCACCGTTGCCGCCGCCGCCATCGTTGATGCCTCTATCTCCGCCACTCTAGTTGTGTTGCCACCACTACCACATGTCCTATGCTAAACCATTTTCTGACATATCAAAGATTGAAGTTTTAATGGCGACAACTTCAAAAGGTGGCAAGAAAGAGTTTTCTCTATCCTAAATGTGCATGGCGTGGCTCTTGCACTTATGGAGGCCAAACCAACTGATAATAAGCTGCAAGAACAATGGATACATGCTAATAATGTATGTGGGCGCAATTATCAGTACACTTCCGAATGAATTGTTTGATGTCTATTGTCCGTACTAGTAAGCAAAACAAATATGGGACTCCATGACTACAAAGTACATGGCTGAAGATGTGGGCAGACAAAAGTTCGTGATTGGAAATTACTACTGATGGGAAATGTATGATTATAAGCAGATAAAGACAAATCAATGAGTATCACAAACTGGTGGAGGAAATGACACAGGTCATCATGCAACGAAATGCAGAAAGAGAATAATAAAAAATGACAATCCCACTAAACCAAAAGTCTACTTGATTGAAGCAGATGACTCTAATGACATAATTGCTATGGTCATTCTCGAGCCAATATTGTGGCCAATGTGAAAGAGTGGGTGGTAGACTTAGATGCTATTAGACATATTTGTGCAAAAAAAAAAAATGCCTTTTCCTCCTACACACTAGTAAGGGAAGGAGAAGAGATTATTTGTCTTGGTGATTCAAGAACAGCTCAGAAAGAGAAAGTTCTTCTTCTCAAGCTCACATTGGCAAGACTTCGGTCCTCAATGATGTACAAATTTTCCTAATAAGTAAGCAACTTTTATTTGTCTTGGTTAGAAATATCTTACTTTTGCTAATTCTTTTTGGAGATTAACAACTCGAATTAGAATGATTCACCAACTTTTCTCCATATAAAAAACCACTTTAATTTGTATTTTTTTTTTCGCAAAGTGCCTTGAATTTGATCACCAACTCTTTAAAAAAATTATCAACCTTAACGAGAGCGATCCACCAACATCTTCGATTAAGTTTGATGGTAGATTTTCCTACGAATGATTTTTTTACACTTTCCGATTCTTTTAGAAATTTATTGGCACGGAAAAAGAAATCCATCTTCGTTGAAATCGTTCAAGCACATCATCATGCTAATTCATGAGATTAGGTGAGCGAGTCCCAAGTCCACCATTTCGCGTATATCCTATTGGAGTCTCTCGTGTTGCTGAGGATAAGGGAAGACTTCATTGGATCGTACTCGGAAGGGTGGGTCGTTGACGATCGAGGGCCATTTCGCACCGCGTCTCTAATGGAGATGCACTGCAGAAGAGAGTTGACTCTGCAACGTGAAAGTCTACGATGCAAAGACACTGAGAGTTAATTCCTTGTTGTGGCCGCGCGATGTGGAATGCTTTTTCAAATCATCCGCTTGTGGCGACTTCTTCAAGTCAGCGCCTTGTTTGGTCGGAGAGAGAGAGAGAGAGAGAGAGTAATAAATAGTTTCGAAGACGTGATTATGGTATTATGCTGTCATTGAAAAACTTTTTTTTGCTAGGTCTAGCGGGGAAACTTCAAACTCTTTACTAAGAGAAAAATTGCCAAAAAGTCTTAAACTTATTGCACTTTTATCAATTTAATCCTAAATCTTTCGCATATGTGTCAATTCAGTCTTTTTGGCTAACTAGCGCTGACATTGATAATTTTTAATAATATTTTTTTGATTTTTTTGATTTTTCTATTTTCCTTCTTTTCTTTTCTTTTTCTATTTTTCTTTTTACTTTTTCTTCCTCCCTCCTTTGGTGAGGACCGCCCTTGTGGCGTTGGGCGATGCTTGCCAGCCTAGGCGAGGGTGGCCATAGCCTAAGGAGGGGAGAAGAAAAATAAAAAGAAAAGAAGGAAAACATAAAAAATTAAAAAAAATTAAAAATATAAAATATTATTAGAAATTTACCACGTCAGTGCCGGCCGGCCAAAAGAAATGAATTGACACAAATGCAAAGGACTAAATTGGCAAACTTAAAAGGTTTAGGACTGAATTGACAAAAGTGCAATAAGTTCATGACTTTTTTGACAATTGTCCCCTTTACTAAGTGATGTGACAGCATCATATAACTTGTCGAAATGGATGAAATTCATGCATATCGAATTCGATGTATTCGCAAAGTCTAAGTGCTTGACAGAAGTC